>CM035424.1:16098575-16698575 GCA_020310875.1 Ceratopteris richardii | reverse complement strand
TTCATGATTATTTGAGTTCATCTTTCCATGTTCTTGTGAAGTGTACTACTCACTGCCATTACTCTCAATTTTCTCAGTCAGCTTGCAGAGATGTTTTCTCTGAGCTTGGTGCATCATTTTCAGTGATTTAACTTGGTAAAGTGAGCTCTATAAGTCTACTATATGCTCACAAATTTTCATGTCATTTGGATGTTGCAATCTTCAGTTATGTTCATTTGAAGTCAACAGGGTCTGTTCATCTTCACTTCTCTGTCAGGTACCCGACTTTTTCACTCATCTTGTCAGAGCCATTTCTCAGTGGTTACTTATTCAAATTCAGTGATTTAAAGCTTGTTGGATTCAACGTACTGTCTAGTATAACCGTACGAAGTTTCATAATTATTGGAGTCCTATATTTTGAGGTATGTTGATTTTGCTGCTCATTGTTTATTTCTGTAGCAGCCCGTGAAAATCGGGATGATGTCATCACTTGTTAAAACTCATTCTCAGTGTGTGGTTTATTATTTTTGATGCGATTACTCTTGAAATTTAGCTCTTTAAGTTACCTAGACTTCCCCAAGAGGAATTAAGCTAATTGCTGCTGTGCTTAGAGAATTATGTAAAACACTGGACAGGTGTATGAACCAAGAATCGCAAGTTTTCTTCTCTGAGCTAACTCCAACTTATCTGTTTTGATCTATCTTTTTGAGAGTGATCTTCCAAGGTACATAGGGTGTCTAATACATCCATTGGCAAGCTAAAAGGGCCCACCATCTACTCCTAGAGTTCATTTGGCTGGTGTAGATCAAGGATTTTGCAACACCTCTTCATCTTCAAACACATACTTATCCATCTCTTCACAGTGGTATCAGAGCAAGGTTGGACAACATGGCAGATGGATTTCCTTCATCAATTGACAAATTAGACAGAGGTAACTACTCAGCTTGGTCATTAAGAATGGAAGCCTATCTCCAAGGTAGAAGTTTATATGGTTATGTGGCTGGAGATGAAGCTATGCCAAGTTTCAGGAACAAAAGTCAACCAACACAAGAAGAGCAAGAAAGATTGAGCACATGGTGCTCCAAGGATGCACTTGCAAGGTCTTATCTCCTCAACTCTATCTCAGATTTTTTGTTGCCTCACATTAGAAGTTGTAAGACATCTCAGGAAGTGTGGGATGCACTTAAGCCTTCTTTTCTTCGAGTACTAAAGCTAGGAAGCATCAACTATGGCTGGATTTCACAACTCTCAAGAAGGCTCCCAAACAAAATGTGACTGATTTTGTCACAAAGCTCAAGGACATAGCGGATCAGTTGGGAAGCATTGGAGAGGTAATAGATGAAGAGCAAATTGTAAGGCAGGTCATCAATGGCTTGAAGGCAAATGATAAGTGGGAAGCATTCACCACAGCTATGGATTTGTACATGGACATGCATGTACTTGATTTCAACACACTCATTGGACAACTACTTACTCAAGAGGCAAAGCTTATCAAAAATGGAGAAATCTCTAAAGGTAATCAATCTTCAGCTTTATACACGGATAAAAGCAAGTCTAAAGATAACAAAGGAAACGCAAAGAAAGTGGATGATGAAGCAGGTACATATCAAGCTAACTATGCAGGTAGAGGAAGACATGGCAAAGGTAGAGGAAGAGGAGGTAGACAAGGCAGGGGGAGATCCCAAGACTCCAACTCATGTTCTATTTGTGGATTAACTAATCATACAACTGAAAATTGCTTTAGGAATTCCAGGAATCAAAGAGGTAGAGGATACAATAGAGGAAGTTATGGATACTCAAGAGGAAGGTTCAACAACAACCATGGCAACTACAACAATTACAATCATTCAAACTATCAAGGAGGCTACAAAGGAAGGAGAGACTACAATACAGAAGACTCAAACAAAGAGGATTCATTATTGATCATGAACATGGCTATGCCACAAGGTAAATCTGATGAGCATGTTTTCTACATAGATTCAGGTTGTTCAAATCATGTGGCACGAAATGTGGCACTCCTATCAGATTTAGAAGATCCAAGGAATAAGCATGAGGTACAAACAGGAGATGATACAAAACATCCTGTGGAGAAAATAGGCAATGTCAAAGCACCTGATGGAAACATCAACCTACTCAGTAAGGTACTCTATGTCCCTACCATTACAAAGAATCTGATAAGTGTTGGGCAGATAGTAGAGAAAGGGTTGCAAGTCAGGTTCACAAAAGTAGGAGCATTTGTTGAAGATCCAAGTCAAGGATTCAGAAGAATTGCAAAAGGTGAAAAGACAGGTAGATTGTTCACATTTGAATTACAGGACACTAGAAACATTGCTCTCTTTAATTATGGTAGTCAGACACTCACAGAATTGGAAGTATGGCACAAAAGGTTAGCACATATTGGTGAAAGGTCATTAAAGCAACTCTGCAGGGACCAAAGTGTACTTGGACTTCCTAATTTGTCAAAACAACATATGATTTATAAGTGTAGTGCATGTCAATTTGGAAAGTCTCACAGGTTACCATTCATGAAGAAAGGTTATATGCATGGAGATCTCTTGGACTTGGTTCATACAGATGTATGGGGACCTAGCAAGGAAGCTTCAATATCTGGATCAAAGTATTATGTTTCCTTTATTGATGATTGCAGCAGATGGACTATCCTATTCTTTATGAAACACAAAGATGAAGTTTTTTCATGTTTCAAAAGATATTTGGCTCTTGTGGAGAATCAAACAGGCAAATCACTAAAAAGGCTAAGGTCAGATGGAGGGGGAGAATACTTCTCCCATGAGTTTGATTCTTTTCTTCAAGAAAGAGGAATCAAAAGAGAGGTAACTACAAGGTACACTCCTGAGCAAAATGGAGTGGCAGAAAGGAGGAATAGGACAATTGTTGAAGCTGCAAGGTCTATGTTAAATGAGAAGTATTTACCTAATTACTTATGGGCTGAGGCTGTATCTACAGCCACTTACTTGATTAACAGGTTGCCTTCAAAATCCCTTGATGGGATGACTCCATATGAGGCTTGGAATGGAAGAAGACCAAGCTTAGATCATTGTAAAATTTTTGGATGTATTGCTTTTGCTCATGTTCCTTCACAGGTTAGAGGCAAGATGGATCCAAAGGCAGAAAGGTGTGTATTTATTGGATATGACAACAATCAAAAGGGCTACAGGTTATACAACCCTACCAACAAAGGATTCTTGGTAAGCAGAGATGTAGTTTTTGATGAGAACAATTCATGGTATGAAGATTCATGCAGGAAGGTCAATTTACCATATAATATTGAAGAAGATTTTCCAAATCTTGGTAGAGAACAACCAAAGATTGAAGAACAAGACACCTCAGAGGATGATGAAGAATCTCAGATGGAAAAGATCAAAGCATGGAAGTCTAAAGGTAAAGCAAAATTGCAGGAACTTGGACATGAGGCAGAATCATCACATCATGGCCTAAGAAGATCTATGAGGGAAAAGAAAAAACGAGAAAGGTATGGGTTCGACACCTCATTAGTAACTAAACATTCTATCTACATAGCACAGGACATAAACCAAGAGGAGCCATCATCATTCGAAGAGGCCAAAGCAAAAACAAAATGGAAGCATGCAATGAAGGAAGAGATTGAAGCACTTGAAGAAAACAACACTTGGGATTTGGTGCCCAAGACTTCATCCATGAAGGTAATAGGCTCAAGATGGGTCTATAAACTCAAGAAGAATTCTGATGGTTCAATTAACAGGTATAAGGCAAGGCTTGTGGCAAAAGGCTTTGCACAAACTCAGGGAATTGATTATGAGGAGACTTTCTCTCCTGTGGCAAAGATGCCTACTATTAGGGTTTTGCTTAGTATTGCCTCTTCCAAGAATTGGAAGATACTTCAACTAGATGTAAAGAATGCATTCTTGAATGGTTGGATAACAGAAGAGGTATATATGGCACAACCACCTGGTTTTGGGAACCAAGTTTATCCTGAATATGTGTGTAAACTTAACAAAGCATTGTATGGTCTCAAGCAAGCTCCAAGAGCTTGGAATTTCAGGCTTGTTTCATTCTTGCAATACAAAGGCTTTCAACCAAGCAAGGCAGATCCTTCACTCTTTATTAAAAAGAGTAATTCCGAGGTCATCTACCTATGTGTATATGTAGATGATATTATATTGACAGGAAATGATGCAGATGGTATGAAGAAGATCAAAGATCAGATGAGAGAAGAGTTCAAGATAAGTGATTTGGGTTCACTTACATACTTCCTAGGTTTGGAAGTTGTCTACAAAGATCATGGTTTGTTTCTCACTCAAAGGAAGTACATTAAGGACATGTTGGCAAAATTCAAGATGCAAGATTGTAAGATTGCAGGTACTCCAATGGAGGTCAATCACAAATTGAGCTCACATGAAGGTGAACTCATAGAGGACATCACATCATATCAAAGTCTAGTGGGTACTCTCAACTATGCCACATTGAGAAGAGTAGATATATGTTACAGTGTGAGTGTGCTAAGTCAATTTATGCACACACCAAGGAAACCACATATGGATGCTGCCAAAAGGATTCTCAAGTATCTCAAAGGAACCATAAATGAAGGACTTTATTATCCTTATGTATCTCATTTAGGTTTGAAGCTATTTTTTGATGCAGATTGGGCTGGCTCCAAGGAAGATAGAAGGAGCACTTCAGGTTATCTTACCTTTGCAGGTTCAAAGCTTATTTCATGGTCATCCAAGAAGCAACCCACAGTTGCTCTCTCTTCTACTGAAGCTGAATACAGAGGTCTTGTCATAGCTACTCAAGAAGCTATGTGGATGAAGACATTGTTCAAAGATCTTGGATTGGATTTTGGAACTCCAACTATTTTTGGTGACAATATGAGTTCTATTCATTTGGCTGCTAATCCTATTTTTCATGCAAGGACTAAACATATTGAAGTTCATTATCACTATGTACGAGAAAAGGTTCTAAGCAAAGAGATTCAAATATCATATGTGTCCACTCATCAACAATGTGCAGATATTCTAACCAAAGCATTGGATGGTACAAAGCTTTGCAAATTCAAGGCTATGATTGGTTTGCAGGTAATCTTGGAAGATTGAAGACCTCAAGCATACTTGGCTTGAGGGGTGTTGAGAGTGATGGATGGATGCACTCAGGAAATCAGTTGGTGCTGCAAAACCTGCTTCACACCTGCCCTCTTTTCTCTTCAGATATGCTTAGTACACTTGCTTAGCATCCAAATGACATAAAGAAACCATATATGTACTTTGGAAATGGTTTGGGTAATGATCAAATCAAAACAGATAACTTTGTACTTCAAAAATCAAGCAAAACTTTCTATTTCTGTAGTGATACCTGCTCAGACTTTTACTCAGTGTGTCCAGCACACTTAAAATTTGAACAATTCCTTTTGGGAGTATTAATGTACCTTAGTAAGCTACCAATCACAAGTGGAATCACTTCAATTGATAAACTATGCACTGAGAAATAAGTTTAGCAAAAATATAATCACCCCCGACTTTTCAGGAACTCTGCAGACTGAGACCAGTGTGCACTTCGAATCGATTTTCTCCCAATTGGCTGAATGAAATCCTTTGAAATTTTGTATGCTTGTAGTAGACCTTGAGCTGGTTCCAATGAGCTATAGAACACTTGATTTGGTTCAGTAGATCCAGAGAAATGCCTTGATGAAGTTGACAGACTTGGAGTAGGTGACTCAGACAAAAACAGAGATGATGAATGTATACTTCTATTGATATATGTGTTTGTACAATCTCATTAGCTTGCCAAGCACAGCTAAATGAGGTATTGTGGTGTTGGAAATGGAGTAGCCTTCACACACAATGAGTTACAATGAGATTTTGCCTCGGGGAGTGAGCTGAAGTGAGAGACTAACCGCGACTTTTTGATTGTGTCTTTTATAGAGAATGAGTTGAGATTTGAATTTGAATTCAAATTCAAATCTCCTATATTCTCTATTCTAGAATTAAGGAGATATTCTCTCCAATCATTCCACCCAAAAATCCACGACTTAATCAATTAGGTGTGATGTGAATGAATGCCAAGTCATATAGACAATTTTACAATGAGTAAAAGATAATAACTCATAAGTATGAGTTCCTATGCTTTATCCTTCATGTAGAGATATCCTTCAATGGTTCCAAGTCCATCTTCCAAGGTTCCAAGATTCCAAGCCAATGTGTGAAGGCTTGATATGCACCAACAGCTCCCCCTCAAGCCAAACACTTTGGCTTAAGTCTTCTTCTTCATTCTTCAATTACTTCCTGTAATCCAATCATAGATTTGAATCTACATAACTTGTTTCCATCCAATGCCTTTGTAAGTAAATCTGCACATTGCATATTACTAGATACATATGTCAATTGTATATCTTTACTTAGCAATTTCTCTCTCACATAGTGGTAATGAACCTCTATGTGTTTGGTTCTGGCATGATAAATTGGGTTTGCTGCAAGGTGAAGAGAGCTAGTGTTGTCTCCAAATATGATAGGTGGTCTTGTGAATAGACCTAACTCTGTATATAGAAGCTTCAACCAGATAGCTTCTTGAGTAGCATTTGCAAGTCCTCTATATTCTGCTTCAGTGGATGACAATGCCACTGTAGGTTGCTTCTTAGCTGACCAAGAGATAGGCTTATCCCCTGCAAAACAAATATAACCTGAGGTGCTTCTCCTATCATCCTTGCATCCTGCCCAATCTGCATCTGAGTATACTTTAATATCAATGTCTGATGTGTAAGGAAAATACAAACCATGACTTTGAGTTCCCTTGAGGTATTTCAAGATCTTCTTTGCTGCCTCTAGGTGAGGTACTCTTGGTTTGTGCATGAATTGACTAAGCACACTTACTCCATATGCTATGTCAATTCTTGTCAAGGTAGCATAGTTCAAGCTACCCACCATACTTTGGTATCCTGTAATGTCTTTGATTTCTTCTCCTTCATGAGCACTTAGCTTTTGGTTAACCTCCATTGGAGTAGTAGATACCTTAGCATCCTGCAAACCAAACTTTTTGACCATATCCTGTACATATTTCTTTTGAGTAATGTATATACCTGAGTTTGTGTAGATCAATTCAAGTCCTAGAAAATATTTTAGTAATCCAAGATCACTAATCTTGAATTCTTTCATCATTTGTCCTTTGATGTGTCTAATCCCATTGACATCATTACCTGTAATGATGATGTCATCTACATAAACACATAAGTATATTACCTCTGTACTACTTCTCTTTATAAATAGAGAAGTGTCTGCTTTGCTCATCACAAATCCATGGTCTTGGAGGTAGGTGGTCAATCTGTAGTTCCATGCTCTAGGTGCCTGCTTTAAACCATACAGAGCCTTCTTCAATTTACAAACATAATGTACCTTTTTTGGATCTTCATAGCCAGGTGGTTGTGACATGTAGACTTCTTCAGATATCCATCCATTTAGGAATGCATTCTTCACATCCAATTGGTACATGTTCCAATTCTTGGATGCAGCTACACTCACCAAAACTCTGATAGTTGGCATCTTGGCCACAGGAGAAAATGTCTCCTCATAATCAATGCCTTGGGTTTGTGCAAAACCCTTGGCTACCAACCTAGCTTTGTACCTGTTAATTGTTCCATCTGAATTCTTCTTCAATTTGTAGATCCATCTGGATCCTATTACCTTCATAGAATCCTTCTTGGGTACCAAGTCCCAAGTATCACTCTCTTTGAGGGCTTCTATCTCCTCATCCATGGCTTCTCTCCATTCTGGCTTTGTAATTGCTTCTTCATAGGTACCTGGTTCTTCATTCAACAAGTCTTTTGCAAGATATACAGAATGTTTAGTTACAAGTGATGTGTCATACCCAAATCTGATAGGTTTCTTCTTCTCTCTCTGAGATCTTCTCATAGCTTGAGTAGAAGTTTCTGCCTTGTCCTCCAATTGCTTCATCTTCATCTTTCCTTTGGATTTCCAAGCCTTGAACTCTTCAAGGTTTATGGTATCATCATCTGAGCTTGAGTCTTCTTGCTGAGTTGGTTCTTCCTTGGTAAGCTTTGGAAAATCTTCCTCCATGTCATAAGGTAGACTCACTTTCCTGCATTCATTCTCATACCATGAGTCATTCTCATCAAATATGACATCTCTGCTTACCTTGAACCCTTTGTTTGTGGGGTTGTAGAATCTGTATCCCTTTTGGTTCAAATCATAACCAATGAAGATACATTTCTCTGCCTTTGGGTCTAGCTTTCCTCTCACCTGTGAAGGAATGTGTACATATGCTACACATCCAAAGATTTTGCAATGATCCAGAGAGGGTCTCTTACCATGCCAAGCTTCATATGGTGTCATGCCATCAAGTGATTTGGATGGCAACCTATTGATGAGATAAGTGGCAGTGGATACACTCTCTGCCCATAAGTAATTTGGCAATTTTTTCTCATTGAGCATAGACCTAGCTGTTTCCACTATAAGTCTATTCCTTCTTTCTGCTACCCCATTTTGTTCAGGTGAGTACCTTGTAGTGATCTCCCTCTTGATGCCTCTTTCCTGCAAGAAATCTTCAAACTCATTGGAGAAGTACTCTCCTCCACCATCTGATCTTAGCCTCTTCAAGCTTCTACCTGTTTGATTCTCAACAAGTGCAAGATACCTCTTGAAACAATTAAACACTTCATCTTTATGTTTCATAAAATATAAAATGGTCCACCTGCTATAGTCATCAATGAAGGACACATAATACCTTGAACCAGAAATGGAAGGGTCCTTGCTAGGTCCCCAAACATCTGTGTGTACCAAGTCTAGGTAGTCTTCATGCATGAAACCTTTCCTTGAGTAGGGTAATCTGTGAGACTTACCAAATTGACATGATCCACATTTATAAATCATGTGTTGCTTGGATACATTAGGTATCCCAAGCACACATTGATCCCTGCACATTTGCTTGAGAGTCCTTTCTCCTATGTGCCCTAATCTTTTATGCCATATCTCTAGCTCTGAAAGTGTCTGATCCTTGTAATTATACAAAGCAATGTTTTTTGTATCTTCTAGCTCAAATGTAAATAATCTACCTGATTTCTCCCCTTTGGCTATCCTTCTGAATCCTTGTTTTGGGTCCTCCACATATGCTCCATGTTGTGTGAATCTGACCTGCAAACCTTTCTCCACAATCTGACCAACACTCATTAAATTCTTAGTTATTGTTGGTACATAGAGTACCCTGCTTAATAGGTTCTGATTACCATCACATGTCTTCACATTTCCAATTTTGACAACAGAGTGTTTAGTGTCATCACCTGTTTGTACCTGATGTTTGCCCTTGGGCTCTTCCAAATCAGAAAGTAATGCCACATTGCCAGCTACATGGTTAGAACATCCTAAGTCAATGTAAAATAAATGATCATCATTTGTACCTATCTTGGAGGTCATATTCATGATCAATAAGGAGTCATCCTGCTCCTCAGTGTAGTTGTTGTAGTCTCTTCTATTTCTGAATCCACCTTGGTAATTTCCATTGTGGTTGTTGTTGTAGTTGTTGTTGTATTGGTTGTTGTACCCATTGTAGCTTTGATGTTGGTTGAATCTGCCTCTCCCTTGAGAGTATCCACCTCTTGAGTAGCCTCTTCCTCTCTGATTTTTGTAGTTCTTGTAGCATTCATCTATGGTATGATTGGACAACCCACAAATGTTGCAAGGTGATGAGTTGTAGGGTCTCCCCCTACCTGACTTACCTCCTCTGCCTCTTCCTCTAGATGACCTACCTCTCCCTGCATAATTGGCTTGAGAGGTAGAGCCTTCTTCATCCTGTTTCTTCTTGCCTTTATCTTTAACTTTCTTATCAGTAAAGAGAGCAGAGGGGTTATTACCTTTTGATTGATCTCTAGCTTTGGTGAACTTTGCTTCATGTGTAAATAGTTGGCCCATGAGTGTTGTGAGATCAGGGGTATGCATGTCCATGTAGAGGTCCATTGCAGTGGTGAAACTTTCCCACTTATCATCTGCCTTGAGTCCATTTGTCACTTGCCTGACTATTTGTTCTTCTTCAATTTCCTCTCCAATGCTTGCTAGTTGGTCTGCCACATCTTTGATCTTTGTCACATACTCTGAGACTGATTGCTTGGGCTGCTTCCTAAGTGTTGTGAACTCTATCCATAATTGGTTCTTCCTAGCCCTTGTGTTGGAAGAAAAATAATTTGACAAGGTTTCCCAAGTCTCTTGGGAAGTCTTACAGTTCCTTACATGAGGTAAAAGAAAGTCAGATATAGAGTTTAAGAGATAAGACCTTGCCAAAGCATCCTTTGCACACCATTGGTTGAGCCTTTCATGTTCATCCTTTGTAGGTAGTCCTCTGGTCTTGAATGAGGGCAACTCCTCATCTCCTGATATGTATCCAAATAGACTTCTCCCTTGTAGATAGGTCTTCATTCTCAATGACCAAGCTTGATAGTTGTTTCTGTCCAATTTGTCAATGAAGGAAGGGAAACCATCACCCATGTTTACCTTCTTTGCTCTGATACCATTGTTGAGAGTGATGGATGGATGCACTCAGGAAATCAGTTGGTGCTGCAAAACCTGCTTCACACCTGCCCTCTTTTCTCTTCAGATATGCTTAGTACACTTGCTTAGCATCCAAATGAAATAAAGAAACCATATATGTACTTTGGAAATGGTTTGGGTAATGATCAAATCAAAACAGATAACTTTGTACTTCAAAAATCAAGCAAAACTTTCTATTTCTGTAGTGATACCTGCTCAGACTTTTACTCAGTGTGTCCAGCACACTTAAAATTGGAACAATTCCTTTTGGGAGTATTAATGTACCTTAGTAAGCTACCAATCACAAGTGGAATCACTTCAATTGATAAACTATGCACTGAGAAATAAGTTTAGCAAAAATATAATCACCCCCGACTTTTCAGGAACTCTGCAGACTGAGATCAGTGTGCACTTCGAATCGATTTTCTCCCAATTGGCTAAATGAAATCCTTTGAAATTTTGTATGCTTGTAGTAGACCTTGAGCTGGTTCCAATGCGCTATAGAACACTTGATTTGGTTCAGTAGATCCAGAGAAATGCCCTGATGAAGTTGACAGACTTGGAGTAGGTGACTCAGACAAAAACAGAGATGATGAATGTATACTTCTATTGATATATGTGTTTGTACAATCTCATTAGCTTGCCAAGCACAGCTAAATGAGGTATTGTGGTGTTGGCAATGGAGTAGCCTTCACACACAATGAGTTACAATGAGATTTTGCCTCGAGGAGTGAGCTGAAGTGAGAGACTAACCGCGACTTTTTGATTGTGTCTTTTATAGAGAATGAGTTGAGATTTGAATTTGAATTCAAATTCAAATCTCCTATATTCTCTATTCTAGAATTAAGGAGATATTCTCTCCAATCATTCCACCCAAAAATCCACGACTTAATCAATTAGGTGTGATGTGAATGAATGCCAAGTCATATAGACATTTTTACAATGAGTAAAAGATAATAACTCATAAGTATGAGTTCCTATGCTTTATCCTTCATGTAGAGATATCCTTCAATGGTTCCAAGTCCATCTTCCAAGGTTCCAAGATTCCAAGCCAATGTGTGAAGGCTTGATATGCACCAACAAGGGGGAGCTGTTGGAGCAAGTCTATGACAAGCCTAAGTATTGGTTTGAGTTCCACAAAGTCTTAGAAGAAGCTTTAAAAAGAAGGCTATGTAAAGTTCACTTGTGAACTACCTCTTGTAATGTTTTGGAGAGTTTACTTAATGTAGAAGTAAGAGAATCTTAAGTGGTTGAGTCCACATGTAGAAGTAAGAGAATCTTAAGTGGTTGAGTCCACTCAAATAATCATGAAAATGAAAGTATATTGCTTGTACAATACAATGACTTACTTTCATTTTCATGATTATTTGAGTTCATCTTTCCATGTTCTTGTGAATTGTACTACTCACTGCCATTACTCTCAGTTTTCTCAGTCAGCTTGCAGAGATGTTTTCTCTGAGCTTGGTGCATCATTTTCAGTGATTTAACTTGGTGAAGTTAGCTCTATAAGTCTACTATATGCTCACAAATGTTCATGTCATTTGGATGTTGAAATCTTCAGTTATGTTCATTTGAATTCAATAGGGTCTGTTCATCTTCACTTCTCTGTCAGGTACCCGACTTTTTCACTCATCTTGTCAGAGCCATTTCTCAGTGGTTACTTATCCAAATGCACTGATTTAAAGCTTGTTGGATTCAGCTTACTGTTTAGTATAACCATACAAAGTTTCATAATCATTGGATTCCTATAGTTTGAGTTATGTTGATTGTTCTGCTCACTGGTCTATTTCTGTAGCAGCCCGTGAAAATCGGGATGATGTCATCACTTGTTAAAACTCATTCTCACTGTGTGGTTTATTATTTTTGATGCGATTACTCTTGAAAGTTAGCTCTTTAAGTTAACTAGGCTTCCCCAAGAGGAATTAAGCTAATTGCTACTGTGCTCAGAGAATTATGTAAAACACTGGACAGGTGTATGAACCAAGAATAGCAAGTTTTCTTCTCTGAGCTAACTCCAACTTATCTGTTTTGATCTATCTTTTTGAGAGTGATCTTCCAAGGTACATAGGGTGTCAAATACATCCATTGGCAAGCTAAAAGGGCCTACCATCTACTCCTGGAGTTCATTTGGCTGGTGTAGATCAAGGATTTTGCAACACCTCTTCATCGTCAAACAGATACTTATCCATCGCTTCACATTCAACACAACCATTTAGAAGATCACAAAGAGAAAGCAAGAAACCTATTAGATATGGGTATGATACATCTCTTGTTACTAAACATTCTGTTTATCTTGCCAAAGACTTGTCAAATGAAGAACCACGATCATATGAAGAAGCAATAACCAAATCAGAATGGAAAGAAGCTATGGATGAGGAGATTGAAGCACTCAAAGAGAGTGACACATGGGAGTTAGTACCTAAGAAGGACTCAATGAAGGTAATAGGATCCAGATGGATCTATAAGCTTAAAAGAAATTCTGATGGCACAATCAATAGGTACAAAGCCAGATTGGTAGCCAAGGGTTTTGCACAAACCCAAGGCATTGACTATGAGGAGACATTCTCACCTATGGCCAAGATGCCAACAATCAGTGTTGGTAAGTGTGGCTGCATCAAAAAATTGGAATATGTATCAATTGGATGTCAAGAATGCCTTCTTGAATGGATGGATTTCAGAGGAGGTATACATGTAGGTTTTGTGATGAGCAAGGCAGATACTTCTTTGTTCATTAAGAGAAGTAATTGAGAGGTAATATACCTTTGTGTTTATGTTGATGACATCATCATTACACGTAATGATGTCAATGGAATTAGATATATCAAAATTCAAATTATGAAGGAGTTCAAGATCAATGATCTTGGTCTATTGAAGTATTTTTTGGGACTTGAATTAGTCTACACTAATTCAGGGATATATATCACTCAGAAAAAATATGTACAAGATATGTTAAAGAAGTTTCATTTGCAGGATGCCAAAGTAGCAGGCACTCTAATGGAGGTAAACCTAAAGCTAAGTGCCCATGAAGGTGATGAAGTCAAGGACATTACAGGTTATCAAAGTATGGTGGGTAGTTTAAACTATGCTACCTTAACAAGGATAGATATTGCATATGGAGTTAGTGTGCTAAGTAAATTTATGCACAAGCCAAGGATACCTCACTTAGAGGCTGCCAAGAGAATCATGAAGTATCTCAAGGGTACACAGAACCATGGTTTATATTTCCCTTACACTTCAGATATTGATATCAAAATTTATTCAGATGCAGATTCGGCAGGATGCAAGGATGATAGGAGGAGCACTTCTGGATATATTTCCTTTGCAGGTGACAAACCAATTTCATGGTCTTCAAAGAAGCAACCCACTGTTGCTTTGTCTTCCACAGAGGCAGAGTATAGAGGACTAGCTAATGCCACACAAGAAGCAATTTGGATTAAGCTTTTGTATACAGAATTGGGTTTGTTTACTAGGTCTCCAATAATCTTTGGAGATAATACAAGTTCTCTTCACCTTGCAGCTAATCCTATCTATCATGCTAGGACCAAACACATAGAGGTACATTACCATTATGTGAGAGAGAAATTGATAAGCAAGGACATTGAACTTACCTATGTATCAACCAACATGCAATGTGCAGATTTGCTAACTAAAGCTTTGGATGGAACCAAACTTTGCAAGTTCAAATCCATGATTGGATTGCAGGATATACTTGAAGATTGAAGATGAAGACTTAAGCCACAATGTTTGGCTTGAGGGGGAGCTATTGGTGTAAATTACAAGCCTACACATTTGGCTCAAAGGATGCATTGAAGTTCATACGTACATGAAGAAGCATAGGAACATATGCTAATGGTTAATTACCACTTTACCTCATTGTAAAAGTCAAATTGACTTCGAATCTCTTGTAATCACCTACCAAAAGGATTCGTGGAAAAGTTAGTTTTTTGATAGAATGAATATCTCCAAGCATTTAGGAGCTTGATCATAGGGAGCCAAAAGTTTGAGTTTGAATTCAAATTTTTAGTCATCTATTATAAAAATGGACATGAAAAGTCGCGGGCAAGAGAGATCACTCCCGAGCATAGCATTACTGATTCTTGAGTGTGTGTGAGGTCTACACTCTAGCCTACACCTCTCTACACCATTTGGCAATGATATTCATGCCAATGGAGTTGTATACGTTTGTGCTGTCAAAATTTGAAGACATTCTATTCAGCCATTTTGGAGAAATCTGCGTCGAGGTGAACTCGGGTCATTTTCTACTACAGTCCTAAAAAGTCGCGGGTATAGCTTAACTTGCTAAATTGATTTCTCTTAGCATAGGATATCATTTTACATCATTCTACTTGGAATAGGTAGCTTATAAAGCTAATTAGGTACCCCTAAACGGAATTTTTCCAATTCCTACTGTGCTGGTCACATTGAGCAAAATACTGAGTAGGTATCAAGACAAAAATAGAAGGTTTTCTTGAGTTTGTGATCTCCAAAGTTATCTGTTTTGATTCAATCATTGCACACATCATTTCCAAAGGACATAGGACATTTTATGGTGTCATTGGAAAGCTAAGGAGGTCTAGTTATCAACTCTGAAGCAAAAGAGGGCTGGTACAAAGCACGTTTGGTTGTACCTACTCAGTCTCTTGGAGCATCCATCCATCTATCCCAACATAATGTATCTTGAAACAACTGATGGTCATTTTTGTTGGAGCTATTAAGACTCATTAAGCCTACCAACTTATCTAAGCATGAAAAAACCTTCTTTCGCCTATTACTAAGGTCAATTTGAGAATCATTATCGGTGCTGATTATGCACAAGTTTTTCCATAGCTCCCTACATTCATTTTTCTTAGGGCTCACACCTCTTCTGAAAAATTTCTTGCCTTCTTCCCTGTCATTGACACTTGTTGCAAACTATTTTGCGATTCACCAGGTTTTTTGACAACTAGAGTTACATTACCACCATGACAACCAATCGAATTAAGAAACTCTTCCAATTTGTTGATTGCTTGTACAGATTTATCAATTGGCTTCATGGAAAATGCCTATTCTATGTGGAGCTTCAATAATCTATCAAATATTCTCATGAAAGCGTGCAATGTGAAAAAGTGAACATTAACTAATGGAAATGGAATAATGGGATTCCAATCTTTATCTAATGTGTCATGGTTAGGTATTTCTAACATTGGACACCTTAACAAAGGTCTATCCCATTCCGTGGAAGTAGGTGCATCTATGTATTCATCTAAGCTAGATAGTATTTTTTGTTGTCCCTTTGTTACTTTATAGCCTCGGGTAAAAAATGGACATGGATAACGAGCAGATGCACCTTGATTGCAACCTAACATGCATTTGATAGTTTTTAAATCCCCGCCCAAGTGCCAATCTATCTCAAAATCACCAAAGTTTTCTATGTGGAGCTTTGCACCATGAATTTGAGAAACTATTACTTTAGTGATCCATGGGCTCCTACTAAAAATCCATGAAAGAACATCATTGGATTCTTTAGGTACTTCAATAGCACCTAACCACTATATTTCTTTCTCGGATTGAACACTATATGTAGAGTTAGAGCTAGAGTTACTACTTTCATCAGATATGGCATTTGTCATAGCTTCATTCATGAGTGTCAAACTCAATCTCTCCATTCGTCATCCCTTTATGATCTAGCATCCATTCAACTTCAATATAAACTTTAATTTGGTATTACAATCTGTATAAATCACCAAAATTTTTATAACATCAAAATACAATGTATATCAAGGTAACAATAGTGGACATATTTGATATAGTACGTTTGTAAAATCAAACCATTGCCTGTTGAAGCCTCTCCAAATCCACGAATATGTTGTTGTACTTTGTATAAGGAAATCCATTTCCAGCTGTGCTTTTCAACTCTTTTTTGGATGTAGATAAATGATAAATAGACATAGGCATAATATCCTCTATATATAAGTATTTTCCAAGAATACTAGCTATATCTTCATTGGACATTGACTTCTTAAGCGATACCTTGTAAGGAGATGGAAACATATTCTGCAAAATACCTTGTCTTTGTAATGAATGCTTCAAAAGGTTGTACAATGCACTCTATCCTTTAGTACTAATTCCTACTTCATCACATACCATCTGCATGTCTCTAGGAGTGATAATATCTTGTAACTTTTTTGTGAAATCTTTAATCACTTGCTTCTTGATAAGGTTTCCTATTCGTGACTCCAAAATACTAACCACCTGCCTGTTGGTCAAACAAGAATTTAATAACTTGAATTGATCCTGTGTTGTTGATGAAGCACTAACATCTTCAACGAATGACCTACATAACAAGAAAATATATATATATATATATATATATATATATATATATATATATATATATATATATATATATATATATATATATATATATATATATATATATATATATATATATATATATATATATATATATATATATATATATATATATATATATATATATAAGTCTTCCAAAAAGAGAAACAAATACAAGCCACACCTTATCACAAAAACTCGTCGTTTGCGTGCTCCACCACCAATTGAAAGAGAGTCAAAGGATGTTAATGATCGTCGCCTACGTCGAATCCCAAGTGGAGTCTCTCTCAAGTGTTGGACAATGTTTTTTAATTTCTCAATTGTTTTCTCCTTTTCTTCCATATGCTTTTCAAGCTCTGCAAGCTTTTCTTGTAAAGATATGATTGTGCTTTCTAAAGTGACCAACCTTGTATGATGTAGATGATATTGTTGAATCCAATACTTAGTAGTGACAATTGAATTTGTAGATAATCGTTGACAATAACCTAAGAGCCCAGCTTTATCGACACCGATGAACTGAAGTAAAGTTGAGAGGTTATGGAATGTTGGATGGTAAGAAGACATTGGATGAGGAGGGTATAATGAACCATGAGTCCAAAGATCAATATTCAATTCTCCAACTTCACGACACTCATTTTGAGAGTTCATATCATTCTTGCACTGTGTATTTGGAGCAAAATCTCTAGGCACACGAACATGGATACTTGTTGATGCTAGGGCATGAGAACGTCCTAATGTGAGGTTTGTAATAGGTGTCAACACCATCTTTTCCAACAATTAGACAATACTGAGAAAGAGACCAGAAATTTGTTTGGAAGAGATGCTAGAGCATGATTTTCTCACGAAAATTTTGTTTTCTTGGATGTGGATGGGTCACAGTGTGTTTTTCCACTGAGAGTAGCCAAAAATGATGAAATTTTAAAAAAGTCATTTTTTGGGTGAAGAGTAGTTACGGATTTGATGATGTGGCACTCTACTTTTGGAGGGATTTTAAAAATATTACTTTTCAAAAGGAAAATTAAAAACTAAACTAAAAAAAAGTCACTTCTGAGATATATATTAAAAAATGAGCCCTTTCAAGTAAATAAAAACTGAAATTGAGACTTTGAAAAAAAAATCATTTTTTTCTTCCCATACATGCTCGAGTTTGATGATGTGGAAAGTAGATTCCCTCTCTCTCTCTCTAATAGAAGAGAGAGAGGAGCCTAGTAAGCCTTAAAAAAAGCCTACTCCAGCCTACTAAAAAGTGCCCTATTAAATGCACTTTGTCCCCTTAAACAACAACAGAATTAGGCTTAATCCCTAAAAATTAGGGATCCTTACAATGCCCATGTAGGGTTCACCTTTTTTCCTAATGAGACTTTGTTGAGAAGAGATGAACTGCCACTGAAAATTAGAATAAGAGTTGGAATACATATGCATAGTAAAATATAGATGGTATGCAAACACAAACAGAGAAACGTGATGAGTGTTCAATGATTACAGTGTACAAAGAAATGACTTAGATCTTATTCCTTCTTTTAAAAAGTCGTATTTTGTAAAATATTTGAAGTGGCGTTTGAGGATGTTGTAACCCAATTAAGATGCAATCTTAAGATTTTTTTCAATGCCTTTCTTTTGTTCTTCCTTTTAAAAGTCGTATTTTGTAAAATACCCAAAGTGGCGTTTGAGGATGTTGTAACCCAATTAAGATGCAATCTTATAGTGATGCCCCTGAATTGAAAGAAAATCAGGAATCATCGCTTATGCAACACTAGCAATTTGGGATGCCCCGTAAAGACATGTCGTTGCATAAGCGATGTTAGCGTCGCTTTCGCGACGCTAAAAGTATGCGTCTAAAATAACTTCGCCTTTAACGATGTTGGAAATTGCCTGCGATGCTTGAGTGTCGCATAAGCCACATCCTGTGTACTAGAGCATCACAATAGGGATGCTCTGGAATGTTAAAAGAAAATTCGATTTCTCCAGGAACATTTGTGCCATGATTTGGATGTGCAACACAGAAACACACACACACATACACACACACACAGAGAGAGATTGACAAGAGATCCATGAATCAAGGTACGCACACACACATACACACATACATATGCATACACACACATAGACACACACACATACACACACACATACACACTAATTTACATACACACATACACATGCATACACACATACACATATATACACACATAGGCACATGCATACACACATAGATACACACACATACACACACAGACATACACACATACACATACACACACACATAGACACATACACACTTACACACACAGACATACACACATTTACACACACACATACACATGCTTGTAGACACATATGTATAGATACACACATATATACACACATAAACACACACATAGACACACACACACATACACACATAGACACACACACATACACACACATACACACACATATAGACACATACACATACATATATGCATACACACACACATATAGAGACATACACTCAGACATACTCATACATGCATACATAATGCATATGCATATGCATACATACATACTTACATGCATACACACACATACACACACATGCATACATATGCATACATAATGCACATGCATATGCATGCATACATGCTTAAATTCATACACACACATACACATGCATACACACACATACACACACATGCATACATATGCATACATAATGCACGTGCATATGCATGCATACATGCTTAAATTCATACACACACACACATGCATACACACATACACATACACATACACATACACACATATATATATGCATACACACACATGTAAAGAGACATACACACAGACATACACATATAATTATACATATGCATACATACATGCTTACATGCATACACACACATACACACGCATACACACATACACATACACACATATATATGCATACACACACACACACGTAGAGAGACATACACAAACATGCATACATATGCATACATAATGCATATACATATGCATACATACATACTTAGATGCATACACACACATACACACACATGCATACATATGCATACATAATGCACATGCATATGCATACATAGATGCTTACATGCATACACACACATACACACACATACACATGCATACACACATACACATACACACATAGACACACACACATACACACACACACACATACACACATATATGCATACACACACATAGAGAGACATACACACACATACACATACATGCATACATATGCATACATAATGCATATGCATATGCATATGCATACATACATACTTACATGCATACACACATATATGCATACATAATGCACATGCATATGCATAGATACATGCATACACATACACACACATAGACACACACACATACACACAGATTTACACACATACACATGCATACACACACATACACACATAGATACACACAGATACACACATAGATACATACACACATAATGCATACGCATATGCATACATACATACACTACAAGAAATAGGGGGGGGGGGTAGCGACGCCCCCGAATCAGAAAAAAAACGAGCACCGTCCCTTATGCGACGCTAGCATCGCATAAGGGATGGTGCTGTTTTTGAATTTTTCTTTTAAGGGGATATGTCGCATAAGCAATGCCTGCATCACTTATGCGACGCTAAATCCCTGCGTGTCAGGAAAAGAGGAACTCATTCTGAGAACTTTTATCAGTCCATGTAATAGTGATATCCTTGACTATGGTTACCAATAAAATTTTCTTACCTTAGTTGAAGAAATCAGTGCTACAAGATTAGGAATTTGTGAATTTCAACGTGTTCTTGGAGAAATACCAACCGTTGTTGAGAGGCATAGCTGTCCATCCAAGTGTCTTCCCAAAAACCTGGAAAAGGGTATGGAGCTGAGGGGCCTGGAGAACTTTTTCGAAAATGTATGTATGGGTTAAGGGAAGTGTATTTAGCATATGATGGTTCTGTTCGGACACGAACAGACAATCATGTAATACAATTCAGTTATGAAGTTTTGGAGAACATCGAAGAGGTAGACTGGAAATCAAAGGATCCGCAGAGTCCTGGCCTTGGTTCAGAGCCTGTTGGTGTACTGGTCCTAACATCATTGATTGAACTAGTTTATAGTTATGCATTTCGCCAGTCTGCACTAACAAAGAGTAATCCCATTGAATTGCTTAAGTTAACCTTTGACAAATATGATCTCTTCTTATAGTTTTGATTTTAATGTAATGTTGTTAAAACATAATTGGTTTTTGAGGTAAGATAAAACAAAGAAAACTCTGGGAGGTTCAATCATCATGATTTGTTTTCCCTTCTCATTTTCTAGGAGACCCTTCTAAGATGCTCCCACACATCTTTGAAAGGCATAGATCACAAATCCATTCTTGCCATTTCTTCGAACACAATAAAGAGGAAAACTGATCCAGCAAGGGTCGCACTGCAGATTCAGAGACATCTTCACTGTTTCACACTTGGAATGTTACCAGTTAAGACCATTATAGAGTTACGTACCATCATCAACATGTTTGTTAGCCCCTTTTTTTCTTTAGTTCATAACATACTATTTTAAACTTGAAGAAATCATACATTTTTATTGCAACACATACACATACACACACATATACACACACACAAACATACACACATAGACACATACACACATAATGATGCATACACACATATACACATGCATACACACACATATGCATACATACATGCATACAGATACACACATAGACACATACACACACATACATACATACACACAAATAAAAAAAGTTCGATATCTCCCGGCACATTTATGCTGGGATTCACACGCGAGAGCAAGAAGAGAGAGAGAGAGAGGGAGAGAGAGAGAGAGAGAGAGAGAGAGAGAGAGAGAGAGAGAGAGAGAGAGAGAGAGAGAGAGAGAGAGAGAGAGAGAGAGAGAGAGAGATAGAGATAGAGATAGATAGATAGATAGATAGATAGAGAGAGAGAGAGAGATAGAGATAGATAGATAGATAGATAGAGAGAGAGAGAGAGAGAGAGAGAGAGAGAGAGAGAGCAGGAGAGAGAGAGAGAAAGAAGGCTGAGATTTTTGAATTGTTGGATTTAAGTCATCAGTTAATATCTACCCAAGGAGGCCAAGCTTTAGTGAAATTATCTCAGGATGGCATCCTTTCAAGCCATTTGATTTTAGAAAATCATTTTTGGCTCCTAAAACATGAAATTCAAATGTTAAATATGTATTGTGACTCTCCTACTCCCAGGCCTAGAATAATTAAGGGAACGGGTATAAAAGCTCCTTTGTGGACAGGGATACAGGTCTTAAATATGACCTTTCCCCCTGGTGTAGAGTACACATATTTAGGTAGTCTAGTTGTGCATGACAGCGAGATAATGCAGTGTCCTGTTGGCAATAAATGGTTAACAGATTGCCATATGGGAATTGTCCCAAGTCTTTCCTATCAAAAAGGGATTGAAACTACTCTTCAGTTCCTAACATGCCTTCAAAATGTTCTGCATGAATGGCTTTTCCAAACAGGGTTCAGTGTTGGCTTGAAAGACATGTACTTAACAGATGAAATCAGAACATTTAAAAAACTTCTTAAAGAAGTTCATATTGCTGTAGTTGATGGTAGATTGTCTTCTCAGAGAGTTCTCTCTTTGGAAAGGCAGATCCAATTAGTCCTGTTAGGAAAAGAGGAACTCATTCCAAGAACTTTTATCAATCCATGTCATAGTGATATCCTTGACTATGGTTACGAAGAAAATTTTCTTACCTTAGTTGAAGAAATCAGTGCTAGAAGATCAGCAATTTGTGAATTTGAACGTGTTCTTGGGGAAATACCAACCGTTATTGAGAGGCATAGCTGTCCATCCAATTCCATGATGGCAATGATAAGGGCTGGAAGCAAAGGATCATTGTCAAACTTGATACAACAGTGTGCATGCTTAGGTTTACAGTCTGTAAACGGAGAGGAGTTGTTCTTTTATGACTTTCATGATGGTTTGGCAATAATTCATTCTTGCTTTTTAGATGGTTTAACCTCCAAAGAATTCCTTTACCATTTAGTGTCTTTGCGGAAACCAGGAAAAGGGTATGGAGCTGAGGGGCCTGGAGAACTTTTTTGAAAATGTATGTATGCGTTAAGGGAAGTGTATTTAGCATACGATGGTTCTGTTTGGACACAAACAGACAATCATGTAATACAATTCAATTATGAAGTTTTGGAGAACATCAAAGAGGCAGACTGGAAATCAAAGGATCCACAGAGTCCTGGCCTTGGTTTAGAGCCTCTTGATGTATTGGCCGTGACATCATTGATTGAACTAGCTTATAGTTATGCATTTCGCCAGTCTGCACCAACAAAGAGTAATCCCATTGAATTGCTAAAGCTAATCTTTGACAATTTTGATCTCTTCTTATAGTTTTGATTTTAATGTAATGTTGTTAAAACATAATTGGTTTTTGAGGTAAGACAAAACAAAGAAAACTCTGGGAAGTTCGATCATCATGATTTGTTTTCCCTTCTCATTTTCTAGCAGACCCTTCTAAGATGCTCTGGTGCATCTTTGAAAGGCATAGATCACAAATCCATTCTCGCCATTTCTTGGAACACAATAAAGAGGAAAGCTGATCCACCAAGGGTAGCACTGCAGATTTAGAGACATCTTCACTGTTTCACACTTGGAATGTTACCAGTTAAGACCATGATAGACTTACGTACCATCATCAAACTGTTTGTTAGCCCCCCTTTTTTCTTTAGACCATGATAGAGTTACGTACCATATTTTAAACTTGAAGAAATCATGCATTTTTATTGCAACACATACACATACACAAACACAAACATACACACACACAAACATACACACATAGACACATACACACATTATGATGCATACACACACATACACATGCATACACACACATATGCATACATACATGCATACACATACACACATAGACACATACACACACATAGACACATACACACACATAAAAAAAAAGTTCAATTTCTCTCGGCACATTTGTGCCGGGATTAACACGCGAGAGCAAGAAGAGAATGAGAGAGAGAGAGAGAGCGCGAGAGAGAGAAGGCTGAGATTTCTGAATTTTTGGATTTAAGTCATCAGTTAATATCTACCCAAGGAGGTCAAGCTTTATTGAAATTATCTCAGGATGGCATCCTTTCAAGCCATTTGATTTTAGAAAATCATTTTTGGCAGCTAAAACATGAAATTCAAATGTTAAATATTTATTGTGACTCTCCTGCTCCCAGGCCTACAATAATTAAGGCACCGGGTATAAAAGCTCCTTTGTGGACAGGGATACAGGTCTTAAATATAACCTTTCCCCTGACATGGACCCATGTTGTAAACCCACAACCTGTCTACTGACACTCAACGAGTTCCTCATGAAAAGAGATATAAGCTTATCTGTATGCACATGCTTTAACTCAAATAGGATTTTCTCCTGTGAATAATTCACATAATTCGCTGCTAATGCTCCCTTGTATATGCTTTCTGTCAATGGTGCACACTCACATCTCACCTGTACGCGTGCCTACATGTAAACAAAACCTCATTATGCCTCAGACAGTGACCTAATGTAATATCAGAGATTATTAAATCTAAGCAAAGAACTTGAGCTGGAAACTGTGTCTTCTGCTTCCCATCAGTCCACGCATATGGATTGATGTTCATCTCTACATAGCTGTGTGCCTCAAAAATACCATGCAACTTTTTATCAATGTAATTAAACAAAAATAGTGGCATCCCTGGTCGGACACTCTTTACATAGCTGATATGAGACGCTCAAAGGCCTCGACATGCACAAAAGCTAATGATCAAGCTACTATTCGAGCTTGCATCCGTCAACATCTTGTCCTTTGTCCCCTAACATGGACCCACGTTGTAAACCCACAACCTGTCTACTGACACTCAACGCGTTTCTCCTGAAAAGAGATATATGCTTATCTATGTGCACATGATTTAACTCAAATAGGATTTTCTCCTGTGAATAATTCACATAATTCGCTGCTAATGATCCCTTGTATATGCTTTCTGTCAATGGTGCACACTGGCATCTCACCCGTACGCGTGCCTACATGTAAACAAAACCTCATTACGCCTGAGACAGTGACCTAATGTAATATCAGAGATTATTAAATCTAAGCAAAGAACCTGAGCTGGAAACTATTTCTTCTGCTTCCCATCAGTCCAGGCATATGGATTGATGTTCATCTCTCCATAGCTGTGTGCCTCAAAAATACCATGCAACGTTTTATCAATGTAATTAAACAAAAATAGTGGCATCCCTAGTCAGACATTCTTTACCATTAGGAAAAAAGGTGAACCCTGGATGGGCCTTTTAGCTCAAAGAGTGATTAGTGATGGACCAATCAGAAGAGGGTGGTGGCCACAGTCTATACCCTATAAAATACTAGGCTGAAGGGGGAAGAGGGGACAAGATTCCTCTATGTTCAGGGTTGTCTTCTAGAGAGAGAAGAAATCTCGTAATCAGGCTGGGCCCAAAAATTCAAAATTTTTTAAAAGTTGTAAAACTCATCATAATACCATTAAATGACCTCCATATCACTTTTCAGGGTCAAAAGTGCTATTTTTGACTTCTAATTCAAAATCCGTGCATATTTGTGGACTAAAAAAGTGACTTTTTTCAAAATGACTCAAAAAACTCTATTTTCCCTCTTCAAACTCCCATTTTCATACCCAAAACCCAAAAAGTCATATTTTTCACCTCTATTCCCTCCATACCATACAACAGAAGCATTGTTTCTCCTCCTACCATTCTCCCAACTTCTGCAGCAATGACAACAACTCTTACTCCCATGGAAAGCTCCAGAGCTCGTAGGAGACCAAAGGACGAAGTTCACACAATGACGTGCCACAACATCAAAACAATGGAAGGAAGTTGGCTACCACAAGAGTTTTGCAAAGGTGCATGGGTGTACATGCAGCCATCTGGACTTGGTCCTCATCGTGTTCGAGATCGTGGAAATTTGGATCTTCATTGGAAAGGTAAGCTCTTAGGCTTCAAGCAGCAAACACATGGTGGGATGGTTGCTATTGTACAACATGTCTTCACAGTTTCAACCATGAAGTTAGAAAACTCCAATAGAATTAGATATCCAATCCATTGTGAGTATTTCTATTTTCTCAATGCTTCATGGTGTTAAATGTCTTAATTACTCATCTCATATGTTTTTCATTGCTACAGTCATATTTCCTTCTAGTTTAGTGGAAGAGCAACCACTTCATAGTCTCACAGGAACTTTCAAAGCATTACATGCAGACATTGGGGCATTAGTGTTTCCAGATGTACCTCCTGCTAAACTTATTCGTGAAAGGATCTTCTTTTACACTCACGAGTACATTGTTCCTTCCACAGATGGTGAATATGGAAGGTTGGAGATTATCAAAGTTGACTCTCTTCTTAGTTTAGAGTGGCCAAAACCTGATTTTTGGTCCATATCATCTTTCAAGCGTAAGATGGTGATGGACATACATAACTCTTTGAAATTCACACGCGTATCTAGATCAATAGGTCTTCATTGGACTCTACCAATCCATTGCTTTGTTTTCATATTTCAAGGCATTCCTTTTGTAGAAACTCCTACAATGTTCCTATGTAAAGATATTACATACGAAGCAGTAGAAGGATTGTTAGGGGAAAACTGGGGTTATGTAGAAGGATTGTCAAAAGGGGATAGATATCGTTGTAGAATTGGTGACACAGGTATAGGGTTTCGCTATTTAAAACATCGCACCTCATTGTACATCAGATTTTATTATGATCGTTGGATGTGTAAACTAGGAGAGTGGATACCTTTGCAAAGCTCGGAGGGATCTTTAGCTTCATTTGAAATTAATGTGAAGTTACCAAACAATGATATGGAGGTGGTTTTAGTTAATCAACATTGGAACTTGGCCAACTTGAGAGAGCACTTACTTATCATGGGATATGATGATCTTCATGATTTCAAATTTCGAATACGAGGGAACAAGGTAAGAGTTGTATTCCATATATATATTATTCTATCACTATTGTTCATGATTTGAAAATGTTTTACTCTTTTATGAATTGTCCACAGATTGGAAAGA
This sequence comes from Ceratopteris richardii, assembly GCA_020310875.1. Classification (NCBI taxonomy): domain Eukaryota; kingdom Viridiplantae; phylum Streptophyta; class Polypodiopsida; order Polypodiales; family Pteridaceae; genus Ceratopteris; species Ceratopteris richardii. The sequence continues at coordinate 16,671,628 of CM035424.1, read as the reverse complement.
GATTGGAGGACAAAATCAAGGTTCTTGCAGATTGGAGCATGGATGGAACTGACATTTCATTGTCATAACTCTTTTTTGTAAAGATACTGTGAAACCTGTAAACAAACCTATTTTTGCAATGAAAAATTTTTCACATTTGCTTCAAGGATATTTTGGCCACATTCTAGTTGTATCTGTAAATTCTCAAGGTTTTTCTTGAAAGAGCATTCTTATTGTTTATTTCCTTTGATGTGATCTCGAATGTCAAAGTTTTCCTTTTCAAGACTCTTATGTTTTAATTTAAGGAAAAGTCACTTCTATGAAAAAGTGGGACCCATCACTTAAAAATTCTAGAAAAGTTATAAATAGGAGTCCTCTCTCCTCATTTCTCACTTTTGCAACCACATTGAGTGTTAGAACAGTCTGCATTTGCAAGCTATGGCTTCCACCTCTGTACCTACTAAGAGTGCACGCCACAAGTTTCTAGAATTTTTGGAGGATTCAGATTACAAAGGTCAACATGACCTATATGATCTTCTCTCCAAGGTTCCTGACCTCCATGGAACCGTGCAAATGAATGCCGATGCTTTGGAGGAGCTACTTCAATATATGCAAGTTCATATATTGCGTTTCTCCATTGAAATACCACCATATGATGGAACTTGGGTTCCATGTGACCTTCTCACCTACATTCACAAAGGTGATGAGGCTTTTGCAAAACGATTGAAACGGTTCCAGGCAATTGCAGAGGAAGCAGGGCACCTTCTTGATGAAACTGTGCCACTTATAAGGAAATTGAATAGGAAACGCAAGATGGGTCCAAAATATCTTTCATTCATTGCTGCCACAATTTTCTTTGTGAATGAGGAACCAGAACCAATTCCTCATGAGATCCCTCATCTTCTTACAGGTGGTTTTGTCGAGGATAAAAAGGAACCACCTCAAGAACCCTTGAATCTCCTATTAGAGAGAGAAGCTATTGAGAAAACTTATCCTCTTGGTGTGGATGATAAGTTGAAAGAAGTGCCTAAGCCATCCACCTCTTCGGAGCCAGAAGCAACTATTCCAGAGGTGGAGATTGAAACTTTTTCAGTGGTTCTTGTCGAGGGACAAGAATATTTGTTTTTACATGATGTAGAGAAGGCATTTGGGCTACGGCTTGATGAATGCCTAAGTTTGTTTTGTACTTTGTCAGAGTGTCCTTTGGATAGTACCTCTGAGTTGTTGGAGAAAAAGTGTTTGCCATTTGGTGACTCAGTGGCCGACACAATAAAATTGGTTTGCAATGACATACTCACAAGTGAACATGAACATATCACAGAAGAACAATTTAATAATGCACAAGAAAGGATATTGGAATCAAAAATTCCCTCCTCACCAGTAATCGAGCAGAGTGGGATGTCCCACTCCAGCATTAATTTACAACTTCAAGAGAGAGGAGAAGAAGAAGATAGAGTTCAAGATGTAAGTATCTTCAATTCATGTCATTCATTCTTACAAACACATGCAGCTACTAATCATAAAACTTTGTGCAGGAGGTGATTGAAGTCGACAAGTTTGCAGCAAGGAGCGGAGGTGATCGAGTGGCTCGTGGAGGTGGCTCATCCCTTGCAAACTACATTGGGAAACTTCCCAAAGACCATTTTGTAATTATCCATAAAGAGTTCAGTCCTCAGGGCCACTTCATGACATGGTGTCTAAAGGCCTTAAGTAAATTGCTTTGTTTATCAACCATTACACAGGGGAGTAATTGTATCTTTTTAGTTAAGAAATCCCTTGTAACTACAACCTTAGGTTCCAACTTCCGTGGAAAGGTCTTAGGCCAAATAGGTATATCTCTAGGTCTAGGTGTTAGAAGTGTTGATCAAATAGCAAACTCAATTTTGACTTACACCCTACCCATGGCTTTGGAGCGTCGAAAGAGAGTCATTGAGAAACTCAAAGCCAATTGATGTAAACAATTGAATTAATATCAAATTTTCACTTTGCTTTATTTACAATTGTCTCAAGTATTTCTTTTTCAGTATATTATCTAAAATTCTTTTGCACCTGCATGTGATGTATTGATGTCATGTAGGGCATTGGGAGGACCTTTAGTTTCATTCTTTTGGACTCTTGATAATATCCCTGTAGGTCATGATCCCCTGATGGTTACCTTACCCCTGAACTAGCTTTACTAGTCATGATCCCTCTGATGCACTTTCAAAGGTCTTGTAGGGCATTAGGAGGCCAAATAAGGCCCTGCCACAGAAACGCGGGAGAAGGCCCTGCAAAACGTTTGCAGGGCCTTCTCCCGCGTTTCTGTGGCAGGGCCTTATTTGGTCTCCTAATGCCCTACAAAACCTTTGAAAGTGCATCAGAGGGATCATGACTAGTAAAGCTAGTTCAGGGGTAAGGTAACCATCTTGAAAATATCCATCTAGTGAAGGTTGAGTCTCATGTAAGGTAACCTTGGGCATGTCAGGACCTTTAGTTTCATTCTTTTGGACTCTTGATGGGATGCCAAGATAGTTGCTCAAAAGACCAAGATAGTTGCTCAAGATAGTTACCTTACCCCTGAACTAGCTTTACTAGTCATGATCCCTCTGATGCACTTTCAAAGGTTTTGTAGGGCATTAGGAGGCCAAATAAGGCCCTGCCACAGAAACGCGGGAGAAGGCCCTGCAAACGTTTTGCAGGGCCTTCTCCCGCGTTTCTGTGGCAGGGCCTTATTTGGCCTCCTAATGCCCTACAAGACCTACATGACCTTAAATAAAAAAGAAATTTCAGTACAGGGATATTATCACTAGATCAAAATGACAAAATAAGAAAACAATCATTCATATATGAGAGATTATCACAAGAAAACACATGGAAATGTAAAATGACTGCTCATGTTTCATTCTAAATAATGAGATTATAAATGGAATAGAGGAAAAGTGCTAATGTTTCATTGAAAATGGCAATATTTACAAAAAATCTCTTGTCCATAGAGATCAGTTACAAAACTTAGCTACGATCACCCCTAATTCTCCTAGCTAATTGTATGTCCTTCGGTTGTATAGTGACTCGCTTAGCATGGATGGCGCACAGGTTGGAATCCTCTAGCATTGATATCAAAAATGCTTCAGCTGCCTCTTGTAAAGCTTCTAAAGCTAGAGCTTGGATCCTTAACCCTGCACAATACCTTTGTAACTCTTCTTTGACCACCCTTGCAAAGGGTCTTCTAGGTATGAGAAGCTCAGCTGTCTTTTGATAGTGCCTTATCTCTGCAAATGCCTTCGTATATCTTCTTCTTCGTTGTGGTGCTCTAGCTTGTGGTGGTGGTGGTGGTCTTCGTTGGACATTTTCTTGTGGTCTTGGTTGGGGTGGTCTACGACGAGGTTGAAAGAATTTCTTCTTCCGTTGCACGCGTCTTGAGCTTTCTCCTTGTTCAGGATGTTGTTGCTGGCTTTGCTCTCTCTCTTGATCATTGGGTATGGCCCCCTGATTTGATGGTAATGTCTTTCCCGCTACAGTAACCCTATGATTTGTAGGTATTTCTTCGTTACCCCATGGTGGCAATCTTTGACTCTCATCACTTGCTTGTGAACCTTGTTGAGACACATCCTCATGCGATTCATCAAAATCATCATCAGAAACTACCTGTCTATGAGCACGCTCCTTCACCCTTCTCTTTGTTGGTCTCTTTGGTGATGGAGGCTCATCATATGATGATGGTGGTGATTGGGGTTGATTTACGGCCTTTTCCTTGGATTGCCCATGTTCCACTTGTTCATGCAACTGTTCACTCCCAGAGGTATGGCCACCACCTGTTTCACGATGGGATGCAGAGTGCGAGACACTACGTCGCCTTTTGTGGTGATTCATCCATGGTGGCTTCTGAGTGCCTTGCACATAGCTAGGAAAGTTAATGGGATCCTTCCTTGCAGTTTGCTTTGTTCGTGCCATCCTCTATAGTGCTAGAATGTTGAAATGAGACAATGAGTCTCCTTTTATAATGTTTCACTTTAAAAGGTTCTGTTCACACCTGAATGGACAAAAAATAGTTTAAAAATTAAAAATTACCTGAAAAAATTGCAAAGAAGAGATTAGTGTGTAGCAAACCTTATGAATTATTCAGAAAATGCCATGAATGTATTAAATGACTTCACTTCCATGATGAACCCTCTCGTGTTCTTGTAGCTCGCCATTGAGCATGACGTAAAGGTCCCAATGATGACTTCCATTTTTCACTAGCTAAGTTGTGTTGATGAAATCTTGCAAGTTTTGCAACTTTCGACTCCTTGGCTCGTTCCATTGCATATGTCCTTGAAAATGCAGTACGATAAAACCAATTAAACATCTCTTCCATATAGTTTGATTGCATTGCACCACCACCATGTCGTGTGTTCTTGAAGTAAACACCTCTAGCCTTGTAATGTGACTTCTCCATTCCTTGTGTACTAAAAATCTCCAATGAACCATATCGATGCATAAAAAATGCTCCATGTGCAAATAAAATATGCTGAAATGATATAAGTACATATAACACAATCTTATCAACAAGAAAATTGAAAAAATAAGAAAACTTACAATGTAATGTGTAATATTGCTCTCTCCCCAAGATAGGATGAAACACTTTGCAAACTCCATTAATGTATCTTGAAACAACTGACGGTCATTTTTGTTGGAGCTATTAAGACTCATTAAACCTACCAACTTATCTAAGCATGACCAAACCTTCTTTCGCCTATTACTAAGGTCAATTTGAGAATCATTATCAGTGGTGATCATGCACAAGTCTTTCCATAGCTCCCTGCATTCATTTTTTTTAGGGCTTACACCTGTTCTGAAAAATTTTCTTGCCTTCTTCCCTGTCATTGACACTTGTTGCAAACTATTTTGCGATTCACCAGGTTTTTTGACAACTAGAGTTACATTACCACCATGACAACCAATCGAATTAAGCAACTCTTCCAATTTTTTGATTGCTTGTACAGATTTATCAATTGGCTTCATGGAAAATGCATATTCTATGTGGAGCTTCAATAATCTATCAAATATTCTCATGAAAGCATGCAATGTGCAAAAGTGAACATTAACTAATGGAAATGGAATAATGGGATTCCAATCTTTATCTAATGTGTCACGGTTAGGTATTTCTAACATTGGACACCTTAGCAAAGGTCTATCCCATTCCGTGGAAGTAGGTGCATCTGTGTATTCATCTAAGCTAGATAGTACTTTTTGTTGTCCCTTTGTTACTTTGTAGCCTCGAGTACAAAATGGACATGGATAACGAGCAGATGCACCTTGCTTGCAACCTAACATGCATTTGATAGTTTTTAAATCCCCACCCAAGTGCCAATCTATCTCAAAATCACCCAAGTTTTCTATGTGGAGCTTTGCACCATGAATTTGAGAAAGTATTACTTTAGTGATCCATGGGGTCCTACTAAAAATCCATGAAAGAACATCATTGGATTCTTTAGGTACTTCAATAGCACCTAACCACCATATTTCTTTCTCGGATTGAACACTATATGTAGACTTAGAGCTAGAGTTACAACTTTCATCAGATATGGCATTTCTGATAGCTTCATTCATGAGTGTCAAACTCAATCTCTCCATTCGTCGTCCCTTTATAATCTGGCATTCATCTAACTTCAATATAAACTGTAATTTGGTATTACAATCTGCATAAATTAGCAAAATCTTTATAACATCAAAATACAATGTATATCAAGGTAACAATAGTGCACATACCTGGTATAGTAGATTTGTAAAATTGAACCATTGCCTGTTGAAGCCTCTCCAAATCCACGAATATGTTGTTGTACTTTGTGTAAGGAAATCCATTTCCAACTGCGCTTTTCAACTCTTTTTTGGATGTAGATAAATGATAAATAGACATAGGCATAATATCCTCTATATATAAGTAGTTTCCAAGAATACTAGTTATATCTTCATTGGACATTGACTTCTTTAGCGATACCTTGTAAGGAGATGGAAACATATTCTGTAAAATACCTTCTCTTTCTAATGAATGCTTCAAAAGGTTGTACAATGCACTGTATCCTTTAGTACTAATTCCTGCTTCATCACATACCATCTGCACGTCTCTAGGAGTGATAATATCTTGTAACTTTTTTGTGAAATCTTTAATCACTTTCTTCTTGATTAGGTTTCCTATCCGTGACTCCAAAATACTAACCACCTGCTTGTTGGTCAAACAAGAATTTAATAACTTGAATTGATCCTCTGTTGTTGATGATGCATTAACATCTTCAACGAATGACCTACATAACAAGAAAAAAAAAAAATATATATATATATATATATATACATATAAAGTCTTCCAAAAAGAGAAACGAATACAAGCCAAACCTTATTGCAAAAACTCGTCGTTTGCGTGCTCCACCACCAATTGAAAGAGAGTCAAAGGATGTTAATGATCGTCTCCTACGTCGCATCCCAAGTGGAGTCTCTCTCAAGTGTTGGACAGTGTTTTTAAATTTCTCAATTGTTCTCTCCTTTTCTTCCATATGCTTTTCAAGCTCTGCAAGCTTTTCTTGTAAAGATATGATTGTGCTTTCAAAAGTGACCAACCTTGTATGATTTAGTTGATATTGTTGAATCCAATACTCAGTAATGGCAGTTGAATGTGTAGATAATCGTTGACAATAACCTAAGAGCCCAGCTTTACCGGCACCGATGAACTGAAGTAAAGTTGAGAAGTTATGGAATGTTGGATGGTAAGAAGACATTGGATCAGGAGGGTATAATGAACCATGAGTCCAAAGATCAATATTCTTTTCTCCAGCTTCACGACGCTCATTTTGAGAGTTAACATCATTGTTGCATTGTGTATTTGGAGCAAACTCTCTGGGCACACGAACATGGATACTTGTTGATACTGGGGCATGAGGACGTCCTAATGTGAGGTTTGTAATAGATGTCAACACCATCTTTTCCAACAATTAAACAATACTGAGAAAGAGACCAGAAATTTGTTTGGAAGAGATGCTAGAGCATGATTTTCTCAAGAAAAGTTTGTTTTCTTGGATGAGGATGGGTAACAGTGTGTTTTTCCACTGAGAATAGCCAAAAATGTTGAAATTTTGAAAAAGTCATTTTTTGGGTGAAGAGTAGTTACGGATTTGATGATGTGGCACTCTACTTTTGGAGGGATTTTAAAAATATTGCTTTTTCAAAAGGAAAATTAAAAACTAAACTCAAAAAAGGTCACTTCTGACATATATATTAAAAAATGAGCCCTTTCAAGTAAATAAACACTGAAATTGAGACTTAAAAAAAAAAATCATTTTTTTATTCCCATACATGCTCGAGTTTGATGATGTGGAAAGTAGATTCCCTTTCTCTCTCTCTAAAAGAAGAGAGAGAGGAGCCTAGTAAGCCTTAAAAAAAGCCTACTCCAGCCTACTAAAAAGTGCCCTATTAAATGCACTTTGTCCCCTTAGACAACAGCAGAATGAGGCTTAATCCCTGAAAATTAGGGATCCTTACAAGGCCCATGCAGGGTTCACCCTTTTTCCTAATGCATAGCTGATATGAGGAGCTCGAAGGCCTGGACATGCACAAAAGCTAATGATCAAGCTACTGTTCGAGCTTGCAACCGCCAACATCTTCTCCTTTGTCCCCTGACATGGACCCACGTTGTAAAGCCACAACCTATCTATTGACACTCAATGAGTTTCTCATGAAAAGAGATATAAGATTATCTATCTGCACATGATTTAACTCAAATAGGATTTTGTCCTATGAAAAAGTGTGTCTTCTGCTTCCCATCAGTCCAGGCATATGGATTGATGTTCATGTCTCCATAGCTGTGTGCCTCAAAAATACCATGCAACTTTTTATCAATGTAATTAAACAAAAATAGTGGCATCCCTGGTCGGACATTCTTAACATAGCTGATATGAGAAGCTCGAAGGCCTGGACATGCACAAAAGCTAATGATCAAGCTACTGTTTGAGCGTGCAACCGTCAACATCTTCTCCTTTGTCCCCTGACATGGACCCACGTTTAATCCACAACCTGTCTACTGACACTCAATGAGTTTCTCATGAAAAGAGATATAAGCTTATCTGTCTGCACATGATTTAACTCAAATAGGATTTTCTCCTGTGAATAATTCACATAATTCGCTGCTAATGCTCCCTTGTATATGCTTTCTATCAATGGTGCACACTGACATCTCACCCGTACGTGTGCCTACATGTAAACAAAACCTCATTATGCCTTAGACACTGACCTAATGTAATATCAAAGATTATTAAATCTAAGCAAAGAACCTGAGCTGGAAACTGTGTCTTCTACTTCCCATCAGTCTAGGCATATGGATTGATGTTCATCTCTCCATAGCTGTCTGGCTCAAAAATACCATGCAACTTTTTATCAATGTAATTAAGAAAAAATAGTGGCATCCCTGGCCGGACATTCTTTACATAGCTGATATGAGAAGCTCGAAGGCCTAGACATGCACAAACCCTAATGATCAAGCTACTGTTCATGCATAAGGACGTCCATAAAATAAAACCAAGCCCAGGATTCCAAGTAAGCTTTAGATTCAGCATTCTTCTCTGTGTTCGCACGAATGCCATACCAAAAACATGCACACACATGACCATGGAGTAATATGTGGAGAGAGAGAGAGAGAGAGAGAGAGAGAGAGAGAGAGAGAGAGAGAGAGAGAGATAAGGGCACAGAAGGAGATGGTGTCCATATGACTATGACGTGGAGAAACATACTATCGAAAGCACAGTGGAATCTCAAAATGAGAAATCCAAACCATGACATGATGCATTATGGTTTAAAGGGAGAGACGTATATCTGTGATAGAAAGTAAGAGGATAGATAAAGTATACCAAACAGAAGCTGTGTGATGCATTCATTGTAAGTTGCATGGTCACAACCAAAAATCACAATAGCAAGATCCTCCGCCGGAAGGTTCAAGAACGGGAGCGGTGATGAAGGAGGACGGCTAGCCCCAGAGGAAGGCTTTGTATGTTTCGATCTTACGTCCAACTCCCATGACAAAAGCACTCCGCTGACAATGAGACTTGTAAGAGTAATTTTAAAGTTTGTTGGAAAACATTAATTACAAATTTATGTAATGAGATCATATGCTACGTGTGTATTAATTACAATAATACTTTCATAATAACACTTTTTATGAATGAAGGCATTCTGTGGGCAGAATATTGACACCAATGGATGAAGATATGAAAGATATTTGTGATTTACCATAGTTTCCATTGATTTCTCTTTTAACAATCACCTTGCAACTACAAAAACTACACTGTTATGCACACATTGACAATTATGACTAACGATTTAAAATGGGGGGATTGAAACTCCAAACAGTTTTAGATTGATGTAAAAAAGTTAAAGCAACTTGTTCAATTTTTTCTCTCGCATAATTTCACTTTGAATAAATGTATAGTAATCTAATTGAAGTCTCAATTAAGAAGTAGACATATGTTTTTGACACCAGAAAAAAATATTAAGTTCAGTACCTTTTGCTATTGTGCATGTCGATGATTCCAAGGGTGAATAAATGAAGAGAGTTCTTGTACCTTTTGCTATTGTGCATGTCGATGATTCCAAGGGTGAATTAATGAAGAGAGTTCTTGAATATCAAACATCATATTCATACTAGCTAATGACACCCAATATGTTGTTTTTTTTTAATTTCAATATTTTTAAAAATTCTCTTTCGAGTTCTCCAAATATCATGACACCTATATCCATGTAAGCAACTACTCATGAATTATGAACCACTCTAGTAAATTGTGGATGATTGAAATCTTAACCAATAATATCACAATAAATATACCGATGCAAAGCTGCATGTACGTAGTGTTATTTTCTCCTTTCTTTCGTTCATGTTGTATTCTCAAGATGTAGATATATAGATGTTGGCAAACTTGAACTTGTGTAACATTTCAAGAACCCTTCTGTAACATTTCAAGAACTCGAGTCAACAATTAGGAGAACCAAGAAGAACATTTCACTCAAAGTACTTAGGGTTGACTTCATATTATGCTTAGGATATTGAGCGACAACGAGAAACAATCATTTCAAATCATTCACAAGTTTCCTATTGATTGTTATTATTGTTTATATTAAGCATGTGTTTTAATACTTTAATTATATAATTCATTTATATGTGTGTACCTAAGTGTATATGTATGTGTGTGTATATGTATGTATGTGCATGTGTATCTATGTGTGTATATGTGTGTATGTCTAAGTGTATGTGCACATGTATGTGTGTGTATATATCTGTGTGTATGTGTATGTGTATATGTGTATATGTGTGAAAGTGCATCTTCATCATAAGTGTATAAGTGCATATCAATAAGTGTGAGTATGCTACCTAATAAAAATAACACAATTCAAATGATATACAAAGAATATAAATTGTACTTACAATAATTAGCCATACTTTTTGCTTGGTTAGCTTCTTGAATAACCTGCAATAAAGAGAGAGAGAGAGAGAGAGAGAGAGAGAGAGAGAGAGAGAGAGAGAAAGAGAAAGAGAGAATTCAAAGAGAGAAAGATGTAGAAAGAGAGAAATAGAGACAGAGGGAGACAATAAGAGAGAGCTTAGGCAAAACAACAATTCTGCATATACTTGCTTTAGCTCGTAAGCGCAACACAATAGCGAACGTTGGAGAGCTCTTCGATCAGATGCGTGAAAATGCCGATTGAAGACCTCCAACATTTTAATTTTTTTCGTCAATAGACCGTCATGTAAGCGATGGTACGCATAGAGTTGGTGTCGCATAAGTGACATCTGTTAGCGTCGCTTATGTGACGCCGAATAGCGTCGCTTATGTGACGTAAAAAACGTCGCTTATGCGATGCTTTTTAAAACCCTCGTGTTAGCAACGCTCTATGAGAGTGTCGCAGATCCCGTCGCACCACAAGTCGCAAAAAACATTGTTTGGCTCATCGTTTAAATGATGGTCTGCGCGCGACGCTCATTACGACACATTTTGCAATTTTATAGCGACAACATTGTGTCACCTTAACTGTCGGTATATGCCTGTATTCCTTGTAGTGATACTTAAATGCATACACACACATACACACACATATGCATACATAATGCACATGCATATGCATACATAATGCACATGCATATGCATAAATAATGCACATGCATATGCATACATAATGCACATGCATATGCATACATTCATGCATACACATACACACATAGACACATACGCACACATCAACACATACACACACATAAACACATACACACTCATAGACACATACACACTTACACACACACATCCAGACACATTTACACACACACATCCAGACACATTTACACACACACATACACATACATACAGACACATATATATAGATACACACATATATACATACATAGACACACACACATATACACATATAGACACACACACAAACACATACACACACATATACACACACACATAGACACACACAATTACACACACACACACACACATCCACACACATTTACACACACACATACACATGCAAATAGACACATATATACAGATACACACACATACACACACATACATTCATATGCATACATAATGCACATGCATATGCATACATACATGCTTACATGCATACACACACATACACACATACACATACACACATAGGCACACACACACAAACATACACACACATACACACACATACACACATACACACACGTATATGCATACACACACACACCTAGAGAGACATACACACACATACACACACATACACACACATACACACACATACACATACGTGCATACATAATGCATATGCCTATGAATACATACATACTTACATGCATGCACACACATACACACACATATGCATACATAATGCACATGCATATGCATAGATACATGCATACACATACACACACATAGACACATACACACACATATGCATACATAATTCACATGCATATTCATAGCTACATGCATACACATACACACACATAGACACATATACACACATACACACACACATACACATGCATACACACACATACACACATAGATACACACGCACATAAACACACACATACACACACACACATTCACACAGACACATACACACATAATTCATATGCATATGCATACATACATAATTACATGCATACACACACATACAACACATGCATACACACATACACATGCAGAGAGACATACACACACATACACATACACACACATGCATACATATGCATACTTAATGCACATGCATATGCATACATAGATGCTTACCTGCATACACACAGATACATATAAGAATGATTTTTTGTGTTACCATTAGTGTCAATATGAAAGAAAGAAAGATTGTTGGACACTTTTGTATATGTTCTTCAATTAAACATATAGTGCGTGGTGTGCCACAAAAGAACTATGAGGTTCGACCACTCCACAAAACCTAGAAGACAAGATTTTGTGCTCTCTATGCTCTCACTACTTTACGTGTTCTGCTAGTCTATGCATAAGTACCATGCATGTCCTCTAGAGATTGGACTTCCAATATGAGGCCTCATCATAGAGCTCCCCCAAAGTAGAATCCATTATATGCTATCACACCACTTCAATGGAATCAGTGCTATTTGAAGCAAGTCATTTTTGCTATTGTGCAAGTGTAGTGAGCACCCACGCATCCCCCCTCCCCCATAGCTTATGAGTAAGGGCACGACTTGTTGGAGTTCGAGGTCTGCAGAAGCACGCAAACAACTTAAGAAAGAAGACGAAGCTTGTAGCACAACACACAATACTAAATGTATTACCACTAGAATTTATAAAGATAAGTAACCCATTAGGGTAGTACGCCTATATACAAGCCTAGGGAATAAACCTCCCAAAGAGGGAAAAAAGTGCCCCGGCGGTCCTAGAGTGTTCAAACACATCACTACCTAAATATGCACGTGATGCAAGTCAGGTAGTGATTTCAGGAGAGTCTATGGTAGTTGATTATGCTAGTGATGGTCATATCACTTTCTCCTATGGTTCATCTTAGGATTCCTCTTGTTCATGGGATAGCACACATATGGCTTGGTTGCTTGATGCATCAACCACTTTTCATGTTACTCCACATCGTGAGTGGTTTTTTCAATTCTCATGTGAGAGTTGTGGATGTGTGCACTTGCTTGATGGGACGACATATGACATTGAGAGTGCAGGAGATGTATGACTTATGCTACCTAGTGGAGCATCACTTATACTCAAACATGTATGCTATGTGCCTTCATTCCCTATAGCTTGATTTCAGTTAGCCAATTACAGGAGAGTGGATGTTATGCATTCCTTGGTGAGCATCATTTTTAGTTGCAGCTCGGACAAGTTATGCTTGTCAGAGGTGCTAGGATTGGGCACAAGTATCCACTGGAGGTACTTCATGTGAGAGATAGTCTCATCTCAGTGGGAGTTCAGCCTTATGTGCAATGTGAGACTCTTCATGTCTCATTTTGTCTACCTACACATAGATCTATTGACATTCATGATGCACATATATGGCAGATGCTCACATGGATGCATACGTAGAGCATACTTTGGATACTCATGATGCTTATGGAGAGCATGCTGTTTTTTATCATATGGATGTTGTTATGGAGCATACTTTAGATTATCACTTGGATGCTTTAGAGGATGATGTGTATGCTCATCTAGAGCATTGTGATGATACTCAGTTAGAGTATGATCATCACTTTGACCTTGGTGTTGATATTGTGCAGTTAGCTCATGTGGAGCATGATAATACACTTGGTGCTGTAGAGCAGGATAGCTCTTATGATACACAGTGTATGTGAGAGCATACTAGCTCTTAGGGTACACAGCTAGACACATCCTTGGTTGAGAGGATGACTGATTTAGATGTTGATGAGTCAGCGATCATGCAGTCATTCTTGGATTCCCTCATGCCAGATGTTGACACAGATATGTTAGGAAATATTGCTCTGAATGATGGTGCTTTGGATGCCTTGGATACAGGCATGGCTAACATGCTTACGTTAGCTCGGATAGCACATGTTTTGTCAGCATTCGGGAGTCTAATGTACGAGTTGTTATGCTCGAGAATAGACATTTTAGTTGCTATTGGAGCATTTACACTTGGATTTGTCAGTCCTTCAATGATTGGCACAGGCATAAAGTGAGTGGGAGCTTTGCAAGGACTTCATCAGTTCTTGCATCAATCATATGTTATCTCGACTCTTGTTGATATGAGTCTAGAGTAGTTTGAGGTGCATGGATACACCTTGTTCGAGGCAGTTGGTCAAGGTTGATCTGGTATGGGTAGAGATCCAGTCTCTTCCTGTACATTACTGTATAGTCCTACATGATTCTTTGTATATGTTACCACTTACGGTCACATTGACCCTTGGGAGATTGTTGGGGATGTAAGGATCATGTAACCTTACTCCTATATTCATATATATACATCATATATAGAGCATTGCCTCAAGAGAGTTCAGTATGTGGGTTTTGAGGCTCCCATGCATATCCGCGCACCTCTCCTCTCCTATCTCTCCCTCCATCTTCTCCTTCCTCCTCTTGTTCTGCACACCAAAGCCTGTCAGGGTGTGAAGCTTAGCTTGGATTCCCACCTCCAAACCATCTTTATTTATCCGCTACAAGCTATCCTTCGGTACATCTTCAAGCATTCGATCCAATAATAAATTTTGCCATAACCGCTCCGTATAGGTAGTGAACATGTCACCCTCCTTCCATGTAAAGGTTCTCCATGCACGTCGAACATGTAGATGATATTGAGGATGAATAAAAGAATCCTTCACTTTATCTTGGAAAGCCTTTTTTAACACCAATCTTGGAATGTGTGCCATCTGATTGGGCAAAGATAATAGCTTTTACTACTGTGATAAGGTTATCTTCACCATATTCCATCTTCTAGAGTAATTCAATGCATTTTTAGATCTCGTTCTAAGCGCCTTCGAGTTTTTGCTGCAAGAGCTTGAGCTATTGCTCAAGTGTTACCTCGGGTAGAGGTGACTCACCAAAATCCTCCATGGTGTTCGTAGGTTCCATGAGTATGTAGAGAACAAAACCCTCTTGCTAGATATGTAAAAACAATTTTTGGGATTGCTTGAATTAAAATGTGAAAGGAAGGGTTGTTCTTGGGAATTGAAAAAGTAAGAAACAGTTGTGTTAAATATAAGAAAAGAGATCTAGAGTGACAACACAAAGGTATAGTATAGTGGTAAAACACTTATGTAAGTGAGGTTGTGGGTTCAAATCCTCCCCCCTTGGTGAATATAAAACTCGTTATTGCCACTCATTAATTTAAAAATTGTTTGCGTGTAGCCAACGGCCGCCAAGGGAGCCTTCGGTGCCAAAGATGCCAAAGTAATGTCTTATTTATGCCTTACGTTATGCCTAAGTTCTACGCCTTAGTTGATGCCTTGGATTAAGCCAAAGGAGTAAACATAGGTGTAAACGTAGGTATAAACGTAGGTTCTGGTTCTGGAACTAGAATAGAAACCTGAAACTGAAAACGAAACTAAAAACAAAACTGAAACTGAAAGAAAAACAGAAACTGAAACCGAAACAGATTCAGAAACTAAAACCAAAATTGGAAATGGAATCCAAAATGGAAATGGAAATAGAATCGGAATCAAAATCGGAATTGGAATCAGAATCGAAATCAAAATGGAATCGTAAATAGAGAATAGTGAAATAGAGATCAATCACCAAATTGAATAGAAACAGACCTCTCTATAGTAACGCATGTAGGGCTGTGATACCACGTTATCAGGATCTAGCTCACGTGCATACAAAGGTTACAAATGCTGAAAATGCATAGAAAAATAGACAGGCGAGAAGATGAGATAGAATATATTATTGGGTGCAATCTCTCCCCATGCACTCTAATTCGACAGTCCATAGAGTGGGACTATTATGTACTTTATTTTGAGTGAGAATGAAGTGTCTGATTGCTTCAAAAAGTATCTAGCACATGTGGAGAATCATACAGGTAGATCACTGAAGAAGCTCATGATGGAGGGGGAGAATACGTCTCCAAGAGTTTGATGATTTCTTGCAAGATAAAGGTATCAAAAGGAAAATGGCTACCATGTACTCTCCTCATTTCAATGGAATTGCAGTGAGGAGAAACAAGACATTGGTTGGATTAGCCAGAAAAATGCTTGAAGAGAAGAGGTTACCACATTATGTATGGGTAGAGGCTATTTCAACTATTGTGTACCTTGTCAATAGACTACCATCCAAATCACTTCAAGGTATGACTCATTATGAAGCATGGCATGGAAGAAAACGTAGTCTTGGACATTGTAAAATGTTTGGTTGTTTAGCTTATGTTCATGTACCATCACAAATAAGAGGTAAGCTAGATGAAAGGGCAACAAAGACAATGTTTATTGGGTATGAATCGACTCAGATGGGTTACACATTCTATAATCCTTCAACCAAGCAATTCACTATAAGTAGAGACGTTGTGTTTGAAGAACACAGGTCTTGGTATGATGAAGACAAACAAAAGGTAACTCTACCATATGATCTTGATTCTGATTCACATGGATTCGGAAGCAAGCATGATACACAAATCCAGGATCCAAGAAGTGGTACAGATGATGACCAAGATGAAAGGGAAAAGGATTACAAACTATGGAAGTCAAGAGGCAAAACAAAGATGGAGGAGTGTGAAGAATGCTCTAAGCAAGCTTGCAAAAGATCAACAAGAGAGAAGAAACAACTAGAAAGGTATGGGCATGATTCCACATTTGTTACAAAGCATTCAATCTATACTTGGCAAAAGACTCAATTTCATATTTTCTTAACTTGTGTATGTACTTTTTCGCGTAACTATTACACACATACAATATGTTGTCTTATTCTAGACAAAGATATTGTAATATTTTATGCTAATCAAAATACAAAGAATTCGAGTGCAATTGTCTTTTTTCTTCTTCTCCATTCTTCTCTTACAAACACTCAAGGTGCTTTCAACTAAAGAGTCCCCCAACACATGAGAATGCTACAGTTAATAACTTCTCTTTCAACCATCAGTTTTTGGTCAAGGCAAGTTTTTTGCACAATTTTTGTCTCGTGCAGTGTAAGATCGTGCTGACGAGTTTGTATCCTCCAGTACCTGGAATGAATTGTTTATCAAACCTGGAGATCCTCTTCATAATATAATCCGTGATTCATAGTCGAAGTTCAATCCTGGTCATGTAGAGATGGTAATTTACGAAGGAAAATGTCTGATTGACGGTATTCACCGTATTCGATGTTCATCGGCGAGACCCACCATATGTCAACGACTCCATGGAAATGAGTGCGCAAAATCTTTCTACGCAAACATCCCAAATGCAGACAGACAACAGGACATGCTCTTCTTTTTACTTTTCTCCCATGCAGCAAAATTTACGACAGCAGATAGATATCATCAGCCAAACCTCGACTTCTTCAAAAGTGCGCTCTTTCGCATTTTCATATGGAGGTGAATGTTCCATACCTCGACTCCTGAGTTAAAACCAACAAGAAGCTTGAAGGACGATTACCTCCTTTACTCTGTCGACAGCATTTCGGGTCGCACAATAGTATAGTTCCACCATTCGTATTTGTCTGTGGAATGAGTAAACTTATTTATACATGAGAAGATAGATTACAACCTCCAAAATATTCGTGAAAACATTTTGAAGTCTCCTATGCTCACATTGATCAACAACGTACAGCTCATCAGCGAGACATTGCTTCTCTGTTATTGGCTAAAACTCGTCGTCCGCGCTACCGTTCTAACCAGAAAGTTTTAATTTATTGGTTTAATCGAACGTGTTCCATAATCTGCGCAACTTGGCAGTACCAAACACGAGCAGATGTACTCTGCCCATCAACCTTCTCCAAGAAGACTGTTAGGATCTCCGACCAGAGATGTCGGAAGACATTATCAGAAAAGTGAAACATATATGTTAGTAAATTTCGGGTTCCTGGTTCAGTACTCGCGAACGTGTGCTGAAGCTTATTTGTCCATCTCATACGTAGCTCCTTATTTGCCACTTGTGAAGATACAGAAAGGCGACGCAACATCGGAGGGAGTATCAAAGCTGAGGACTGAACGATTTTATCATAGAATGCCGCGCCTACACTGGGAAAGAAGCCGCTTCTTTTCACGTGTGATGTATCGAAAGTTGAGGAATATGTTATCATGTTAGTTGCACTCTCTGACGATGTTCATCGGAAAGAGAATAAGCGAGAATAGTGCTATTTACTGAAGGTAAGACTGTAACATCGATCCCCAATTCAAATATGATCCCAAGGACTCGTTTTATACAGAGATATTAGAAAAACGAGAGAGAGAGAGAGAGAGAGAGAGAGAGAGAGAGAGAGAGAGAGAGAGAGAGAGGGAAATGGTTACAAATAATTTTTAGTAAAGTTTAAGTCATCGTGAATTAGATTACATAAACTATTAACACACAATTGAAACATAGAGTTTGAATGAGTTTATAATGACTTGCTGTAACAACGTTACATTGTTTAACTTAGGGATTTGAGACATTTCCAACTATTGCACCGATTCACCTTATGACTGAACGTTGATCTACAATAGTTTCTTACTGCTTATTACACTTATTTATTTTCCTCTTACCTATTTGCTTCTCATTCGCTATATCCTATTTCCTGCATTTATTCACTATACCATGTTGCATTTATTTGCTTTTTGTGCGTGGGATCCTTTTGTTTATTATTTATCGAGTTCTATCATTTTGTATATATCCTGTGAAATAGGTAAATATTATCAAACATTTCGATCGAATAAGCATCCATAACTGCGCTGATTCTGACTCGCTACATAAATTCTTGCTCACAAAATAGTATATAAAGTGTAGATCAATTCTGCGTATTTGGATAGGTCTAAACACCAATTACTTTTAACACTTTATTTTAATTTTAAACTTCTATGAGAAATATTTCTTGGTGTATGACCTATTGGTTTAGATCTTGAGGGCATTTACTATGTATGACCTAAGCTGTACGATCCTCCAAATGAGACTATAGAGTGGGCTATGTCAAGTTTTGACATGTGTGATGGCATTGTGATACATATTTGAGCTTATGCCATTTCATATCTCATTTGAGCTCATGGTTTGTTCACTACATGTACAATGGCATTATCTTCAAAGGTTGTTTTATGCCACTTCAATATGGCCTTATTTGTTGGCTACACACAATTATATGAAAAATTGATTTTGTCGTGGACAAAGGAAACCATCTTGAACCTCAGATTCCATGTGACTTATATATCTCATGATTGGTTTAGAAATAAGAGAAATCAATGCTTCCATTGCATCTCAATGTGCCAAAACCCTAAGATCGACTGTCTTTGAGATCTAAGGGTCCTGTTTGGGTTGATAACATCATCAACTTGCAACCACCCTTAAAATCCTATATAAGGAGGCCTTGGCCACATACATACTCAATATTTCCAATATTAGTCTTGGGAGCTCAAGGAGTCATGATCCCCAAGTGAGTACTCTCCAAGTTCTAGTTCCAGTTCTTGTCTTATTCCTTGTTCTACTCTTGTCTAGTCTAGTTCTTGGACATCTTGTCTTGTCCTCTTGTAATCTCATAATACGTGATCTTATCGAGTTATTTCCTATATCTAGTTCATCTCCATGAAGGGAATTTTTGTAATGTTGATATCTTGTTTCATACTTACGATCCTAGTGTTCATATGTTCTTAGAAAAGACGGTATACAACTACTGGCAAACTTAACATTGTTTTCTTTTTCACGTTCATGAGAGTGATTCTTATGGAAAAAAATACAAATTTTGTTTTATAAGGCTCCCCCTTCTTATTCTTTGATAAACTAGATGTCATCATGAGAGTCATCTTGAAACAAGTATACTTCATTCTTCAGAGCTACAATCAAGATTACCCACAAATATGCCAACCTCGACATGGATAAGCCACTTTTAGATGGTGCCAATCAAGTGATTGAAAAGATTAATACTACGTCTTACTTCCTTGAGAAGCATTTGTTGAACACTTGAACTTTAGCTAAGCAAAAGGAAACAAAAACTACGTACAGGAGTGATCCTCATTATCAAAGCTCTTCTTTTGCATCATTGTAGCTTTCATGATTGGTTTTACCTCAAAACTCTGGCGTCCTTTCTCTGCTTCGAGCTTATCTAGTTCTACCAGAAGTCAAGATCAATGGAGTAGCAGAGGTTCTATAATCGCCTCATCGGACTATGGTACAGAAGTCATAGATTTTTCTTTTGTAGACTTCAACACCGCAACAAGTCCAATCTCTACATCAGGGACATCCAGATATGTCACAGGAATGCTCAAGTGAAGCGAAAAACCGATATAGCCCAATCATAAGCAGGCACAAGAAATTGATTGACTTCTTCATCAGCAAAAATGGGAAGATATTCTACCTCAACAAGGAAGTCTATGGAGTCAAGCATGCTTTAACATGTCTCAACATGTTTATACCCTGATAGTCCTCAAATCCCTTGCTATGTTCAAAATCATCCAGTAGAGGGCTTTCATGAGTGCCTTGAATGTGGCAAACTCGGCCATGTAAAAGGCAAGAATTTTGAAGCATTAACCGAAATATGTATATCAAACAAATTTCCCCTTCAGTTGGAAGATTGGTAGTACATAACTGCTACAAAACTGATCAAGAACATTGTTTAAGGATTAAACAACAAGATGATCACATGATGGATGGTGCTGCAAACCTCGTAATCAATGTGCTTTCATCCAAGGAATCATGCATATCAGGCAATGTCTATCTCCTTCAATACTAGTGCAGAAATATCAGTTCCAGGATATCAAGCATACATGAAGGCTATCGGCTATCAGAACTGATGCAAGCAAATGCTACAGAGCTGTTCTCTATCTATCTCATCTTCCGCGTTCTGAGGTTTTCAGCTGAAAGGAGGGAGGTCTAGTCGCATGGTTGGAAGATGAGATTGATAGAGAACAGCTCTGTGGCATTTGCTTGCATCAGTTCTGATAGCCGATAGCCTTCATGTATGCTTCTATGAGAAGAGCATGCAGAAAAAGGAGCCCGAATTTATGAGATCTTGCTGTTGGAGGGCAATATTAATCGGAAGATTGTTTGCTAGTTCACAAATTTTCGAGATTGTTAAATGCCGTGCAAACAGGAAAATAAGAAGAGTCTAGAGTAATCATGCAGAGCGGGATAAGTTGTTGATGGGGACATGAACAGAGCATGACGAGACTACTTTTAGTGCAACGCTTAAAATGCAATACAGATAAGTAACATTTGATGAGATTTTATGATTGATTTTACTGAAGCTATGATGGTTTTGCCAAACTACTTTACAATCATTGCTTTGCGCATTTGTTCAAATCTCAATCTTTATAAACGTGTGATTTTTAATTTTGATTTAGGACTTAAGTTTTGTGCAGTTACTGTATACGTAAGGCTTGAGGAAGTGGAATGAGTTTTGCGCCTCCAAATTTTGAGAGCTAATCTTCACTCACACATGTGTAGTTTTTTTCTTTGATAAGTTAATAATAGATAATCTTAATAAACATAGATTAAAAGCGTCATTTTTTTTCCAAGTCTATATCCATATGCATGAGATTACGTGGTTTTGAGAGAGCTTTTCAAGGATATAATCTTTTATTTAAGGCAAACCACTAAACGGGTTTTAAGTATGTTGTGAAACAACTTTCAATATCTTGTTGAATGTACATAGCAATAGATTTGTTCACATTGTTTTTTGAATCAAGTCTTTGAGCATGTTACAGACACATTAGATGTGTAGCTCTACATCGAAAAGATTTTTCTTTTCAAAGAATTGCAATAGTCTTGTCTTAATATGATTACTTTCTCTTGAACGTGATTGTTATCAGATATTCTAAATAGGGTTATAATTTTATTGAGTACCATATACCACCCACTTCAAAAAGATTTGGGGTCGAGTCTTGCTTTCTGCAGGTCTGGTTTTATTATCTGTTGGTATGCATGAATAATACCTTCAAACTTGCGTTACAAATTTTTGGTGAAATTCTAGGCATCAATGCAAATATATATTCTCACACAGCTTCCATATAATGAACTTGAGAAAAAATATTTAGCAAGCGCGAGTGTACCTATATTGCTTGCGTGGTAATTGATATAGCGATAAACATGTGCAGAGATATGCTGTAATGATCTACCTAGAAAACTTCTCTTGTTCTCTTGACTGTTAATGCATTGACATCTAAACAGAAACTCATTGGCGAGGGAGAAATTCTTGTACGGATGTTTCCTTTTAGAGGTTTAAACAACAATAAATTATAAAGTTTTGTATTTGTAAGCAAGTCATTTCATATGCGCTCTATTTTATTTAAGGGATTACTCTTGCACTGCAACGACTATGTAGCCAAAATGCACTAAAGTAAATGAATCTAAAAACTCATATAGTAGAGTTTGGAGAGTGTTTTTTGCGAACGTTAATGTTTTTCTTTTTACCTTGTGCAATTATCATACTGGAAGATTTTACTTGTTGCTTACATAAGTTACGTTAATTGAATTGTTTGATATGCAGAACTCAGATTCATTTCTTTATGAGATATCATATGTAGTTTCCATTTTGCATAGTTAAGCTTTGTTGTGCCCTGGAATTATAATTTTACTCAAATTAGTTCAAGCTTGATTCATTTCCTTTGAGTGAGCACGAAGTGGAAAAGTTCTTTTGATTTATGCTCACGAATCTTAGAGTGAAGTTATCGTCAAACAAGATATTTCCACATTAAGAAGAGCATTGCCAAAGCACTTGAAGTTATTGAATAAGGTTCTTTTGCTAATTAATCTTTGAGCATTTATCTATTCGTCACTTGAGCTCCGTAGCATCATCTGGATATAAAATGAGTTTGTTCAAAGCATCCGACATGCACCGTAATTCTAGTGGTTGACTTGATCCAGCAAGGTCACTTTCTTGGCACTCTGTGTGCACCCCTAAGCGCACAAGAACCTGACCACATGAGTGAAACCAACGTGAAATGCATAGGGGGATGGATTTTTACTTTGAGTGTACTTCGAGCTTATTTTGAGATTGATCTTGAGATGACTTGAGTTGACCATTAGAGTGAGAGACTTGAGGATTGAGAGTTTGAGTATTGACTTTGATTGAGACCTTGTAATTTGATCAAGATTTGTCCATGATAGAGGCCTTAGGCTTAGATTCGAGAGCCTTAAGCACTTTACTTCAAGTGTTGACTGAATCCCAGAGGGTTGCCACCAGTAGTGATGGAGTGATGAGAGCCCTAGAGGCAATTTCAAAAGAATGTGGATTCTTTAATGGCCCATACATAACCAAGTTCTTGCAAATCTATGATACTAAAATGGACCTCTATGGTGTGAGTGCTTCTATGAAGCTTAGTGAATTTGCAAGGATTGTAATGCCCGGTGTCAAACCTAGCATTTATCCTATTCAAGAGCGATCCCATACATGGAGTGAATTTAAGAATCTGCTTAGAGAAGAGTATTACTTAGAGGACTTAGTCATGCCCACATGACATGAATTTAGAGAGTGGGTGGATACTCCAAATAAAGGCCTTTAGGTGACCGAGCTACTTCAAGAATTTGAAAAGGCTTTCCACGATGAGGAAGATGGGGCATTGGTCAATAACTCTTCACGAGTTGAGGATATTCTCACTAGTACTCCTTAGGAAGTAGGAGGGGGTGAGAGAGATGAGGCTGATCTAGAGCAGAATGAAAATCTTGATGAATTTTCTCCCAAGCATAATTTTTTGCATGATGAAGAATTGAATGTATGTGAACAAGTGTGTAGTGATGATAAGTATGATGAATGCTTGAGTTTGATTGATTGTGGAGAGCTATTTTCAATGGTAATGCATGAAAATCTTATAACTCAAGATGATGTTGTTGAATTGATGTATGCCAGTTTGGGTTTCCATGATTTTGAGTGTGAAGACATAGTTGAATTGAATGAATTATCTTCACAAAGTGAATGCATGTTGGCTGAGAGTTCCGAGTGCAATCTGATTCAAATAAATGTATCTAATGTTCAAATGAATGAAGTTTTTCAAATATGTTTAGTGAATATGATGCTACTGATTTTTCTTATGATTTTTTTAGAACAAGTACTAATCCAAAGGCAAAGGAAGATCATGAGACAAAAGGCAACTACTTTTGAGTTGCTAGTTCCTGTTTTATTGCATATAGATTTTTCAAACATACTTTCATGGATTGCCTATGTATATATGGTTTTTTGGATTTAATGCTTCTCATCTTTTGTTTAGTTTTGTGAGTGAAGGAAATGAACAAATGAAGTTAATGGAGCTGACAAAGAAAGAAAAAATTTGTAAAAATCGTTTTCATTAGCTATCTTGTTTCAACCCTAATCTTTTTTGCACCAATTTTTGAGATGCATTGCATACAAAGTGTGCATATTATAAGTTGAGAAGGGAACATGTTTTAATTCCCATAGCTGCACGTTCATTTGCACATGAGAGGTATTTGTAAAAATTATAAATGAAGGCATGTTGTACCTTGAGTGAAAGTGAGAGGAGTTGAGTGAGGACAAGGTGATTGCATTTGAGAGTGAAATTATGAGTGGAGAGATTCCATAAGTAGAAACTATGAGAAGCATTTCCATATTTGCACCATGATTTTGAATGCTTGCATCTAGAGTATGCATGCTTGGAAATGTATGTGCACTGAGTTCTGAAGGGTCCAAAAGCTGAGTGGAGAAGCCTCTTCATCGAGTGCCAAATGCCTCTTTTATTGCACCATTATGTTTTTGATGCACTTAGAGTATGCATGTATAGGGCCCACTACATGGCCGTGCATAGACACAATGATTTGTATGCCCATGCAATTGTTTCTTCTCACTCTATTTAGGTTTTAAAAAGACTTGTAGATGTAGATACAAAGATTGGAGGTGGTGGTGCATCCAGAGGCCACACAGGTTTGGAGGGGGTGGATGTCGTGATGATTCCACCCATTCAAGCTTTTGAGCCCCTGTGGGATTCATGGAAGATAAGAGCATCACACATGTTCATGGTGGAGAGGGTTTGTTTTTGGCATTTTAGAAGGGAAGAAGGACATGCATTTAGGAAGGAGAGAGGAACATGGTAAGGGCAGGTGACAACAACCATTATCCAACTTTTTTGGATGCCGCATTTGAGCTCAGAGACCATACTCCAAGATGTAGAATTGTTGTGTCTAGATGCAATGAATTATAGATACGTGGCACGCTTATCAATCACTGATGTTATGATGCTAATCTGGTTCATATTCCAAGGATTTTTTTGTTAGCTCGTGTGGAAGAGGGGGGTTCTCAGGAAAGAGAGGAGGGACGCTTTCCAAACAGGGAGGAGAAGAAGTATTTCCAAAAACGGGAAGGCGCCAATAGAGGTAGGGGCAAAACAGTTCTCTCTCACAGAGGTGTGGGACAGAAGCTCCCTCGCAGAGATAGGGAAAAGGCTCTCTCTATGCCTTGTGAATGGGATATTTGGGGAAGTACTGTTCTCAAGAGGGGCACCCAGGTTTTCAGCTAAAAGGAGGGAGGTCTACACGCATGGTTGAAAGATGAGATTGATAGAGAAAAGCTCTATATATGTTATTGACAACAAAGATTGTATGAGTCACAATATACATTTTATTAAGTCAGCACTCCTTTGATCCTTTAAATCAATTAGACGTTTAGGATAAATATTTCTTTTCTTGCTCTTTCTTCCCTTCACTGAATGAAATCAAATACTTATTCATCAAGTTCTTATGAATTTTCATGTACTAGTAGATTATGTAGCCAAGGTAGACTTTCAATTGTATTGCAATGGTAATTTTTGACACTCAAATCATATGTTTACTTCTTCGAATGTTGCTCCCATACATATTGTAATGTTGTATTGTAATGTAAGCATTAACTATTAAGACTTAAAATATGCAAAAACATGAGGTTGTCGACCATGACTTGTTTTGAAAAATCATTCCTGATTATACTTCACGTTCTCTCACCGCTTTTGTTTTAGCTCTTAACCCTTGACCGACCTATCCACCGCCCTCTCTATCTCCGTTTCTCTCTCTCTCTCTCCCCTCCTCTCTTTCTCTTTGGAGCGTAGCCACCGCCTTCACCATCTCTGCATCGACCTCCATATCCAGTAGCAGCGCTCAAAATTTGACCGACCGACCTATCCACCTCTCTCTCTCTCTCTCTCTCTCTCTCTCTCTCTCTCTCTCTCTCTCTCTTTGGAGCGTAGCCACCGCCTTCACCATCTCTCTCACTCTTTGTCGACCTTCAGCGCCGAGCTTCACCGTCTGTGCGCATCACCAGTTTCTCTCTTTCTGCTCCGTCGACTCATGCACTGTCTCTGACCTTGCATGTGAGCAAGGACCATCACCTGTAGCAATCTCTTTCTCAGATGAAAATCTTCAGCGCGAGCCGTCCGTCGTGAATCTCTGCACGGTATCAACCAGGAGCTCTCTCTGTGTCCCTCTCTTCTCTCTCGTGATCTGCGCACATCTCCATGGAAACTCCTACGATCAACTTAGAGCACCGATCTTTGCATCTCTGTGTGTACCAACTCTCTCTCGATCCTTCCATCAGATCTTCGTTGCCTCTCTGCAATACACTCCGAGCACAACTTTCTCTCCGTCTCCATATGCCGCCTTGTGCGCATGCTCTATACGACCTGTATCTTCAATTTCCACAGCTCTGCTGCACTAGCGTCACCCACCTTGGCTCCCAATCTACAGGGACCTCTATTTCTCTACCGACCTTGCCTAATTTCTTCCTCTATCTCCAACAACCTCTGCGTAGAGCTCTGCCACGCAAAGTGTGTTGAGCTTTTGGAAAAAAACTGGATTTCATACAGGTTTTAGGAAGGAGTTGCCATTCCTCCTTCACAGACCTACAGGGATCAAAGCAATCTCGATGCACATGCTTAGCAACCCTTCCCATTCGCATGGCGCAATGAAGTCCCTGTCGTCGACCTCAAAACAAATCCAGTATTGGGATTGTTCACTTTGCCTGGCTTCGAGATCGGATACGGTGTCAAATGCAACCTCAGTAGGCACTATTAGGAGCAGACCCTTATAGAAGGTGTCATCATAGAGACATACATATCTTCTCCTTTGTTTGTTGGCTCCATTAAAGTGATGCAGATGGAGCTCTCAATGTTCTGGGCAAGATCCTATCACCACAGAGACTATATTGGATGCATATGTATTAAACCACCCAATGCACAGCAATAGCAGGCGTTGTCAAATCCATTATTATGTTGAGCTCTGCTAGAGAAAACATTGATGTTTCCAAAGTTAAATTGCACCATTTATTTCATTTTTGTCTCTTGCATTCTCTGCACGCATTTGGCCAGTGTGATGCCTCTCTTTCTCCCTAACATAAACTGTCGCAAAGTTCTGTGTGTGCTATCTCTACTCCCGAATCTCTCTCTTGTACTCTGTAGCAGTGTCAATAATAGCAGGCTGACAATCTCTCTCTCTCTCTCCCTCTTTGCAATGTGCAGCGGCCGTTGTGAGCGCATCTCTCTATCTGGATCTCTCTCCAGCCATTCCCATCCACGTGCGTGAGTCTCCCTCTGCCCCCACGTCTGCGTGAGGCTCTTGACAAACTGTTCTACAGCGATCTATCCCACACATCTCTCTCGCTGTGTCTCTCTAAAAAATAGAACACGCAACAGAAAATATCCTCCTGCCGACAACAGATCCCTTTCCCCAATTATCTTGCTCACAGTGCTCTCTATCCGGATTGTTTTGTGCGTGCGTCCAGCCCTCTATCTGTAAGATCTCTCTATTGTGTCAGACATCTGGCCGCCATCCATGTCCGTCAACTTCCTAATCTCTCTCTATGAATCCGACGTTCTCTCTCCTGCTATGCGTAGCCTATTGAGTCCTCATCTATGCACGGCATCAACAACTGTCTCTCTTCCTCTCTCTTGCGTTGCGTACCATGGTAAAAGAACTAATGGCTCGAGGTGTTTATGCAATTCAACATACAGAAAGAAATGCATTCATCTGATAACCATAAGCATTCCATTGAGAACAAAGCTCATAAGCGCCAAATGGTTTCACGACTAATGAGAAGATCAACTCCATCTTGGTGTATCATGGAGGGTGTATCATGGAGGAATGAACAAGAAGCAACCAAGGAATGAATGAAATAAGGACAAGGAGCATACCTGGAGGAGACGATCCACAAAGGCAATCCACAGGATGGGGAAGAAACAAATGAGTTTGGACTTATTTATAGGCCCCTCCCTAGGACTTCCTTCTAGAATGTTCTAACCTCCTCAATGAACTTTCCATTTTTGGCAGTCTTTTAATTTTTCCCTAAACTAAGGTTTCGATTTCACACTGGATGTTCGCAATTTAATTGGTTTTTAGGGTTTGACCTACAGAAACCGCCATTTCCAAGGGTCCAACCTAGGGTTTTTGATCGGGAAAATTAGGGTTTTGCTCACAATTATCTCAAACACATCAATCTAATGGTTTATTTACAATTTTGGCCTAAACTCCAAGGGTTTCCAAGGGTTCAAGTTCGGTTTTCATGGGGTAAACTTTGTGTTTCCAGTCAGTTTCAAGGGTCAAACCTAAGGTTTTCATGGGTCTAATGTCAGTTGTTTGTACACACGGGTCTAACATACATCTCTAACATGGTTGCTTATCATGCAGGCAATCAAATCCGTCAAATCATGCACAAAATATACCCTCTTCAATCAAAACATCACACAAAATGTCATAAAACAATGAACTTTTGAAAAAAAACAATGCACACTCCCTGCGGGATTTCATCCCGACAGCAGGATACGTTGTTGATGGCTGACATGAACAGAGCATGACAAGACTACTTTCGGTGCAATGCTTAAAAGGAAATACAAATAAGTAACATTTGATGAGATTTTATGATTGATTTTACTGAAGCTATGATGGTTTTGTCAAACTACTTTTCAATCATTGCTTTGTGCATTTGTTCAGTTCTCAATCTTTATAAGCATGCAATTTTTAATTTTGATTTAGGACTTACGTTTTATGCAGTTACTGTATACGTAAAGCTTGAGAAAGTGGAATGAGTTTTGCGCCTCCAGATTTTGAGAACTAATCTTCGCTTACACATGTGTAGTTTTTTTCTTGGATAAGTTAATAATAAATCATCTTAATAAACATAGATCAAAGGCATTGTTTTTTTCCAATTCTATATCCATATGCATGCATGGCATAACAGGTTCGATTAAGTCTTCCACCAAGAGATTACATGGTTTTGACAGAGCTTTGCAAGGACATTAATCTTTTATTTAAGGTTGAACACTAAAAGGGTTTTAAGTCTGTTGTGAAACAAATTTCAATATCTTGTAATTGAATGTACATAGCAATAGATTTTTTCACATTCTGCTTTGAATCAAGTCTTTAAGCATGTTGCACACAAATTAGATGCATAGTTGTACATCGAACAGATTTTTCTTTTCACAAGAATTGAAACAGTCTTGTCTTAATATGATTACTTTATCTTGAATGTGATTGTCATCAGATATTCTGAATAGGGTTATAATTTTATTGAGTACCATATACCACCCACGTCAAAAAGATCTGGGGTCGAGTCTTGCTTTCTGCAGGCCTGGTTATATTATCTCTTGGTATGCATGAATAATTCCTTCAAACTTGCATTACGAATTTTTGGTAAAATTCTGGGCATCAATGCGAATATATATTCTCACATGGCTTCCATATAATGAACTTCAGAAAAGATATTTAGCAAGCACGAGTGTATCCATATTGCTTGTGTGGTAATTGATATAGTGATAAACATGTGTAGAGATATGCTGTAATGATCGCAATCGCTTAACTTGGGAAATCTTGAATGAAAGAGAAAATAACTGATGTTCTCTTTGTATGGACATATGATCCCAATCTCAGTGCAAAAGAAATTGAATTGTGCATTGAGTTAGAAATGACACATTCAGCTGATGAGACCAGTACTGCTTTACCTAGAAAACTTCTCTTGTTTTCTTCACTGTTAATGCATTGACATCTAAACGGAAACTCATTGGCGAGGGAGAAATTCTTGTATGGATGTTTCTTTTTAGACGGTTAAACAAAAATAAATTATAAAGTTTGTAATTGTAAGCAAGTCATTTCATATGCGCTCTACTTTATTTAAGGGATTACTTTTGCACTGCAACGACTATGTAGCCAAAATGCACTAAAGTAGATGAATCTATAAACTCATATAGTAGAGTTTCGAGAGTTTTTTTTGCCAACAAAAATGTTTTTTTTTACTTGTGCAATTATCATACTAGAAGATTTTACTTGTTGCTTACATAAGTTACGTTAATTGAATTGTTTGGCCTGCAGAACTCAGATTCATTTCTTTATGAGATATCATATGTAGTTTCCGTCTTGCATATTTAAGCTTTGTTGTGCCCTCGAATGATAATTTTACTCAAATTAGTTCAAGCTTGATTCATTTCCTTTGAGTGAGCACGAAGTGGAAAAGTTCTTTAGATTTATGCTCATGAATCTTAGAGTGAAGTTATTGTCAAACAAGATATTTCCACATTAAGAAGAGCATTTCCAAAGCACTTGGCAAGCCACACCAAAAACGAGCGAAAGAATCCTCCCTTTGTCTGCAATCCCTCCCCAATGAGATTCTCCCCCCACCCGTCGACTTTTTTCTTCCCCAACTGAATATTTTCATGTTCTTAGAGCAATAGGGATGTGTCCACTGCATGCAAGCCCTCCATGTGCAAAAACATGAAGTTAACATACATTGGCTCCTCTTAAAACAGCTTCGGCACACTTTAGGCTCACCACGACCTCCTTCAAGAGACCATGGCATCCAATATAATCAATATGATGTGGTCCATCACCTTGAACAATGAAAGTGTCCCTCAATAAGGGATATTCAAAACAAATTGGCGCTTTGTCTAAACCATGATTCACAAGAGGAAGTTTCCCACCACAGAATGTCCCATCACTCGAAAGAAGAAAACTATGAGCATTATTAATAGTGTCAGAAAGCTTTATGAGAACTTCCTGGCAAGTTGTCTTCAAGGTGTTCACTCTTACACATGCATATTTAGAAGGGCATAATTTGACCCTCAAGACCCTTTGATTGAATTGCTAGCTTGAGAGTCGAATCTTGACCACATCCATCCCGTCTAAACCTTTGGATCCTCGGAATGCGCCACACCAATCTTCATATCTGCATCTGTAAGATGTTTTGAAAAAAATAAGAAGAATCAAGTGCATGGGCATACAAAGTCATTGTGCCTTTGTGCGGCCATGTAGTGGGCCATATACATGCATACTCTAAAATGCATTGAAAAACATAACGGTGCATAGGAAAGGTATGAGGCATTCAACGTTGAGGTATTAAAATTAGCTTATGTGCAATTAGATGTGCATCTATGGGCTTCAAAAATCCATGCACATACGTTTCCAAGCATGCGTACTCTAGATGCAAGCATTCACAATCATGGTACAAGCATGGTACAAGCATGGAAATGCTTCTTACGGATTCTAAACAAAGATCCTCACCACTCATAATTTTTCTCACAAGGCCACTTACTCTCTTCATTCAACTCCATTATTGGTCGATTCTACTCTTATTCATGATATTTACAAATAAGTTTCAAGTGCAAATGAATGTGCACCTACTGGAATGAAAGCATGTGCTCTTCTCAACTTAAAATATGCATACTTTATGTGCAATGCAACTCAAAAATGGATGTGAAAAAAGATTTTGGTTAACAGGAGAGCTAAGAAAAAAGACAAGGCTTTTTTATCTTCACTTCACTTCCCATTTCCATCGCCTTCCTTCGATCTTCTCCTGCATTCAAACACTAAACACGTGATAAGAAATATCGAATCAAAATATTCATATGTACAAATGCAATCCACGATAACACTTCACGAATATCTACCTTTAATATGGTATGTATAGATTATTCAAAAACGTTGCTCTTCTTACAATCCATTCAAATTCCTGATTTGCAATTGGCTCCAAATCTTCATCTATACTCATAAACTCTGAAAACACATCAGTAGCATCATATTCAAAAAGTTTATTTGAAAAAATTTCATTTTCTTGAAAACTAGATGCAATTTCTTGCTCTATTTATTTACGCATTTATTTATTTATTTATGTATTTGTTTGATTTGTTTATATATTTATTTATTTGTCTATTTATTTATATATTTATGTATTTATTTTATTTATTTACTTATATTTGTGTTTGTTTTTTTATTTTTATTTATTTATGTTTTTATTTTATTTATATATTTACTTATATTTATTTATTTATTTATATTTTATTTATATTTAATTATTTATTTCATTTATGTATTTATTTATTTCTTTATTTATTGATGCATTTATATATTTATTTATTTATTTTTTATATTTGCCTTTATCAAATCAAAATTTAATTCTTAAGTATTTACATATTTATATTTACAAAATTTACTTTTACAGATTCTAGGGCTTCCTTACCAATACATCCTCATGGCTAGGTTTTCTTTGAAAAAACACTATGTTTAAAGAATAGCCATCTTTGAGTCGCATCGATCAGAGTCACATTCATAAATATGCTGGCTATGTATATAAGCCACCTTATTTGCTTGTCTATTTCTCAGGGACTTGTTTGGTCTCTGTAACTGTTGGAGAATTTGGACATCCATGTTTCAATTATCTGAGCCTAAGTATCTTTATTTATGATTCTTTCAAGTTCATGAACACATGTATATGACGTTTGAAATTTGCATATGTTTGATTCATAATCAAATTTTTCTTGCAAGCATGTATTTTCTTTTATTTCATGTTTGAGATCATTTATAGGAAATTTATCCCTTTCATTATCTTCTATCATGTTTCCATCTTTGTTAAAATGAGGTTTTTGAATAGAATCATTTGAATCCCACCCTTTCTAGGAACTTTCCATCATCATCACTTTCCAAATCCACTTGCCCTTCCTCATGGAGTGATTCACTATCATCAAAATTAAGAAAATCTTGTTCATCTGAATCACTGAACTCCCCCTTTATGTAAGAATCTTTATAGCCTTTATATTTATCCTCAAAAACCTTTTTAGGGCTTTGGATGGCATCCAATGTCAATCAAAATTTTTCATTCAAAAGTTCACTATAGTTTCCTATACCTACTTAAGTTCTCTCTTGCCTATTTTCTTCAAAGGATATGCTTTTCACTTTTACGTGAAGAATCAATGTAATTCAAAGTCAAATTTGTGCATAAATACATCTTGTTCAAATTGCGGGACATCTTGAATCATATGTGAGAGCTTTGGATGGGGAATGGATCGTACATTTTGCTCACTACATGTGAGAGTAGTCCTTTATGCTTGTCTTCTATCATATGTTAAATATCATACACATTTTGATTCATTACCTTGAGTAAGTGAATCTACACAATGATATTGATTTTTTTTTCTCTATGTGTGAGTATCCAATTGTTATACTTTCACTTGTATCAACTAGATTCAAGTGTCATGTATTTACGTATCACGTATCATTATCCTTGGATCATTAGATCTCAAGATAGGAATGATAAAAGTTGACTTTGTGTGCACTTCACCTTGCTCTTGAAAAGTCAGGGTGACCCCACAAACTTATTAGATTTAGTTTCCACTATATAATCTAGATTAATTCATCAAATAGATTGAATTATTTAGTTGTACACTTCAATAAGATATATGAAAATTCCCCTTGGTCAATTCATACTAGGTTGTGAGGGCTGAACATATTTCTGTGATCTTCTCTTTCAAAAATACAAGGTTTCTTCAATCGTTGCTAAGCAAAAGTTATCTATTCTGATGCAAACATTTTACATTGATATTCCAAAGGGCTTGATGGTTCTTTGTGCGTATTTGGGAAGTTAAACAACTATTCTAAGCACCCATGGTGTCATAGTGGTTGGTGTACAACAGATTTGTTGCAACACCACCTCATCTTTGTGCATATCCCATCACTTATTCACTATGGTATCAGAGCAACTAAGCATCATGGGTGATGGATTTTTCTCATCTATTGAAAAACTAGATTGAGGCAATTACTTAACATGGTCACTTGGAATGGAATCATATCCAAAAGGAAGGAATCTCTATGGTTACATATGTGGAGATGAGATTATGCCAATATATAGAAGCAAGGGGAAGGAAACACATTAGGAGCTGAAAAGATTGAATGCATCGTGCTTAAAGAATGCTTTGGAAAGGTCATACATTCTAAAATCTAGCTCTAATTTTTTTGTACCTCAAATAACGAGCTGGAACAAATCAAAAGAGACATGGAATGCTCTTGAAGCATTCTTCTCATCAAGCCCAAGTAGACAGTGAATAATTTTGTCACTTAGATGGACATTGCAAACCAGCTTGGAAGCATTGGAAAACTTATTAATGAAGAACAAATAGTGGGGCATGGCATCAATGGTATCAAGGGTAATGCAAAATGGGAAGCCTTCACCATAGCTATGGATCTCTACATGGGCCTAAAATTTCTTCACTTGAACAAACACATGGGAGAATTGTTCACACATGAAGCAAAGCATATAAAGAATGGAGCCAACCAAAAAGGTAATCAATCCTCTACTGTCTACACAGACAAGAATAAAAGTAAACATAAAGAAGGCAACATTAAGAAGTTTGATGATGAAGGAAGTACTTATCAAGAGAACTTCACAGGTAGAAGTAGAGGTTCAAGAGGAAGAGGTGAAGGAGGTAGACAAGGAGGGGGAGAGCGCAAGGTTCATCACCCTATGACATATGTGGCCTAAACAATCATATTACTAAAACTTTTCTCAAGAATCCAAGAACGCAGAGAAGACGAGGATACAATAGAGGAGGCTATGGAAGCTCAACAGGAAGATTCAACAACTTATATGGATACAATAACAACTCATAAAACAATAACAATTACTACAAAGGAAGGAGAGAATACAACAACTATACAAATTATCAAGCTAAGGAAGACTCACTTCTTCTCATGAACATGACTATGAAGGAAGGTGAAGCAGATGAACATGTGTTTTATATAGACTCAAGATGTTCAAATCATGTTGCAAAAACTTTTGCTCTACTGTCATATTTGGAAAATCCAAGGAATAGACATGAAATCCAAACTAGAGATGGCATAAGGCATCCACTTGAAAAGATAGGTAATGTAAAGACTCTAGATGGTATTATGAACTAAGTATAGTAATTTATGTGCCAACTATTACTGTACTTATAGGTCAAACTGTAGGAAGGGATTGTAGGTCAGATTCACTAAGCATGGAGCATTTATTGATGAACCACATTTAGGATTCAAGAAGACAAAAAGAGGAGAAAAATCAGATAGATTCTTCATCTTTGAACTCCAAGACACCAAGAACATTGCATTGTTCAACTATGGAACCCAAAGTCTATCAGAGTTAGAGATTTGGCACAAGAGATTAGCTCACATAGGTGAAAGAGCTCTGAAACAAATCAATAGGGATCATAGTGTACTTGTTCTACCAAACATATCAAAACAATATATGATTTATAAATGTAGTGCTTGTCAATCTGTAAGTCACATAGGAAAGCCTTCACCAAGAAAGAATACATACATGGAGACTTATTAGAGTTGGTCCACATAGATGTATGGGGACCTAACAAGGTGCCTTCAATCTATAGATCAAGGTATTATGTGTCATTCATAGATGATTGTAGCAGATGGACTATCTTGTACTTCATGAAACATAAAGATGAAGTGTTTTCATGTGTCAAAAGATATCTAGCTCTTGTGGAGAACAAAATAGGTAAAGACATAAATAAACTAAGGTAAGATGGAGGGGGAGAATATTTCTCCCATGATTTTGATTATTATCTCTAAGAGAGATGGATCAAAAGAGAAATTACTAGTAGATACACTCTAGAGCAAAATGGAATGGCAGAGAGAAGGAATAGAACAATTTTGTAGGCAGTAAGATCAATGCTCAATAAAAAGAAACTCACCAACTACTTGTGGGTAAAGGTAGTATCAATAGCTATATATTTGATCAATAGATTCTATGTCAAAGGCTTTGGATGGCATGACACCATATGCCATTTGGATGGAAGGAGACCTAGTTGTGATCATTGCAAGATGTCTGGGTGCATTTAATATGCACACATACCTTCACAACTTAGACAAAAATTGAACCTAAGGAAGAGATATGCATCTTCATTGGCTATGACCTGAGTCACTAAGGTTATAGGTTCTATACTCCAAACAAAAACTTCTTTATTCTAGCTAAAGATGTTTTTTTTCTATGAAAACAAATGATGTTTTCAAGAAGATTGCACATAAATCAAATTATCTTATGGAATAAAAGAGGACTTTCAACTCTATCAAAGAGGAATGATCACACACGAAGCATCGAGTGAATCAGAAGATGACTAGAAGAATCCAAGGAGAGAAATCAATTCTTTGTAACTCCAAAGCAAAATCAAAATGCAAAAATTGAGAGATAGAAGGTCAACCAAAGAAAAGAGAAAACCAAAAAAGTATGGATATGATACTTCATTGGTTACTTAAAATTTAATATATCTATCATAGGACTTAAATTGTGAAGAGCCTTCATTATATGAAGAAGCCAAGAAGAAGCATGAATGGATGAATACGGAGAGATAGATGCCCTACAAGAAAACCAAACTTGGGAATTGGTGCCTAAGACTTCATCTATGAAAGTCATAGGCTTAATGTGGATATATAAGGTAAAGAACCTTCATCAAAAGGTCACCTAGAGAAAAGAGGAAACCAGAAAAGTATGGATATGATACTTCATTGGTTACTAAAACATTCAATAGATCTATCATAGGACTCAAATTGTGAAGAACCTTCATCATATAAAGATGCCAAGAAGAAGCATGAATGGATGAATACTATGGAGGGAGCGATAGATGCTCTACAAGAAAATCAATCTTGTTAATTGGTGCCCAAGACTCCATCTATGAAAGTCATAGGCGCAAGGTGAATGTATAAGGTAAAAAAAATTTTGATGGATCTATCAAGAGGTAAAAAGCAAGGCTAGTGTCCAAAGAGTATAATTTATCTATGCCCTTCTATTAGATATGTGCAAACACTCTTTGGTCAATTCATAGGAGGTTGTGAGCTCTGAACATATTTCTCTCTCATTCTCTTCCAAAAATAGACGGTTTCTTCAATCCTTGAAAAGTGGAATTTATCTATATTGATGAAAAAAATTAATAATGATGTACAATGGACTGGATGGTTCTTTGTGCATTTTTGGGAACCCAAAGAAGTATGCTTAGCATCCCTAGTATCACATTGGCTCATGTAGAGCAAATTTGTTACAACACCACCTCATCTCTACACATATCCCATCACCATTTCACAAAAGAATACCAACACTAGTTGCTAGGCTTGAGCATTTCTAAGAAAATGAGTCCATGGTCATGCAAAACAGGATCAAGGGAAATCTACCTCAAGAAGAACCTAGTCAAGTGTCCACTACACAGGGAGTGACCGAGGAAAAAGAGATGGTTAGAGGTAGGCCTACTCCCAACGAAGGTATTTAACATATAAGAAGGTCCTTAAAGAAACAAAAGAAGTGAGTGGACAAGCATACAATAGTGATGGCATATATCCTACCCTAGTTGTAGCAAAAGATTGATGGGCCCTTCATAGGACTAGTCTTTTCAGTACCATACTCACCCAAAACCTTAATTGCTCTCTCAACTAGCGGATAGAAGTTGGGAATATTTTCACATAAAGATATAGTCTCTAACTATTCCAAACAACCATAGATCACACATTTTGGCAACATTATCTATGGCAAGTCCCTTGCACAAGATAGACTAAAAACTATCCAAGTAGGTAGCTTATACCCATATGTACCCCTTCACACATACACTTGGAAATATGTAGAGATATAACAATCAAATTTCATGTTAAATATAATAAATGAGAATGAATACTTTAGAATAAGATATACTCAAAGGAAAACTCACAAACGTAGCAACAAGATGAGGTATCTTTCTCATGAAACAAAAAGTACACAATGAAATATAGGTGATAAAAAATCAATCGCTATTAGAAAACTTGAGCTAGTATGGGACTAGCGTAGTTAGGGGCACACTACCAATGAGAGCCTACAGGTGCCCAAATGATGCTATGGGATATCCACGAATTTCTTCCAATCTCGTGCTTTTATAGTGCTCCAAATGTCATGTACTTTTTGAATTCAAATGATGCCTCCAAAATCCTCAACGTTTCTCCATAATGTTAAATGTAATCGTCATCTCTCAAATGCATGGAAACGTGGTGGGGTCTTTATCAAATATTGAAGCAACATGGCATTTGACTTTAGAATGGGTTCACACACTTGAGCTCGTCAACATTCTAACATTTCCCTTCAAGCTTACATGCTAGTCTCCATTGATCTCCTTCAAGTTGAGATTGATCTTGAACTTCCCCAACTTTTGTGCATCCACAAATTTGGTTGTGATATCTACTGGTTTCTTCGTTGTGTTGATGCACTTGATGTCCACTTCCTTTGATAGTAACTTCTCTTTGCTGAAGTGATGATAGATGTCTATATCCCTTTTTCTTCCATGTAACATATGGTTGCTTGCTAGATGAATGCTTCATATGTTAACTCCAAATAGAGTAAACTCTTTGACCTCCATGGGCAAGTCTTTGAAGAGCTTCTCAAGCCAAATGATCTCACATGTAACAAGTGATAAAGCAATATACTCAGCCTCAATATAGGATAATACAAGTGTAGGTTGCTTCTTGGACATCGATGAGATCACTCTTTCACCTAGCACAAAAACATAGTCATCTGTGCTCCTTCTGTCCTCCTTTCTATTGGAAACAATGTCAAAATAGCACAAAACCCTAATTTTTGGTACTTAGCCAAATTTTTATCATAGAAGGTCAAAATAATTTTTTAGCTCATCTAACAGTACTTGATGAGCTTTCATTTGGTATAGAACAATTTTTCATTAGAGGTCTAGAAATGCAAGAAATCCCCAACCGAAATTCTTTCTCAAAATGGTTTTTTGCACATTCTTGTTCCTCACCTTATGTACACCAAGGAAATTTAATGATATTACTCACTTGATAGCTAAATTCCAAGATTGCAACAACTTTTAGGCTAGAAGAGCAAGATCATTAAATCAAGAAACTGATCGCTATCCCCATGCATGCTTTTTTAGTTTTTATTTGCTTAACTTTTGAGCTTTTTCTTTTTTTTTTTGCACCAAAGCAAGCCTTAGCCTATACAAAGAGGCCTTTGGAGTTATAGCATGAATGCATCCAAGATCATTCAAGGCTCATTCAAGTGCTCTATGACTTGGAGAATGTATACCTAACTTTTGGTGTAGATTTGGAGGAGATTTTGGTAGTCAACCATTAGCTTTAGGTGAGTTTTGTGAGTAACAAGTGCTAAACTCAATTTTTCTTCTTTTTTAACTACTTTTCCAAGGATTTTTGCCTTCTACTTCAACACAAGGAGGAGTTTATCTTGCTATTTAGGTCAATCTTTGATTTAGGTATTTTGAAACCCTAATTTTAGAATTAGGGTTTTCTATCAAATAATTCTAAATTATGTTGGGTTTGCTATAAAATAGTTGTAAATAGTTCTAATACTTCAACACAAGGAGGAATGTATCTTGCTATTTAGGTCAATTTTTTATTAAGGGTTTTTGAAACCCTAATTTTAGAATTAGGGTTTTTTATAAATTTTTCTTGCATCATACATAGACACAATCTTCATAGCTCTTAGGCACATTATGTACAATTTCTTTAATCTAAATCCTTGAATTTAGTCTAGATTCATTTTTGTAAGAATACATTCATATTTCTATCATTTACACACATTTTAATTTGACATTCATATTAGATAGTGTAGGTAAGCATTCAACATACTCATACACTTTGAGAATTTTTGGATTCTCTCTCTATTTCTAATTCATCTAGTTTTGAGTCTTAAGGTCTGTTTGCTAGGGTTCATATGTTGGAAGATCTTGAAGTATTTCAATGGTGATGCACCACAGTGCGCTCTCCTTCTCGAGAGCTCCACGACGATATGCTCCGAGTAGAAAACCGAGCTCCTAAGGCCGCACATAGTACTCCACACAAAGGTTGTAGAATACACAAAAAACATAGTATACAGTGAGCATGAAGGTAGACTTCTTAGGTCTTACAAATGCGGTCGAACTTACAGTCCGTGACTGCGAGGCCACTATATGTTTTATTAAAGAGCATATACAAAGAAGTGTCCAGTGGCCATTTGGCCTTTCACATGGAAACTAACGGTAACAATCTCCCACTAAAGGCCATCATGGCCAAAGTAACCATGGGAGAAAAATAAAGAATGATAAAGAATACCTGAGTGTAAGTGTACAAACTATACCTCCCACCTCATGGGCATGTTACACAGTATACAAGTGACTGTGTAAGATCAAGAATCAAGTAACCCCCATCAAGTGACAACAATG
Organism: Ceratopteris richardii; assembly: GCA_020310875.1. Lineage (NCBI taxonomy): Eukaryota > Viridiplantae > Streptophyta > Polypodiopsida > Polypodiales > Pteridaceae > Ceratopteris > Ceratopteris richardii. The sequence continues at coordinate 16,631,176 of CM035424.1, read as the reverse complement.
TCAAAAGCTATCTTGTGGTAGAGCTTTAGTCAAAGCACTTGCAGCATTATCTCGAGTGTGAACCTTCTCAAGAATAATGCGCTCAGTGGCTAAGCAATCTCTAATGAAGTGATACCTCACCTCAATGTGCTTGGTCTTTGCATGATAGACTAGATTCTTAACCACAAAAATGGCACTCTGACTATCACTGAGCAAGCGAGGTACATGCTGAGGTAAACCCATATCACAAGCAAGACGAGAAAGCCACAATGCTTCCTTACATGCCTCACTTGCTGCAACATACTCTGCTTTTGTGGTGGAAATAGTTGTACATTCTTGAAGACGAGATCTCCAAGAGACAACACCTCTAGCAAAATGAAAAATGTACCCTGATATAGACTTATGATTGTCTACACAACCAGAATAGTCAGAATCTGTGTAAGCAATAATGAATGCTTTCCCTCTACCTAAGCATACACACTTGTCCTTAGTGCCACTCAGATATCTCAAAATCATCTTGACCGCTTCCCAATGTTTCTTGCTAGGATTGGACATATATCTGCTCACAACTCCCATTGGAAATGCAATGTCTAGTCTCGTAGCTACCATAGCATACATGAGACTACCAACAACAGATTGATAGGGAATTTTGGTCATGAATTTCTTTTTCTCATCTGATTTGGGGCAATCATCCTTGCTCAATTTCACATATGTGGGTAAAGGTGTACTGAATGCCTTTCCACCCTGAGCTAACAAACTAGACTTTCCTTGCCAAGAACTACATAACCCTCTAGTTGTTCCATATAGATCTCATCTATAAGATCTCCATGCAAGAAAGCAGTTTTCACATCCATTTGGACTAACTCTAAGTCCTCCATTGCAACGAATCCAAGCACAGGCGCAGGGTAGTCATCTTCATCACTGGAGAGAAGATCTCCTCGAAATCAACACCATGTTGTTGCTTAAAACCCTTTGCAACAAGTCGTGCTTTATACTTTTGAAAAGCACTATCTTATGTGAATTTCAACTTATATACCCATTTACATGGTAAAGCTTTCCTGCCATTTGGCAAAGGTACTAAATCCCAAGTACCATTCTTGTGAATAGAATCCAACTCACTCTTCATGGCATGCTCCCACTTGACATGGTCCTCTGTCTGCATAGCCTCTTTGTAGTAAGAAGGATCACGTGCATCTGTTAGCATAACAAAATCTAAACCTAGAACATATCTATCAGGTGGATGTGAGACACATGCAGAACGTCTCAATGGTTGTTGAACAGGAACATGTGCAGACTGATCTGAATGGACATTCTCTTGAACATCCCTATGTGCAGCATTTTTATGCATGCTAACCGAAGGACTAGTATCCTCAAACACCACTCTTCTCACTTCAACCTCCTTAATGGGATGTTTATGCATCTTAGACTCATTGAAAATGACATCACTACCTCTGATCACTGTCCATGTTTCAGGATCCCATAAGCGATATCCAAATTGTCCTTCACGGCCATATCCAAGAAAAATGCATTTGTTTGACTTATGGTCCAACTTTTGTCTAAGATTCTTGGGTATATGAACATATGTTTCACACCCAAAAACTTGAAGGTGATCATAATATGGTGGCTTCCCTATCCACAGCTCTTGTGCCACTTTCTGACCTTTGGCAATACTTGGTGAAAGGTTAATCACATGAACTAGAATCAATACTGCTTCTGCCCAAAAGCCTTGTGAGAGGTTTGCATGATGCAACATAGAGACTACTCTATCTTGAATAGTTCTATTCATCCTCTCACCTACACCATTCTGTAATGGGGATTATAGCTCTACGAATCCCTCTAGACTAACAGAAAAGGCTGAATTCTTGTGAGGTATACTCACCCCCATTATCTGAATGTAAAGCCTTAAGCTGAGTTCCTTTTTCAGTCTCAATTGAAGCAAGCCATTTTTTGAAATTAAGGAATGCCTCATCCTTTGATTTAATAGGATATACCCAGACTTTTGTAGTAGCATCATTTATGAAAGTGACAAAGTAAAGAGAACCACCTAAGGACCTAGTGGGCATAGGACCACACACATTTGTATGGACGAGATCCAAAGGCTGAATTGAAGAGTCAATGTGCGTTCTATGCACATTTTTGGTTTGCTTTCCATATTGACAATGCTCACAAAATGAAAAATCAGAGAAAGATACCACAGGTAAGTAGCCAGAACGCGAAAGATTCTCCATTCCACTACGAGATATATGGCCCAAACAACCATGCAAAATACAAGCCATAGGCTGTTCAATAACTGCAAACAAGTGTCCTTTCTGTGATACAAATAAAGGATAAAGTGAGCCAACTTTGCTTCCTTTTGCAATAACCATATTGCCCTTGGATATACGAAAGGACTGAGCATAGAAGACTACCTTGTAACCAAGGTCATCAAGTTGACCAACTAACATCAAACTGCATGATAACTAAGGTACACGGCATACATTATGCATAATAAATTTTGAACCATCAATGAACTGCACAATCACATCTCCAATCCCCACAAAGTCACAGTGGTAAGAATCACCAAGTCTCACGGTACCAAGAGACTTTGGTGCATAATTAGACAACCATTCTCTATGTGTTCTCACATGGAAAGAAGCACGAGAATCTAACAGCCAGGTGTGGGAAAGAGAATCAGCCATAAGTGCCTTAGTTGGCACAGTACTATCAAGTGTCAGCACATTAGCATCATGAGAAATCGCATTAATTTCTTCAATCTTCACAGTCAAAGTGGATGGTGTAGGTAACTATTTAACATGCCCATCAACATTCTGTCCTTTACCTTTAGCATTCTTTAATGCATAACAATCTTTCTTCATATGTCCTTTCTTATGACAATAATGGCATTCCATATCCCTCTTCCTTGATTTACTTCTGCTCTTATTCCGTTGACCATTCTTTTCCTTGTTCTTGCTCCTGCCACGTTGCTGATTCTTTCCTTGGTAAGAATCACGAATATTATATGCATCTCCACTTTGAGTGCCAACCATAGATTTTCTACGAATCTCCTCACTCAAGAGTGCTCCACATATGTCATCATAGACGAGTTTACCACCAGGTGCTTTATTGCTAATAGCTGTGCAGAACATATCCCATGATGATGACAGGGTGCATAACAGCAATACTGCTTTCATCTCATTATCCATATTCATTTTTTGAGCTTGTAATTGAGAGAAGATAGCATCAAACTCATTTAGATGAGCAGCAACATTATCTATGTCCTTCATGCAAAGGTCATATAATTTTCTCATCAAATACACTTTATTTGATGCCGTCTCTTTTTCATATGTATTGCATAACTTCTTCCAAAGCTCCTCTACACTTTCACAGTCTAATAGTGTAAAGTAAACATTATCTTCCAGGTGCAAACGAATGGTAGACCTGGCCATTTCATCTAACTCATCCAAAAATCATCTTCATCCATGTCAGCAGGCTTCTTTGAAATCCCATTTACTGGCTTCCATTGCCTCCTTTGAATTAGCACATCTTTAATCTGATTCTTCCATAGAGCAAAGTTTTTGCCAACAAATTTTCGGATCTCAAAATGGTCTTTGCCCTACAAGTTATAGCTCCTCCTCGGAACACTAGCACTGGACCCTGATCCACTAGATGTGCCTGAGACCTCTGATGCCATGATGGTAGAGAATTGAATAGAATGATAATTGAGCTAGAAGAGTCCAAACACCAATGAATAAATGTATCAAGGAGTAAGTCAACCACTATATAGTTGACTAAATCAAAAATTTGGAAAACATTTGCCAGAGTATCCTCTGCAAAATGAGCATATGACCAGTGTCAAAATATCATAAAACTACAAGTACTGACATGTTTTCGTACATAGTGAATCACTGACTCCACTGCATATAACCAGTTACCCAATAGAAGCCAACTAGGCTTATCGAGCACCTATTAACAACTATCATACATCTCCTATGGCGAGGTTGGGTAAGTCTTTCAGCTGCATCACCGAAGAGACCCCGACATCTGGGTGTCTCCCAATTAAGAAAACCTCACCACGACCCTATGTATCAAACATAAAAGGCTTTATGCAAAGAACGTAACTGCTATATCAATGACCACATGGATGTACATAAGCAGTATCCACAGAAGCGAACATGGTGTGTATGTGCTCAATATATGCAGTAAAATGACACTAAAAGGCTGAATACACAGCCCAAAAACTAGCCAATAACACCTGCAAGTGTCTGTCAACTCTAATGTTTTAGGCTCAAAAAACTTGCATAAATTTTGCAACAGCTGCTCCCATCAAAACTAAAAACTTTCAAGAAACCTGTAGTTTTATGAGTGTGGCTGAAAACAGCCCCAAAGGTTGATATTTGTTGTCCAAGAAGTACAAAGAACACTCTTCTTGATGTTCTTGGACGTGTATGAATAGAACTATGTGCAGAAGTACTCCAAAATGGCCCCAAAGGACACCCCAAAAATGATTCCAAAATAGGCTTTGAAAGCAAAGGATGAAGCTTTGAGGGACCAAAACATGTTCAAGGTAATGTCAACCTTAGTCTTTCCCCTTCTTCAGACACCACAAGAGTGTAGCTTAGTGGCAAGAGATTGCCATGGTTAAGTGAGCTCTAAGGGGAATAGTACTGGGATGGGTGACCTCCCGGAAAGTACCTGGAACCTCTATATTCCTTGATCGTCTAAGTCCTCCCTTATAAACACATAATACATATACACATACACATATATATACACATGCATACACACATACACACATATACATGTTTTAGGTTAGGTCTTCAAGATTAGGGTTTTAGGGTTTTTACATAGATACACATATGCATACACACACATACACATATATATACACAAGAGTACAAGCATACACATGTTTTAGGTCTAGGTCTTTAGGATTAGGCTTTCAGGGTTTTTACACATGCATACAAATATTTACACATATACAAATATACACACATAATACATATACACATACACATGTATATACACAGGCATACACACATATACATGTGTTTTAGTCGTTGTTTATAAATATCATGTCTGTGTCTCATTTCTTTGTACATGGTTCATGATATATTTTGATGGTATAAGAGTGGATACCCCTAGTCACATACTCATGCTTATACTGACTATTTTTCGCAGGGGCAAACCGCTCTTATACCGATGCTTATACTGATGCTATACCGATGCTTATATCGATGCTTTAGTTCGGATGCCTACACCGACCCTTACACTGACGTTGGGGTGAAATCGGGTTTGTTCATTCTCCTTAGTAGAAGCCTCCATATATGCTTAATATGTTGTAGTGTCTACAACCTGGGAATTTGGTAGTCCATGGACAATCTCCTTTGACTGCATCAGCTTCAACCTCTGTGAATTTGCATGTCCAATTTGTTGTTGCTAGATCTCTATATGAGTAATGACATCTGCACCTTTTGTAAAACATGGTTGCATTAATTTTAGGAATTTTGACATTTAAGGTGAACATCCTACCCACTTTGTTTCCTTTGGCAATCAATCTTCTTTCCCATTTGTACTCCTCTACATATAACCCATCAACACTGAACTCTCACTTGTACTCCCTAGTCAACCATTTGTCCAACAGAAACTAGATTCATTGTTATATTTGGAACATGCAGCACATCAATACTGTGTTTTACATTCCCTTCCTCCATAGACAATGCTATGTTTCTTGTATGCATGATAGGTTGTGATGTGTCATCACTTGTTTCAACATATACAAGAACTGGTGATTTTTGCAAAGTACTAAACCATTCCACATGACTGGTCATGTGATTTGAAGCACCTGAATAAACATACCAGACATTATCATTTGGTTTTGAAACATCAACAGACATCGTATTCATCATGTGATGTTGAACCATGAACATCTTCTCAGAATCATATGCACTTATGGATGCATAGTTGTTTTGTTGCCTTCTGTCATTTTGATTCTTCAACCTGCAACCACCTTCAAAGTGTCCAAGTTTACCACAATTCCAACATCCTTTACTATCATTACTTGAATCATTTCTTTGGAAATTTTTGCGATCTCTTTGACTCCCCCTGCCTCGAAACGATCCTCTTCCTCTTGCAGGATTCTATTGTTGGCCTTGGTCTTGGTTATTGTGTCCTTTTTTGCTTCGAAGTCTCTACCTCTACCTTTCCCTCTTCCAGAGTAGAATACTTGCTCAGAACTGGGTTTTCCTTGGGAGTTTGTATCCTCACCAACATTGTTTTCTTCAGTAATCAGCACAGCTACCAAATTAGCAAAATTTGGAATATTTTCACTCATCTAAATGGAAGTTCTGAATTGCTTATATGCAGCTCCTAAACCACGAAGGTATACTTCCACCTTATCATCGTCATCTACATTCATGCCAATAGATGCAAGTGACTCACATATGCTTTTGATTTTTAGAGTGTAGTCACTTACGGACATGCTCTTTCTCTCCAATGTATGTAGCTTGTTCTTGAGTTGCAATTTCTGTGCCTTTGTATTCCTCTCATATAGTGTGACCAAACTACTCCAAGCCTCTTTCAGAGTCTTGGCATCTTGTGTGTGCCCAATCATGTTATCTTGTATGCTAACAAATAGCCAGTACATTAACTTTTGTGCTCCTTGATTCCATTCTTCATACTCTCTTAACTCGTCTATAGTTTGATTCCTCTCTGGTAACTGTGGAGCGCTTTTGTTCTCTCCTTTGATGTACTTCCAGTAGCCTTTTCCCATAAGGAAATTCATCTTCTTGAATCTCCAAGCATAGAAGGTTTTCTTATCCAGCTTATCACTCATAAGCTGACTCATTCCATCTACGTTTGTCATTTTTGTAGCTATTCACAACAGTGCAAAACACTACAAGAAGCACTTCTGTTTGAACATTGTTGCACTATGATGTGATAGGTCGATCTCAGAAAAACATTTATGATTTCTATATCTGTATAATATGTTCATGGTATTAATGGCATGTACAATTAGGTTGTGCATATGGTCATGATTTCTGTAGCTACATAATATCTCATGGTAGTCGTTGCATGTATTGTTAGCATTGTGCATATCCTGAGATGCTTTAAGTGCATTTCATCGTACACTCGGATTTTAAACGGTACAGGGTTCTACACTACAATAGCACGTATAGAATGCGATTAGTTATTGCAAAACGTAATGTCTAGTGAGAAAACGGTATTGCAAAACGGTACAGGGTTCTACAGTACAATAGCACGTATAGAATGCGATTAGTTATTGCAAAACGTAATGTCTGAGCCACACTGACTCTCAAATTTTGCTGTCCATAATACTTCAACGAATCTATATTTTCTATGGAATTACACTTACGAAACCACAATTGGATATCTTTAACTCAAGGTACAAGAAAAATATGCATTTTTTCTCATTATCATCTTCACCTGCAAAACTATGTCTCTATAATTTGCATTTCAGTGAGGTCAACCCTTGAATCAGGATCTATTTTGTTATTTTTTATGCCACACATAGCAACTTGAATCACTTTAATCTGACTTGTAGAGCTGAAGTAATTGGAAGAACATTGACCTCTTTTCAAAGTGATTATAGACTAAACTTCGAGATCACTCCACATTTTCTACATTTTTGGCAAAGCAAAACTCGAAACCCATTTTTTCCCCTTGTACAAGATATTATTTTCTTCATAAGCTATAGAAAAAACTTTCAAATGCCTCCATCAGCGCTTCTTAGCTCGAGTAGAAATACGCACTCGATATCAAGAGGATATTGACCTACAAACTCACCTTCTTTGATCTAATTTTCCATTAAGGCTTCTATAGATTAACCTTCAATGAGTGTTGATACCCATATAGGCCTTTGATAGGGTGAATAAGAGGAGCAAGGAGGAGATGAAAGGAGAGAGAAGAAGATGAGACGTGCACTTGTGTGAGATCCTTGAAACCCACATAATGACCTTTTGAGGCAATAATCTAAAAAGGATCTATATAAAAGATAGGGGTAATGTTACATGACCCCTTACATCCCAAATATCTATGAGATCATGGTTTGAAGGGGGGAGGAAAATCAAGTAGGAGGTCATGAATATGTTCTATAGGATAGATCATGTATCTGAGTAGAATGATTTTATATAGCTCATATAAGAGGAGCAAGGAGGGGATGAAAGGAGGGAGGAGAAGAAGAGATGTGCACTTGTGTGGGAGCCTTGAAACCCACATAATGACCTTTTGAGGAAATTCTCTAAAAAGGATCTATATAAATTAAGATAGGGGTAATGTTACATGACCCCTTACATCCCCAATATGTATGAGATCATGGTTTGAAGGGGGGAGGTAAATCAAGTAGGAGGTCATGAATATGTTCTACAAGATAGTTCATGTATCTAAGTAGAAAGATTTTATATAGCTCATATGTTGAAGCATACTTTCAAGGAAAACAAATGTTCTTGAGGGGAGAATAATGTTATCAAATAGCGTGGCTAGGCCTGATAGTGGTGAAGTTCAAGGTGTCAGAAGGAGGATTTTTTTGGGTTAAAATATTATGAGCAACATGGGAAAGTTTTTCCTCACAAGGTTTCTAGGAATTCTAGAACGTTGGACACATGATGCATGCACTTACTATAAAGGTGTTTGACACATGTGGTACATATGTGTGAACTTCCTTGGCAGGAAGAATAGGTGGCACTCTCGTTCATAATTGTTTATTGGTCTAGATCTATATAAGGGATGGATGGGAGGTAAAGAACACCTTTGTTAATCTTCGACTAGTTAGATTGCGCAATACTAATACCGTTGATAGACCATTTTTTGGGAAGTTTATATATTGAAGAAGAACGCCAATATGACAAAGAAAGTGGACAAGCAACTGATGCGAAGTATCCTAATCACGTGGATCAAATCCCATATTTTGAAGGTATTGAATGATAAATTCAGAGTGTATACTATCATAAGCTTTGTAGAAATCATCTTGAAGAAAGTGAATTGAGAATCAATCCCTATCTAATATGGATCCATCAATTCAAAAGAGAAATTTTGACCTTTAAGATATAAATCCCCCTCATAAGCCTTTTCAATTATGGACAATAATATTGCTCATATATAAGGAGATCATATCCACGTCCTATAGGTGGGTTGATTAAGCACTAGCTGCTTGAGGTGGAGGTCTTGTGATCAAGCCCCAAGCAAGACATGTAACGGCTCTGGTCAATCTAAATGAGTTGTAATAACTTGTGACCTTGTCTCATCCGTGCTTTGAGGGATACATGGGGTCTTGTAGATATTACACCCATTTACTATACAATTGTTCTTTTCAAGTTAAAGCTTGGGAGAGTAGGCACTTGTTGAACCTCCATTTTTGTTAAGGAGATCCTATTGTCCACGAACGTTGGAACAACTATTCAAGCCTTTTGCCCCTTCACCTTGACATTTGATACGTCATACACCAATTGTATGCCTTTGGATAGTCCCAAACTAGTTGTCACTTTCTGAGAGTCTAGCTAATCCATGTATTGCCTTTGAGCCAGTCCAATCCCCTCTAACCCCTACTTTGTGGGATAAAGAAATAGAATTTAAAAAAAATGAAAAAAAAAACAAAAATGAAGAGAGATCCTATTAGCCAAAACTAATCACTCAAATCTTCTGATTTTTAAATGTGGATGATACATCACAAATTTCCAAGCTAATACCTAAAATTTTTTTTATGAATAATACCTAGCACCCCAATGATCAGTTTGGGGTCAAATAAATTCTCTCTCAATAGCGCTTCTTGAATTGTGCGAAAAAGAGGGAAAATGTGTTTACAAGGTGTCCGCAAGTTTGTTTAAGTTGACCACTTTAGATCTCGGCTAGTGGAACATGCTTGATTTTGTCTTAGTGAGAAGCTTTTATCAAACGACGGTATGTTTACAGGGCTCATGCGGGAGCGGAGCCAAATTAGAGAAGAGGTGGTAAAATTTTACCTTTCTCTTTTGTTTCTCACAAGGAATGAGAGATGATAGCATTTTTTGGAGACAAGGAAAGAGGCCTTCAATATTTTCCGGGTCTAATGCAAAAAGTCCACTTCATAGGTCTGTTCTGTCTCTCTTTCCACAAAAGGTTGTTATCCACTGTAAATTTTTTTTTTATTATCCCTTCTTAGCTCTTAAATTTCGTTGATTGATGGATTCACACAATAGGCCGTAAAGGTCTAGTAGTAGAAAAGCTGGGCATAAGCTCTAGTAGTTAAAAAGCTGGGGCTCAAAAAAGGACTTCAGCATACAATTATAACACAATGTTTTTTCAAAACAAAGTTTGATTTAAGTGCTAATCTCTCACATTAGCAGGAATTAATTGAAACCACAAGGGAAGATGGACTTAGTATCCATAGGACCTCCTATATCTCACAAAGGAAGGGTTACATGTATGTCATAATCGGGATTAGGGAACTCGAAGGCTCACTAGGGTAGAGTTGGCGAAGGGATGGCCCTAACAAGTAATGGAGGAACTTTTTCCAAACTGGGCATAAGCTCTAGTAGTAGAAAAGCTGGTCATAAGCTCTAGTAGTAGAAAAGCTAGGGCACAAAAACAAACTTCAACATACGACTAGAACACAACGAACGTTTTTCAAAATCAAAGTCTGATTTAAGTGCTAATTTCTCACATTAGCTTGAATTAATTGAAAGTACAAATGAAGATGGACTTAGTATCCACAGAACCCCTAGTTTTTACAAAAGAAGGGTTAGATGTATGTGGTAATCAGAATTAGAGAGCTCGAAGGCTCACTACAGTAGAGTAGAGTTTGATAAGGGATGGCCCTAACACGTAATGGAGGAACTCGTTCCAAACAAAATCCACTTGGTTTGGAGTCCCAAAGGATAGAATTCTCAGGCTCGAAAGCCTGAGTTTCTCCTACCTTTCAGCAGGTAGGAGGCATCGTGGAGCACACTGGGTTTGAACGCTTGGTCCCCCACCCCCGAGGCGATGGATCAAACTACAATGCCCCATTCACACAGACGATTATAACAATACTTGAGTTCAACTGTAATGCAACTATTATTGAAGTTCATGAAAGTGGAGTTGATTGTGCAAGACAATATCCAGATTCCACTTTGGGATTGTGGCATGCCTTCACGTTGCCCAAAGTTCTACTTCAGCTTCTGTAAAATGCAGACACCTAAGATGGAGATTTTGGAGCTCCATGTATAACGAACCTCAACCTGCGTATTAAAGAACTGAAATCAAGATACCATTGAGAAACTACTAGCAAGGCCAGTAGAACCAAAAGCGGAGTACATGGATCCATAATCGAATCCTTGGGATATCCGAGCCCTAGTTTGGAAGCTTCTTTTGATCCATTTTCTGAGAACTTCTAAAGGGGAGACAAGGAATGCGCTACTTCCAAATTCTGGCTATTTCTCTGCTTTTTTCCCCCTTTTTGTGCCTGCCTGTGAGCCTTCCATGTACTAATGTTCCTTCAGTTTGCACAACATTTTTGTTCCTTCAGTTTGCACAACATTTTTATGAGTTGTGGAGCATGGAGCGACATGCGGAGTCGTTTTCTGCAATGCAGAAAACTTGAACTTCTATTTCGCTTGCTTCAAAGAAAATCACAAACAAAGATGATAGGGGTACGCTGGATGCCCACCAGCCGCCTCTGTGGACTAGAACCGTTGAATTTTCTGACTCCAAAGTGCATGCAAGAAAGCATTTGGATTCCCGACGACAAATCTCAACGAACATGGGGAAAAGAGACAGCAGATATAGCCATCATTCCCGGTCATCAAAGAGAGGGCAGATGTAGGCTGTAGCCATCATTCCCGGTCTTCAAGTTCGAAGTCAATAACTCCGTAATTTGTGTAAACACATCGCGAATCTGAAGAAAACAGATGTGAGGCACTGCTTCAGATATTCATTGTCAATTAATGGAAACACGGTCGATCCCTGTGCTGAAGCGTCCATCGGAATGCAAGGGTTTTTTTTTTTTTTTTTTTTTTTGAACAAACAGGAAGGATAAAATTGATGCTAAGCAAAGAAAGTACAAAGACAAGAAAGGCTCACCTTAGAGCCCTCTACTGCACAAGGCTGGCTTACAAAAGGATAGAGTCAACATAATCACAAAGATAGGTGATCAAGAATCCTCTAGGCTTTGAGTACATTTTAAGGAGCTTATTTCTCCACACATTGTGGTGGTAATTTTTAAATATTACAAATGGGCTCTTGAATTCAGATTGGGACTCGTTACAAGAGGAACTACATATGCTGAAGATTTTCTTCATTCCGAACAAACAGGAGTAATAGTGATCCTTTCCCCTTTTGTTAAAGATAGCACTATTTCTGTTTTTCCATATATACCACAAAAAGTGGCTTCTGATGAGCTGCCAAAGGAGGATGTCCATGCCATTTGATTCTCCAATCAATAAATCTTTACTGCTTGGAATTTTAAGACCCTGTATTTGACAGAAAGACCAGATACCACACCAGAATCTAGCAGCAAATTTACAATTGATGAAAAGATGTTCCAAATCCTCTTCTTTGCCACATATTTTGCACAGCCCAGCATCAATTTTATACTTCCTAGCCTATCTGCCAGTCCAAATGCCTTGATGAAGAATGATCCAGTTCAGACAAGATTGTTTATTAGTGAGAGGGAAGGCCCAGGAACATTGAAACCTGTACTTCCACTACAGGTGAGACCACTGAAGACCCCACTTTTTGTTCAGCTTCACCGTGATTTCTTTAATATTTCTTCCATTCCTTTTGAAAGAATAAAACATATCCCAGGCAATGTCCTGAAGGGAGATCTGCTTCCTCCACATGTAAGTTTCCAACTTCTCCTTCAGAAACTCCTTCTTGCTCAAAAGAACCTGTTTACATTGAAAAGAAAGATCGTGAGTATCAATTATGGACTGGTTATCAGTCACTTCACCAGCTCTCATCAGGTCCTGCCAATGATCAAAACCCTTCTTCCGACACTTGTTCCACCTGATAGGAAGGGTCTGAAAGGAACCCAAGTTAAACCAACCAATCCAAATAGAGTTCTGCACTAAAAAGGAAGAGTTGTGAGTTAACCAAACGGGGAGATTATACTTAGACTTAACAATCATCCAGGATTTCCAGAAATTACAAGTGAGCTGACTGCCTTTTGGCATAAACTCTTTAGGGGAAGTAATCACATCCCACAAAGAGCAATTAGTCCAGCTTTTATTAAACTTAACATGAAACTTGTGAATATTTCTTTTAATCAGACAAGCCCATAAATCATTAGAGGAGAGGGATCTATAAATCCATTTGGCAGCCATTTGGGTAGCCATCCAAGAAGGGCAAATGAGACCAAGCCCACCTTCAGTCTTCTTCATACAGCAAGTATTCCAGGCAACTTTGGGGATTTTAGATCCTCCCCACAAGAAATTTCTAGCCAACGAGATGGCCTGCCTTAACTGCTTTTTATTAGGCTGCCAACAGGAAAGAAAGTAAGTAAGGGAGGGAAGGATATAATGTTTCAAAACAAAAGATCTATGGGAGATACTGTGCTGCACATCTCCCCACTTAAAACTTTTAGCCCTGAATTTGTCAATCATCCAACTCCATCTTTGATCATTAGAGATGCCAAAGCCCATGGGAATTCCCAGCAACCTGAAGATCACCCCCTTCTTCATGATGTCACAACCTGTCATCTTAACACATTCAGGAATATGATTATTAGATGAAAAAAAACCAGTTTTCTTATGGTTAATCACAGAACCACTAGCCAAACAGAACACCTCAAGACAATTAAGGAATTGTTTAGCAGAATTATCATCAGCTTTCATAAGCATATTGGTGTCATCTGCAAACATCTGCAGACCCAAAGGAGAGAGAGCTTGGGGAATATCCAAACCAGTGATAGTACCCTGTCTAAAACAGTCCTTGACAAGCCACCCTAAGGAGTCACTTGCAATGGCAAAAAGGAGGGGAGCCAAGGGGCAACCTTGTCTAATGGACCTGCACAATCTAAAAGGTTTAGAAAGACAACCATTGATGGCTACTTTAGAGAAGGCATTACCAAACAGAATACTGACATACTTTATAAACCTTTTACCAAAACCAATGTCATGCAGGGATTGAAGAATGAAATCCCATTCTATCCTGTCATAAGCCTTATCAAAATCTATTTTGAAGAAAAAGGAGTCAATGTTAATCTCATTGCAGTAATCAAGGCCTTCCCAGATGGTGATGATACTCTCTAATATATATCTGCCTTTAATGAAACCCTTTTGTTCAGGAAGAATTATACTGTTCATAAGAGGGCTAAGCCTTCTGGCAAGAATGGCAACCAAAATTTTATACAGATTCCAATGCACTTGGGCTTTTCCCTTCTCCAACAAGCAGTCCTGCCTTAACTGGCTCATTCTCCACAAAGGCATTTGGACAGGGGATCTAGCTAGGAAGTATAAAATTGATGCTAGGAATTGCAAGCTATGTGGTAAAGTTGAGGATCTTGATCACTTGTTCATCCATTGTAAAAGCTCTTCCAGATTTTGGCTTGGTATGAGGTTTGTCTATCAGAACCAAGGTATTAATGCTCCCAACAGTAAAGAAATTCTGCTGGGTGAAGCTTGTGGCTTGGACATTCTTTTGTGGCAGTTCATCAGAATCCACTCCTTGTGGTTTATTTGGAAGACCAGGAACAGTGTCATTTTTAATAGAAAAGGGAAGGACTACTTCTTCTCCTATTTGGTGGGATTGAAGAAAATTCTCAATAATTGCATCACTGACAATAGTGATTCCCAATCGGAAGACAAAAGTCCCCTTGTAATTCTTAAGAATTATAGATATAATGTCTGGAAAGCTAAACTTCTGAAGTTGTATTCTAAACCTAGGATGCAAATGATCTATTTGCTGGATGACTATGTAAACCTTCACTTGAATTGAGGCTTACCCTTTTGATGCCTCGCTGTAATTGTATCAGACTCCTATGAGAGCTTGATACTTTGATTGTATTTTCTTTTTGCATCAATTTTATACTTTCTGCTCTTTCAAAAAAAAAAATTTTATACAGAGAAGTCAGACAGGAGATGTCTCCGCCAAATTTGGAAAATGGAAAACAGGAACGAAATTGAGATGCGCATTTCGCTGTTAATGAACGAATATACGGCTTTTGATTTATGTGCACTAGGTCAACCTACGGTCTCCAACAGAAGGTCCCTTCAAGCATCGGGAATGAGGAAGACAAATATGGTAACGTTGTCTGTCTGCAAGTAGTTGTCGCAACCCTGGACACAGATGCATGAGAAGCCAGACATGAAGAAAGTTCCTAGACACAGCTAAAAGATAGTCCATAGATCTCTGCACGTTTCTGCAGAACATGCATTTGCAAGGTTAAATTTTTTTCTAAAAGTCTATCTGTGCCGGAGAAATATTCGGGAGCCTGAGAAAGAAGAAATGATTAGAAAGTTTGAGGACGATTTATTCGCTGCGTCTGCGAGCACGAGTGTACCAGAAAATTGCCAAGGGTTATCGAAACTAGGGCATACAACTTGGAGACCAACTGCTCAACTGGTTAAGCTTCCGTCCTAAGAGAAGGAAACATCCTGATGCGTTAAGCTGGGGGATTATTACGGATTTATTTTTTGTCCCATCTTGCGGAGCAAAGATCTGATAATGCTTAAAGACACGTTTACTTTCACAATTTCCGATTAGTGACTTGATAGCGAAGAGAATATTCATAAAATACACACCGTCATCATTGATAGATAAGGTATGTTGACCTCTGGAGCTTGCGCGCTTGTGCAGGTTAAGCATTTCCGATGACAATTTGCAGAGAATATGGGGAAACGAACGAGAGATACTTCTCATCATTTTCAGTGTTGAATTTAGTCCGCGCAGTGCGTATGGATGCATGGGGGAAGCAGAAAGTAGGCAAGGTTTCCATCCATAATTCATTGATACAGTTGATATGCGGGCTTGCGCTACATCAGGATTTCCGGCCGTAAAATCTCTGTAAGCACGGGGATATGGCAGAAACACATCTTGTCATTTTTCTGTCTCATAGCCGGGCTGCGAGTGCGCACAGATGCATGGGAAATATGGGATGAGGCAAGATTCTGTGGACTGTTAATAGATCTACTTCATCAATCTCTGCGCGCGCGGAAGACACAGACAGATTCAATAACATAATGTGTCAAACAAATCTCCATAGCCGGTCTTCTTTCTCTAGGCGTACGGTGCGAATCACGATTCTGACTTTGAAGATATAATCATGACATGTATGTTTCCTGCTAACTGATAAGCCATCGGAGCTTAATCGTCAGACATCTCTTAAAGTATCCATTCTCCTGTAACGCACACGGCAAAATCCATTCTCATGAGTGAGACTCGAGAGTCTGTGAGGCAGTGACTGGCTTCTTCTGTCAAGTCAACAAGACTACATACAGACACGGAAGGTATGTGACAGAATGCATGTACGTGTATTCAATGTTGCAGACCTTTATTTTCTTTATGCACTTGGTATGACATTAAACTATTGATAATCTGATTTCATTTCTCGAGGAGAAATAGAACGGACTCACAGAGCACATAAACTCTTGAATGGCGTGAAGCCATGAAGAACCTTTGAGCACTTTGCCGCCAACTTGTCAACCCAACAATATCCAAAATTCCCAAGCCTCCTGAGTCTTTAGGGCTAATGCAAGTTCCCATTTGATTTTCCCCAGTCCAAAGGAAGTCTCTTTCCTTAGGTCTCCAACACGAGATAAAGTAAATAATTGTAGACAGCATAAATGTGTTAACAACCATAGCACGCCCTGCCAGGTTGACTTGCATACCTTTCCAATGATTCAGCTTCCTATCCAGCTTGGATAGCACCCAGTTCCAGCGTTGGTCCATTGAGATGTCGAATCCCATCGGAATGCCAAGGAGACGCAAGACTTGATCGCTAGGGATAACTTGACACCCCTGATCCACCAACAATTGGGGAGTATGTCCGCTGATTGCTCTAAAAGCAGTTTTAGCATGGTTGATTTTTGAGCCTGATGCCACACAAAAGGTGTGGAGGCACCACCAAAACACCGAGTCAATGCTGTTTATATCATTATGCACAAAGGCATTCATGTCATCAGCAAAAAGTCTCACAATCATTTGGCCGTGATTTAGAGGTAAGGAAAGACCCTTGAGATTGCCAGCGTCCATGTGATGCTTTAATAGGCAGCTGAGTCCATTCGAGGCGATAGCGAATAGTAAAGGAGCCAGAGGGCAGCCTTGCCTAATTGATCTTTTTAAACGAATGGGCTCAAAGAGCTTACCGTTGATGTTTATTCTAGTTGAAGCATTTCCAAGGAGAGTGGAAACCATCTTCGTGAACTTTTGGCTGCATCCAAGGTCTTTCAATGATTGAAGAATAAAGTCCCATTCCAATCTATCATACGCTTTGTCGAAGTCGATCTTAATGAATACCAGATCTTGAGCAGACTCCTCAGCAAAAGCAAGGCCTTCCCAAATATCGATAATTGCTTCTAGTATAGATCTACCTTTGATAAAACCTTTCTGGTCCTCGCACAGCCATGACTTTAAATGACAAGAGATTCTGTTGGCGATAACTTTTGCAATTATCTTGTATCCTGTTTGGAGCATGGTAATCGGACGCCAGTTTTCAATTTTGTTCTTATCTCCCCGTTTGTGGATTATGTTGATGACTCCATTATTCAGGCACTCAGGGAGGGCACCGAAAGAGAGAGCCTCTTGCCACACGAGGCGCAGTGGGGTGGCCACCTGATGTTTGAAGGACTTGAAAAACTCATCGGTAAGGCCATCCGGACCTGAACTTTTCCCATTGGGAAGGGCATCAATAACCTCGATAATTTCATTCTCGGAGATGTTAGCGTCCAGTAGAGCAATCAAGTTCTATGGGATTCTGGTTTGAGCAACCCTTGAGATGGTTGCCATGGAGTCGCGCCTGTGGGGGGAAAGAGGAGTCGAGACCCCGAGAAGATTGGTAAAGTGTTCGACGATGATAGATCTATTCTCCACTTCCGTGCAACATTCAGTTCCATTGTTATCGACCAATAGGGGAATGGATTCCCTAGCTTGTTTCCTTTTGAGGATGTTACACATCTCTTTCGTTGGTTTGTCGGCCTTCCCTGCCCACCAATCTTTGAAGAAAATTTGAAGATTTTTCCTTTGAACCTCCTCCTCTAATCTTAGTCTTCCCCTGATTTTCAAAAGACCTTGTTGGCAATGTAACTTACCTTTGTTCACCTCTTCTTCAAGCCGTGAGAGCCTCCGGTAAACCGTTTCTCTTCTTTTTTTTTGGATTTCTCTTATAGCCTATTGAGTCCTGATTAGAATTTTTCGAGTCCTTTCTACTGCGCTTCTCCAACACTTAGCCGGTTCATTACAGTAAGCAAAGGCTTCCGTCCACACCTCCGAAATTTCTTGGTGGACAGAGCGGAGGGAAAACGATGTCTGGCAAGCATGAAACCAAGGAGCTTTCTGGAACATGCGAATCAGTTTGAAAGACAGAGTAATCGGATAGTGGTCTGAGATAGTCATGTCCATGTGTTGGGAAATCCAAGGAATACCCCACTGAAGGATGGTGTTCTGATCGATGTAGCATCTATCAAGTCTTGCTTTCCTCAAAGAGTCCCCCGACTGGAGATTTGACCAGGAGAACCCCTTCATGTCTTTCACCTCGACCAAGTCGAGATGGAGCTTGATTTTATCCCATATCTCTTTCTCCTGACCGTCAATAATTTTTCCTTTGTTACTCCATCGGTCCTCAGGAAACTCAACCATGTTGAAGTCCCCACAAATCAGAACATTGTGTGAAAGGGAGTCGAGGGAAGCCCAAGTATCCATTCTATTTGCTTCACCATTAGGGGCATAAATTGAGACCAGAGTGAATTGGAGGGAACCCGAAAGAGGAAGCAATCCAATGATGATTCCGACCTTCAAAAGTCGAGGTCACATTGTGAGACAAGGAGTGACTAATGCCGATAGAAGCACCCCCCGTCCCTCTAGGGTGAGAAGTGGAGAACCAAAGGTGGTTCGGAGAAATGCATTTAAGCCGTTTCTGGAGATCCTCTCCGTCGATTTTAATCTCTTGTAAGCAAATAAAGTTAGGGGCGAAGCACTTGTCTTTGAACCACTGGCCAAGAATCTAAGCTCTTGACGGGTCAGACAGACCCCTGACGTTTAGAGATGTGAATTTCATTAATGATGGTTGCGCTCTTTGAGGGGAGGGACCCGATCTTTTTTCTTCTTGTGGTCTTCTTTTTTCCTCCCTACTTCTTGACTTAGGATCCTACTCTTGAGGGGGCTCTTCCAAGGCATGCCGGAAGGTTGTTTTCCTTTAAGCTTTGACTTTTGTTGCGGTAATCTTGGAAAGCATACCGGGAGGGTAGGACCAAGAGAGGAGCTTTCGCTGTCTGGGTTGTCTTCATTGCTGGTAGTGAAGCCTTCCTCTTTACTCGTAGTATAACCTTCTTGGTTGTCTTCTTTGCTGGTAGAGCACCCAAGGGTATTATCCGTGGGGTCTTCTTCAAAATGGTTGTCCCCTGGGAAGTCCACCTCATTAATCTCTTTTTCTAGGTTACAGTATATGTTATTCGAGGGGGCAACTGTCGTAGTATTCCTTGCTGTTGATCTTCGAGGGCTAACTTTCCTCCTGCGTCTCACTTCAGTGAATCCTTCTGAATCCGTCTCAGCAACGCGAGTTCCCTCTTCTTCCTCCATTGGAGGGGGATGACCCCGAGTGTCATCTTGGGGGAGAGGGTCTGGGGTCCCATCTGGTTTAAGCTTGTTTTTATTGGTACTTTTCTTCAGGGGGCAGTCTTTGATCCTATGACCTTGATGCCCGCACCGGAAGCACGCGTTTGGCAAATTCTTGTAAGTAACCTCTTGTGTCCAGGTCTTACCATCTCCACAGTTTATGGAGATTTTTGAGGGAAGGACCTGGTTCAGGTCTGTTTCAACGCAGATCTGTGGATGCCATCTTGCATTGAAAGAATGTTGAGCACCATCGTAGATTAACCCCCCAACATCCTGTCTTGAGGCCATTGGGCGACCGATCGAAGAGACGATTTCACTAAGAAATCCATACAAGAAGAAAGGCAGATTGGGAAGCTCCACCCAAAGCGGGTAACGAAGAGGCTTTGATCTGTTCGGGACAAAGTCTGGGGTCCACTTAAAAAGGCAAAGGGTGGACCGGCCCACTTGCCAAGAGCCGGCTTGCAGGGCTTGGAAAGCCATCTCTTCGTTCTCAAATACTAGAAGCAGGTGATTCGCCGACAGGAATTGACATTTGGACACAATTAGGCCGCGCGGGAACCACTCCTTGCGAAGCCAAGTTCTCACACATTCAAGAGGGGGCCTAGGGCCAAACATTTGACCGATCAGGCAAGTTTTCATCAGTTCTTCTTGCTTTGCCGCCACACACTCCTTGCATAAAGAGACCTCTGGGGGCGCGACGTCCACTGGGACGGACTCCATCTCAAGGGGGAGACGGAGACTTAGAGTTACCTTTGAGGAATGGACTCTTCTTCAAAGCAGGTGTTTAGCATGGGACCGCTCAACTACCCGCCTTCTCTGCGATCAGGATCTTCCTTGCTTGGAGGGCCTCAAATGGAGCAATGGTAAGAAGCTATCCAGAATCCCCAACTTCAAAGAGGATTTAGATGTTCACCACACCCTTAACAAGAGATGGTGCTTTCTTGGACCAAACTTCGGTGGGTGCTAAAATTCATGTCTATTTGGCACCCCCTAATTGAGGTCAAAAAGTCCATTCTCATGTGGCAGATGTTGCATAAAGGTATCTGGACCAATGCAAGGGCTAACAAAATCTGTGGTGTGCCGCCATGGTGCAAGCGTTGCCATCGGTGCATCGAAGATTTAGCTCACCTGTTCTTCGACTGCCCCAAGTCCCGTGTTATCTGGCATCACGTGACCCGCATTTTGAGACTCACGCGTCAAATCAACTGGCAACATATGATGTTGGGTGACGCGATCGGCTGCTCATCCTGTCAAAGGTAACTCTAAGTCTCTAAGCCCGCTGTTAAGGGTCCAGACTTCGGGACGTGGAAGAAGGGGGAGGAGGGGGTTCCACGTTTGAGAGGCTCCACAATTGATACTTTTGAGCGTGTCTAGAGCAAAGCCATGGCTCCACCCCCTGGAGAGTAACGACGGCCATAGCTTTCAGCAAGGGTCGTTTCTTTTCGCGACCTAGTGGCTGAAGGTGGCGGTGGTGCTATCGTGCACGTGCGCTGACGTGGGTTTCTGCTCGGAGTCTTTGTTGTTGTCGTGCGCGCACGCAAGGTGCTCCACCCGCTGGAGAGTAACGACGGCCATTGCTTTCAGCAAGGGTCGTTTCTTTCCACGACAGACGGGTTGTGCCTTTTTCGGTCAGACGTGTTTTGCGACTGACGGGCTCCACGTTTCATGGAATTTTGAGCGTGTCCGTCGCGGCGTCTTCCATGATTGATGGCTTCAACGATCGACGGGTTCCACGTTTGACCGGTTCCACGATTGATACTTCTGAGCATGTCCATCGCAGGCTAGCGCCTTCCACGATTGACGGTTTCCACGATTGACGCTTTCCACGGTTCCATTTCAGCGATTGATGGGTTTTTTTGCGACAGGTGGGTTACTCGATTGACGAGTGAGCGTGTCCGGGGCAGCGTGTGAAAGATTATCTTTGCCTGCCTCGATGTGAGATAACAAATCAGGGCTCATTGAGTTGACATCAGGGTTGTTCTAAAAAACCTGCCATATTCGAAAAAAAAAGAAAAGAAAAAAAGGGGAAAGGAAGCGGGCTTTTCATTTCGGAGAATAGGAGTTTTTTGATTTCGCCTTGAGTGTCGTTAAGCTTTTGGATTTTGGACTTTAAATCTAAGGCAAAGATTAGACTGAGGAGGCCAAGGTAATCTTGTAAATTTGGGAATAAAGACAAAAGGAAATTATGGAACCTTTAGAGAGTACAAAGGAGCTCTTTTCAAAAGGAGAAAGCAGATTCAAAGTGGTTTTGGGGGGGGGGGGGATTTCGGTCATTAAGATGCCGACCCTTATTCCCTCGTTTGTCATGAACAATGTGGCTCCCCCTTAGTCCGTGTGCCCCCTTGAGATGGATTCCGTCCCAGCGGACGTTGCACCACTAGTGGTCTCTTTATGCAAGGAGTCTGTGGTGACAAAGCAAGAAGAACTGATGAAAACCTGCCTGATCGGTCAAATGTTTGGCCCTAGGTCCCCTCTTGAAAGTGTGAGAACTTGGCTTCGCAAGGAGTGGTTCCCGCGCGGCCTAATTGTGTGCAAATGTCAATTCCTGCCTGCGAATCACCTGCTTCTAGTATTTAAGAACAAAGAGATGGCTTTTGAAGCCCTGCAAGCCGGCTCCTCGCAAGTGGGCCGGTCCACCCTTTGCCTTTTTAAGTGGACCCCCGACTTTGTTCCGAACAGATCAAAGCCTCTTCGTTACCCGCTTTGGGTGGAGCTTCCCAATCTGCCTTTCTTTTTGTATGGATTTTCTTCGTGAAATCGTCTCACCGATTGGTCGCCCGATGGCCTCAAGAGAGGATGTTGGGGGGTTAATTTACGATGGTGCTCAACATTCTTTCAATGCAAGATGGCATCCACAGATCTGCGTTGAAACAGACCTGAACCAAGTCCTTCCCTCGAAAATCTCCATAAACTGTGGAGATGGTAAGACCTGGATAGAAGAGGTTACTTACAAGAACTTGCCAAACGCGTGCTTCCGGTGCAGGCATCAAGGTCATAGGATCAAAGACTGCCCCCTGAAGAAAAGTACCAATAAAATCAAGCTTAAACCAGGTGGGACCCAGGATCCTTTCCCCCAAGATTACACTCGAGATCATCCACCTCCGATGGAGGAAGAAGAAGGAACTCGCGTTGCCGAGACGAATTTAGAAGGATTCAGTGAAGTAAGATGCAAGAGGAAAGTTAGCCCTCGAAGATTTACAACAAGGAATGCCACGACAATTGCCCCCTCGAATAACATATACTATAACCTAGAAAAAGAGATTAATGAGGTCGACTTCCCAGGGGACAACCACTTTGAAGAAGACCCCACTGATAATACCCTTGGGTGCTTTACCAACAAAGAGGACAACCAAGAAGGTTACACCATGAGTAAAGAGGAAGGCTTCACTACTAGCAATGAAGACAACCCAGACAGCGAAAGCTCCTCTCTTAGTCCTACCCTTCCGGTATGCTTTCCAAGATTACCACAACAAAAGTCAAAGCTTAAAGGAAAACAACCTTCTGGCATGCCTTGGAAGAGCCCCCTCAAGAGGGCAACCATCATTAATGAAATTCACATCACTAAACGTCAGGGGTCTGTCTGACCCGTCAAGAGCTTCGATTCTTGGCCAGTGGTTCAAAGACAAGTGCTTCAACCCTGACTTTATTTGCTTACAAGAGATTAAAATCGATGGAGAGGATCTCCAGAAACGGCTTAAATGCATTTCTCCACTTCTCACCCTAGGGGGTGTTGGAGCAAGTCTATGACAAGCCTAAGTATTGGCTTGAGTCTCACAAAGTCATTAAAGAAGCTTCAAAATGAAGACTATGTAAAGTTCACTTGTGAACTACCTCTTGTAACTTTTGAAGAGTTTACTTAATGTAAAAGTAAGAGAATCTTAAGTGGTTGAGCCCACATGATCAAGAATGGAAAGAGGAGCCACGAATTCGTGATTTGTGGTAGGTAGAGAATCAAATCAATCATTGATTGATTGGAGAGTGATTGAGGGAAGTTAGCCTCCCAAACTCAACTATAAATAGATGGCAGTTTTAGTCGTGGTTAGAGAGACCTATGTGAAGACCTCCAAGAGCTGAGCTTTATGCCATATCAAGGTGTGATTACAAGGCACACATATGTATCAGTAAGTCATTGTATTGTACAAGCAATATACTTTCATTTTCATGATTATTTGAGTTCATCTTTCCATGTTCTTGTGAAGTGTACTACTCACTGCCATTACTCTCAGTTTTCTCAGTCAGCTTGCAGAGATGTTTTCTCTGAGCTTGGTGCATCATTTTCAGTGATTTAACTTGGTAAAGTTAGCTCTATAAGTCTACTATATGCTCACACATTTTCATGGCATTTGGATGTTGGAATCTTCAGTTATGTTCATTTGAAGTCAACAGGGTATGTTCATCTTCACTTCTCTGTCAGGTACCCGACTTTTTCAGTCATCTTGTCAGAGTCATTTCTCAGTGTTTACGCGTCCAAATTCAGTGATTGCAAGCTTGTTGGATTCAGCTTACTGTCTAGTATAAGCATACAAATTTTCATGATCATTGGATTCTTACATCTTGAGTTATGTTAATTTTTCTACTCACTGGTCTATTTTTGTAGCAGCCCGTGAAAATCGGGATGATGTCATCACTTGTTTAAAGTCATTCTCAGTGTGTGGTTTGTTATTTTTGATGAGATTACTCTCTAAAGTTAGCTCTTTAAGCTACCTAGCCTTCCCCAAGAGGAATTAATCTAATTGCTGCTGTGCTCAGAGAATTATGTAAAACACTGGACAGGTGTATCAACCAAGAATAGCAAGTTTTCACCTCTGAGCTAACTCCAACTTATCTGTTTTGATCTATCTTTTTGAGAGTGATCTTCCAAGGTACATAGGGTGTCTAATACATGCATTGGCAAGCTAAAAGGGCCCACCATCTACTCCTGGAGTTCATTTGGCTGGTGTAGAGCAAAGATTTTGCAACACCTCTTCATTTTCAACACATACCTATCCATCTCTTCACAGTGGTATCAGAGCAAGGTTGGACAACATGGCAGATGGATTTCCTTCATTAATTGACAAATTGGACAGAGGTAACTACTCAGCTTGGTCATTAAGAATGGAAGCTTATCTCCAAGGTAGAAGTTTATATGGTTATGTGGATGGAGATGAAGTTATGCCAAGTTTCAGGAACAAAAGTCAACCAACACAAGAAGAGCAAGAAAGATTGAGCACATGGTGCTCCAAGGATGCACTTGCAAGGTCTTATCTCCTCAACTCTATCTCAGATTTTTTGTTGCCTCACATTAGAAGTTGTAAGACATCTCAGGAAGTGTGGGATGCACTTGAAGCTTTCTTTGCTTCAAGTACTAAAGCTAGGAAGCATCAACTATGGCTGGATTTCACAACTCTCAAGAAGGCTCCCAAACAAAATGTGACTGATTTTGTCACAAAGCTCAAGGACATAGCAGATCAGTTGGGAAGCATTGGAGAGGTAATAGATGAAGAGCAAATTGTAAGGCAGGTCATCAATGGCTTGAAGGCAGATGACAAGTGGGAAGCATTCACCACAGCTATGGATTTGTACATGGACATGCATGTACCTGATTTCAACACACTCATTGGACAATTACTTACTCAAGAGGCAAAGCTTATCAAAAATGGAGAAAGCTCTAAAGGTAATCAATCTTCAGCTTTATACACGGATAAAAGCAAGTCTAAAGATAACAAAGGAAAGGCAAAGAAAGTGGATGATGAAGCAGGTACATATCAAGCTAACTATGCAGGTAGAGGAAGACATGGCAGAGGTAGAGGAAGAGGAGGTAGACAAGGCAGGGGGAGATCCCAAGACTCCAACTCATGTTCTATTTGTGGATTAAGTAATCATACAACTGAAAATTGCTTTAGGAATTCCAGGAATCAAAGAGGCAGAGGATACAATAGAGGAAGTTATGGCTACTCAAGAGGAAGGTTCAACAACTACCATGGCAACTACAACAACTACAATCATTCAAACTATCAAGGAGGCTACAAAGGAAGGAGAGACTACAATAACTACACAGAAGACTCAAACAAAGAGGATTCATTATTGATCATGAACATGGCTATGCCACAAGGTAAATCTGATGAGCATATTTTCTACATAGATTCAGGTTGTTCAAATCATGTGGCAGGAAATTTGGCACTCCTATCAGATTTAGAAGATCCAAGGAATAAGCATGAGGTACAAACAGGAGATGATACAAAACATCCTGTGGAGAAAATAGGCAATGTCAAAGCACCTGATGGAAACATCAACCTACTCAGTAAGGTACTCTATGTCCCTACCATTACAAAGAATTTGATAAGTGTTGGGCAGATAGTAGAGAAAGGGTTGCAAGTCAGGTTCACAAAGGCAGGAGCATTTGTTGAAGATCCAAGTCAAGGATTCAGAAGAATTGCAAAAGGTGAAAAGATAGGTAGATTGTTCACATTTGAATTACAGGACACTAGAAACATTGCTCTCTTTAATTATGGCAGTCAGACACTCATAGAATTGGAAGTATGGCACAAAAGGTTAGCACATATTGGTGAAAGGTCATTAAAGCAAATTTGCAGGGACCAAAGTGTACTTGGACTCCCTAACTTGTCAAAACAACATATGATTTATAAGTGTAGTGCATGTCAGTTTGGAAAGTCTCACAGGTTACCATTCATGAAGAAAGGTTATATGCATGGAGATCTCTTGGAGTTGGTTCATACAGATGTATGGGGACCAAGCAAGGAAGCTTCAATATCAGGATCAAGGTATTATGTTTCCTTTATTGATGATTGCAGCAGATGGACTATCCTATTGTTTATGAAACACAAAGATGAAGTTTTTTCATGTTTCAAAAGATATTTGGCTCTTGTGGAGAATCAAACAGGTAAATCACTAAAAAGGCTAAGGTCAGATGGAGGGGGAGAATACTTCTCCCATGAGTTTGATTCTTTTCTTCAAGAAAGAGGAATCAAAAGAGAGGTAACTACAAGGTACACTCCTGAGCAAAATGGAGTGGCAGAAAGGAGGAATAGGACAATTGTTGAAGCTGCAAGGTCTATGTTAAATGAAAAGCATTTACCTAATTACTTATGGCCTGAGGCTGTATCTACAGCCACTTACTTGATTAACAGGTTGCCTTCAAAATCCCTTGATGGGATGACTCCATATGAGGCTTGGAATGGAAGAAGACCAAGTTTAGATCATTGTAAAATTTTTGGATGTATTGCTTTTGCTCATGTTCCTTCACAGGTTAGAGGCAAGATGGATCCAAAAGCAGAAAGGTGTGTATTTATTGGATATGACAACAATCAAAAGGGCTACAGGTTATACAACCCTACCAACAAAGGATTCTTGGTAAGCAGAGATGTAGTTTTTGATGAGAACAATTCATGGTATGAAGATTCATGCAGGAAGATCAATTTACCATATGATCTTGAAGAAGATTTTCCAAAGCTTGGTAGAGAACAATCAAAGATTGAAGAACAAGACACCTCAGAGGATGATGAAGAATGTCAGATGGAAAAGATCAAAGCATGGAAGTCTAAAGGTAAAGCAAAATTGCAGGAACTTGGACATGAGGCAGAATCATCACATCATGGCCTAAGAAGATCTATGAGGGAAAAGAAAAAACCAGAAAGGTATGGGTTTGACACCTCATTAGTAACTAAACATTCTATCTACATAGCACAGGACATAAACCAAGAGGAGCCATCATCATTTGAAGTGGCCAAAGCAAAAACAGAATGGAAGCATGCAATGAAGGAAGAGATTGAAGCACTTGAGGAAAACAACACTTGGGATTTGGTGCCCAAGACTTCATCCATGAAGGTAATAGGCTCAAGATGGGTCTATAAACTCAAGAAGAATTATGATGGTTCCATTAACAGGTATAAGGCAAGGCTTGTAGCAAAAGGCTTTGCACAAACTCACGGAATTGATTATGAGGAGACCTTCTCTCCTGTGGCAAAGATGCCTACTATTAGGGTTTTGCTTAGTATTGCCTCTTCCAAGAATTGGAAGATACTTCAACTAGATGTAAAGAATGCATTCTTGAATGGTTGGATAACAGAAGAGGTATATATGGCACAACCACCTGGTTTTGAGAGTCAAGTTTATCCTGATTATGTGTGTAAACTTAACAAAGCATTGTATGGTCTCAAGCAAGCTCCAAGAGCTTGGAATTTCAGGCTTGTTTCATTCTTGCAGGGCAAAGGCTTTCAACCAAGCAAAGCAGATCCTTCACTCTTTATTAAAAAGAGTAATTCCGAGGTCATCTACCTATGTGTATATGTAGATGATATTATATTGACAGGAAATGATGCAGATGGTATGAAGAAGATCAAAGATCAGATGAGAGAAGAGTTCAAGATAAGTGATTTGGGTTCACTTACCTACTTCCTAGGTTTGGAAGTTGTCTACAAAGATCATGGTTTGTTTCTCACTCAAAGAAAGTACATTAAGGACATGTTGGCAAAATTCAAGATGCAAGATTGTAAGATTGCAGGTACTCCAATGGAGGTTAATCACAAATTGAGCTCACATGAAGGTGAACTCATAGAGGACATCACATCATATCAAAGTCTAGTGGGTAGTCTCAACTATGCCACATTGACAAGAGTAGATATATGTTACAGTGTGAGTGTGCTAAGCCAATTTATGCACACACCAAGGAAACCACATATGGATGCTGCCAAAAGGATACTCAAATATCTCAAAGGAACCATAAATGAAGGACTTTACTATCCTTATGTATCTGATTTAGGTTTGAAGCTATTTTCTGATGCAGATTGGGCTGGCTCCGAGGAAGATAGAAGGAGCACTTCAGGTTATCTTACCTTTGCAGGTTCAAAGCTTATTTCATGGTCATCCAAGAAGCAACCCACAGTTGCTCTCTCTTCTACTGAAGCTGAATATAGAGGTCTTGCCATAGCTACACAGGAAGCTATGTGGATGAAGACATTGTTCAAAGATCTTGGATTGGAGTTTGGAACTCCAACTATTTTTGGTGACAATATGAGTTCTATTCATTTGGCTGCTAATCCTATTTTTCATGCAAGGACTAAACATATTGAAGTTCATTATCACTATGTACGAGAAAAGGTTCTAAGCAAAGAGATTCAAATATCATATGTGTCCACAATGTGCAGATATTCTAACCAAAGCATTGGATGGTACAAAGCTTTGCAAATTCAAGGCTATGATTGGTTTGCAGGTAATCTTGGAAGATTGAAGACCTCAAGCATACTTGGCTTGAGGGGGAGCTGTTGGAGCAAGTCTATGACAAGCCTAAGTATTGGCTTGAGTCTCACAAAGTCATTAAAGAAGCTTCAAAATGAAGACTATGTAAAGTTCACTTGTGAACTACCTCTTGTAACTTTTGAAGAGTTTACTTAATGTAAAAGTAAGAGAATCTTAAGTGGTTGAGCCCACATGATCAAGAATGGAAAGAGGAGCCACGAATTTGTGATTTGTGGTAGGTAGAGAATCAAATCAATCATTGATTGATTGGAGAGTGATTGAGGGAAGTTAGCCTCCCAAACTCAACTATAAATAGATGGCAGTTTTAGTCGTGGTTAGAGAGACCTATGTGAAGACCTCCAAGAGCTGAGCTTTATGCCATATCAAGGTGTGATTACAAGGCACACATATGTATCAGTAAGTCATTGTATTGTACAAGCAATATACTTTCATTTTCATGATTATTTGAGTTCATCTTTCCATGTTCTTGTGAAGTGTACTACTCACTGCCATTACTCTCAGTTTTCTCAGTCAGCTTGCAGAGATGTTTTCTCTGAGCTTGGTGCATCATTTTCAGTGATTTAACTTGGTAAAGTTAGCTCTATAAGTCTACTATATGCTCACAAATTTGCATGTCATTTGGATGTTGGAATCTTCAGTTATGTTCATTTGAAGTCAACAGGGTATGTTCATCTTCACTTCTCTGTCAGGTACCCGACTTTTTCAGTCATCTTGTCAGAGTCATTTCTCAGTGTTTACTCATCCAAATTCAGTGATTGCAAGCTTGTTGGATTCAGCTTACTGTCTAGTATAAGCATACAAATTTTCATGATCATTGGATTCTTACATCTTGAGTTATGTTAATTTGTCTACGCACTGGTCTATTTCTCTAGCAGCCCGTGAAAATCGGGATGATGTCATCACTTGTTAAAAGTCATTCTCAGTGTGTGGTTTGTTATTTTTGATGAGATTACTCTCTAAAGTTAGCTCTTTAAGCTACCTAGCCTTCCCCAAGAGGAATTAATCTAATTGCTGCTGTGCTCAGAGAATTATGTAAAACACTGGACAGGTTATCAACCAAGAATAGCAAGTTTTCACCTCTGAGCTAACTCCAACTTATCTGTTTTGATCTATCTTTTTGAGAGTGATCTTCCAAGGTACATAGGGTGTCTAATACATCCATTGGCAAGCTAAAAGGGCCCACCATCTACTCCTGGAGTTCATTTGGCTGGTGTAGAGCAAAGATTTTGCAACACCTCTTCATCTTCAACACATACCTATCCATCTCTTCACAGGGGGACGGGGGGTGCTTCTATCGGTATTAGTCACTCCTTGTCTGGCAATGTGACCTCAACTTCTGAAGGTCGGAATCATTGTTGGATTGTTGCCTCTATCGGGTTCCCTTTCCACTTCAATGTGGTCTCAATTTATGCCCCTAATGGTGAAGTAGATAGAATGGATACTTGGGCTTCCCTCGACTCCCTATCACATAATGTTCTGATTTGTGGGGACTTCAACATGGTTGAGTTTCCTGAGGACCGATGGAATAACAAAGGAAAAATTATTGACGGTCAGGAGAAAGAGATATGGGATAAAATCAAGCTCCATCTCGACCTGGTCGAGGTGAAAGATATGAAGGGGTTCTCCTGGTCAAATCTCCAATCGAGAGACTCTTTGAGGAAAGCAAGACTTGATAGATGTTACATCGATCAGAACATCATCCTTCAGTGGGGTATTCCTTCGATTTCGGAACACATGGACCTGACTATCTCGGACCACTACCCGATTACTCTGTCTTTCAAACCGATTCCAATGTTCCGAAAAGCCCCTTGGTTTCATGCTTGTCAGACATCGTTTTCCCTCCCCTCTATCCACCAAGAAATTTCTGAGGTGTGGGTGGAAGCCTTTGCTTACTGTAATCAACCCGCTAAGTGTTGGAGAAGCGCGGTGGAAAGCACTCAAAAAATTCTAATCAGGACTCAAAAGGCTATAAGAAATATCCGAAAAAAAAGAAGAGAAACGGTGTACCGGAGGCTCTCACGACTTGAAGAAGAGGTGAACAAAGGTAAGTTACATTGCCAACAAGGTCTTTTGAAAATCAAGGGAAGACTAAGATTAGAGGAGGAGGTTCAAAGGAAAAATCTTCAAATTTTCTTCAAAGACTGGTGGGCGGGGAAGGCCGATAAACCATCAAAAGAGATGTGTAACATCCTGAAAAGGAAACAAGCTAGGGAATCCATCCCCCTATTGGTCGATAACAATGGAACCGAATGTTGCACGGAAGTGAAGAATAGAGCTATCATCGTCGAGCACTTTACCAATCTTCTCGGGGTCTCGACTCCTCCTTCCCCCCACAGGCGCCACTCCATGGCAACCATCTCAAGGGTTGCTCAAACCAGAATCCCACAGAACTTGATTGCTCTGCTCGATGCTAACATCTCCGAGAATGAAATTATTGAGGTTATTGATGCCCTTCCCAATGGGAAAAGTCCGGGTCCGGATGGCCTCACCAATGAGTTTTTCAAGTCATTCAAACATGAGGTGGCCACCTCACTAGGTCTCATGTGGCAAGAGGCTCTCTCATTCGGTGCCCTCCCTGAGTGTCTTAATAATGGCATCATCAAGTTAATCCACAAAAGGGGAGATAAGAACAAAATTGAAAACTAGCGTTCGATTACCATGCTCCAAACAGGATACAAGATAATTGCAAAAGTTATCGCCAATAGAATCTCTTGTCGTTTAAAGTCATGACTGTGTGAGGATCAGAAATGTTTGATCAAAGGTAGATCTATTCTTGAAGCAATTGTCGATATTTGGGAAGGCCTTGCTTTTGCGGAGGAGTCTGCTCAAGATCTGGTATTCATTAAGATCGACTTCAACAAAGCGTATGACAGATTGGAATGGGACTTTATTCTTCAATCATTGAAAGACCTTGGATGTAGCCAAAAGTTCACGAAGATGGTTTCCACTCTTCTTGGAAATGCTTCAACTAGAATAAATATCAACGGTAAGCTCTCTGAGCCCATTCGTTTAAAAAGATCAATTAGGCAAGGCTGCCCTCTAGCTCCATTACTATTCGCTATCGCCTCGAATGGGCTCAGTTGCCTATTAAAGCATCACATGGACGCTGGCAATCTCAAGGGTCTTTCCCTACCTCTAAATCACGGCCAAATGATTGCAAGACTTTTTGCTGATGACATGAATGCCTTTGTGCATAACGATATAAACAGCATTGAGGTGTTTTGGTGGTGCCTCGACACCTTTTGTGTGGCATCAGGTTCAAGAATCAACCATGCTAAAACTACTTTTAGAGCAATCAGCAGACCTACTCCCCAATTGTTGGTGGATCAAGGGTGTCAGGTTAAATCTAGCGGTCAAGTCTTCCGTCTCCTTGGCATTCCGATGGGATTCGGCATCTTAATGGACCAACGCTGGAACTGGGTGCTATCCAAGCTGGATAGCAAACTGAATCATTGGAAAGGTATGCAAGTCAACTTGGCAGGGCGTGCTATGGTTGTTAACACATTTATGCTATCTACAATTATTTACTTTATCTCGTGTTGGAGACCTAAGGAGAAAGACTTGGCCAAAGTGGAAAGAATCTGCAGAAACTTCCTTTGGACTGGGGACCCCAATAGGAGGGGGATTCCCAAAATCAAATGGGAAACTTGCACTAGCCATAAAGACTCAGGCGGCTTGGGAATTTTGGATATTGTTGGGTTGGCTGACAAGCTAGCGGCAAAGTGGCATATCAAGGCTTGGAGCAATAGGGAGTCCTCTTGGGCTAAATTGATCTTCAGAAACACGGAAGACCTTACCTTAGTTGGCCATCCTAGTTGGAAGGACATAGGGATTCTCACGATTTTGTTCTCCCCCCACCCGGTGTCCCCTAAAGGCTCAAGCCTCGTGTGTTCCTTATGGATGAATTGGAACAAGGCCAAACAGTTCATCAGAATCAGTGACGAGTGGAAGTGGGCGGCTGGGATAAGACAAAATGACTCTATTTGGTTCCCGATCAGCGGCATTAGGGGGGTGGAGTCTTGGAACCTCCAAACTGCAAAGCAGTTATGGAACAAGGGGTTCAAACAGTGGAAACAACTTTGGAAACAAGAGACGAGCCAGTGGATTAGATTCGAAGAACTGGATCCGAGACTTAGAGTCACCTTTGAGGAATGGACTCTTCTCCAAAGCAGGTGTTTAGCATGGGACCGCTCAACTACTCGTCTTCTCTACGGTCAGGATCTTCCTTGCCTCGAGGGCCTCAAGTGGAGCAATGGTAAGAAGCTATCCAGAACCCCCAACTTCAAAGAGGATTTAGATGTTCACCAAACTCTTAACAAGAGAGGGTGCCTTTCTTGGACCAAACTTCGGTGGGAACTAAAATTCATGTCTATTTGGCACCCCTAATTGAGGTCAAAAAGTACGTTCTCATGTGGTAGATCTTGCATAAAGGTATCTGGTCCAATGCAAGGGCTAACAAAATCTGTGGTGTGCCGCCATGGTGCAAGCGTTGCCATCGGTGCATCAAAGATTTAGCTCACATGTTCTTCGAATGCCCTAAGTCCCGTGTTATTTGGCATCACGTGACCCGAGTATTGAGACTCTCGAACCAAATCAACTGGCAACAGGTGATGTTGGGTGAGGCGGTCGGCTGCTCATCGAGGCTGTGGAATGCCATCAGAGGTGAGACTCTCTAGAAGATTTGGAGGGAGCGATGTGCTGTCAATTTTGGCCAAACTCCTAAGGAATGGTCGATCGAGAAATCCTTGTTTCGCCTAGGTAAAAGAATCTCCCGAGATAAGAGATCTCCACCGTTTAGACATCACTGTATTTATCTCCTTGAAAACAACAAGTTGAAACCCAAATGGGTCCCACATGAGGGTGATGATAAATTTATACGCCTCATTTGTAATGCCCTCTAGCTTGCTATACTCCTCCCCTGCATTGTGGGATTTGGGGGGTCCCATGGGCACTAGTCCCATCCACTTGTAACTTTCTTTTCTTTATTTTAATTAAAGTCCGGGAGATTAGGCTAAGGCTGAACTTCCTTTTATTAAAAAAAGAAAGAAGAACCGTTGAGCAAAATACGTTTGAAGAGAGCTTCTTTCCATTTACAAGGGGAGAGGCTCCAATAAGCAGCCTCCAAAGATGTCAAAGAGGAAGAGCAAGCTTATAGCAAACACCAAGGGATGGTTTCATTTCTACCCAATCGATGAAGATGCATAAGGCAAAGACACTTTTTCAAAAACACTTGTAAAAACTTGGGTAGCATTGCATTCTATGAGAAGATGTTTCAAGACCATTTTGGATAATGAGCTACTCAAGCAAATAGTGTAGGTCGTTGAGAGAAAAGTGCGAGATATAATTAAATATGTATGTACATTAGATTTCATTCCATTGTACATGCCATCTCTAACGTAAAGTATGCATTTTCTTGACCATGGATCCTCTTTTAGCTTCCTCAAGAATACTTTGGAAGAATATAAGACTTATAAGCATACAGTCTATCTATCTGTAGTGTAATGTAAAGGATCCTTTAGACAAACAATGGTTTCTGGGAAGGCAATGGTGGTAGGCCTTCTCATCAGCTTGAGACATGGCTACATCATTTACGTCATGTGTAATTTGAGAAAGATGACATAGGCCTTCCTATTTAAAACTTCAAGTTCTGAGTAAAAAAGAAGGTCAAATTTATTTGCCCTACTTTTCAATTGACATTTCTTGTATATTTGCTTAATCTGTGTCAACACGTTTTAGAGGACAGAATTTACCAAAAGTGATTAAGGGAAGGTTATTTTCCCTTTCGAGAACTTTTTTCCATTGCTGTTGTCATACTCAGAATCCCGTAGGTTCAAGTTATCCTCAAGCAAAAATTCAAGAGGGTTACATATCTGATTACCTCTTTTGTTGAATCTCTTCAAGGGAGAATTTTTTGTTCTTTGAATAGAAGATTCAACATTATTAGAAACGCCTACCCGCACATCAATCACTAAAGGAAATATTTTATTAAATAATCTTGTAATGAGCATAATTTAGGTAAGTTTTGCAAAATCATTTCTTGCTCATTCAAAAGCCGAACATATGAATCATTCATAAACTGGGACCATTTGAGTTCTTTAGAGGCATTGATTTAAAGTAATATCTGGATGTCCCATTTTGGATCAATGGAGATTCAAGCTTTTTTCCTTGGCACCTTTTTAGCATACACAACCAAGCTATGAAACCATGGATAAAAATGAGAAAGCAAACAAGAGAAAGGAATCCATAATAGTATTACTATATGGAAAATTTCTACCCCTCATGATTTTATGTTGTATTGCACATTTTCTAAAGCCACCCACATTTTACCACCCATGCTTTGCTACCATTTGCCTATATATACATGACTTGTCCACTATCTAGACATCGAATTGAGCCACCATACCCCTACATTGTAACTCCCTATGTAGAGTTGTATTTATCACCATTTAAGGTCCACCTTGAGTGTGTGTATGTGGACAACACTATCATCGTTGTACTTGATCTTAGTAGTGATTTTTTTTTATTCTACTATATTTGTTTTGTTATCTACTCTTACTCTTGTGTTTTCTTGCATAATTACTTTCTTACATGATATCAAAGTTTTAAGGTATATAAGAGAACAAACACTACAACATATCAAGGGCATACCGACAGTCATGCGTCAGCGTCGGTATGGCCATCGAAAAACTGGCTAGGTAGTGTACGCGTCGATACA
The DNA here is from genome assembly GCA_020310875.1 of Ceratopteris richardii. Classification (NCBI taxonomy): domain Eukaryota; kingdom Viridiplantae; phylum Streptophyta; class Polypodiopsida; order Polypodiales; family Pteridaceae; genus Ceratopteris; species Ceratopteris richardii. Next base: position 16,595,511 of record CM035424.1, on the reverse strand, counting down.
ATGGCATCGGTGTGAGTGTCAGTATGAGCGCCAGTATGAGCATCGGTAAATTAGTGGGAACTACCAACGCTTATACTGACCCTCATACCAACGCCATGTTGGATCCGAGAGCAAAAATTCGACATTCATCATGTTTTGAAACTAGATCTGTTACTGTCGACTTTTTGCATGCAAGCAAGATATCTTTGTTTGGCACTCTTTCTCTCTTTCTCTCTCTCTCTCTATGCACACCTCTTTTTTTCTAGATCTGAAGTTTTGGTAAGTATATCGCACATACTGTAGCACTCTTTTTTCTTTCTTTATGTTTTTGCTTTTCTAATACCTTCTCTCTTTAGTTTTGCAAGCGATTTTAACATCAAATCTTTGAAAATTTGACAAAGCTCAACTTTAAGTGGATTTTGACGACAACAATTCAAACAATTACATCGATGTAAGTGATTGTTTTGTTTTTGATTGATAGAGAGAGAGAGAGATAAATAAAAGAAAAAGAAAGATCTAGAGAGAGAGATCTAGAGAGAGATGAAAGAAAAAGAGAGATCTAGAGAAACATAGAGAGAGAGAGAAAGAGAGACATATACATATATATATACACTCACATATTTATACACGTAACACACACACATGCATATGCATACACAAGTACACACATACACATACACACATGCATATGCATATACATATGCATACACATGCATATGCATATGCATACACACATGCATATACATACACAAATGCATATGCATACACGCATGCATATGCATACACACTTACATGCATACACACTTACATGCATACACACTTTCATGCATACACACATGCATATGCATACACACATGCATATGCATACACATGGATACACAAATGTATATGCATACACACATACATGCATACACACATGCATATACATACACACATACATGCATACACACATGCATATGCATACACACATGCATATGCATACACACATACATTCATACACACATGCATATGCATACACACATGCATATGCATACACACATGCATATGCATACACACATGCATATGCATAGACACATACATGCATACACACATGCATATGCATACGCACATGCATATGCATACACACATACATGCATACACACATGCATATGCATACATGCATACACACATACATGCATACACACATGCATATGCATACACACATACATGCATACACACATGCATATACATACATGCATACATACATACATGCATACACATGCATATGCATACACACATGCATATTCATACACACATGCATATGCATACACACATACATGCATACACACATGCATATGCATACACACATACATGCATACACACATACATGCATACACACATGCATATGCATACACACATACATGCATACACATACGCATATGCATACACATACGCATATGCATACACATACGCATATGCATACACATATGCATATGCATACACACATGCATATGCATATGCATACACAAATGCATATGCATTCACAAATACATGCATACACACATGCATATGCATACACACATGCATATGCGTACACACATACATGCATACACACATGCATATGCATACACAAATAGATTTTTTAGGGTTTATATATATATATATATATATATATATATATATATATATATATATATATATATATATATATATATATATATATATATATATATATATATATATATATATATATATATATATTAACACCTCCACATTGGATTAGATGGGATCTCCACGTACACCTTGGGGAGCGCATGACCATGATGACTCCAAGATATATCACATACGTGATGGAGCTCCAGTCATGGATGCAGCCGGAAAGTCCATGCATCAGTGCATTCGATAGCTTTGCTCCCTAGAGTTTGGACATTTTTTCATGTTAAAATGGAGCAATTAGGATAAGGATTCCAAAAGTTATATCACACAATCGATATATGAAGAGTACCAGCCAACACCTGGGCATCCTATTGTGAGTTCACAATGGATTCAGTATACGACACGTGAGGTGATGTCTCATCAATCGTCAGAGGCTTGCGATGCTTTCAGAGGAGGCTTACCGAAGCCTATATGGTGTAAGCCGTCGGATTGGCAATTGTAATCTTTCACTTTCATATTCTGCATGAACCGAAAGGTCGTTGCGTGAAGTTGTATTCATTTATAAATCAATGAATAGACGCTTCGGTGACAACCAGAAGGATCGCCAGACTGTCTATCTGGGCGATACGTCTGTGTAGTTCTGTTGTGTTGTGTTTTGAGAATTCTGAGTAATACTGTCTCTTGTGTCTTTGTTTGGTTATTTGCACATGTACGGTAAAAACTGGATTACGATAATGTTTACAGTAAGTTAAGTATTGAATCACTGTTCTGTTAAGTTAATTACTGTAAGTCTGTACTACGGTAGTGTTTACCTTGTACGCCCGGTATTGAGAAAGTATTAATTCGGGTACGAGTCGGAAGTCTGTGAGAGAACGAACTAGAGTTTGGAGATTAATTCGTGTTGACAAAGTTCTTTGAACACTTGTGTACTTTTTTTGTGAATGAGTTAATGGGGAAAATCACGAAAAGAGCTTAAACGTGTTTCGGATGGCAACGCGCGTTTAACACTGGCGCCGTCTGTGGGAAAGTGGCAACAGAGTGTCGCAAAGTGATTGTCGGAAGGTGGCAATAGATTATTACAAAGTGATTGTGGGAAGGTAACCATAGATTGTGAATCGACAGTAAGGTAGAGTAGTACGCAAGTGAAGCAATGGTTTTATATGTCGGTTACTCGGTCCGGTGAGTCATATCTGAAGTACAGGCGAGATCGACAGCCTTGGGAGATATCAAATTTATTAGGAACATCCTTAGGAGGCAGAAGCACAGATCAGTTAAGTCCAGTCGTCGAAGAAACGAAGCACGTTAGCAGTGATTCCGGTAGCATTCCGGTAGAATATACTACAATTCCGGTAGATTTTGGTGTAATTTTGGCACAATCTGCAGAAGATACAGTAACTTCAGAGTCTACAGGAATACATTGTGCAGTTGATCCGACACCGTCTGGTCAAGATTCAAACCTCTCTACGGATAGAAGTGTGTTATCCAGAGAGGTCATTGAAGGTGAAAGAATACCCTGGATTGGGGAAAGCTCCACTAATTCCGGTGACAGTTCGGTCCCGGTTGCAGAAAATTTATAATTTTCCCGTGACAGTGTTATACTTCCAGGTGAATCTTCATTCCGGACACCATTGTTTGGAGCAAGTTTGCCTACGTTTGATACCGCAGAAGAGGATAGGCTATTCGAATTAGAAATTCGTAAGAGGTTGAGCGCTATTTTTGAACCAGAAAGTGAGCAGTTTGATCATACAGACTCTGAAGGACCGGAAACACATCCTCAGAACTCAGGAGATAGTAACAGTACTGCCACTAGCACCATGAGTGGACAGCAACAACAACAACAACAACAACAACAACAACAACAATAACAACAACAGCAACAGCAACCGCCACTTCCACTCCGGTCGGTTCCAACAGGAGTAACTTACACCAAATTCGGTGGATTTCCAGGTGATGATCCTGATGCTCATGTACGCACCTTTGAAATAAGTTATGCAGTACTTAACCATCCACCCGATCCGGCATACAAGGCCATATTATTCCAGTCAACATTAGTTAATGAAGCAGCGAGGTGGCTTACAGAGTATGATATCAACCATTTTGGCACCTATGAAGCAGTAAGGGATGCGTTTTTGCAGAGATTTCGGCTAAAGAAGAACCATGCCGAAATTTTCGATTACTTGCAGAACAATAGACAAAAGCTGAATCAAACTGTGCAGGAATATGCCACCCTGTTTAGAACTCATTTGAGACAACTACCTCCGGCACATGCTAATTTACCGGATGATGTCATCACTCAGTGGTTTATTAATGGTTTGACTCTGCAGCTCTGACAGATTATGATAATCCGTTGTGTGGGAGCTATGATACTAGATGCGGTTATTGCAATGGCTTTGCAGCTCGAGCATAAGGTTGGAGGTTTTACCGAAGACCTGGAGTGGTTGAAAGCCAGTAAAAATATTGCAGAGGATGCGGCTAGACAAATGTATTGCACCAAGTGCAAGAATCCAGGGCATACTAGTGCCACATGTGCCCTTAATCAGATGTATTGCGCTATCAGCAATACAATCAGACATTCCATCGAAAACTGTGCTTATAACGCCAAAAAGTGCAGGGACCAACAACTGTCAATGCCATTATACAAGAACCAGGGCAGCCGGCCATCCATTATATTCCACCTCAAATGAGAAATAATCAGCAACAAGGATACATAAATTATCGAGGACAGCGGAATACAAATTACAATACAAATCGTCGGCAGACAGGAACATCACAGGAAGGTAATTCTTTGCCACCCTCTCGCTGTCATTTTTGCGGTGAGTTAGGCCACATACGAAGATTCTCTAAAGATGCAGCTAAATATGATCAAAGAAAGAAAGAGCGTCAGAATCCAATGACCAATATGGTTTATATTTCACTTGTGGAAATTCAAGCAGCATTGATTCAAACAAGATCTGGTAAGCAGTTACAACTAGCAGCAGAAGTGTTTGAACCTGGCATCCATGAACCACAGAGAATCTATGACAAAGCTAGTCAATGGACCACCAAAGAACCTACAGTGTTCCCAGATCCAATTTCGGTGACCAAAGTTCCGCTGCCAAAGGATGGATTGCAGGAACAAGATTCTACCCCTGTAACACGCGCATCAACTTCAGAATCGGTGAAAAGTACAATTCAAGCAGATAAGGCATGGGAAATTTTATCTAAGGCATCCATTACTCTCCCTCTTGGATAGTTACTTGCACTAGTACCGGGAGTTTGGCAGCAAATCCAGCAACAGCTCAGTCCCGGGTCTTCCTGCATTCCAGCGACGACAACGGTACAACCGAAAGCTGATTCTGCAGTGGATCATTCGGTCCCCTTAATTAGAGTATGGTACATAAATGACACAATTACTGAAGTACTAATTGATGGGGGTCTGGTGTAAGCATTGCCACTACAGCACTTTGTAAAAAGTTAGGGTGGATGCAAATCGAGCCTGTCCAGTTTTTTGTAAGAATGGCCGACCAATCCAGAGTTCATCCAGTAGGACTCGTACGGAATGTTCCGATAACTTTGCAGGGTACAACGTTTAAGATGACTTTTGTAGTCTTAGAACTACGGGAGTCTAGTCTTGACTATAATCTCCTTTTTGGACGACCTTGGTTAAAACACGCTAAGGTTATACAGGATTGGTCAGCACAAGAACTAACATTTAAAGATAATCATCATAAATATATTGTCAAACTAGATGCTATTCAGCCGTGTGAACTCCATGCCAGGCCATATGTAGCAGAGCCAGTCTACATGTTGGATGGCTTATCTGATAATGAATAGGAAGCATTTTTGAAGAACAATGAAGATCTGATTTCCTTAGGCACTGTAGATCTGCAATCTATTGTAGATAACTGGAGTCCGACAGCCTGTACGGTGATGCCTGTGATCGAAAAAGTGACAACCGAAGATACTGTTGCTATGGAAGAAGCCGCTCTACAACATCTTTTACAGTCAGGGACGATCCAGGCAAACCTCGTTAATTCTATGTTCTCAAAGATCAGTTAATCGCCTATAATTTGGGAGATGAAGTAAATCCACGACCTATCAAGATAAAAGAAGGATTGTCTGAAGCATTTCAAGCAGATTTGATCCAGCTTCTTCATGAGTTCTCTGATGTTTTTGCATGGGATTATCCTGATATGAAAGGTTTGGATCCTCGCATCTATCAGCATCGGGTCGTGCTCAAACTAGAAGCAAAGCCGATTAAACAACCTAGCTACCGTATGAACCCTAACTATGCAGCACAGATTAAAGCAGAACTTGATCGCCTATTAAAGGTTGGATTCATTGTACCCATCGAGCATGCTGAATGGATCTCCCCAATCGTGATTGTACCAAAGAAAAACAAGCACCTCCGAATATGTGTCGATTATCGGAAATTAAATGCACCCACCATACCTGATCCATTTCCTCTTCCATTTGTTGATACAATGCTGGATAGAGTGGCTGGGCATGAGATGTATTCATTTGTTGATGGTTATAGTGGTTATAACAGGTCCGAATGGCTGAGCAAGATATACCAAAAACAACATTTATTACGAATTGGAGTGCTTTTGCTTGTACAGCCATGTGGTTTGGATTAAGAAATGCTCCTAGTACCTTTCAGCGTTGTATGTAGGAAATCTTCTCACCCTATCTCACTTCTTTTATGCAAGTATATCTAGATGATTTCTCTTTATTCGGTAAGATGGTAGCACACCTGTATCATTTACGGTGTTGCTTTGAGAAATGTCGTGAATACCGACTCTGCCTGAATCCCACCAAATCTACCTTTGCGGTTTCTTGTGGTAAGCTCCTTGGCCATATTGTATCTGCACAGGGCATACAAGTTGATCCAGATAAAGTTGCAGCTGTGTTAGCACCTATGCCTACTATGCCGAAAGAAGTGATGCAATTCATGGGTCAAGTCAGGTGGCATGGTCGACATTTACGGTGGCTTGCCCATTTGGCAATACCCCTAAATCGGCTAATAACTAGTACTCCTCGACAGTTTGATTGGACACCGAAATGTCAAACTGCATTTGATCATCTAAAAGGATTATTAACGCAGGTTCCAATTCTACAACCTCCTGATTGGGAACGCCCATTTCATGTTTTTGTAGACGCATCAGATATAGCTATTAGGAGTGTTTTAATGCAACAAACTAATAAGTGGTTTCGGCCTGTCTATTATGCAAGTCGACGGCTTGCTCCTGCTGAAAAGAATTATTCAGTAACTGAAAGAGAATGTCTTGGTTTGGTGTATTCTGTAAAGAAATTCCGGCATTATTTGCTAGGCCGAAAATTCGTCTTTCATGTAGATCATGCTACGTTGGTGTATCTAGTTCGGCAGTAGCATTTAGGTGGCCGCTTGGCACATTGGGTTCTATTGTTATAGGAATTCGATTATGAAGTAATTCATCGACCCCGCACTGCACATGCATTAGCAGATTTTCTCTCTTGTTTGGATTCCGGTGAAGCTCCTGTTGGTGTTGATGACACCACACTAGCAATTTATGTTACTGAAACGACTAGTGATGAATCTGCACAACCTCCTGTGACACCTACTTACTATGATCAATTATTAACCTTTCTTATTGATGGATGCCTTCCTTTTCAAACTTCTCCTGCAATGCGTCGAAAAATTGCAGTTTATAGTCGCAGATTCCGGTTGATTGCCGGCCAGCTGTACTACATGGATCACACTGGGGTTTTACTTCGTTGTATTCCTTCACATGAAGTAAACTCAGTAATCGCTCTGGCACATTCAATAGCCTCCGGTGGACATTTTGCAGCAGATTTAACGCACCGAAAAATTCTGCAAAGTGGGCTTTAGTGGCCTACTATGTACAAAGATATATCGCAGTTTGTGTAGTAGTGTGACAATTGTCAGCGATCTGGACAGCCTTTAAAACGCCATTTTTTTCCTCTGCAGCCTATCTTACCTTTGGAACCTTTTCAAAAATGGGGTCTTGACTTTATTGGACCAATCACACTTCTAGCAATCCTTAGCAATAACCGATACATTCTGACATGCACAGATTATGCTACCAGATGGGTAGAAGCTTGGGCTTTACGGTCCGCCACAGCTGTTTCGATGGCAAAATGTCTAATGAAGGACGTATTCCCACCATATGGATTACCTTTGGAACTTGTAACAGATCAAGGGACGCACTTTGTCAACAATTTAATGCAAGTGCTCACACACACTTTTCACATTCTACATAAATTCAGTTCACCGTATTATCCTCGTGCTAATGGCTTAGCTGAAAGTACAAACAAAACGTTGTGGACTATGCTTCAAAAATTGATTGTGGAATCACCAGAAAGATGGGATCAGTTACTACCTACAGTATTATGGGCATACCGGACTACATACAAGGTCGTAACCGGACTGACTCTTTTCAAACTTGCATATGGAATGGAGGCAATTGCACCAATGGAACTTGTAGCACCAAGCTTACGTTTGGCCATCTCTCAGAAATTGTTACCTGAAGAGTCTTTACCATTTTGGTTGGACACACTCAGAGAATTAGATCAGCATCGCTGGGAAAGTTTTCTGACTCTTCAAAAAGTGCAGTTGCGGCAAGCTCGTACACATGATTGGTATCATAAAACTCCAGTTTTTTCGGTAGGACAGCTTGTGCTATTTTATAATGCAAAATCAAATCGTTCTGCTCAAAAATTCAAGTTACGATGGTTTGGTCCTTACCGGATTACTGAACAAGTGAGCCCAGCTACTTTTCGGTTGACTACTTTGACCGGAGTTCCTCTTCCTAAAGTGATAAATGGTTCAAAGTTGCGGCCGTATCATCAAGCACCTGATTCACACTGAACTGTTCTGCGGTTGCCCACGTATTTTTTCTTTTTTTTTCTCTTTTCTTTTCTTTTCCTTTTTAGTTTTGCGTGTTAGTTGCTTAAAAAGCATAAACTCATTGTTTTGCTACATAATCATAAACTCCTCGTTTGGATACATAACCATGAATAATCGTCGCCTTTTGTTATTGATTCTGCTCATGCATGCACACTGTAGTTATGAAGGTTATCATCTCAACATCGCGCGATGATTAACAATTTCGATCGTCTTCAGCTACCAAGTATCTACTTAATCTTCCTCTTTTTACTGATAATCACTATTGTATTCGTCTACTCTGTGCGTTGTGATTTCTGTGTTTCCTGTGCAATTGTGTTCTTGTGCTCTTGTGTACGCATCATGGAAGCGTTAGCCAACTTTGCTGCGTTCCGTGACGGACTCCCTCCTGATGTGGGTGAGTTCTTGCATGTTCATGGGTTGTCCTATTTCACTGAATTGCCTTGGCATTCAGTGGAATGTCACCCGTTTTTACACCCAGATTATTGTCGCCATCGCTGCCACACCTGCTACGGAGCAGAGTTGGCCAATTACTTCTTTACCATCTAGGGTAGTAATCACTTTAGAATCATTTACTGCAGCATTTCGACTCTCTCCGAAAGGACGAGAGAACGGACCTAATCTTCCAATTGCTACTATGATCCAATTGTTCCCTAGGTACTCTTCAAATGAGTATGCTATACTCTATCACCCTGAGCCTGAAAGAACAGCGTTACAATTTTTAGTAGCCATCTTAAACTTGCAGAAAAAAACTTATGGGATATCTTGCCCATTCTACTCGGTGATTGATATGGCTGCTCGAGAGCCTATCAATTTTGCTTCCTATTATTTTTGGCGCATTCACCGTGAATGCATTTAACTCATAAAGTAGGTTAACAAAGGAGAACTTCCACGATCACGTCTTCCACACATTCTCACTTTTTTATTTCCGGCCATCCAAGCAGCGCAACCGCCTCACGAGGTCCAGTCTTATATCATGAGGAATCTGCTCAAATTCTTGAAGACAACGAAGAAGATGAAGAAGAACTCTTCCAGCTCCTCTGCCGAAAATGAATCAGGATAAGCTCTTCTGATAGTCAAGTACAGGGTTCTGCCGCTGGAAATAAAGCAGACAACAATGAAGAAGAGACTTTCCACGATACAGCCACCTCCATGCACCATGATTCATCAACTCAGTCATCTCCAAACCAGCAATAGTATCAGAGTGTTATTGCTGATTCTGAAGACAAATCTTATAAGGAAGAATCTCAACAGCAATCCAAACAAGAGGTGCAAGAAGATACGAAAGTTATTGTTGCAGAAGTTTTGGCAGAGTTGATTACAGTAGTAGAATTTGCAGTTGCTCAACCTGAAGTGACTACGCAACAACTTACCGAAGCAACCAATAATCTGCAACCCATTCCTCCATGTGTGCCTCTACTTAAACCTATTGTTCCCATTCCACCGATTGTACCTGACGCACCCGATTCATTATCCTCTTCACCGAACTATTCTCCACCCAATTCCCATCAACTCCTCACCGCTTCTTCATCTCAACCACATCCTTCTCTTCTATTTCCTTCACTACCTGTTTTTAATGAGCTCGCATCAATGGGTCATACGTTGATTCACCTGTCACAACAACTACCACAACAGATGACGGAGATTACTGATAATCTCAAACACGAATTACAACATAAAGTTGATGTTTTAGAAGCGGATATCATTCTGTTACAGGAAGAGGTAGATGCAGTGAAGGCAGAGAATCATAATCTGCACTTCCAGATTAAACAGTTACAGGCTCACCTTACCGAACAGGAGATAGTAATCAATCAAAGAGATGCTGCTTTGGTCGAAGTCAGAATAAAAGATGATTTATTATGCGTTGCTGATGCAGAAATTCTTCAATTACGGTAGATAGTTCAAGATAAAGACGATGCTCGCATAGCACTGGGAAATTTGTTAAAGGAAACTAGAGAACAATTGGATGAAGCCATGCAAAAAGGACAGGAAATGTCAATTTTACTAAAGCAAACCAATACAGAGCTAGAGTTCTCAAATGCTACCCTGACTGAATCAAATTCTGCTCTTAAAACGCAGATGATTTTGGTCACTCAGCTCTAGAAAGAGATTCCTGCAATTCGAAGAGAAAGAGATGCATATTACCGGACCATTTAATTTCAGAATCAAGAGTTGGAGCGAAGAGAAAGGCAACTTGGAGCTCAAGCCGAAAGCTTATCACGAATAGATCAACAGATTGCCGATATGAAAGTAAACCTTGATGCAGCTCTATCAAATGACTTTTATTTGCAGGAAGCCTTTCTGCAAACACAGGTAGAAATTTTGATAAGCCAAGTTATTGCCACTAGTTGAGTTAGAACTGATGCTCAGTTAGTAGAACCCGAGATACTGAAACAGATGCTGGATTCGTTAAAAAAGAAAATTTCCCGAACGTTTAAATTAGCTAGAACAATGTATCTACAGGGTATAATAGATGAGCCATAAGATTACTAGTTCAAGTCCACCATGTGTGCCAGTGTAAGCCGCCAGATTGGCAATTGTAATCTTTCCCTTTCATATTCTGCACGAACCGAAAGGTCATTGCGTAAAGTTGTATTCATTTATAAATCAATGAAAAGACGCTTCGGTGACAACGAGAAGGATCGCCAGACTGTTTGTCTGGGCGATACGTCTGTGTAGTTCCGTTGTGTTGTGTTTTGAGAATTCTGAGTAATACTGTCTCTTCTGTCTTCGTTTGATTATTTGCACCTGTACGGTAAAGATTGGATTACGATAATGTTTACAGTAAGTTAAGTATTGAATCACTGTTCCGTTAAGTTAATTACTATAAGTCTGTACTACAGTAGTGTTTACCTTGTACGCAGGGTATTGAGAAAGTATTAATTCGGGTACGAGTCGGAAGTCTATGAGAGAATGAACTAGAGTCTGGAGATTAATTCGTGTTGACATAGTTCTTTGAACACTTGTGTACTGTTTTTGTGAATGAGTTAATTGGGAAAATCAAGTATAGGGTCTCTGTTTATTCAGACCCCTTCCACTCCCAATCGAACCCGAAAAGAGCTTAAATGCGTTTTGGACGGCAAATGCGCATTTAACAATGGTTAGATGTTGAAGACTGGGAATTGATTTAGGATGAGCAGCAACATACTCCTGATCGATATCGTCAATGACGAGATGCGACGGCTACATCTTTAGATACGGTTGGAACGTCACGTTTAGGTAGCGGCGGATACGACAGTATGCGCTACCAATTTGTAAGTATCATTTTAATTATTGATTACTTTTGTGTTAAGCACATCATGTATGTTCATCTAACATTTTGCATATTTATTAGAGGAGTTGGCAATGGGTCGTCCTCCGACATGAATGGAAGAAGCTTATGGATATCATCATGGATTGGCTGCACTGTTGCAGGACTTAGATGGACACGGCACAATCATTTCATGGGAGAATCTATGATTAGGTAAACTTATAGCTTCGTTTTGTATTTTTAGTTGTTGTTTATAAATGTCATGTCTATTTGAATCATTTTACGCATATGCTTTGTTGCAGGATTGTAGGTGTAAATGTTTTGATCCCCTTGTGCATATGTATAGTAGTGCTTTGCCACAATTTTGTATTACACTCCTATGTGGCAATGATGTACCATAATTTTGTATTTGATTCCCTATATGGAAGTGCTTTGTCACATTTTGTATTCAGTTCCTATATGGAAGTGCTTTGCCACACTCTTGTGCATCCTTCATTTATGGAATATACAACTTTTTGTACATGATTCATGGTTCATTTTTGCTCATATAATATCATGTTTTTGTTGCCATTAGAGTACATATCACATGTACTCGATTTAGGGTTGGGTAGAGTGTACAGTCTTTTGCTAAACAACATTATGGTAACGTTGATGTAGCAAAAGACAACACACTTTACCCAAAAATGTTTTTGCAGATATGGTCCTCGGTATAAGCATCGGTACATCCAGTAGAGTCATCAGTATGGGTGCAGGTACACCTAGTAGAGGCATGGGTATGAGCATCGATATAAGCGTTGGAAATACCGATGCATATGCCGACCCTTATACCGATGCTCATATCGACACCTATACCGGTGCCTATACCGGCGCTGTGTTTCTGACGCGCATACCGACAGCGACACCGACGTCGTGGAGAAATTGTGCACATTCATTCTCCTCGGTAACAGCCTCGGTATACCCTTGATACGTTGTAGTGAAAGTTTTTTGATTTTAAAGGAAGTTAAGCTACAACCTACTCCCCCAAGCTTTAATTAATGTAAAGAGCAATTGTACAAGTGAATGTGCCTAGCATCCATGGGACCCCTCGAATCCCACAAAGTAGGGGTAGCTAAAAAAGACCCGATAGAATGAGAAAAAATTACAAAGAAGCTTAATAACCCTTTCATCGCCCTCATGAGAGCCCACTTCCATTAGGGGAAAAAGTGAGCCTTGCATGGGCCTTATAAGGATCCCTAATTTTTAGGGATTAACTTAATCCATGGTTTTAGGGAGGCATATGAAACCACCATGGTTTTGTGAAATAAAATATTATGAAAAGAAATCCGAAATCTCTTGTCTTCTGCGTGAGCATTTTTGGCCTTTAGATTGTTCAAATCAAGGGCTTACTTTAAATCTCATGTGATAGTAGAGAGACAAGGAAAGCAAATTCGTGGGAATGGGGGCCATATTATGATCATTCTCTGCAAGAAGTTGAGCCATTAGATCGGCGAAAATCTAACGAACGGCCACGTTTGGGGCTGATTTACATGCGTAATCCGTTCTGAACCGTTAGATGACATCCATAATCGGATGTCTACAATGCAAAGGCGCCTTTATCTTGTTAGGGAGCAATCTCAGCTATGTATTCTTGGCTCTATCCAATGGCCCATATTTCAGGCGCCCAAAATCTCATGGAATTCAAATCTAAGCATTCGATTCGACAGCTCATCCAATGGCTCACGATAAAAGGCACAGTCCACATGATTGCGATCATTTCATGGATTTGATCTAAAAGAAATCCAAGGGTTCAATTTCAAACTAGCCTTGAATTTTGTCATTTACCCTTAGCCTTTAGATCTTTGAGCAATCCAAGGGCTCTTATTCAATTTCGAGACTCTCAAAACCACTCTCTAAGGAATACCACAAGTTTTAAATGGTTTTTGGATGTTTGACCACTCAAAAACAAGGGAAGCCTATGCCTACCCTATGTGATTAAGGGACTAGACTATGGCCAGCACCCTCTTCTCATTGGTCCATCTCTAATCACTCCTTAATCTAAAAGGCCCATGCAGGGTTCATTTTTTCCCCTAATGCAATTTATTGTTTCTGTTGATGAAAAAACACTCTATGCTATCTCTCCAAATGGCAAGCATTTCTTACGATTGGAACTTATTTTGCATAAAAGGAAAAAAGATTTTTTTGATCGACCATTATTTATGAGAATTGTGAGAATTGGCAACACACTTCTCTTTCGTGATCTTATAGAGGGCGTGACCTCTTATAATATTCCACAATGTGGCAAAAACTCAATTCCTTCCACCAAAACTGCTTGCTTCTAGTTGATTTGTCAATGTGGCACTAGGATTCTTCCAAGGGCCCGCTAGAGTAACATTAACTTAGGGCACAAAAAGAAGAGGTGTCCCAAGTCCTCATTTCCGTGGGTGCAATGTTTACATAAGGTGGAGCACTACAAATTCTATTAGCTTTTACATTGGTCCCAATTCCTCGGTGGAGGATTTGTCACATAAGAACCGCTTTTTTATCTGAAAGAGGGGATGCCAAAGGGATTAGAACTTAAAATGCCACTTTAAACACAACCAAATCTAACACCACATCCTATTGAGTGTGCTATGAAAGTCCACATTCTTCTTTGAGTCTCGAAATATTTTCAAGACTATTCTTGTTGTGCCATATTAGACCCTCAAGGCATGGGTGGTCATTTCCAATAGGGAAGCAAGTCTTTGACTGATCCAAAGCCTTGAATCTACTCTATAACAAGTACCACTTCTTCATAATCCACTCTCCTAGCTGAGTCAATGTCCTCATATCTAATCCATTTTCTTGTTTCTTGATTCTAAAGTTGTTTCCATTAAGTGAACCCTTTTGCTCCAAACCTGCCTAATGTTTTGCAGGTTCCATGTCTCAACTCATCTGATGCCTTTGATAAGGAACCTGAACGCATGATTTTGTCTTATATCGACCACCTGTTTTCAATCTTCATTGATCTTGATATACTATTTCATCTTGTTCCAAATCTTCCTTAAAGAGAAAACTAAGCTCAAGCCTCTGAGAGTCACCACAAAGGGGGATAAAAATAGAGTGATAAGATCAAGTCCCTTCCACCACTAAAGGCCCACCAACTTAAGAGAGCTCTTGTTTCTAAACATCAGGTTGGCGCAAGAGGCTTCCGTGTTGCTCCATGTTTTAATTAACCATTTGACTACCAACTTATTGTCCATGTCTTCATTGTAAAGGATGCTTGAACCACCTTGGTCTTTCTAGCTACTTTCTAGCTAATGCAAGTAGCCAAACTAGTTTTTTGTACATCCCTCCTGTTACGATCTCCCATCGAGAGAAAGTTTCTACAAATAGTTTCCAACTCTTGAGTGGCGTGAAACCATGAAGAAGCTTTGAGCAAAATACATATGAAGAGAGCTTCTTTCCATTTACAAGGGGAGGTCTATAACAGTCATAGGTGTACTAATAAGCAGCCTCTAAAGATGTCAAAGAGGAAGATCAAGCTTATAACAAACACCGAGGGATGGTCTCATTGCTACCCAATCGAGGAAGATGCATAAGGCAAAGACACTTTTAAAAACAAAATTCGGAAAACTTGGGTACAAATGCGAGATATAATCAAATATGTATGTACATTAGATTTCATTCCATTGTACGTGCCATCTCTGACATATAAGTATCCATTTTCTTGACCATGGATCCCTCTTTGAACTTGCTTACGAATACTTTAGAGCTTCGCACAATGGTGAGAGATGATTCTCGTGCAAAGCTTCTTGTAATAGGTAAAGAGTATTTCAACTCCTTCATAGCCAATTTCCAAGACAAGTGAAAGAAAACTTTATGAAATACTAGAAATGGTACCGACATCTTAGAGAGGTTAACTTTTTCCACAAAAAAAAAAAATCAAATATAAGAATTAGAAGCATACACTTACACTCTATCTGTAGTGTAATGTAAAGGATCTTTAAAGAAAAAATGGTTTTTTAGAAGGGAACGAAGGTAGGCCTCCCCATCAGCTTGAGGGGACATCATTTAGGTCATGTGTAATTTGAGAAAGACGACATAGACCTTATTTTAAGCTTCAAGTTCAGAGCAGAAGGTCAAACTTATTTGCCCCAAAAAATCGAATCACAATCAAGGTTATTGAATCATGGGTTATCGACAGGTTTCTTATTCTTGCGATTATTCAATGCACCAACCCTACTTTTCAATTGACATTCCTAATATATTTGCTGAATCTGTGTCCCTTTCGAGACCTTTTTTCCATTGCTATTATCATACTCAGAATCCCGTAGGTTCATGACATCCTCACGCAAAAATTCAAGAGGATTACACATCTCATTGCCTCTATTCTTGAATGCCTTCAAGGGAGACTTTTGGTTTTCTTTTTTTCTTAATAGAAGATTCAACATTATTAGAAACGCCTACCCGCACATCAATCACTAAAGGCCCATCAGGGCTAGAATTATGTAGAGGGAAATTTTTTATTAAATAATCTTTGTACTTGATTCTAGTAGTGAATGCTTTTGAATTCCAATATATGTGTTATGTTATCTACTATTGCTCTTGTGGTTTCTTGCATAACTAGTTTCTTACATGATGCCAAAGTTGTAAGGTATCTATGAGTACAAAGTTTTTTTAAAGGAAGTTCCACTATAGCCTACTCTCCCAAGCTTTAATTAATATAAAGAACAATTGTACAAGTGAATCATCCTAGCATACATGAGACTGATTTACATGATGCACTTGTTGATGAGAGAGTTGATATTGAGCAGGCAAAAACTATCCCAAAATGGTTTGTACAGACTTTGCGTGAGAGAAAATTAGATTCATATTTGGCATATCGTACTGGATCAGACTCTCATAGTTCATCTTTTGCATCAGATTGCTATGCTATGGCTGCCTCTAGTCTCTGTGCTGAGACTGGACCTATTTCATTTGATGAAGCACAAAATTCTGAACATTGGATGGCTTCAATGCAATCTGAATATGATGCTATAATGAAGAATGGTACTTGGCCTTTACGTTACTTGCCTCCTGGTAAGAAGGCCATTGGCACAAAGTGGGTATACAAGCTGAAGCATAAACTTGATGGAGTAGGTGACACATATAAGGCTAGGCTTGTTGCAAAGGGTTATGCTTAGGAAAGAGGCATTGATTTTGATTAGACCTTTGCACTTGCTTATGGAATGACTACTATTTGTAGCATTTCTGCACTTGCAGCTCATCATGGTTGGAATGTACATCAGTTGGATATCAAAACAACATTTCTAAATGGTGACTTGCATGAAGAAGTGTATGTTTTTTAACCGTATGGCTTTGTGCAAAAAGGGCATGAGAACCAGGTGTGCAAGTTAAAAAAGGCATTATATGGTTTAAAGCAAGCACCATGTGCTTGGTATGAAAATATACATGCCTATCTAATTGCACATGGTTTTGAGAACAGTCCAACTGAAAGCACCTTATATGTTAAGCGTGCTAATGATGTAGTTCTGGTCATTGTGGTTTATCTTGATGACATGCTACTCACTAGTCCTCATGAGAGGCATATTGCTGATTTTAAGGCTGATTTGCATGCCTCATTTGAGATGTCTGATTTGGGGCATTTGCATCATTATTTGGGCATTCAGTTTATGCACGTTGATGGTGGAATGTGTCAAACGAAATATATTGACACATTATTGCAGCGTTTTGGCCTTGAAGACTGTAAACCTATTGCCACTCCTATGGAAATAGGTTTACGACTAAGTCTTCATGATGTTGAAGATGCGTTTGATGATGTTCTTTATTAGTAGGTTGTTGGATGCTTGATTTACTTATGCATTACTCAACCAGATATTCCGTTTGCTATCTTACAAATGACCAGGTTTATGCATTGCCGAGGAGTCAAGCATAGGTGGGCAGTTAAGCGCATCTTTTGCTACTTGAGTGGTACCTAGCTACTTGGTTTGTTTTATCCCAAGGGGGGATCACTACCGCAATATTTGCATGCTTTTTTCTGACACTGATTGGGCTGGTTGCTATGACATTCATGTGTCCACTAGTGGTTTTTCCTTCATGCTTGGTAGCTCATGGATATCTTGGCTGAGCAAGTAGCAGCCTACTGTGGCCACTTCTAGTTGTGAGGCTGAGTATAGGACAGTTTTCAGAGTGACTGTTGAGTGTTTGTGGCTCAGACACCTTATGGATGATTTGGGTGTTGGTTAGTCTTCTGCCACCACCATCTTCACTGAAACTGAGAGCGCATTGGCAGTTGCAAGGAACCCTGTGTTACACTAAGAACATTGAGGGGCATTATCATTATGTCAGGGAGAGGTTCTTTGCTGGGGAGGTCATCTTGGCATATGTGCCCACGCAGGAGAACATTGCAAACCTTTTCACGAACACTCTGCCTAGGGAGAAGTTTGAAGCTTTCTACAAAGCTTTGGGCTTACTTCCTTTTGTGGATTGATTCCACATAGCTTGGCACTTCCTTATACATGAGTTCCAGCTCCTTATTCACTGCATCACTCTCAAGGGGGGAGGAGGTTTGTTTCCCCCGGCTTGTATATATGCCTATTGCCCTAATGGGCTACTCATCTTTGTACATTTCTCTAGTAGTACATTCACTATTGTGTGTTGTGCTCCAAACTTCCTCTTCTTCCTTGTGTTGTTCGCGTGCTTCCGTAGACATCTAACTCCAACATGATTTTAGAGTGGTTAATTTTGGATCGAGATGCTTTAAAAAAGGTAGTCAAGATACACCAAAAGGTATCAACGCTGAATGGAACAAGGCCTTGCATAATATCTAAGCATGCATGATGTTTAACTAGGTATCTAAGGCCATTGTTAGCAATAATAAGAAGAAGAGGAGCCAAGGGGCATCCTTGTTTGATAGATTGTTTTCAGTGAATAGCTTGAGAAAGTTGACCATTGATGTTTATCTTAGTTGAGGCATTTCCCAGCAATAAGAACATCATCTTAATAAATTTCAGACCACACCAATTCAAGAATAAGCCTCCCCTCTCATCAATGAGAGCCTCTAGGATGGACCTTCCCTTGATGGACGACTTTTGATCCTCCTCTATCTAGTTTTAAAGGTGAAAAACAATGTGATTAGCGATAACCTTAGCGAGGATCTTGTAATTCGTTTGTAGCATCGTGATTGGATGCAAATTTTCAATCCTCTTTTTGATGCCTTTTTTAGGAGTGATATTGATACTGCCTTCATTGAGGCAATTAGGCGTTGTGTCAAAGGTACAGCCGCTTGCCATACTAAATGTCATAGCATAGTCAACATGTACTTGATGGTCGTGAAAAAATCTTTGGTAAGACCATCCAACACCAGGATTTTTCCATTATGAAGCACATCAATAGCTTCAAAAATCTCATGATCTCAAATGGGAGTTCCAAGAAGAGGATTCATATTTTGTGATATTCTTTTGGTTCTGACTCTAGAGATGGATGCCATGCTATCACACCTATGAGGAGAAAGAGCTGTGGATATCCCCATAAGTTGGGTGACATGAGTGAAAATCAACATATTGTTTCCTTCATCTGTCTTGCATTCAACACCATTGATATCCATTATGAAAGGGATCAATTTCTTTCACTGTTTCTTCTTGAGGAGGCCGCACATCTCTTTAGTAGATTTCTCTGCTTTTCTAGCCCATCAATCTTTAAAGTATATCTGGACATTCTTTCTTTGAATTTTCTCTTTGTATCTTAGCATGCTTCTGTTTTTTCAGAGCCCTATTTGTATTGAGAGTGGCCTTTGTTGACTTCTTTCTCAAGATGCCTCATCTTCGGATAAATATTTCCCCTTTTACCTTGAAGAATGTTTTGAAGATTCTTTTGAATCCTAACCAAAATGTGTTGTGTCTTCATGATCGCCATCATCCAACACTTGGTTGGAGAGGAGTGGGTGGCAAAGGCCCAGGTTGGCATCACATTCGCATGAAATCAAGGGGATTTCTTGAGATTTTCATAGGACTTGAAGGTAAGAAAAATTGGATGTGGTCAAATACAAGACGACTTTCATGTTGGGAGAGGGAGGGGGCCCCCATTATTGATGATATTCTATAGAATATAGCTCCTATCAAGTCTAGATTTCCTAACGTTAAGTCTGAACTAGAGGTCTTCACAAGGGAAAAAAGCCTTATCTTTGATCTCCACTAGATTAAGGTGAAGCTGGACTTGGACCTAAAATATCCTTCTCTCAGCCATCAAATCCCACCCTCTATTCCACCATCTGATAGAAAGGACCTCCACGTTGGAGTTTGAGGTCTGCGGAAGCATGCAAAAAACACAAAGAAGAAGAAAAAGCCTAGAGCACAATACATAATAATGAATGTATCACCAAGAGAATATCCAAAGATAAGTGACCCATTAGGGTTATAGGTGTATATACAAGAAGAGGGAAACAAAACCTCCTAAAGGGGGAAAAAGTGCCCCCATAGTCCTAGTGTGTTCACACACATCACTACCTAAATACATAAATAAATCCCCCTGGAAATGATGAGGTGAAAAAGGAGCTGGCACTTATGTATGAGGAAGTGCCAAGCTATGTGGAATCAATCCACAAAAGGAAGTAAGCCCAAAGCTTTGCAGAAAGCTTCAAACTTCTCCGTAGGGAGGGCCTTTGTGAAAAGGTCTGCAATGTCCTTCTGTGTGGGCACATATGCCAAACTAATCTCTCCAACAGAGAACCTCTCCCAGACATAATGATAGTGCACCTCAATGTGCTTAGTGTGAGCATTGAACATAGGGTTCCTTCCAACTTCCAATGCACTCTGACTATCACTAAAGATGGTGATGGCAGAAGAGTTACCAACACCCAAATAAGCCATAAGAGCTGTGAGCCACACACACTCAACAATCACTATGAAAGCTACCCTATACTCAACCTCACAAGAGGAATTGGCCATAGTAGGCTGCTTGTTCCTAAAGCAATATATACATGAGCTACCAAGCATGAAGCAAAAGCCACTAGGGGACACACAATTGTCATAGCAACAAGCCCAACCATATTCAGAGAAAGCATTTAAATCTAGTGGTAGTGATCCCCCTTGGGATAAAACAATCCAAGTATCTAGGTACCATGCAAGTAGCAAAAGATGTGCTTAGCCACCTGCCAATGCTTGAAACCTTCGCAACACATAAACTTATTCATCTCTGAGACAACAAATTGATGATCTCGCCGAGTAATGCAGAAGTAAATCAAACATCCAAGAGCTTGCTAATAGAGAACATCATCAAATGCATCTCCAGCATCATGAAGACTCAATTGCAAACCTATCTCCATAGGAGTGGCAATAGGTTTACAATCTTCGAGGCCAAAACATTGCATTAATATGTTAATATATTTTATTTGACACAAAGCTATTCCACCAACAACTTGCATAAATTGAATGCCCAAATAGTGATGGAAGTGCCTAAATGCAGTTTTAATGTCCAACTCATGTACATTCAAACCATCAACAAAACTACTCATGATGTGGAGTAACATGAAAAACAGCTAATGCATCAATCAACCAAGCCATATGTGTGCTATCCAATGAACAAGAGGAATCCTGAGATGAGCCATAGGAGAAAGTGATATCACCATCACTAGCATAATCAACTGCCATAGACATTCTTGAAATCACTACCAGACCTACATCATGTGCATATCTTTGATGTGGTTGTCGCATTGGCATGAAGAAACATTGTCTAGTATGGACCTCACGACCATAGTGCCAACATAGAAGTCCTAAATGTTATCTATCCCTCACATGAGTCAATGGACTCGCATACATATCATGTAGCCTCTACCATAATGCACTATGTGTCTCCTCATACACAATAGACCCATATATAGAATCCACAAGTTCTAACCTCATAGTGGAGCTGGCCAATGCATCCATGTCCATCCATACATGGTTGAGCATGTCACGAGGCCTCTGTGCATCTCTATGCACATACATGTGTAACCATGCACGAACCAATGTATGCCACATTTGAGCTTTCCATTTTGAAAAGTCAATGCCATCAAATCGAGAAGACACCATGCTCGCAATTCAAGAGACTAAAAATGTAACAAGATACTAGAAATACTACTCTCTCCTCAATAGGATCACACGTGCATATCTATATTCATAACTCACATCAGAGTTTTTGCGCTGGAGAAGAAACCATGCAAAACAAACTGGCTATCACATAAAACCACGAGCATAAGCCTATTCACCAAGTCTCCAAACTGACCAGGTAGATGTGAAAGAATACTAGGAAAAGTTTGACAAAGTATTCCTTGTAAACTGAGCAATCAAACAAGATAACCGATAATGAAAGAATAATAACATGTCACCACTTGTCAATTATCCAATCAAAGATAATGGCAAATACATATGTGAAAAACTGATGGAAATACATGCCAATACACCTCCCACTCAAGAGTGAATCCTACAAGGTGGTCTAATCTATCACACATAACCTATGATGAAGTCCAAGTGAATAGAGATAAGTAGAGCTATTACACAAGCATAAAGGATCCAGTAGACCATCTATCTAGCATAAAAGCTGACAAAATTTTGATAGCATATCCTCTCTAAAATGGACTCTAATACCAAATTAATCATGTGGAAATCACCATCCACATATGCCAAGAATCAAGCTGGTAAATAAGATGTCAAATCAATGACCATATGCTTATAGAATAGCCAATGAAGGTGACAAATCGATGCGCAATTGAGGCTCCAATCTCGATCATGTACCTGTAAATCAAACAAGGATACAAGTAGCAACAAAGATCCGAAATCAAATCTCATAAAATTATGTGCAACCAACAAGTAAATACATAGCCAAGTGGCATAAGCAAGCTATACACCACAATGGCACTATATGTCCACTGACAATGCTATGATCAAACTCATGATGACATGAACCTCAAAAACGTTATACACAATGTCATCTCACATGCCAAACACGTACGACGATTATGCTCTACTCACATATGGAGGAGCTACCACAGGGATCATACATGGGAAATGCCTTCAAGCTCTAAAAATAAGAGCTTACACACCAAAAAATCTCTCTCGAAGAAGTTCCAAAGCAAAATGAAACTCCAAAAATAATTACGGTTCTTATGGTGAAAATATACTACTCTATGTTTTCCTATTTGAGAGATAATAACCTTTGAATTTGGAATTTTGCTCTTCAACAAAATTCAAGAAATATTTTGAACTATGTAACGATCTATAGAACACCCCAATCGGAGGTGTGTACCTCAAGATATACACAAAACAAACATGTGTTATCAATTTCACCTTCACCTACAACATTGTTGCTCTGTATTATGACGTTGTGGTGACTTAGCACTAAGAATATGAACTTGTGCTCTTCCAGAAAGTTAAAGCCTTCTTTATAAGCTACATGCAACAAGTTGAATTGCTTCAATCCAACTTGTAAAACTCAAGTTATGGCCCAAAAATGGACCTTCTATCCAAGTGATTGAAGATTCGTCTTCTAAGTTAGTCTATGTTTTTTGAATTTGTGGTGATTTAGCACTCTGAACCAGGTTGTGCCCCCTTCTATGAAGTTATACCCCTCTATCTCAGTTATGCATAGAACTATAAGAAGCATGAATCTGAGTTTTGTAACCTGAGTTATGGTCAACTTACTAAATAGTTATTGAAAGGTGCCAACCTAAACTTTCATCTCTTGTGACCTAAGCTTCCATTGAAGCTTCTTGCACACAAGCCTTCAGCAAGCTTAGATACCAATGAACGGCTTTAGTGTGCAGAATAAGAGCAAGGAGAAGATGGAAGAAGAGAGAGGAGTGGAGAGACATGCACACATGCATGGGAGCCATGAAACCCACATACTGATCTCTCTTGGGGCAATGCTATATAAATGATGTATATATATGAATATGGGGGTAAGGTCACATAACCCTTACATCCCCAACACCTCTTTCCTGAGCATAACCCTTTGCAACAAGCGTAGCCTTATATCTATCAACTATTCCATCAAGCTTACGCTTCAGCTTGTATACCCACTTAGTGCCAATGGCCTTCTTGCTAGGAGGCAAGCCACATAAAGACTAGGTATCAATTTTCATGATAGCACCATATTCTATTTGCAAAGCAGCCATCCAATTTCCAAAATTTTGTGCTTTGTCAAATGAAACAGGCTCATTCTCATAAAAAATACTAGTGGCAGCCATAACATAGCAATTTGATGCAAAAGAAGCACTATGAGAGCCTGAACGAGTACGATATGTTAGAGATGCATCAAATTTGCTATCACACAAAGTTTGCACTAGCAATTTTGGCATATTTTCTTCCTCCTCAATATCAACTCTCTCATCAACAAGTGCATCATGTAAATCTGCATAAAGAATGGAATGATCTACATCGTCACATGAAACCTCTAAAGGCTCAGAAATGGCCTCCTTCGGACCAACACTATAAAAAGAGGTGGTAGACTATCAGACATATCTTTTGTGCTAATTGATGTATCCTTAGTACATTAAATTAATGGTTGAATAGCATCTTCCACAAAAACAACATCATGGCTAACCAAAATGTGTTTAGTCTATGGATGATACAAATGATAGCCTTTATTTTCATAATTGTACCCAACAAAAGTACATTTCACTTCTTGATCATCCAATTTCCTACACTGTTGTTCATGCACTAATGCATATGCCAGACAACCAAAAACATGAAGATGAG
This sequence comes from Ceratopteris richardii, assembly GCA_020310875.1. NCBI lineage: Eukaryota > Viridiplantae > Streptophyta > Polypodiopsida > Polypodiales > Pteridaceae > Ceratopteris > Ceratopteris richardii. Next base: position 16,571,075 of record CM035424.1, on the reverse strand, counting down.
CAATAGATGGCTTGCAACAATGCCAAGCCTCATATGGAGTGATATACTATAGTTCTTTAGTGGGCGAATTATTAGGTACATAAGCTACACACATAATAGCCTCAAGCCATAAACCATGTTGTAAAGCCCGACTCTTGACCATACACCTCCCCATCTCCATGAGTGACCTGTTCTTCCTTTTAGAAAACTCCATTCTGTTGAGGTGTATATGACACTCTATATTGGTTTTTTATCCCATGTTGAGGCAGAAATGCATTAAAATCCAAAGACATATATTCCCCCCCCTTCGATTAGAATGAAGACTACCAACTTTACATGCTCATAGAGTCTCACCCAAAACCAAAACTTGTTTGAAGCACATTAAAGCTTCCAACTCATGCATGCCTGTAAAAATCATCAATGAAAGTCACGAAGTAAAGATAGTTCCCAAAGGAGGGTGTCTACATAAGACCACATACATTACTATGAACACGCGGCAATTTTTTAGTAACTCAAACTTAATCATCTTTTGGGAATGGGGAACATTGCATTTTGCCCAAAATACAACCTTCACAAACATGTTCACTAGGTGCCTCAAGTTTGGGTAGAGAGGGTATCATTTTAGATTTCTAGAGGTGTACTAAACAGGCAAAATTCAGATGACCGAAGTGTGCATGCCAAAGCTTTGCATCTGACATAGCCTAAGAATCATGTATTGCACATGCTAAATCATTCACAAAGTTTTCATAGTCTATGAGCTTATACATCCCATGACATAAAATGCCACGAGGAATAATGACATTGCCATTTGTAGATCATGAATTGTACATCTGCCATCAACAAATTGCACAACCAAGCCGATCTTGGCTAATGCTAAAACGGATAATAGATTTTTCTTGATCCTTGGAACAAATAAAGTATCGGATAATGTAAAATAACTACCATCAATAGTAGTCAAAATGATCTTACCAACTCCCATAATAGGATAAGAGGGGTTTTTGGTACATGTGACACTTTTCATTGTAGGGGCAAGCTCTAATGGAATGAAGAAGCTGCACTGTGAGGTAATATGTTTGGTTGCCACACTATCAAAGTACCAAAAATCTTAGTCTACTCTAGACATACATTGTTCATGAGAAGATGGGTCATAACTAGAAACAATGGTAAATGCCCATTTTGCATTCTGCACAAGATTAACTGATTCGTTTTTGGGTGTAGAGGCATCTGCAACAACCATTCCATCTTCTTTCTTGTTTTCCTCTTTTGTGGCAAGTTTTGGACAAGTCTTTATGACATGATCATTTTTGTTATAGTATTTGCAAATAAATTTTTGCTTTTCTATTTTTTTCCTATCTCTGTCATCTTTCTTTGATTGTGCAGAGTTAGCGAATTTTCTTTTACTAATAGATGAGCTCCATTTATCTTTGCCCTTCTGACTAGCCAGGAAAGTCTGATCTCCAACATGTATAATGGACCTGTTCTGCCTAGATTGGTCTTCCTACAATAGAAGAGAGACTAAATCCTCAAATACAACAAGTGCAATATATAAAGAACAATACAAAAGGAAAATCCTGATTTCCATGAATAAGTGAGCTAGCAAGAAACAAATATTCCATCATTCTTGATAGATAAATCTAGTAAAGCTCAATGAAGTATCCGTGACATACACCGACATGACCACTATACATGTCAAAGAAATTATAAAGTGATACATGTCATCTTGTATCATCACATGTTGAGCTTGATGTCTCAATAGTTTTGAACTCCTAATTGCCATGAGTATGCTCACCAAATTTTGTGCAATTCTGAGATTGTGACCAGAGGGGTGTTGACGATGCCCTAGATAAAGCAACAACCTACTTTGATACCAATTGTTGGAGTTTGAGGTATGCGCAAGCATGCAAAGAACACAAGGAAGAAGAAGAATCTTGAAGCACAAAACACAATACTAAATGTATTTCCAAGAGAATATACAAAGATAAGTGACCCATTATGGTTATAGGCATATATACAAGTCAGGGGAAAAAACCTCCTAAAGACAGAAAAAAGTGCCTTGATAGTCCTATTGTGTTTACACACATCACTACCTAAATATATCAACACTACACCATATTAAAATCCCCACAAAGAATGACATTAAGGGGCAGAGAGTCTAACAATTAACAAGTGGAAAGTCTTCCATAATTGATATTGGGAGCATACACTAAGACATTGTTGAGTTGTAAAGGACCCACAAAAGTAGCTCTAATCCATAGATGGTTCTAAACCACAATGGTATTGACAATTTTAGAGGACCAAGTACATCTAATGGTGATATTCAAGCCACTATTTCCCTTTGGGTGCATGGTGGAGAGCCAAACATGGGTCGAAAAAATACATTTGAATCACTTTTACATGTCCTCATTGTCAATTTTGATCTCTTGAAGGCATATGAAGTATGGCTTGTAGCTTTTATCCTCAATCCATTGGACAATAACAATCACTATTGGGGGGTTAGAAAACCCTCTATCATTGAAAGAAACAATGATCATTATCAAAGGCTAAATTCTTTGGGGGCAGGGGCCTTGGCTCTCTTTTTCCTGTTTTTCTCATCCTCTTTATCCTCAAGGTGGAGGGGTCTCAGTAAAGGAGTTTACCATTAAGAATAATCTTCCACAATATCTCAATTAGTTTTTTTCCTTTGTGAGAATTCTTCTTCAAAAGTGAATTCGGTATTCTATCGAGAATCGTGGATCCAATGGTTGAGCTTTTACTATCTTGAATATCATCATTGTTGGTGGTGAAACCATCCTCTTTGCTAGTGGTGTATCCTTCTTGGCTGTCTTCCTTGCAAGTGGAGTCCTCTTGATTTTTCCCATCATTTCAAGATTCTTAGAGATTAAATTGATGGAATTTAATCCCTCGAATTTGCACACTAGAAGTGAAATGAACCCAATACCTAGGTCCCTTCATACACTTTTTCTCCTACCCTTCAACAAAAATCTAATTCACCTTCATTACACTAATCCAAATAACTTGGGCGTTTAGCCACACTTAATATCTTTCATAAGATCTCCTAGAAGCTATAGAATACCTCCAATAGATCTATTTATGTAAGTCAACAACATTGTACAAGGCAGACTATGTAGAGATGTAGGATATGCAAAACTTAGAGTTACAACGATACACAAATTTCTCAGCACATAAAACTGATTTCCCAAAGACCTCTTAGGCCATGTAATACGCATACATAAGCTACTAAATGCACTTTTAATCTCTTGAATTGGATACGTACACAAAGAGTTACAACTCTTACAAGTAGACTATGTCAATACCTACAAGAGACTAGAGGGGGTGTGGGATTGATAACTCCTCCTTACTCCTCATCTATGCATTTTCATGACTCTCGCCTTGATCCTCCTTGAGTATATGTCCCTCGGTCTTCAATGAACTACAAGAATTCCATGACTTCCATGGGGAGGGGACCATCCTTATAAGGTCCTCCAAGCCTAAGTCAGCCTACCCATGTTCTAGGGTCGTGGTAGCTTGATCCATACCCAAATTAACCTCCACCATTGATATTTGGGGTAAATCCAATGGTGAAAGATAGGATCAACAACCATTTTTTGGTACCCCTTGATCTTGGTTAATCCACACCTAGGATCAAGTTCAGATCCAATGTCTCACATCAAATATACCCTTCCCCAAGTTAAGAATGCTACTTTTGTTCCTAGCCCTTGATTTAGGTTGATCCTCACATAGGATCAATCCCAAAATCCAATGGCTTAGAAGTAACCTTCTTAAATATCCATCTACACTCTACTATAGACCTCATCTGACCTCAAAGTCAGGAACCTACCAATGTCCAATACTCTTACATGGCTTCTCCTCATAATGGGAGGCTTACTAAATAGACTATTATGCAACAATGGGGGTATTACATAAGGGTATGCATTGAGCATATCTAATACCCCACTCAATGTCCATCTAGAGCTTGCATAATTCACACTTTCAAAACTCCCCTTCTAGCTTAAGGTGGTAGTGTCCATATCAAGTAAGGTCATAGTCCATATCCAAGCTTTTGGTGAAGATATCTGCAACTTGCTCCTTTGTACCTACACTTGAGATTTTGAACTCTCTTCCAAGATTCTATTTGATGGTCCTCATGCCTACATCACCATCTCTTGTCACAAAGAGATCATCTACATATATGCATATCAAAAATATCTTGCCATTTGTCTTCTTCATATACAAGGATGGATCGACATCACTTGGGGAGAAACCACATCTCATCAAGAAGTCCACTAGCCTCTAATTCCAAACCCCTAGGGGTTGACTTAGGCCATTCAATGCTGTGTTGAACCTGCAAACATAGCTAGGATGTTGTGGGTCTACATACCCTTGAGTTTGTTCCATGAACACCTCTTCTTGTAACTCACAAATCAAGAAAGCATTTGTTATGTCCATTTGGTAGATAGGCCACCTCCTTGCTATAGATAGGGCTATGAGATCTCTAATGCTAGCCTTGTTTGCCATAGGGCTAAAATTCTCCTCACAATTCACCCCTTGTGTCTATGCAAAGCCTCTGGCTACTAGTCTAGCCTTGTACCTTGCCAAGCCACCATCTCCATTCCTCTTGGTTTTGTATACCCACCTGTTTTGGACTATCTTTATGCCTTCCATCTTGGGTACTAGTTCCTAAGTGTTCCTCTATTTGAGAGCTTTGAACTCTTCATACATGGCCTTCCTCCACTTTGGTTTGATCTTTGCCTCCTCATAAGAATCTCGCTCTTGATCTGCAATGACATTCATCATGTATGCATAGTGCTTTGCCACGAAAGAACCATATGTATGCCTTTGTGGAGGGCCTTCTTCCTTGCAGAACTCCTCTGTTGACCTTTGGGATACTGCTTCTTGAGTCTATTGAGCATTACATTAGGAGTAATGACCTCCTCAAGCTCTTGCTCTTCTGACTCCTCTTGAGCTTCCCTAATGTCATAGTCTGTCTCTTGCAGCCTTATATACTTTGAAATAGGGGATGGTATGTCATAATCGTAAGTGTAAGAGTGCCCATATGAGTGTATCTTAGATGTAGAAGCCTCTAGTCCACTGATTGTGATTGCCTCTTGAGTTTGAATATGTACATCAAAGTCTGCATACTCCTCTTGATCCTCTTCATCCAACTTTTCCTTGCCCTTGTCTCCATACCATGACCTTGACTCATCAAACACAAGATTGCTTGACACATATAGATTCTGTGAGAGAGGGTTGTAGCACTTGTAGCCTATTTCCTCATTTGAGTAGCCAATGAACACACATTTCTCACTTTTGGGCTCAAACTTTGTTCTCACTTCACTAGGAAAATGAACAAAGCATAGACATCCAAATGCCATGAGGTCCTCCATGGTTTGTTTCTTCCCATAATAGACTTCATGTGGAGTCAAGTTGTGCACACCACCTATTGGAGCCCTGTTTATCAAGTAACAAGCTATATTCAGAGCCTCAACCCAATAAAAGAATGGTAACATACCTTCATTTATGAGACATCTAGCTATCTCAATTAAATGCCTATTCTTCCTCTCTATAATACCATTTTCTTGAGGGGTGTACTTGCATGTTTACTTCTTTTCCTTTATCTTTATATTTGGTAAAAATATCCAAGCATAGCTCATATGAAATGAGCTTGTACATTTATCTTCAACATAGGTGTGGCCAACTCCTCAAGAGTTGGTAGAGGATCTCTATACAAGATGGTAGTAATAAGGGGGTTCCAATCGTCTTCCCCACTCAACCCATTGAGAGAAATCTACACAAGGTCTTCTTCATCTATTTTGCAGCCAATGGATGTTGATTTTTCCCTCAACGGCTTCACCCTTAAGGTGTAGTCAACAATAGATTGACCACTACCCTTCTTCAAGGAATGAAGTTCATTCTTGAGCTTCATCTTTTTGCTTCTTGTGGAATTTTCATATATCTTCTCTAAGGCCTCCCAAAAACCTATAGCATGATCAAACTCTCATATATGACCAATCCCAGTGTTAGAGATTACTTGTGATATGTAGAAGATAGCTCTCCTATTCCTTTCCTCCCAATCATTCAACATCTTCAAATATTCGTTGGTGACCTTTGGATCTCTCAGATCCACATTGGGATTATCTTCATCTCCACCAGAATAGGCCATAACCATTTGATCATGAGGTAGTTCATGACTCTGAACCTCCATGAATGATAGTTGTATTTCTCAAGCAACACAACTTTTTGACCTAGATCTACCATAATGAATGGAAAATAGGGTTACACTGAGAGAGAGAGAGAGAGAATGGTGTAACGGCTCTTTGCGAAAGCGCATATCCATGCTAGCCTTTGGGAGCCCGTTTTTCTTCTGTCTTTTCCATTTGCTGTACATGCAGCTCTTTCACGTACCTATTGATATTTCTGTAAGTGGTCCTCCACAATGTACCAGCACAAAATCTCAACGTCCATGTACCACCCACTTCGCTTTTTTCTGATATTCAAGTACATTTTGTTATCTGTGCGCAACAGAAATCATGTGAGTGTATATTTATACACATATAGCATCAGATGTTTTCAGTTGATACTCTTTATTGTTTTCTGCAACTTTCGTTGACTCGGAGAAAGCTACATCCCGCATTTTTTAATTGTGTAACGCATGTCTGTACAAATGGAATTCCTTGAAGGAGATGCCCAATGGATTACAACAAAAAAGAAGTGTTGCTGCATTGATGATCTGCAGTACATGTGGGCGAAAAGGACAATGTCGAATGATTTGACCTATGCATAGAAGTTAAACAGACTACTCTTTACAAACAGCTATGTCTTCTCCGCGTTGAACAGAGAAAGCTGTGGCAGCCAGGAAGAGAATCCCGTGATGAACTCAATCAATCAGTATGAAGCGTCTCTTGGTATAGATTTGGATGTCTAGAACAGATCATTTACCCTATAATATAACAGTGATTCATCAAGGTACTTTAAGAAAGATTTGTGAAACAGATCTATGAAGATAGAAAATACAAAACCCCTACGTGGGATATGACCAAATGATTTACTAGTCCAAAATTACAAACAACCCCTAGAGGAGGCTTTATTGAACTACTACTGAAAAAATTACAGACAAGAAATTCGAGCAACCCCTAGACGGGAAATGGTCAACTGATGTACAACTATAAAACTACAAACAAGATCCTGTTTGAACATTGAAGGCCTCATCAAAATCTCAATCATACCAAACTCAATGTGACGTAAAGTCTTATCCACACAAAGGCTTCCTCGTGTGAAAATGAAAATACTTCCTTAGCACTTAGAGTTCCTTCCACATTTCCTGTATTAGTAATTGTAAAAGCCCAAGGCGACAAGACCCTCATTAGGCAAGAAAAAAAAAGGGACAAACGTTATTGTTCGACTTTATTTTTATCAAGCGTAATGTGCGATCACTTCATCTCTCTCTCTCTCTCTCTCTCTCTCTCTCTCTCTCTCTCTCTCTCTCTCTCTCTCTCTCTCTCTCTCGTATGTTATGTTATCTGCTTGCCTACATGCCATTGCTCCAGTTTAAAACTTCTTTAAAAACAGGTTGCTCTAGTGTCCGGTAGTTGCTTCCATGTCTTGATTTGAGTAATCTTACAAGTATGGAGCTTGAACCGCTATGCACATAGTATTTTCATTGGTTGAAGTTATGATGACATAGTATAAGATGGAATGTGTTTTCTATTCATCGAAAATATAATATTTCATGGATTTTTTTCTCTTTTCTTTTTCCTGTGCTCTAGAAACAAAGTTACAATGTTGTCGAAAGTTCTCTAGATCATTATGAGTAGTCTGATTAGTGGAAAACAGAAGTAACAGACTTGTAGATTGTTTTCTAACGTTTTCTATGTAAAAAGATTAAAGAATAAGGAGATGCTTTGAAATAAAGCTTAAGTGGTTTCAAAAGAGAGGAAATTAGTCAATTACTATATTTGGACCTAGAAAATCAAGCATTTATCGATGGAAAGAGGATTCTCCAATCTTTTAAGTGGCGGCAATGAATGTAAAAATCTCTACATAATCAGCTCGTATATAACTTAAAATAAAGATAGAAAAACTGGATGAAAATATAAATTTAAGTTCTACACTCTACATCTATGTGTATCGTTTTCCCACAAAAGCTTGAATTATATTCAAGCTTTTTCCCGCTTAATGAAATTATCGTCATCTTCATGGTGAATCCATTCCTTTTTCAAATTTAATCTTAAACTTACATCAGGTGTTTGAATAGGCATGCACTCTTATTTTTCTTGATTCTTATTGCTGTTAGTTCTTATTCTTATTATGAGGGAAGAGTCCTTCATAGATTTGTCAAAGTTCACCATCCAATATTTCTTCCCAACCTTCCATAGAGCTTCAACGTTGATAGCATTCCAAAAGGTCCATGGAGAAGCCCTTCCCTTCGCTCAAGATAGCTTTCTACCAACATATCTTTGACATGGACTTAAGAAGCATTCACACTAGACAGAACATCCTTTTACTATTTGGACACATAGAGAAAACCTATCCAATGGCTTCCTTTTTATGCGGTACATTTTGCAAAACGGAGGAAAACCATGTTGGAGTTTGAGGTCTACACAAGCACGTGAACAACATAAGGAAGAAGAAGAAGCTTGGAGCACAAAACAACATTGAATGCATAACCAAATGAATGTACAAAGATTAAGTGACTTGTCAGGGTTATAGGCATATATACAAGCTGGGGGAAAACAACCTCCTAAAGATGGAAAAATGTGCCCCGATGGTCCTAAGTGTGTCCACACATATCACTACAAAAATTTATCAACGAATCCCCATTGGGAGTGATGGAGTGAACAAGGAGCTATCACTCATGTATAAGTGCCAAACTATGTGGAAAGATATCAATCCATAGAAGGAAGTAAGCCCAAAGCTTTGCAAGAAACTTTAAGCTTCTCCCTAAGCATAGCCTTTATGAAAAGTTCTCCAATGTTCTCTTATGTGGGCACATATTGCAAATTGATCTATCCAATAGAGAACCTCTGCCAAACATAATGATAATAGACCTCAACATGCTTTTTGCGAGCAAGGAATACATAATTCCTCTTTTTAAAATGTAATCATTTATGTTATTACTATGGGTTTTTCTCAAGTTGTTAACTTCATTCTTTGACAACTTCTTCCTAGCTTTGGTTGAAGTGAAGTAGAGTCTCTCTCCCGTTTCCCATGATTTTATGGAAATATCTAAGCCTTGTATATGCCATATCATGTCATTGCTAATGTGCTTAGATAATATGAAGATGAATTGCGTATCTCTCTCTTTCCACTCTCTGACGTTCCCTAGTTGAACAAGAGTTGGATTCTGTCCTAATCTAGGTCTAGCATCTCTTCCACTAATGAGACCCCATTATCCTCTCTCATGAGATAACTAGAGATTCTAAACTTCCATGGTTGATAAATATTTTTATCCAAATTCTAGATTTGAGTGTTATATTTTGACATGGTGAGCTCTAATGCTCTACTAGATCCCTAGATTCCATTGATGCAGAGGAAATGAAAATTAGCAATAGCTTTACTTGTGAGCTTCAAATGTGTCCAACAAATGAGATTGATTCACTCATAGACTCCCCTTTGCTTGGTGCTTGCGTTTGGACTTGATTCAAAAGCTCTCCTTCCTTAAAGGTGCTTCAATGGCTTCTTTTGATCCTCTTTTAATTCTTTTATATGTAAAAAATCTCTGATACCACTGATGGGAGAATTAGGCACTTCTCTATGTAGGCTTGAAGCATTGCACATCCTTGGGTTTGTTCATAAACTCAAATAAGATACTTATGGTAAATGTAATGTATGACCTTGTTAAAGTTGCATATAAAAGAGAACCCATCAAACTCATTCTAAAGATTCATCATCTTGAACACTATACTTCACATTGGATCCCATTGGATTATTGATAATCTTGCAATGCTCCATGCCATATTTCTTTAAAAAATCTAAAATATACTTCCTTTTTAGAAGATATATGACATCTTCTTTCTTCATAACATTGATTCCAAGGATGCAGGTCAATTCTCCTTAATATGAAATTTTAAATTTACATCTTAGTTTTTCTTTGATCCTTACTATTACAAATTTTTTATTTCTTCTTATTATCAAATCATACAGATAAATTGAGACATAGAAAATTGAAAATTATTCAATTTTAACATATGAAGAAGACTCTCTATTCGAACGCGTGTATCCTTGCATCTCAGAAACTTTACTAATAAAAATTTTGAATCCATTGGAGCTACTTTAAGAAGATATAATGCTTTCAAGAGTCTACATACATGTGTAGGCATCTTGAAATCTTGATAACCAGGAAGTTGCACCATGTACACATCTTCTTTTAAATCACCATTGAGAAATGCTTTTTCTGTATCTAATTGGTAAATATTCCATAAATTACTCACAACAATATTAATTAATGTTCTTATTGTTGAGTGACTGGAAAGATAAGAACATTTCTCCTCATAACCGATGCCATAAATGTGTATAAATTTTACAAACAAGTCTTGGTTTATATCTAATTATTGAACCATCATAATTTCTCTTGATTTTGCATACCAATTTTTTATGGATTACCTTCATGTTGGGCTGCCTTGGAACTGAATTCCATGTATTCCATGTATTTATGGATTACCATTTCTTCATCTATTGCCTTAACTGATTTCTTTAACTTTGATGCTTCTTTATAAGTTGTTAATTCTTGCTTTTCAAGAAGTTTTGACATATACGATTTATGAGAGGATCTTTGTGTCTGCTTTCATTCTGTTACTTGATAGTCTGATTGATTTCTTGTCCTACCATGCTTCTCATGCCTTTGAGATTTGGTTCTTCTTGATGTAGAAACTTCACTTTCTTCTTGTTGTGATTCAATTTCTTTTGAATTGATTGGGGGAAGTTACATGTTTATGTGTAATTGCCCTTTCTGGTGAGCTTGGAGAGCTTGGATCTTACTCAAGTCTTCTTGTATTTTCATCTTCATCTCCCTACACTTCATGCTTATACCATGATTTATCTTCATGAAAAACAACATCTCTTCGCGTACTTGGATTGACACATCTATATCATAGATGCCCTTTTTCCATGCCAAATTGAAATCATTTTTTGTGACCTTAGATACAAAGATGACCTTAACTATTGTGGAACTTGAATATAACCTATGCTCCTATAAATTCTATAGTTACAAACATCTAGCTTGGATGCATAAATCACCTCAGGAGTTGCTTTGTGTACATAATTTTGAGTAGGTGGAGTCCCGTTTATCACATAAATTGCCAAATTGCATGATTCAGACCCACAAGTAAGTATTAAGTCCTTCTCATTCAACATGAACCTACCCATTTCCAAGATAGACTTGTGTTGACATTGTAGCATCACAATTCATACTTGTCAAACCAGGAAGCATCTCATGAGACCCAAATGTTTGCGTAGAAGCACTCAGCAGACATAATGGCGCTTCGTCAACGTATGATTAACAACGTTATCAACAAGAAGATACCACATAAGCATCGCGAATGATGCACCTAATCGTAATCACAAGCATAATAACGACATAATCATACATCAACGTGTCACAAGCGTTAGACAAGAAGAGAACAAGCATGCATGCACATCATGACGAAGAGAGAGCAAGAATCTATCTACAAACTAGCATAATCTCATTACTTCTCAAAAAGCTCTCCCAAAAGAAGAGGTGGAGACCTCTTTATATACAAAATGGCAAAAAAGCATGCTATGTGGGATTTCTCAACTGAAAGGAGAATGAATCCCACTTATTGTCTAGTGTGGCACTCACACACACCTATACAAGCGTTAGACAAGAAGAGAACAAGCATGCATGCACATCATGACGAAGAGAGAGCAAGAATCTATCTACAAACTAGCATAATCTCATTACTTCTCAAAAAGCTCTCCCAAAAGAAGAGGTGGAGACCTCTTTATATACAAAATGGCAAAAAAGCATGCTATGTGGGATTTCTCAACTGAAAGGAGAATGAATCCCACTTATTGTCTAGTGTGGCACTCACACACACCTATTGAAGAGTGCTTTATTAACTGAATGAAATGTAGAAAAAGGTACAAACGATGATGAAAATGAAGTGGATCCAAGAAATACATGTTGTATCCTTCAACACTCCCCCCCTCCTTGACTTTGTCGTCCTCGACAAAGCTTTTGCAAGTATGGAGCTTTTGTGGAAGAATGTGTAGGAGTCCCTTTTGATTTACATGATCCTTGCACCATTGGAGTGCTTTGCGTTATTGCTTTTCTTCATCTTGCTTTTTGTTTGGAGTCGAGTGCTTTAACTTGGTTCTTTTGCCTCATATAGGTGAATATGCTAGATTTTTTTTTATTTTTTATTTTGGTAATGGATGGATGATTTATGAGAATGATATGACAAAAATGTAGGTGATATATACCAATAGATGAAATTAATTCATCTCTTCTTAGTCCATATGCATGAGTGGGGACTAAGGGTGCATGGGCGGAAAACAAAAGTGTCTATGCACGGCCTTGTAATGTGACCCTATCTTATGCATACTCTAAATAATGCATACAAATAAAAAAATGGTGCAAAAATGGATGGGTCTTGAGCAAAGTGCTCAAGGGTGAAGTGATGATGAGGCCTTCTCCAGATGTCCAATTCCAAGAGCTGCTTCTTTTCCATCAACCATTTGAAATGGATGATACCTTTGTCCACCATCCTGAAAAAAGAAAAATAAAAAGCAAATTTTTGAAATCTATGTACATGTGCCCTCTTTGTGCATGGGTTAAACTAAGTGTGCCAAATGCTTGGCCTTTGGATGAGGCCCTATTCGTGTGCATACTTGGTGTGCATCTTAAACATATGCTGTGCATTAGGCAAGGTTGGGTCCGACACCCATGGATGCTGCACAAAGAGGTCTTAGGCCGCCAGTATGTCTTCGCTTTGTTGGTCTTAGCCTTGAGTTTTCTCCTTGGATCTTTTCTGAGTGTTGACTTTATTGCTTTGGATCCCTTTGTCAAAAGTGGTCGTTCTTGATGATAAGGCAATGTGAAACTAGACCGTGGATTATGAAGTCTAGTGTGAGAGGGTTGATTTTGTATAAGAGCTTTCTTTGGTACCCATATCATAGTGCGATTTGGTTGGGCTCTAAGTAAGTTCTTGGCCACCCAAATTTGCTTTACATTACAAGGGAAATGTGACTTCTTCTTGATGTATGGGTCTTTTGGGCCTTCTATGTGAGTCTTTAGAAAAAACTCATCTTTACATGGGGAGTTCAACAAAGGTTGAGTTTCTTTACATATATCATGCTCATGTAGTGGATCATAAGGTTGTGTGGTTTGAGATCGATCTAGAGATTCAACGATGCATTTATCTGTATTACACATAGAATCTCTAGATGTCACTTTATCTTCCATAGAACTCCTACAAAATTCGTGAGAAGATTCCAAACTTAGAGGAAGGGAGGGCCCTTCCATATCCTCCAAGCACTTGGAGTCCTCCACATCATCATTCGTCAATGTTTCTTGTGACTTACTCAAAGAAAGGTTAGATGAAAAAGCATGAGTGAAAAGACTATTTTGTGGATTAAAAGCACAATCTTTGAATAGATGATTATGTCCACAATCCATACAATGAGGATAATCATCAGGATTTTCAAAAGACTCACAAGTGGGGATGGACATAATAGCTGGACAAGATGCTTCAAACCCTTGATGTTCAAAAAACCTTTGAGTGCCTATGACCAAGTCTTCATCTATTCCTTCCATAACAAAAAATGTTTCCAAAGATTCCATAGCATTCACCACAATAGGCAACATAACTTGACCCATGCAATCATAAGTTTCACCATTCATGAGGATAGAGGAATGAGTGGTTAGTTGAATGTTATCCAAAATAATTGTCACTAAATCAATATGAATCAAATTCCACTCACAATGAGGGTTAATAAAAGCACTCATATTTCTACGTTCATGGCCAATTAATACATCCACAAAAGTGTTACTACATTCCTTGTTTGCAACAATGGACCCCACCCCTTTAGACATTCCTCCAATTTCCTCTACCCCTTGCAAATTTTCTCTATTTGTTTCACCTTGATCATGTGTGATTAATGCATACATTTCATCTTTTTCTTCTTTCTTTTGTGCAACCTTTTCCCCCTTCCTTCTTTCTTTTGCCTTCTTCTTTCCCATGTTCTCTTGAAACAATTTTTGGTTTTTGAGTGTTTTTAATATTTGTTTGGTATTTTAGGAGTTTTTAGAATTTGTTTTGGGTTTTTGTGTGGTTTTTGAAGGTTTTCTAAGATGTGTAAATAAGTTTAAATGGGGTTCTTCAAGCAATAATCAAAAGAGACTTTAACATTAACCTATTTATGATACAAAATTGAAAAGTCCTAGAATGAAAAATTATTCATGCCTCAAATGTGTAAGTTCCTTCGCATAACTTTAAGCACCTAAGAGAAAGAAATAATTTGATATCAATCGATTGACAAATGCAGGAATTCGTGTTAATACCAACATTTTCCTCGAAGTTCTATCCTAGTGCTTGTATTCTTATGTTCTCATTCATCCTTTTAATGCATTAATGCTAGACAGCAGATGGCTTGAATTATTCATAACAAGTGATGCTTTAAAAGAATCAAGATGTAGTGGGCAAAACATCGAAGGGCAGACATAGCAGGTTCATGAGAACTTGGACGGCCTTAAATTTGATGCCAATTGAGCAATAAATGCATTCTGAGGTAATGATTGCCGCCCATACAGAATGCCAAGGGATGCCCGATTTAAAATGCTAGAAATTCATACACATGTATGCTCATTAACGTTAATGCATGCAAACCTTTCAAATGAATCCAAAATCTACCTAATACATTCATACAGCGTGCATTTAGAACCAAGTCAGACTCTGGAATCTTCAGTTTTGCCGGACACATATCGCTTAGAGGTGGGGACGTGTGAATGCTGGAAATTCGAGAGGCATCTTGAGACACTCCCGACTCAGAGCCAGGAATCAACGGCTAAGTAGGATTTCAGAGTAGCGCTGATTTGAAGTGCCCTTGAGGCCTGGAGCTGGGGCGTCCAGCGTTTAGCTTCTATTTTAACCGAGTGAATGAGCATTTTGTCAGCTGATTTTGTGCGCGTCAGATGTAGAGACCGGTGGGCTAACCCCCACTTGACAGCAAATATTCCCGCAGTATCTCTAGGGTCCAAGCTCCTATTGTACCAAGTTGGTCGACCCGCTGGCAATTTGACGAGGATGAATCATGAGACTTATTCCTTCTTGTAAAAATTGACAGGGTCGTGGTGAGCTGCCTCAACTGCTTCGGGATCGTTCCACGTATTTGATTGCTTGAGACATCAATATACTCGATGGCAGGGGGCCATGTATTTTTGGGCAGCATCCGGCCGATGGAAGCTTTGGATATGGTGAGGTTACTGAGCCCCGACAGGCGCTCTGTGATAGGATAGAGCCCCTTGCCGCTAACGTCGACCTCCGTCACCAGGATATCGATCAGGTTCACCAGCTGCGCCAGTCACTTGGCTTTTAGGCGGGGGAGACGCTCATTGATACCCGTCCTTCCCAGACTCTCCGTGCAGTAGAAGGCAGTAAGCGTTCTCACCAGTGCGTGGGGGACGTGCGATGGAGGTACAAGGGGGCAGTCCACGAACTGCAGCACCGGTACTCCAGCAAGGTTATCAAGGACAGTGAGCGTTAGCTCCGCCGTGCGGGAGCAGTTACGAACGGTGAGGCCGAGGATCGTGGTGCTGACCTTATTGCAGAGAAACTCTATCTTTGGCTTCTTGGGCATTCTGCCTTGCAGCATCTCTGCTTGGCATGTAAGATGCAAACTTCCCAGTAGCTTCTTGAGCACCATGCTTGATATCTTCTGCAGTTTCATATGTCGCCTGCTCTATCTGCCCAGTTCTGTCCTGGAAGCCCTTTGCGCTTTCCTGCATACCATGCTTCATTGCGTCCACTCTTTCTTGAGCCCCCTGCTTTACTTCTTTTGCTTTTTCTTGAGTTCCACGCTTGCCCTGTCCGTATGCATCCTTTGCTTGTCTTGCTTTACCTTGAATCCCATGCTTGCCCTGTTCGTATGCATCCTGTAGAGTGTCCTTCGCGCTCTCCGTGGCATCATCGATCTTCAAAGCCGTCCTCTGATAGCCTTCATGCAGTGTGTCCTTCACCTTCCCAAAGGAATTGGAAGAAGGCCCTTCATAGCTACCAGCCGGGCGATCAGAAAGTGTGATGTACGGCTTGTCCTGTCAAGTAGTTGAAGAGAATACCATTCCCCAGTTTGTTGATGAAGATGATGAGCCAAAACTCCATTGATTTTTGTAGAAGAACCCCAAAATAAAATTATTTACACATGACTAACAAAAAATCAACAAAGTTAATAGAAGAAATCAATAAAATAACTAAAAGATTTCTAAAACTATGCCTATTCTACTCGTGTCTTGAAGAATCACCACACATGGTGGATTAGTCACCCAAAAAGGGCATCTTCATCACACCAAAAAAGGCTCATCTCAACAAGTTTTTGTAAATCTTGCAAGCCGCAAGTGCTCACAAGAGCGTAATGAAATGAAGAACTCAAAAAAAAATCATCATGAAAAGCTTGCATACACGTCTCTTCACGTCATAAACCATCACGTAAGTGACAAGAGAACGCTCCCCGGCAAGGGCGCCAAAAATTGTTGACGTTGTAGCATCACAATTCATACTTGTCAAACCAGGAAGCATCTCATGAGACCCAAATGTTTGCGTAGAAGCACTCAGCAGACGTAATGGCGCTTCGTCAACGTATGATTAACAACGTTATCAACAAGAAGATACCACATAAGCATCGCGAATGATGCACCTAATCGTAATCACAAGCATAATAACGACATAATCATACATCAACGTGTCACAAGCGTTAGACAAGAAGAGAACAAGCATGCATGCACATCATGACGAAGAGAGAGCAAGAATCTATCTACAAACTAGCATAATCTCATTACTTCTCAAAAAGCTCTCCCAAAAGAAGAGGTGGAGACCTCTTTATATACAAAATGGCAAAAAAGCATGCTATGTGGGATTTCTCAACTGAAAGGAGAATGAATCCCACTTATTGTCTAGTGTGGCACTCACACACACCTATACAAGAGTGCTTTATTAATTGAATGAAATGTAGAAAAAGGTACAAACGATGATGAAAATGAAGTGGATCCAAGAAATACATGTTGTATCCTTCAACAACTTGTTTCTTCATTTGGACACCCCATTTTGTTGAAATGTCTATCTCTTTGTAGTCTCCTTCTTAATTCATTCTTCCATCAAATATATAAGAAACTAATGAGAAAAGTAATCACCTTCTCCATTTGATCTTAATCTCCTTACACATGTACGTGTTTGCTTTTCAATTGATGATTTAAACTTCCTAAACATATGAAACACTTCTAATTTTTATTTTATAAAATAAATAAACGTGAACTTTGATACGTCATCAATAAACATTACAAAGTACTTGCTATTGTCTATTAGCTCTTCTTGAGATGGAACCCAAACATTAGTATGAATCAAGTTCAAAAGACCTCCCCTTTGCAATCCTGCTTTTGAAAAATGACTTTGTACATGTTTTCGACATTAACACACCTCACAAAAATAATCTAAATCTTTCTTTGGTAGTTGTGCTAAGCCTTCAACCATGAATTTCTTTGCAATATCCTTTAATCTTCCAACACAATTGTGTCCTAATCTCGGTTACCATGAATCTAGTTGAATCACATGAGTCCCATTCATCATTATATAACCTACATAATCTAGAACTTCAATTTAATAATTTTATAATCTTTTTACCTTTTGACTTCTCATAACAAAAGTCTCATTGTTCTTTTGATAAGCCTGCCAAATGATAATTGCCCTAATCCATTTTCACTCCAATTTACTGCCTAACTAAAATCAATTTCCTTTTAATAGTTGGAACAAATGAAACAATTTTGAGAGTTACATGTTTATTAGGTGGGCAACCATCAATATACACTACGTCAGGATCAATTCTATCTCTTGTAGCAGTTGTGACTCATGACTTTTGATTGTGTAGTTTAGAAAAACATGATATTCTGAGTCATGCGATTTTAGAAACCACTATCTATATGCCAAGTTTTGTTGTTTACCTTCCTTTTGTGTACTTCTGTATGCATATCCATAAGAAAATTTTGATTTTGTGTTTCAGCCTCCTCTTTCACTATGTTTTCATTTTGATAAATGTGGTTTTGCCTCTTCCCCTAGTTGTCCTCTGAAACCAACTCTTCTATTCTAATTTGAGAAGCAATTGCTGGTGTAATAACCAATTCAAGTAAAATATCCACAAGTAAAGCTACCCTATGGATTTGGTTTATTTCCTTGACCATGCTTGATTGTTCTTCCTCCTTTACTAACATTAAACCTTCCTCTTTGACATGGTGTATTTTGATACATTCCTCTTGCATTGTTGTTGCATCCTCCTCCTCTTCAATTTCCTCTAACTCTTGCTCTATTTGATGAAGTATTAAGAGCTTTTCCTTGACTATCTCTTTGAGAATGAGAAGAATCACCACCTTCTATGTAGATTTCTGTGGTCATCATGAATGTTTGTAAATCTTCAAAATATGGTTGGTTCTCTCAAGTCACAAAACATGTAGTAAAAGTTATCCATCTTTCATCTTCTCTCAAGCCAATTAACATGGTATTAAAATTTACATCCTTAGTACAGGATGCATCAATAGAGGATAATTGTTCAATCATATATTTTACCTCAAGAATCTAATCATTTAGTGATTATTATGGCTTCTTTTTTACTCTTGTTAGCTCACCAATACGTTGTGTTTTCCTTTCTTTGTTGCTCATTGAAAATAATCAAGAAGCCGCTTTGCCTCGGAAAGACTGCATCCGTATAAGCGTCGGTATAAGCATCAGTAATTTGCTGGAATTACTGACGCTTATACAGATGCAGTCTTTTTAACCGGGCCCGAAACCAAAATTCGTCATTCTATGCATTTCGAATCTACATCTTCTGCTGTCGGGTTTGCGCGTGCCAAAGCAGATCTCTATTTGTCACTCTTTCTCTCTCTCTTTCTCTCTCTCTCTCTCTCTCTCCCTCTCTCTCTCCCTCCCTCTCTCTCACTCTCTCCCTCTCTCCCTCCGTCTCTCTCTCTCTAAATAGACCTCAATCTTTATAGATCTGAAGTTTTAGTAAGTAGATCGCACATATTGTAGCACTCTTGTTTCTTTCTTTATGTTTTTGCTTTACTAATATGTTCTCTGTTTGGTTTTGAAACATATTTTGGGATCAAATCTTTGGAAATTCGACGAAGGAGAACTTCAAGTGGATTTTGACGACCTTGATTCAAACAATTCTCTCTCTTTCTCTCTCTCCCTCTCCTTCCCTCTCTCTCTCTCTAAGCACACCTCTATTTTTATAGATCTCAAGTTTTGTTAAGTAGATCACACATATTGTAGCACTCTTTTTTCTTTCTTTATGTTTTTGCTTTTCTAATATCTTCTCTCTTTAGTTTTGCAAGAGATTTTTGGGATCAAATCTTTGGAAATTTGATGAAGGAGAACTTCAAGTGGATTTTGACAACCTTGATTCAAACAATTACATCGATGTAAGTGATTGTTTTGTTTTCAATTGAGAGAGAGAGAGGGAGAGAAGGAGAGATATATACATATACATACACACTCACATATGTATAAAAACACACATACATATGCATACACACATGCATATGAATACAAACATGCATATAAATATACACATGCATATGCATACACATACACATGCATATGCATACAAATATGCATATGCGTACACACATTCATATGCATACACACATACACAATGCATATGCATACACACATACACAATGCATATGCATACACATACATGCATATGCATACACATACATGCATGCATATATATGTATACACATACATGCATATGCATGCATACATGCATGTGAATACATGACTGCATGTGAATACATGAATGCATATGCATACAAGCATGCATATGCATACATGAATGCATATGCATAAAAGCATGCATATGCATACAAGCATGCATATGCATATATACATGCATATGCATACATGAATGCATATGCATAAAAGCATGCATATGCATACATATGCATATGCATACATGAATGCATATGTATACACATGGATATGCATACATGAATGTATATGTATACAAGCATGCATATGCATACACATGCATATGCATACACATACATGCATATGCATACATGAATGCATATGCATACAAGCATGCATAAGCATACATGCATGCATATGCATGCATACATGCATATGCATACAAGCATGCATATGCATACACATGCATATGCATACAAGCATGCATATGCATACATACATGCATGCATATGTATACAAGCATGCATATGCATGTATGTGTATGCATATGCATACATGAATGCATACAAGCATGCATATGCATACAAGCATGCATATGCATACAAGCATGCATATGTACACATGCATACATAAATGCATACGCATACATGCATGCATACATGCATACATACATGCATATGCATACATGAATGCATATGCATACAAGCATGCATATGCATACATGCATGCATATGCATACATGCATGCATATGCATACACATACATGCATACACATACATGCATACACATACATGCATATGCATACATATGCATATGCATACATGAATGCATATGCATACAAGCATGCATATGCATACAAACATGCATATGCATACATGTGTATGCATATGCATGTATATTTATGCATATGCATGTATGTGTATGCATATGCATGTATGTGTATGCATATGCATGCTTGTATGCATATGCATTCATGTATGCATATGCATACATGAATGCATATGCATACAAGCATGCATATGCATACATGCATGCATATGCATACATGCATGCATATGCATACATGCATGCATATGCATACATGCATGCATATGCATACATGCATGCATATCCATACAAGCATGCATATGCATACATGAATGCATGCATACATACATATGGATACAATCATGCATATGCATACACATACATGCATATGCATACACATGTTAAAAGTCAAGCTTCAAGCAAAAACATTCGTGGGGAATCTTTTATGGACATGTGGAGCAATCAAAGGAAGCCCAAAGCCACGAGATTCCATCAAGAAAAGTCACTCAACCACTCCCCAAGTCATCTCAACTAATTCCTCCAAGTTAGGAGGCTGATTTGGAAAGGTAGTTCCTAGATTTTAGGGGCACACCTCTCACTATAAAAGGAGCATGTATCCCGACTTCTTTTGGGCCATCTTCTTGGAGTTTTAACTCATGTAAAGTGAGCACTAAGAGCTGGAGTTGTGATAAGCAAGCCCCTTGCTTAAGCAACCCCCTTGCTTGCTTGTTTGTTTTCTTTTAGTAGGCATATCTATGTGTGTGCGCAGGCAGTGTTGCAACTCTCTACCCCTGAGTTGTTAGCATTGGTTCTCCCTCATATGGTATCCATTTGATGTAATTCTTGTCTCATTGGATAGCTATAAGAGTCTTTTTTAGGCTTACCAATTCTGTGGAGCATTCTCTGAGTAAGCTGGGAGCAACGTTCATTTTAGTGAAGTTGTGTGATTGATATCTCTCTCTTTGTGTAGGCTCTGTTGGAAATATTTTGCTCTCTGTTGTAAGGGCTGGTTCTCCTTCTCTATGTATCCATTTGCTATGATTTTGGGGTCATTGGGTAGCTATTAGAGTGCTCTAAAGTTGACTCAAGTTTGAGATTCATTCTCTGTATAATCTCTGAGAAAAGTTTGTTGGAGTGAAGTGAGGTCTCTGCTTGACTAGCAGTTGTGAGCATTCAACTAGCTCATGTTGTAGACATTGTTTCTCTTTGTGTAAGCATCCATTTCAAGTCAAATTTGTTTTGTTGGAAAGCCCTTGGTGTCTACTACAGGTCTACAAAAGCGCACTGGAGTTCTCTGCATAAGCTCTGAGTGAGAGCATTTTTGGTGTGCAGAGGTCAAAGAAGGATACCTGTGGAGGTCATTCGCGCTTCATCGTTGCTTAGGGGTTGAGATACTTCCTCCATCAGTGGTATCAGAGCATTTGGGCATCTTCGAGGTATCACATACAAGCAAGAAGACCTCTAGGAGTTGGTGGTTGAAGAGTTGCATCAACAAAAGCTTCTTGGAGGTAGCTCACATCAAGGGGGAGCTATTCTACTCAAATTTGCAAGAGCACAAGGTGTCCATCTAAGGAAAGCTTTGGATTGAGGTAACCTCAGAGCCTCATTTTCATTTTACACACATTGGAGCATTAGCCAAGGGCTAGGTCAAGTATCAAAGACTAGATATGGGAGACTTCAACACTCAAATTGAAAAGCTAGACAAAGGTAACTATCAACCATGGAGATTTAGGGTCTCCAACTATCTTATGGGCAAGGGCCTTTGGGGGTTGATTAGTGGAAGTGAACCAAGACCTAGGTTGGATGAGAATCCAACCAATGACCAGAGAAGGGCCTTTAGGGAATGGAATGAAAGAGACAAGAGGGTTATCTTTATTCTTTCCCAACACATTAGCAATAGCATGATCTGCCATATCCAAGACCTAGATTCAAGCATGAAGGTATGGGAGACACTTGAAAGGCTTTATTCAACAAGCACCAAAGCAAGGAAGATCCAACTCAAGAATGAGCTCAACAACCTTAGGAAGAGCTCAGGGAGTAGCATAAATGACTACATACTTAAGGTCAAGGAGTTATCAGATGCATTGGATCCATTGGAAGCCACGTAGACGATGACGATCTTGTGGCTTATACTCTCAATGGTTTGAGAGATGATGAGAAGTGGAAACCCTTTACCACTTCAGTTTATGTAAGGGATAATCTTCCCGATTTTGAGTAATTGGTTGCTCTCATGGTCACCGAAGAAATGAACATAGGTGGAAGTTCAACTAAAAGCAAAGATGCACAAGTTTTCTATGCAGGTAATCAAAGGGGCAAAGGAAGACAAGGACAAAGAAGGGGCAAAGGAAGGTTTGGAGGAAGGCAAGGCCACTCAAGAAATCAAGGACATGACCAAGGCACCTCATCACAAAGAGGGAGAGGAAGATCAAGAGGAAGAGGAGGACGACATCAACAAAACAGGAATCAAGATGGCGAAGGATGTTACATATGTGGCAAGTTTGGCCACTATGCTAGAGATTGCTACCAAGGAGGAAACCAAAGGAACTATAATCAAGGTTCTTCATACAAAGGCCAAGGTAATTATGCTTCTACAAGTTCAGAAAATGACAATCTCTTGATGATGCACATGAATGGGAATTCAAGCAAAGTAGATAACACTTGGTATATTGATAGTGGATGTAGCAACCATATGAGTTGCAATGCTTCTTGGTTTACTAATCTACATGTTCCCAAAGGTAAAGGACATGTAGAAACAGGTGATGATACAGCCCATGAGATCTCCCATGTTGGAGATGTAGCTTTGGATGACAAGGAGGAAGGAAGATGTCTCAAGGATGTCTTGCATGTACCTACCATCACAAAGAACTTGGTGTCCGTTGGGCAAATGGTTGAAAGAGGCTATCAAGTAAGGTTCAACAAAGGTGGATGCTTTGTGGAGAACCCTAAGCAAGGTTACAAGGTCATAGCAAGAGGAAAGAAGCAAGGGAGACTCTTCACTTTGGAGGTAAATTCTCATTCTACTCAACATGTCTACTTCACATATGGAAACAAGAGGATTTCGGAGTTGGACTTGTGGCACAAGAGGATAGGTCACATCAACATACAAAGAATGAAGGAAATGCAATTCAAGAGGCTGGTTGAAGGTCTTCCCAACTTCCAAGGACAAGGTATGAAGCATTTATGTGAATCTTTTCAACTAGGGAAGCAAGCGAGACTTCCATTCAAGAAGAGTGGCTACATAAGCCAACATCCATTGGAGTTGATACATACAGATGTGTGGGGGCCAACGAAAGAGCAATCCATTGGAGGTAACAAGTACTTTGTCACTTTTATAGATGATTGCATAAGGATGGTTTGGGTTTATTTCATCAAAAACAAATCAGATGTGTTTACATGTTTCAAAGCATTCAAGGCAATGGTAGAGAAGGAAACACGTACATATATCAAGAAGCTAAGGTCCGATGGAGGGGGAGAATATTTCTCAAATGAGTTTTCTGATTTTTTAATGGATCAAGGCATCAAGAGGCAAGTAACATGCAGGTACACACCCCTGGAAAGAGGCAATGCAAGAAGAGATCGACGCACTTGAGGAAAATCAAACCTGGACTCTAGTGCCCAAGAAGGAGAACATGAAGGTAATAGGTAATAAGTGGGTGTATAAAGTAAAGAGGAATTCAGATGGATCTATTTCTAGGTTCAAAGCAAGATTGGTGGCCAAGGGTTTTGCACAAACCTATGGAGTGGACTTTGAAGAGACATTCAGCCCCGTGGCAAAGATGAGCACCATTAGGACACTCATTGCAATGGCTGCTAGCAAAGGATGGAAGCTCTTCCAATTGGATATCAAGAATGCCTTTCTCAATGGAGACTTGGAAGAAGAGGTATACATGGAGCAACCACTAGGTTTTGTTCATAAAGAGTTTCCACATCATGTTTGTAGGTTGAAGAAGGCACTTTATGGCCTAAAGCAAGCTCCAAGGGCTTGGAACCAAAGATTGGTGGACTATTTCATCAAATGTGGTTACAATCAATGCAAGGCGGATCCATCTCTCTTCATCAAACAAAGAGGAGAACTTGTGGTCTACATGTGTGTGTATGTAGATGATCTTATCATTACAGGTAATGATACAAAGGGCATTGAGGAGATCAAGGCAAAGCTTGGAAAGGAGTTTAGGATCTCTGATCTTGGAGATCTTAGGTATTTTCTTGGCATTGAAGTTGTATACAAAGAAGAAGGTATTATGCTCATACAAAGGAAGTATATTCTAGACCTACTTGAGAGGTTTGGGATGCTACATTGCAAGCCTATTTCAAATCCCATGGCAGTTAATGTAAAGCTAAGCTCCATTGATGGAGAGCCATTAGAGGATGTAACTTTGTATCGATCTATTGTACGCTCTTTCAATTATGCCACAATAACCAGGCCCGACATAGCATATGGAGTTGGAGTGTTATCACAATTTATGCATAGTCCAAGGACTACACACTTGCAAGCTACAAGAAGAATGTTGCGATATCTCAAAGCCACTATAAATGAAGGATTGTTCTACTCATTTGATGATGATATGCAGGTCAAAGCTTATTCCGATGCCGATTGGGCCGGTTCGAAGGAAGATAGAAGGAGTACAAGTGGTTACCTAGTCATGCTAGGTAGCAAGATCATCTCATGGATTTCAAAGAAGCAACCCACGGTGGCATTATCTTCCACCGAGGCTGAGTATAGAGCTTTGGCTCAAGTCACAAAAAATTGGATATGTGTCAACATGCAAATTAAGCTCCATAAATAACTTCTTAATCCACATTAGCATTCATCTAGCATCGAACCCTGTCTATCATGCTAGAACCAAGCATATTGAAGTGCACTATCACTTCATAAGGGAAAAGGTGATATCCAAGGAAGTTTCAGTACATCATATTGGTACCAAGGACCAATTTGCGGACATGTTTACAAAGGCTTTGGATGGGATGAAGATTTCAAAATTCAAGCAATGCATCAACATGAAGGAGCTTGGATGAGGATGAAGAATTGAAGCTTGAGGGGGAGTGTTAAAAGTCAAGCTTCAAGCTAAAACATTCGTGGGGAATCTTTTATGGACATGTGGAGCAATCAAAGGAAGCCAAAAGCCACGAGATTCCATCAAGAAAAGTCACTCAACCACTCTCCAAGTCATCTCAACTAATTCCTCCAAGTTAGGAGGCTGATTTGGAAAGGTAGTTCCTAGATTTTAGGGGCACACCTCTCACTATAAAAGGAGCATGTATCCCGACTTCTTTTGGGCCATCTTCTTGGCGTTTTAACTCATGTAAAGTGAGCACTAAGTGCTGGAGTTGTGATAAGCAAGCCCCTTGCTTAAGCAACCCCCTTGCTTGCTTGTTTGTTTTCTTTTAGTAGGCATATCTATGTGTGTGTGCAGGCAGTGTTGCAACTCTCTACCCCTGAGTTGTTAGCATTGGTTCTCCCTCATATGGTATCCATTTGATGTAATTCTTGTCTCATTGGATAGCTATAAGAGTCTTTTTTATGTTTACCAATTCTCTGGAGCATTCTCTGAGTAACCTGTGAGCAACATTCATTTTAGTGAAGTTGTGTGATTGATATCTCTCTCTTTGTGTAGGCTTTGTTGGAAATATTTTGCTCTCTGTTGTAAGGGCTGGTTCTCCTTCTCTATGTATCCATTTGCTATGATTTTGGTGTCATTGGGTAGCTATTAAAGTGCTCTAAAGTTGACTCAAGTTTGAGATTCATTCTCTGTATAATCTCTGAGAAAAGTTTGCTGGAGTGAAGTGAGGTCTCTGCTTGACTAGCAGTTGTGAGCATTCAACTAGCTCATGTTGTAGACATTGTTTCTCTTTGTGTAAGCATCCATTTCAAGTGAAATTTGTTTTGTTGGAAAGACCCTGGTGTCTACTACAGTTCTACAAAAGCTCACTGGAGTTCTCTGCATAAGCTCTGAGTGAGAGCATTTTTGGTGTGCAGAGGTCAAAGAAGGATACCTGTGGAGGTCATTCGCGCTTCATCGTTGCTTAGGGGTTGAGATACTTCCTCCATCAACACATACATGCATATGCATACACATGCGTATGCATACAAGCGTGCATATGCATACAAGCATGCATATGCATACATCAATGCATACATACATGCATATGCATACATACATGCCTATGCATACAAGCATGCATATGCATGTATGTCTATGCATATGCATGTATGTGTATGCATATGCATGCTTGTATGCATATACATACATGAATGCATATGCATACAAGCATGCATATGCATACAAGCTTGCATATGCATACAAGCATGCATATGCATACATGCATGCGTATGCATACATGCATGCATATGCATACATGCATGCATATGCATACGTACATGCATATGCATACATGCATGCATATGCATACACATGCATATGCATACAAGCATGCATATGCATACATACATGCATATGCATACATGCATTGCATATGTATACAAGCATGCATATGTATACATGCATACATGCATGCATATGCATACATGCATATGCATACATGAATGCATATGCATACATGAATGCATATGCATACAAGCATGCATATGCATGCATGCATGCATATGCATACATGAATGAATATGCATACATGAATGAATATGCGTACAAGCATGCAATGCATACACATGCATATGCATACAAGCATGCATATGCATACAAGCATGCATATGCATACATGAATGCATATGTATACAAGCATGAATGCATATGTATACAAGCATGAATGCATATGTATACAAGCATGAATGCATATATATACAAGCATGCATATGCATACACATACATGCATATGCATACACATACATGCATATGCATACTTGCATGCATATGTATACAAGCATGCATATGTATACATTGGATGAGATGAGATCTTCACATTGCATCAAATGGGATCTCCACGTACACCTTGGGGAGCGCATGATCATGAGGACTCCAAGATATATATATCCATAATGGAGCTCTAGTTATGGATGCGGCTAGAAAGTCAATGCGTCAGTGCATTCGACAACTTTGCTCCATAGAATTTGGTCATTCAGTAATGTTAAAATGGAGCGAGCACGATAGGGACTCTAAAAATCATATCACACAATCCATATATGAAGAGTACTGGCCAGCATCTAGGAATCCTATTGTGAGTTCGGAATGGATTCAACATACGACACACGGGGTGATGTCTCATCGATGATCGAAAGCTCGCGATGCTTTTAGAGAAGGCTTACCGAAGCCTATATGGCTAGATGTCGAAGAATGGGAATCGATTCAGGATGAGCAGCAACATACTCCTGATCGATATCGTTAATAGAGAGATGCGGCGGCCACACGTTTAGATACGGTTGGAATGTCGCATTTCGGTAGCGGCGGATACGATAGTATGCGCTATCAATTTGTAAGTATCATGTTAAGTTTTGAAGTTGTTTGTGTTAAGGACATTATGTATGTTCATGTAACATTTTGCATAGTTATTATAGGAGTTGGCAGTGAGTCGTCCTCCGATGCGAATTGAAGAATCAAATGGATATCGACATGGACTGAGTGTACTGTTACAAAAATTAGAGGGACGCGGTGCAATCGTCTCATGGGAGAATATTCTTGATTAGGTAAAGCTATATCTTGGTTTCGTGTTTTTAGTTGTTGTTTATAAATGTCATGTCAATTGGTCTTATTTTATACATATGTTTTGTTGCAGGATTGTAGGTTTAAATATTTTGATCAATGCCACAATTTTGTATTACACTCGTATGTGGAAATGATGTAAGATAATTTTGTATTCGATTCCTATATGGAAGTGTTTTGTCACATTGCCACAATTTTGTATTACACTCCTATGTGGTAATGATGTACCATAATTTTGTATTCGATTCCTATGTGGAAGTGCTTTGTCACATTTTGTATTTGATTCCTATATAGAAGTGCTTTGCCACACTTTTGTACATTTTTCATTTATGGAATATACAACTTTCTGTACATGATTCATTTTTCATTTTTGCTCATATAAGTTTATGTTTTGGTTGCCATTAGAGTACATAACACATGTACTCAGTTGGGCAGAGTGTATTGTCTTTTGCTAAACAACATCATGTTGTAGCAAAAGACAACACAGTCTGCCCAGAACAATTTGTGCAGATACGGTCGTCGGTATACGCGTCGGTAGCTCCAATATGGACGCCGATATAGGATTCGGTACACCTAGTATGGGCACCAGTATAAGTGTCGATATAGGCGTCGATAATACCGGCGTATATATCGATGCCTATACCGACACTTATACCGACACTTATACCGGCTCTTTGTTTCCAACCTGTATATCGACTCTAACACCGACGTCTCGAAGAAATCACGCCCGTTCATTTTCCTTGGTAGCAGCCTCGATATGTTGTAGTGACTAGCCATTTTGGCATAGTTTTTGCCTCCTCAATATTAGGTCTCTCATCAACAGGTGCATCATGTAAATCTACATCACAAATAGAATGATCTGCATCATCACATGAAACCTATAAAGACTGAGAAGTTGCCTCATTACGACCAGCACTATACTTACCACCTATAAAAAGAGGCAGCAAAGTATCATATATGTCTTTGGAGCTAACAAATGTCTCCTTCGTACGTGAAAGTAAAGGTTGAATAACATCTTCCACAAAAACAACATCACGGCTAACCAAAATGCTTTTATTTTGTGGATGATACAAACGATAGCCTTTGCTTTCAGAACTGTATCCAACAAAAATACATTTTATTGCTTTATCATCCAATTTCTCATGATGTTGTTTAGGCACTAATGCATATGCCAGACAACCAAAAACACGTAGATAAGAAAGCGATAGCTTGCGAACATGCCAAGCCTCATATGGAGTGATGGACTACAGTGCTTTAGTGGGACATGTGTTAATTACATATGCTGCATACATGACAGCCTCAAGCCAAAAACTATGTGGCAAAGTCTGACTCTTGACCATACACCTCGCCATCTCCATGAGTGACATGTTCTTCCGTTCAACAACTCCATTCTGTTGAAGAGTATAGAGCACTCTACAGCGATGTTTTATCCCACGTTCAGCTAGAAACGCATTAAAGTCAGAAGACATATATTACCCACCTCGTTCAGAATGGAGGGTGCCCATTTTACATGCTGCTAGATTTTTAGTCAAAACCAAAAAATGTTTTCATTGTGAACAAGCTGTAATTTCAGAGTAGCTCGAAGTGAACCATCTTTTGAAAAGGAGGAACACTACATTTTGCCCAAAGCACAACCTTCACAGACATGTTTTCTGGGTGTCTCAAGTTTAGGCAAAGAGGACACTATTTCAGATTTCTGTGGGCATAGCAGACTAGCAAAATTCAGACGCCCAAGGTGTGCATGCCAAAGCTTTGCATCTGACATAGCCTCATAATCATATTTACTATAAATGCTGAATCATTCATAGAGTTTTCATAGTCTATGAGTTTATACATCCCATGACATAAAATGCCAGAAGCAATAATCATGTCGTCATTTTACATATAATGAACTCTACATCTCTCATCAATAAATTTCACAACCAAGCCAATCTTGGCTAATGCAAAAATTGATAATAGAGTTAACTTGATCCCTCGCACAAATAAAGCATCCAACAAAGTGAAAGAACTACCCTTAGTAGAAGTGAGAATGCTCTTACCAAGTCCCATGATAGGATAAGAGGAGTTGTTGGCACATGTGATCGTATTTCCTTTAGAGGCATGCTCACGTGAAGTGAAGAAACTACATTGTGTGGTAATATGTTTGGGTGTACTACTATCAAAATACAAAACATGTGAGTCTACTACACACATACACTGCTCATGGGAAGATCGTTCAAAACTGCAAACACTAGTAAAAGTCCATTCTTCATTCTACACAAGATATGCAGACTCTATTTTTGGTATAGAAACCTTTGCAACAACCATTCTAGCCTCTTTTTTCTTTGCCTCTTTTGCAGCCAGTTTTGGACAGCTCTTTATGATATGATTGTTTCCTTTAAAATACTTAGAAAATAATTTCTACTTTTCTAATTTCTTCTTATCTTTGTATTCATTCTTCAAATGTGGAGCATTTGCAGATTTCTGCTTACTAGTAGATCAGCTCCATTTACCTTTGCCCTTCCGACTAGCCACGAAAGCTTCATCTACAACACACATAATGGACCTGTTCTGCCTAGACTCATCTTCCTACCATAGAATATAGACTAACTTCTCAAATGATAAGGCATTTTGATTGCCTTTCATCCTCAAAAAAAGAGTAGAAGCAAAACTCTGATATGAAGCAGGATGACCATTCAGAACGGTCTGCACAAGTGAGCTATCTCGTGTAAGTTCATCAGCACAAATCAAATGTTCCTTCAAGTCTTTGATCTTTGTGAGACAACTCTCCATAGAATCACCTTCATTCATATGCTCACTCTCAAACTATTTTCAGATATAAGCGTCATGAGCCTCATTCCTATCCACGTACAATGTGATAAGTGTATCTCAAGCATCCTTAGCTATTTTGCAAGAGTGAATGTAAGGAATAATGGCACATTTTACACACAAGGATATCAAGGCATATGCGTGAGCATCTCTACCATCCCAAGAAATTCGCTCTATAGTAGGTGCAACAAAAATTGTAGCACAAACAGGAATCTAAAGAATATCAGCATCTTCAACACCATCTGCATTAGCTTCAATACCTGTACTTGCAAGTGGAATAAGATGCTTTTCAACACCGTACAAAATGTTCCCCACTCCTTTTGCGACCAATACATGTCGCATCATATAAGCTCACAATGGGTAATTGGTAATATCTAAATGATTGTCTAAAATACATCACTGCTTTCAACCATGGTCATTGTCTAAAATTCCCTTATGCAAAAAAAATGATTGTATCTGAGAATGTTGAACAGAACTACCCTAACAAGTTCTGCTAGACTTATAGTAGACTTTGAGATGCTTATACTGGTGAACCGAAATTTGTATATATCTTTGGCACAAAAAGACAAAATAGCCTACACAAGCATGGTGATACTGCGTTCGGAGGCCCAAAAGAGCTCAAATCCGGATTTCGGCACTACATAACGAAGTTGTTTTGATCTCCTAATCACCCTAAGTATGCTCACCAAATTTCATGTGATTCTGAGACTGTGACCGGAGGGGTGTCGATGATGCCCTATATGAAGCGGCGACTTGCTCTGATACCAATTGTTGGAGTTAGATGTCTGCGGAAGCACGCGAATAGTATAAGGGAAAAGAAAAAGCTTGGAGCACAACTCAAAATATTGAATGTATTACCACTAGAATGTACAAGAATAAGCAACCCGTTAGGGCTAGATGTGTAAATACAAGCCACGGGGAAAAACCTCCCAAAGAGGAAAAAAGTGCCCCGGTGGTCCTAGTGTGTTCACACACATCATTACCTAAATATATCAACAATTACACCATGAAAGGTAATGCGTTTTAGAGCAGCAGAAGATATTATTTTTATCGGGCTTTACATTAAAAAGAGAGAATATTTAGATAACTAGGAGCTGAGCCATGTAGGTGAGTTATGAAGACACTCAATGAAGGCACTAATCGATAGGGGCTCCTATATTTTCAATGAAATTACTAAGCAGTTATTAAAATAATTTCTCACAGCGCATAAGAAATCTACTTTCTATGATGGTCGGTCAAAGTGATTCCGAATTCATTTAGTGGGTTTTGAGTTCAGGTATTCGTGTGATCATTGGTGGATGCGTTGGTAGAAAGATTTTAAAAAAGTTGTATCAAACGTTTGAGCAACAAAAAAATATGTGATGAGGCTTTGTATCATACCGATTGACTAATTAACATCTCTGTTACTCATTAAGCTTTTGAAACACGAAGAAACTAATGTCTATTAGGACTATCAAAAAGCTTCTGAGGTTAAGATATGACTATTACTTCATGCAGGAGCCATGGGAAAGCTCCAGTTGTGGTGGAGAAGAAATCACAACTACCATTAGAATGCATCACGACAATCTAAAAGTTTTTTCTTACTAAGGCCGACAAAGAGAACGTTCATTAATGTGTATATATGTGCTGCATCATGGATCAACGGATGGCTATGCTCGAATGATCCACCTAGCAATAAGTTTAAAAGAGAAGTAAACGAAACTGTGAGTACGAAAAGCTTGAACTTATTGAACACTCAATATTATTTATAGGTGCTAATAGCCCATGTGGAGGGATGGAGATTGCATATAGTCTATAACAACGTATGAAGAAGTAAAAACTTGAGCATCTCTAGAGCAAAGCTAACATGATAGGTTTTAATGGAAACTTTAGGGAAGTCGTATCCACCCACATATACATACCACCCATGTTTCCTATTTCCCCCATTAAGACACATGCAATCCTTCATCATTGAATTGCTATCGAGTACAAGCCATACAAGGAAAAAACACTATGAGCTCGTATAAGGCTAGACGTTAAAGATAGGGAAATCCAAGAGGTACAACGATTTCTAGAGGAACAACATCTTAGATGGACGAAAGTAGCTCAAGAGATGTAAGATCTTGAGGCTCATAAGAGGAAGCAAATAATGAACACTAGGGAGGAAATATTTGGAAAGTAGCTTCATGAGAACACTCGAACAGTTTCATGAATTAGGAGGGCGAATAGTGATGTGACACATGAATAGCTAATTTTCTAGATTAGCGACCGCTCAACATTAGGGAATTGAGCAATCAATCCGGCATAGTCACAAGCCTTCATGAGGATTTCTAAAAGGAAAGTGAGAGGCATGGAGAGAAACTCAAGAAACAAGAAGAAGAGCTCAATGAAAGAGAAGAAGACTTATTAGAAGAGCTACAATCGCGATGGCAAAAACACAAAAACACAATATAAAATAGCACAATTCTAAATGAAGGAACAAGATATCCAACTAAAGGGACCTCCTAGTTGGTCCCTCATGTGGAAGAGGCTTAGGTGATTCCCAACTACTACAATTAGGTAAACAATAATGACGAGAACAGTTACGATCTCAAGGGAAGGAATCTAAAGAAATAGAAAATTTTCAGCCACCATCATTAGTGGGAAAAATGAACCCTCCTTGGGCCTTTTGAAGTCAAAGATGCTTTTGAAATATTCCCTCTAAGCCTGTGAAAATGGGCCAGTGGACAAAATCTCACTTTTTGTTTTCTGAACAACACTAACTTGAGCATACCTAGTTCGATTTAGACAAGAAAGAGTGCATTAGATTTGGATCTCCTAAGCTTTCCATAGATAGGCCACATGGCACACACGACATTGTTCCCCATGACCACCTTCTATGCCTCTTCTTTGACAAAAAATCTGGTTGGTTGCTCATATACGACCCAAAGAGGGTTCATTTTTCTCCCTAATTATGCGTCTTCTAGGCGTTCAGTGGATTCCGATAACAAAATGCAAGGAGATGCAGTGAGGGAAGAGGAAGAACACAATCTTCTAGTGGAGATAACACAAGGGACAGATGAACCACTTTAAAAATTGGACATATGTATTAGATTTGTATCCAACGTATGGAGTAAATATATTCAGAGTTTGAAACGGAATTTGATGCATGCAAACGTATGGGTAGATTAGATCCTACAATGGCAATCAGTACATGGAATCGGCTACAACCAACATAATATGGAAACAATATCCTACAAAGGCAATCATTACATTATTAAAATTCCATCTTCATACCATACATGCATGTGCGTGTATGTGTATATATGTGTGTGTATGTATATATGTGTGTATGTGTGTGTTTGAATATGTGTCTGTATGTGTATGTGTGTGCATGCATGTGTATGTATGTGTATGTGAGTGTATATGTGTGTCTCGTATGTTTGTGTATGTATGCATGTGAGCTTATGTGTGTGTATGTATATATATGTGTGTATGTGTATGTTTGCGTATGCATGTGTATGTATGTGTGTATATGAGTGTATGCATGTGTCTATGTATGGATGTGTGTATGTACCTTTGCACGCGTGTGTATGTGTGCATCCTCTTGTGCACACTCTCTCCCTCTCCTTGTGTGTGCATTCGGATTCCCTAAACAAATGTGACAAAAGAATTTTGATTTCTTTTTTTTTTTTAATATGTGTAGGACATTGCATATGCAAAGCTTGTGCATCCCAATCAATTCACCAGCCTTGCTACTCTTCGAGGCTCATTGATACTGTCGCTTACACGACTCGGCCCTTTTTTTTGTTTGCCATGGTTGATGCGATGCTTGCTACAAATAGCATCACATAACTGATGCTTCAACACCCCCCTTATTCCTTGTGGTATTGTTGATGTCTCGTAGAAAGAAACACCCTTCTTTATACCAATTATTGGAGTTTGAGGGCTATGAAAGCACGCAAAACAACATGAGGAAGAAGAAGAAATTTAAATCCCAACAAACCTAAATCACAACAAACTAAATGTACAACGTGAGAAAGAAGAAGGAACTTAAATCAGAACAAACTAAATGTATTACTGAGTGAATCTATAACGATAAATAGCCCATTAGGGTTATAAGTGTTTATCCAAGGGAAAGGGAACAAGTGATCAAGAAATGCTAAATATGTTAACACATCAATAACAATAAAAATGTATTGGAAACCAAATTCTCAATGAAAGAATTGTGAGAGATAAAGAATTTTCTATGGAATAGACTTCATACTTATGCTATAAGGTAGACGGCGTAAAAGTCTCCATTATGATTGGAGTATTTGATGAATTTGTAATGGATACCTGCATACCAATGCATAAGCCATGATATGAATGTAAACTTTGTGGATGATGTGATTTATTGAGATAGTTAAAATATCTGCAAAAAGATGGTTTGAAGTTTCATCTATTCAACAATTATTAGAACAAAGTTAAGGTTTATACATAGCATAATCACTATTATTATGCATAAACCATGTAGAGCATAGATGGATGGAGTTATATGAATATTAAGGTGTGCCAAAAATACATGAAATTTTGGTTTATTGTATGGAAAGGAAATATCAACCATGTATAGTTGGATACTTGGATGCAAAATGGTGTAGAAATTTCGATACTTAATGGCCCACAAGTGAATATACCTTTTCTTGTGGAATAGCAATAGTAAAGAACCATGAATCACATAGAAAATAAAATACAATTGCTAAATTAGCTAAGTATACATGGATATGTACATTGATGAAAAGGTGCTAAATTGCTACTACAAAGCCAAGAAATATGGATTAAAAAATGAAGTATGTAAATTTTGTGACAATGAGGAGGACATCCCCCACCTTTTCTTCAACTACAGACATGCTCAAAAGTTTTGGTGCCTACTCTCTTCCATGTGGCGCAGATTGCAGGTCAATCTCTCCTATAAAGAAACCATGGTTGGGTCCAGCAGTAGAATGGACTATGTGATGTGGAACATATGGAGGGGACATATCCTCTAGCACTTTTGGTTATCAAGATATCATAAGGTTTTTAGCAACAGAAATTGCTCCCTACTGCGTATCTGTCTCAAAGGTCTCAGGCACTTAAGGCAAAAATGTATCACTATGATCAATGATGCTTCTCATGAGGACTTTAAGTTATCAGTTCACTTGGCTACGACAACGCCTTGTAAGTGGAGGGACACCCTGCTCCAGCTTTATGATGGAGAGTGTTAATCTCCAAAAGAACAAGTTAACCTTGAAGTTAGATCACTTCTATATCAAGGTTAACCTTAGACTCCACCAAACTTAGAGATCATCCACCAAATTATCAGAAATATTGAAAATTCTAAAAAATCAACTTCTCAGAAAAGTCTGCTGCAGATTAGTCACTCATTGACTAATCAATTCTGTAAAGTTTTTGATAAAACTTTGCACAACACTTCGTCTTGAGGTTGCGCAACTTTGCCAAGTTAAATCTCTCAAAAAGATTAAGTACACACTGAGAAATGTGTGAAACACTTTACCTATGTCTGAAAGTACTTCTCTGCAATGGCGACTTTGACACCTGCAACTTCTTAGCACTGGTTCTCCCAACTCTGAACCCGTTTGATCAAGATCTTCTAGCCATAGATAGCTTACCTTCCAACTTAGATTTTGAGCCCTCACTTGTGTAAAACTTTACACTGTAGACTGAGCAATGATCATTTCATTGAAGATGAAATGTGCGCCAGATTTCTCGACTGTTAGAACATTCTTACATATGAATGTTCCTAATCAAAATTCTCACATCCTGATTACAATTAACCTCTCAAATTCTAGCCATAGATAGATTAACTATGGACTTAGATACGTGCAGAAGGATTTCTCAAAAGATTAAACACAGAAGGAGCAGACAGCAAAATATCGGGCGCAAAATTTTTCGATTTCTCAGAAAATTTACATCTAAGTGAGGATGGACAATTCACTCACTCTTCATGTGTCTAATGACACTAATTTCTCTCTTCCTATTCTCAAAAATCTTCTGCTCTCTTTGCCCGACATTTTCAAACATATTTATAGATGAATATATACAAGTGTATGACTTAAACAAGAGTATAAGTCAGCTAATGTACATATGTGTACATATCTTTGAGTTTTCTGAAAATGTCCTTCCTTCAACCATCTGACTTTGTTTCCTTCTTGACTCCTTGACTTCATTTCTCCATAATCCTTCAATTGATGATTGTCATGCACCAACAGCTCCCCCTCAATCATTAATTGAGGTTCTTCTCTATCTTCTTTACTCCAGCCATATCCTTGAATCTTTGTAATTTTGGTCCATCTAAACTTTTAGTCATCATATCTGCAACTTGATCTTTTGTGGGAGTGTGTATGACTTCAATCTCTTTCTCAATGACCTTCTCTCTCAGAAAATGATACTGTATTTCAATATGCCTAGTTCTAGCATGAAATACAGGATTAGCTGCCAAGTATAATGAACTCATATTGTCTCCACAAATAATAGGAGTACTCTGAATCACATCAAAAACTTTCAAAAGTGTCTTTAGCCATATTACCTCTTTTGCAGCTTCCACCATACCTTTATATTCTGCCTCTGTAGATGACAAAGCAACTGTATGTTGCTTCTTGGAACACCATGAAATCAATTTGTCTCCTACATAGCACAAGTATCCATGTGTTGATCTTCTATCATCCACATTACCTGCCCAATCTGCATCACTATATATCTTGATTCTTGTATCTGAAGTAAACCCATAGTACAACCCTTCTCTGAGTGTACCCTTGATGTACCTAAGTACTCTTTGTCCTGCAATCCAATGTTCCTTTCTAGGACAATGCATGAATTGTGAAAGCACACCAACTGCATATGACAAGTCAGGCCTTGTCAATGTAGCATAAATCAAGCTACCAACCAAACTTTGATAGAGTTTCATATCTCTGAACTCTTCTCCTCCAAACCTAGACAATTTATGGTTCACTTCCAAAGGTGTAGGTGCAACCCTGCAATCTTCCATTTTAAATTTGGTTAGAAAATTTTTAAGATACCTTTCTTGGGTCACATATACTCCATGTTGAGTATAAGAGATCTCCATTCCCAAGAAGAATGATAGGTTCCCCAAATCACTGATTTTGAACTCTTTCTCCATCTGCTTTTTGATCATTTGTATCCCCTTATCATCTGTTCTTGATCTTTGAACCCATCTGGTTGCTCCATGTAGACTTCATCTGAAATGTAACCGTTCAAGAAAGCATTTTTAACATCTAATTGAGACAACTTCCAACCTTTACAAGCAGCAATTGCAATGAGTGTCCTGATGGTTGTCATCTTTGCCACAGGACTATAAGTCTCATCATAGTCCACTCCATATGTCTGTGCATACCCTTTCACAACAAGTCTAGCTTTGTACCTAGACACACTTCCATCTGCAAATCTCTTTGTTTTGTAAACCCACTTACATCCAATAATCTTCTGACTATTAGGTTTAGGAACCAAATCCCATGTTTGATTCTCTATCAATGCATCATACTCCTCTTGCATAGCATCTTCCCAATTCTTCTTCCCTTTGGCTTCTTCATATGTAGAAGGGTCTTCATCTGCTTTTACCAAATAAGCATAATCTTTAGTAGTCAAGAATGAAGTGTCATAGCTATACCTTGTAGGTTGCCATTTGTGCCTTGATGATCTCCTAACTTCTGCACTTCTTGAGGTCTCTGGTTCATCACATTCTGGATCAAACCTTGGCCTCTCTTCAACTTCAATCTGCACTTCATTACTCTCACTTTCATCAAGTAATTGAACCTTTGCTTTACCTTTCCTTTGTTCCACTACTTCTTCATCATCTGCATGTACATTATATTTACCTGCATACCAAGTACCTTGCTCATCAAATGTAACATCCTTGGATACAATAAATTGCTTTGTGGATGGACTCCACAACCTGTATCCCATTTGCTTATCATCATAACCAATGAATACATACTTTTCTGCCTTAGGCTCCAACTTATGCCTCAATTGAGATGGCACATATGCATATGCCAAGCATCCAAATATCTTGCAATGATCCAAGGTAGGTTTCTTACCCCACCAAGCTTCATATGGTGTCATACCCTGCAAAGCTTTACAAGGCAATCTATTAACCAAATATGTAGCTGTATTAACAGCCTCAGCCCACAAATAATTTGGGCAATTCTTCTCTTTCATCATGGACCTTGCAAACTCAACAAGAGTCCTATTTCTTCTTTCTGCTACCCCATTTTGTTGAGGAGAGTACCTGCAAGTAACTTCTCTCTTTATACCTGCATTCCACAAATAATCATTGAACTCATTTGAAAAATACTCTCCCCCTCCATCTGACCTTAGTCTCTTCAATTTTTGACCTGTAATCCTTTCTGCATATGCATGATAGTGTTTAAATGTATTAAACACTTCTGACTTTTCCTTAATCACATAAATTGTGATCCACCTGGTAGCATCATCAACATATATGACATAATATCTTGAACCATTTATACTAAAGTCCTTTGAAGGACCCCACACATCTGTATGCACCAATTCAAGTCTTTCTGAATACATAAATCCATGCTTGGAATAGGATTGCTTATGAGCCTTACCTAATTGACATGCCTCACATCTGTATGTCATGTGTTGACCTGCAATGTTAGGCATTC
This sequence comes from Ceratopteris richardii, assembly GCA_020310875.1. Taxonomy (NCBI): domain Eukaryota; kingdom Viridiplantae; phylum Streptophyta; class Polypodiopsida; order Polypodiales; family Pteridaceae; genus Ceratopteris; species Ceratopteris richardii. The sequence goes on along the minus strand of CM035424.1, from coordinate 16,531,283 downwards.
CAAGCACTGAATCATTGTTAATCATTTCTTTGATACCTCTTTCATTAAAGTGTCCAAGTCTTTTGTGCCAAAGATCCAATTCTGACACCTTCTGCTCTCCATATGTGAACATAGCATGTCCAACATTTCCTTGTACCTTCAATGTGAAAAGCCTTCCTTCTTTCTTTCCTGCAATAACTTGTTTATACCCTTGACTAGGGTCTTCCACATAAACTCCATCATTGGTAAACCTTACCTCATAACCTTTTTCCACAATTTGACCTACACTGATCAAATTCTTTGGAATTGTGGGAACATAAAGTACCTTACTCAGAAGAGTGCTCCCATCCTTAGCTTTGACTGAACCAATTGACTTTACCTTATGCTTTGTATTATCACCTGTCTGCACTGTATGATTAATTGCATTATGATCTAGGTCAGTCATCAAAGCAATATTTCCACTCAAATGATTACTACATCCTGAATCAATATAGAACACTCTCATGTCCTCATGTGAAGTTTCACATGTATTCATAATGAGAGTCGAATCCTCCTTTTGATCTGATGCATAGTTGTAGTAGGTGTTATTATAGGATTGACTTTGGAAGCTTCTTCCTCCACCTCTTCCAAAAGAATTCCTACCACCTCTACCTCTGTAATTTCCTCTCTGAAATCTACCACCTCTTGCTCTTTGATTAAAGTTCTGATAATTACCATTGTTTTGATTATTGTGCCAACAATCATGAGATAGATGATTGGTCTTACCACATATCCAACAAGCTCTTGCATTATCCTTGTTGTTTCTGCCTCTTCCTCTACTTCTGCCATTTCCTCTTCCTCTTATGAAGTTTGCTTGGTTTGATGTACCTTCTTCTTCACCTGATTGTTGCTTCCCTTTATTGGCTTTCTTCTTGTCTTTAGAATACATTGCATGACCTGCACTCTTATCAACATCTCCTTTGATATCATTCTCAAAAGTTAGCATATGACCTAACAATTGATTCAAATCAGGAGTAAAGTGATCTAATGAAAGTTCTGTAGATAAAATGAAAGGCTTCCATTTCTCATCTCCTCTTAGTCCTGTGAGTATTTGTCTTACCAATTTGTCTTCTTCAATATCTTCATCAACTGCACCTAAAGAATCTGCAATGTCCTTCATCTTTGTCACATAATCAGAGATTGATTGTGAGGCCTTCTTCTTGAAGGTAGTAAATTCTGCCCATAGTGAAGCCTTCCTTGATTTGGTTGTATTTTGGAAATGCTCTTCCAAAGCATTCCAAATGTCACAAGCACTTTCAAGTCCTCTAATGTGAGGAAGCAAATAGTCATTGACTGCCATGTAGATGATGCTTCTTGCTTGAGCATCCTTCTTCATCCAATTCTTCAAATCTGCAAGCTCCTCCCTAGTTGGAACACTAGGATCTCTGAATTCTGGCTTTTCTTCATCTCCTGTGATATATCCTATCAAATCTTTGCTCATAAGGTGAGCTTCCATCCTCATAGACCATGCAGGATAGTTCTCTCTATCCAACTTTTCAATTTGGAGACTATCTCCCATCTTTACTTCACCTGTAGCTTCAAATCTTTAACCTTTACAGATAATAAGTGTACCTTTACTTCGAATGTTGCTCCTTCTGATCCTTTTGATGCTCTTTGTATGTCTTCCTTTGATCTTTCTTCAACCTTTACCCTTCTGCACCTTCAAGATGTAAAGTTTTGTACTTCTGCAATAGTCGGAGTCTTCTTTACTTCAATTTTGACACAACCTGCTCTGATACCACTGATGGAGAGTGTTAATCTCCAAAAGAACAAGTTAACCTTGAAGTTAGATCACTTCTATATCAAGGTTAACCTTAGACTCCACCAAACTTAGAGATCATCCACCAAATTATCAGAAATATTGAAAATTCTGAAAAATCAACTTCTCAGAAAAGTCTGCTGCAGATTAGTCACTCATTGACTAATCAATTCTGTAAAGTTTTTGATAAAACTTTGCACAACACTTCGTCTTGAGGTTGCGCAACTTTGCCAAGTTAAATCTCTCAAAAAGATTAAGTACACACTGAGAAATGTGTGAAACACTTTACCTATGTCTGAAAGTACTTCTCTGCAATGGCGACTTTGACACCTGCAACTTCTTAGCACTGGTTCTCCCAACTCTGAACCCGTTTGATCAAGATCTTCTAGCCATAGATAGCTTACCTTCCAACTTAGATTTTGAGCCCTCACTTGTGTAAAACTTTACACTGTAGACTGAGCAATGATCATTTCATTGAAGATGAAATGTGCGCCAGATTTCTCGACTGTTAGAACATTCTTACATATGAATGTTCCTAATCAAAATTCTCACATCCTGATTACAATTAACCTCTCAAATTCTAGCCATAGATAGATTAACTATGGACTTAGATACGTGCAGAAGGATTTCTCAAAAGATTAAACACAGAAGGAGCAGACAGCAAAATATCGGGCGCAAAATTTTTCGATTTCTCAGAAAATTTACATCTAAGTGAGGATGGACAATTCACTCACTCTTCATGTGTCTAATGACACTAATTTCTCTCTTCCTATTCTCAAAAATCTTCTGCTCTCTTTGCCCGACATTTTCAAACATATTTATAGATGAATATATACAAGTGTATGACTTAAACAAGAGTATAAGTCAGCTAATGTACATATGTGTACATATCTTTGAGTTTTCTGAAAATGTCCTTCCTTCAACCATCTGACTTTGTTTCCTTCTTGACTCCTTGACTTCATTTCTCCATAATCCTTCAATTGATGATTGTCATGCACCAACACTTTACTCTAAAAATAGAATGGAAATGATTCTGCTTTGTACTTAAGCCCTGTTGGCTATTGCCTTCTAGTGTAGCCCCATTGTGGCAGTTGTTGTCTACTCTATATCTTATCATGTGGGTGGACTGCCCTTTGTACTGATTTACATTTCATTTTTAATCGATATTTCCTCTTTCTTAAAAAAAGAAAAATTATATCATGCGAAATCAAAGCTCATAAAAGTACATAATCGTTTCTTTTTTTGAGAAAAAAGTGGTGCAAAGTGACATGGAGCTGATCAATATCAAATACGAGTGCCACTTACAAGTTATCTTCACAAAACCTTCACATACGGACAAATATGTCTAATTTGGAAAACCTTTAATGAGTAGAGAGCTTTAATTCGTATGTAACATTCAGCTCATGTTGGTTTTATTGTGCATAGACACGTCTAATTATAATATATTTCTACAAGATCATTCTAAGCTTGAGCGGAAGAATTTAAGATGTAAGAGATGTCCGTCGTAAAATATTCCTTGTAAAGAAAGGTACTTGTGTGAATTGCAAAGGGACGCATAGTTGCCTTTCACACCGAGAAAAACTCTCTACCTCTCTCTGTCTCTCTTTGTAGAATGCATAGTGAGATGAACGATAGTTGCAGATTGTACACCCAACAAAGAATTCCATGAAACGAGAACCGTAGAAGACGTTGTAGAGGAAGAGGCACTCTAGGTGGAACCTAGAGAACGTAAGATTTATTGAAGCAATCAAGAGAGAGATGTTTAATACAATCACACATACCATGGTGTGCATATGCACACCTAAGTACATGCAAAACGTTTTTAAAGAAGCCTTTGTCAACATGAACGTGAACAGTATTCAAAAACGTTGATCGTAGGTGAGCCTATGGAGAAACACAATTCCGTATTCGCACTGATCATCAGCCAAAAATACACTATGGTCGATTGAGAGAGAGAGAGAGAGGTTTCACAGCCCTTTGTATATTTTGGGCAGATGTTATTCGCAATGGAAATATCGCATTACGACACGCTTTCAATTGACTCTAAAAACTATGAGATATCCAAAACTCTGTTTGCAAGATGTATTCTTCTGAAAAGAGTGGTCATTATAATATTTCAACACCAATGACAATTTGACCTTGAAAGCCTCAAATCACATGAAAATCCAAGAAAGATGACATCCATGGACACCTCTTGAAGACTACTAGAGGCTTCAACCATTCGCCTACACTAGAGAACAATTGAATGTTTGAATTGAATGACATACTAGTGTTTAATACAATGAAGGTACTCTATGACCACAAGACTTATTCTCAAGTGTTCTTGCTCATAAGCGAATCTATGAAACTCGATTGCAATGATGATCATTGAAGTTAAATACAAACACCTTAGTACATATATTACACATAGACACATACATACATGTAAACATATATATAACTGTGTCTGTATGTGTATGAAAGTATGCATGCATCATGTATGTACGTATGTATGTACACACACACACACATATATATATATATATATATATATATATATATATATATATATATATATATATATATATATATATATATATATATATATATATATATATATATATAATCCGCATGATATCCCTCTGAAAATTCCCTTAAAGTTATGATGTCTCTCGGAACTTAAAAAATTTTGTCAACATATGGTTTTGTATGAACTAGATCTTTACAACAAATACATGCTTTAGATGCAATGAAATGATTATAGTCTGTTGGGGGCGACTATATGGTATTGTATTGATTAGAGGATCTTTATTGTAGATGCCTATTTTTCTATAAACGTCTATGCGAGCCGAAGCGATATTGTGAGCAGTGAGAAGCCAAAGGTTCTTTATATATGTGTCATCCGACGTTTTGTATTACAAGACAGATAACCGAAGAGGTTATGAAAGAGCATAAATTCGTCTTCCTTTAGTAGTGAGTTAGGTAATTGCTTATCTTCGGTGTCATGATGTTGAAAGTTAATAGTAACTAAAGTGTCATTCTGCTAGATATAAAGCAGGTAATCATAGTTTACATCGAAGATTCTTAGTTTTAATAATCTATATGACTCCATAGGGTCATATAGATTATCATCACTCAAGGTGATCAATCTTCTCATGCTCAAGGGATAGCACTAGTTCAATACAAGGAGATCAAAGAGGTCCTCTCTTGGAGGAAGAGTTGCGACACCCTTTAAGGAGTTGTGTTCTACATCTGGAGACATTTGGAGGAGTTTGTGCCAGCCAACATACTATGAGTAACAAGTCTATTCCATCCTCCTTGTTCATTCACTAGTTTCTCATGTAGGGATAATTAGAATTCAAGGTTGCTATTAAAGAATTCTAAACTGCTGATATTCTCCATATTCACAAACACACACACACACTCTTCATACCTCTTAGGCACACAATTTCTTGTATCTAGTCGCTATTTCTACTTAGATTAAGATATGTTCAGTTTGTCTCATATTCACACACTATAATTTGCCATTTCAATATAAGATGGTGTAGGTGAGCATCCTATCTTATCGTATACATTGAAAAACTAGCTATTCTCTCTATATCTCTCACTCATCATCTTCTTTGACTCTTAAGGTTTATATGTTAAGGTTCATGTTTTGGAAGATCATGTGAACCTGTGATTTATTGTTATTGAGGACCACCCCACTTCCATCACAAATGTGTGACTACAAGATGAACACATGCATATAAATGATGATGAAACTTAAAAACCATGTACATTTGTGAATATTTAAGATTAAAACATGTGGATGGATGATGATAATAAAAAAATACACACATAATTCAAGCGTCGAAGGAAGAATGGTTCTTAGAGAGCTTCTTAAACACTTCCAAGATTAATTCATATGCATGGGTATTTTTGGATGGTATGTATGCATGTGGGTCATAAATTATGAATTTAAATAGAATTATCATCACACTTGCAATAGAAAATCCTTAGTGGCTCATTGCAAAGATGCCAAGCCTTCTCACACATAGAAAGATTTGAAAGGAGACATATCAAAACACTTAGCAGACAAGAGATATGGAGCCAAGGTGACTTGAGTAAAAAGAAAGTGTAATGAAATACATGTTCATGAGCATCATCATACATCAAGCTAGGCAATCTAATGGTCAAAGGATGTCTTAATGACCTTCCCACCATGATAGCTCAATTCAATGTCACACATTGTGGAGGTGATCGCAGTTGGGGTGGATTAGGTCCGGTCATAGCACACTTAGAGTGTATGAAGCTAGTGAGTGTTTGAAGGTTTAAGTGATCTAAATGTGAAGGTCAAGGTGAAAATGGGTATGGAGAGAGAAGATATGATAATTTTATTATGGGAAGGAGAATGTATGAATGCAAGATAAATCCATGAACATGAATGATGAGAACAAAAAAGAACCATACACATGAATCAATTTTGAAAGGAAGAATGGTCCAAAAAAATATCTTCTTATACACTTTCAAAATTTAATTCATATGCATCAGTTCTTGTCGATGGTATGTGTCATGGACAAAGAAAACCATACTAAATCTCAGATTCCATGTGAATCATATATCTCATGATTGGTTCAGAATTACAAGAAACCAATGCTTCTATTGCATCCAAAGTGTGCCAAAAACCTAAGAACAATTGTCTTCTTGCTTGATTCTGACATCTAGAGATCATGCTTCAAATTGATGACATCATAAATTTGTAACTGCTCTTGAACCACCCTTGGAAAACCTATATAAGGAGGGGTTGGACACATTCATTCTCAGTCTTGCCAATACCAATCTTGGGAGCTCAAGGAGTCGTGACTGCCAAGTAAGTACTCTCCAAGTTCCAATTCCTGTTCTTGTCTTGACGTTCCTTGTTGCAGTTCTCTCTAGTCTTGTATCCTGGACATCTAGTCTTGATCTCTTCTCAAATACATGGGCAAAAGCTTTCTATATATGATATAAGGGATTTTGAGGTAGAATGACATTTGGATGGAGACTTTAGGAGTATAAAATGCATAATAGGTTGTAAACAAGGAGCATCTTCTCTCTCTATCCTTGCCCATATTGTACATAAGGTTACAAAGGATTGAAGAGACCATTTCAACCTACAAGGGCATCGTAGGGAATGGGAGATATCACTTTTGAGGTATCCAATGTCACAAGAACCGACTCATGATAAAATAAGCAATGATTGGAACCCTATTATCCCATTTCCATTAGTCAATGTTCACTTTTGTACTTTGCATGCATTCATGAGGATCTTTGATAGGATTTTGAAGCTCCGTGTTGAATATGCATTTGCAATGAAACCAATAGAGAGGTCTACAATAGCAATCCAAAAAATAAAAGATCTTTTGAATTCTATTGGTTGTCATGGTGGCCATGTATTTTTAGTTGTTAAGAAGTATGGTGAGTCTCAAGGGATTTAACAACAAGTTTTAATCACTGGGAAGAAGGCAAGATGTTTCTTTAAAAGAGATGTGAATAGTCAACATGATGGGAAATGGAAGCTTTGGAGGTACCTCTGTTCGATTACGATAGACAATGATAGTCAACTTGATCTCATTAATAAATGAAAGAAGGTTTGGCCATCGTTAGATCAATTGTTACATTTGATGGGTTTGGTTTCAACTAATGCTTCACAACAAGAACTATTCCAAGTGACTATGAAGCATTTTACTAAGTCATTCATCTTATCATGGGGAGAAAGTAACGTTACACATTACATAGTAAGTTTTGCTTATGTTTTTTTATTTGGTCTTAAATAGCACGTTTATATCTTATTGACTATACCATAGCATATTCTTTTTCCACATGGAGCAATTTTTATGGATCGATATGGATCATTGGACATTTTTAGTACACAAGGAATGGAGAAGTCACATCATAAGGCTAGAGGTGTTTACTTTAAAAACACCCATCATGGGTGTGGTCTACTTCAATTAAACTATTTAGAAGAAATGTTCAACTGGTTTTCTCAAATGAAATTTACTAGGAAATATGTAATGGAAGGAGCATGGATTATAAGAAAGATACAACATGTTATTTCAAGAGAGAAGTGGATGTCATCATTAGGACCGCTACATCATGCCCAATGGTGTGCACAAAGAGTCTGGGAGGGTTCTACTTGGAAGTAGTTTCTCAACTCTTAAAATGCATTATTTATTATCAAAACGTTTTTCAAGGTTTTTATAACTCCTTTCTTTTCAAATAAATTTTCAATGTTTTTTTAATATTCTTTTAATGTTTTAAAACTTATTTTTATCCATTTAAATGTGAAGAGGACAAATCTTAAGTGAAAGGCTATAAAAATAGGTGTCCCTCTTCATTTTACCACTTTACATCCTAAGTGATTGGCATGCAAAAAGCAAACTGCTAGAAAAGATCATGTAATCTACCCTAGCCATGTGCAAGGTAGTTAGTGCCCACCATGGATGACACCCCACAAGAAGCGTCGAACCACAAGCCACTCTTGTAGATGAAACTCGACTACACGGACAACACTCTGGCAGCATTCCATCACGGGGGAATGAAGCTTCACAACAAGAGAGAGATGTAACATAAGAAATGCAATCTTCCCCTTCTATATCTAATGATGAGCCCTCACATAAGACATCATTCAAGGCAAGGCCCAAACAAGAAGGACGGAGACAAGTTCTATTGGAGACAACATCAAATTTAGAGAGTTCCTCATATGAAGAAAGTGTTTACGAGCTAGCATGGACCCATGATCATATCCCCATGAACAATTGAGTAACACAAGGAGGCAAGACACTCCCTACAAGACAAGGACAAAGACCAACCCATAAAGAAAGAGAGTAAGTCGGGTAGAGCAGGTAAATGATGAGGCATGACCATTTAGGCATGCTCCAAGAAGAAAGAAGAACTATCAACCGCATCGTAGACCACAACGACCACAATCCAACATCCCTCTAGATGCAAGAGTACCGCAAAGGTGCAGAAAGCAAACCAGAGCCTTTGCAGAGATTTGGCATTATCAAAAGTGTGTGGAGCTTCTTAATCCATGAAGGGCATTTGCAAGAGTTGTGGAGGAAGAGATCAAAAGCTATTGCATTGGACTTCGTATTCAAGGAATAGCCATTGAAGCCCTCCAAGAAGTTGTAGAGGTGTATCTAATCTCAATGTTGGAGGACTCTAACCTGTGTGCTATCCATGCAAAGAGAGTGACAACACAACCTTAAGATATGCAGCTAGCTACAAGGATTAGAGGGAATAACCCTTATCATTTGTACTCCCTTCTTTGGAGAACTTTCTGTATATCCCAAATGATTAATATAATCTTCTTGTTATTATATTTTCTCTCCCAAGTGTTTGTCTCTTAGTCTACATGTTTTGAACTCTATTTCCCCTATGTATCTAAAAGTGTCTTTGAAGTCATTTTCACATGAGTATCCTAGTATTCCACACATTTTATCAAGTTGAGGAAATATTTCATGTACATGGGGTGCTTATTTGGTGATTAGATTTCTTGCGATGGCCTGAGAATCCATAAAAAAGGCGTGCCACAAAAACATGGGATTGGGCCTTGTAAAGGTTTTGTAAGGCCCAATCCCGCATTTTTGTGGCAGTCATTTTTTATGCTATTCTAGGTCATTTAACCATATTCCATGCACATTGGAGCATATGTTATGCCCTAGGTAGGATGCAATTAATGCAAACCCTCTCACAATAGAGCAACAAGCTTGATGAACAGACAAATCTACTTATAAATTGATGCATGTATACATGCACCCAGAGGAGTCTAGATATTCTCTACTCATTGCACATCAAAAGAGTCTCCCACACTTCCCCAAGTTCATGTTCTAATTGATGTACATATGCTTTCAATATTGTGTCCATAGTGCATGCAATGGCCTATAAATGCAAAGAAAAGACCTACCACAAAAACGCAGGGATGGGCCCTGCAAAAGTTTTGCAAGGCCCATCGCCGTGTTTCTATGGTAGGCCTTTTATGTTATTCAAGGTCATTAAACTATATGTCGTGCACATTGGAGCATATGGTTTGCCTTAGATAGGTTGGAGTTCATGGAAACCCTCTAATCAATAGAGAAACAAGCTTGATGAGCACTCAAATGTACTTATAAATTGATGCATGGTTATATGCACCGAGAGGAGCCTAGATATTCTCTAATCATTGCACATCAAAAGGGTCTTCCAAACTTCCCAAAGTTTAGGTAGTAATTGAGGAACATAGACTTTTGAATATTGGGCAAGTAGTGCTATCTGTGGTAGGCCTTTTTTTTTGCATTCCTAGTCCACTAGAAGCATTTTGGCCAACAACATTTAAAAGGAACTAGTGGAAAAAGATTGATTTAGCTGTGCAAACTTATGAGATTGTCAAAAACATAAAGACACAATAGACAATTGAATGTACATGGAAATTGAAAAAAGAATAATTGATATTACATAATTTTTTTACAATTGGCTCTTGGCCTTGAGCCTCTCCACTCTCTCTTCTCTCAAAAGATAGTGGCAATCGGTAAGTCAAAACTGATTGGGATATTAAATGGGGGTCTGTCAATCCAACACCCAAAGCTATTCCTATTTGACCTAATATTTTCCCTCTAAAGTTAGCTCCTAGCATAGTAAGGGCAAAGGACTTCCTAATCAAAATTACACAGTTGGTCCCTTGCATTATTGTGGATATGCACAAAAGTTTGCTCACGGCCTTTAGACACCAATTCATGAAGTTTCCTTGAGGGGAAAAGTCCTTATGGATTATAACAAAATTTTCCTTTGGAAATTTCCCAATGTAGTGTGCCAAGGAAGAGCCACTACCACGGGCAACAGGTTCACCACCTCTCCTTACTACAAATATATGGACTTCAATTGCTTCCTACACATAGACAATCATAAAATTCATTAGACACTTACATCTTGTACGAATTTGAGACAAATTCAATCAGAAATTTCATTAGATACTTACATCGTGAAGCCTATCTTCATCCTCTCCTCTTCCCATTGCATCTAATGGAATGGAAGAGTGAGCCATGCCACTTTGCTCCACAAGATGGTATGTTGGAATCTTCTTCTCCAAAATTCTTTCCCTTGTTGCTGCCAGATCTTCTTCATCGGCATTTTGATTGGCATCACTCAAAATCTCTTCGCACATAAATGCAATGGTGTCTTCAATTGAATCATCAAATGGAATGGTTGTCTTTTCAATTCTGTCAAAAGTGTTGTCCATGGGAACATCTGAGGTCAAGCCAAAAATAGTAAGACATTCGTTGAGGTGTAGAGCGAATGCCTTTTCAATATCATGTAGGAACAAAAATTCATTTCCTTTAAAAATAACACAACAAAAAACATGACCAACCACATTTCAAAGTAGTGAAAATAGACTTTTGACATTCCAAACATTTTGAAATTACCATTGCAAATAAGAAGGTATATACAATATCTAACATGAATTGTTTGTACTACTTTTATCAAGTTTCTTGAAAGGAAAAAAACCATGAGATACAATGACTAGGACCAAAAAGTGATATTATCAGGTTGCAAAAGAACTATGACAATGAGAGTTGAGTTCCATCTTTGCTCCAATCTATAGGGACTTTCATTCTGTATTCCAATCTTTGTTGATATATTTAGGTAGTGATGTGTGTGAACACACTAGGACCGTCGGGGCACTTTTTTCCCTCTTTAGGAGGTTCTTTTCCCCCGGCTTATATATATACCTATTGCCCTAATGGGCTACTTATCTTTGTACATTCTCTAGTAATACATTCAGTATTGTGTGTTAGTGCTCCAAGCTTCTTCTTCTTCCTTCTGCTGTTCGCGTGCTTCCGCAGACGTCTAACTCCAACAATTGGTATCAAAGTAGGTCGTCGCTTCATCTATGGCGCCGTCGACACTCCTTCGTTTGTAGTCTCAAAATCGCACGAATTTTGGTGAGCATACTCGGGGCGTTTCGGAGATCAAAACTGCTTCGCTTTGTGGTGCTGAAATCGCGATCTGAGCTCGTTTCGGCCTCCGAACACACTATCATAGTGCTTGTGCAGGCTATTTCATCTTTTTGTGCCAAAGGTATATACCAGTTTCTATTCGTCGGTTTAAGCATCTCGAAGTCTGCTACAGGTCTAGCAGAACTCATCTCGGCAGTTCTGTTCAACTTTTTGAGATACAATCAATTTTCTACATCAAGGTATTTTAGTCATGGGCCATGGCTGAAAGCAGTGATGTATTCCGTATGTTGGCTGTTGAGGATAAGTTGGATGGTACCAACTACCCATTATGGGCTTATATGATGTGACATGTATTGGTTGCAAAAGGATTGTGGAACATTGTGGAGGGTGTTGAAAGATGTCCTGTTACACCTCTAACTACAAATACTACAAATACATGTGCTGGAGCTGATAAAGATGGTGTCGAAGATGATAATCCGCAGATTCCTATTCGTGCTGCTGTTTCTGTTGCACCTACTACAGAGCAGATTTACTGGGATGGTAGAGATGCTCAGGCACATGAATTGATAGCTTTGTCTGTCAAACGTGCCATTATTCCTCACATTCGCTCTTGCAGAACAGCTAAGGATGCTTGGGATACACTTACCACATTGTACCAAGCTAGGAATGAGGCTCGTGTTGCTTACCTCCAAAAACAGTTGGAGAGTGAGCACATGAATGAAGGTGATTCTATGGACAGTTTCCTAACGAAGAACAAGGACTTGAAGGAACAATTGATTTCTGTTGATGAGGTTATACCAGATAGCTCGCTTGTTCAGACCACTCTGAATGGTCTTCCTGATTCATATAAGAGTTTTGCTTCTACTCTTCGTTTGATGATGAAAGGAAATCCGAATGCCTTATCATTTGAGGAGTTAGTCTCTGTTCTGTTGCAGGAAGATCAGTCCAGGCAGAACAGGTCCATTATGCGAGTTGCAGATCAAGCTTTCCTGGCTAGTCAGAAGGGCAAAGCATTATGGAGCTCTTCAACTAGTAAGCAAAAATCTGCTAATTCTGCATATTCGAAGAAGGAAGATAAAGATGAGAAGAAATAAGAAAAGCAAAAATTGTTTTGTAAGTATTGTAAAGGGAATGATCATATCATAAAGAACTGTCCAAAACTGGCTGCTAAAGAGGCAAAGAAGAAAGAGGCCGGAATGGTTGTTGCAGAGGCCTCTACACCAAAAACAGAGTCTGCAAATCTTGTGCAGTAAGAAGAATGGGCGTTTACTACTGTCCGCAGTTTTGACCCATCTTCTCATGAGCAGTGCATGTCTGCAGTTTTCTGTCGTGGGCTGCATAAGCTCATAGACTATGAAATATCTGAAATTTTTTGGCATCTATAGTAAATGATTCGCAGGCTATGTCAGATGCAAAGCTTTGGAATGCACGCTTTGGTCATCTGAATTTTGCTAGTTTGGTACACTTGCAAAAATCTTAAATGGTGTCCTCGTTGGCCAAACTTGAGGCACCTGGAAAACATGTTTGTGAAGGCTATATATTGGGCAAAATGCAGCATTCATCCTTTCCAAAAGATGGTTCAGTTCGGGCTACTCAGAAGTTGCAGCTTGTACATAGCGATGTATGTGGTCCTATGCAGACACCTTCTTTTGGAAATTATCTTTACTTCGTGACTTTCATTGATGATTTTTCCAGGCATGCATGGGTATATCCATTGAAGGCAAAGTCGGAAGTGTTCATGTGCTTCAAACAGTTTTCAGTTCTGGCAGAAAATCTGTCAGCATGTAAAATGGGCACCCTCCGTTCTGATCGAGGGGGGAAATATATGTCTTCTGATTTTAATGCATTTCTGGCTGAACGTGGGATAAAACACCAGTGTACAGTGTCGTATACACCTCAACAGAATGGAGTTGTTGAACAGAAGAACAATTCTCTCATGGAGATGGCAAGGTGTATGGTCAAGAGTCAGGCTTTACCTCATAGTTTTTGGCTTGAGGTTGTGATGTGTGCAGCATATGTACTGAACAGGTGTCCCACTAAAGCGCTGCACTATATCACTCCATATGAGGCTTGGCATGGCCGCAAGCCATCTGTTGCTCATCTGTGTGTTTCTGGTTGTTTGGCATACGCATTAGTGCCTGAACAACATCGCAGAAAATTGGATGATTAAGCAATAAAATGTTTTTTTGTTGGGTACAGTTCTGAAAGTAAAGGCTATTGTCTGTATCATCCACAGACTAAACGCATTCTGGTTAGCCGTGATGTTGTCTTTGTGGAAGATGCTATCCAGCCATTGCTTTCATGTACTAAGGAGACATTTGTTAGCTCCAAAGACATGTATGATACTTTGATGCCTCTTTTTACAGGTGGACATTCTAGTGCTGTTCCTAATGAGGCAACTTCTTAGCCTTTGTAAGTTTCATGTGATGATGCAGATCATTCCATTTCTGATGCAGATTTACATGATGCACTAGTTGATGAGAGAGCTGATATTGAGCAGGCAAAAACTATGCCAAAATGGCTGGTGCAGACTTTGCGTGACAGCAAATTAGATGCACCTCTATCATATCGTACTCGTTCAGGCTCTCATAGTGCCTCCTTTGCATCACATTGCTATGCTATGGCTGCGTCTAGTCCTGTGATGAGAATGAGCCTGTTTCTTTTGATGAAGCAGAGAATTCAGAAAATTGGATGGCTGCTATGCAATCTGAATATGATGCTATAATGAAGAATGGTACATGGTCTTTATGTGACTTGCCTCCTGGCAAGAAGGCCATTGGTACTAAGTGGGTATACAAGCTGAAGCATAAACTTGATGGTACAGTTGACAGGTATAAGGCTAGGCTTGTTGCAAAGGGTTATGCGCGGGAAAGAGGCATTGATTTTGATGAGACCTTTGCACCTACATGCCGTATGACTACTGTTCCGAGCATTTGTGCACTTGCAGCCCATCATGGTTGGAATGTACATCAATTGGACATTAAAACAGCATTTCTGAATGGCGACTTGCATGAAGAAGTGTATGTTTTTCAGCCCCGTGGCTTTGTGTAGAGAGGGCATGAAAACCAGGTGTGCAGGTTAAAGAAGGCATTATATGGTTTAAAGCAAGCACCACGTGCTTGGTATGAGAAGATACATGCCTATCTGGTTGCACATGGTTTTGAGAACAGTCCAACTCAAAGCACCTTATATGTTAAGCGTGCTAATGATGTGCTTCTGATCATTGTTGTCTATGTTGATGACATACTGCTCACTAGTCCTATTGAGAAGCATATTGCTTATTTCAAGGCTGATTTGCATGCCTCATTTGAAATGTCTGATTTGGCGCATTTGCATCACTATTTGGGCATTTAGTTTATGCAAGTTGATGGTGGAATGGCTTTGTGTCAAACAAAATATATTGACACATTATTGCAGCGTTTTGGCCTTGAAGACCGTAAGCCTATTGCCACTCCTATGGAGACAGGTTTACGATTGAGTCTTCATGATGTTGGAGATGCATTTGATACTGTTCTCTATCAGCAGGCTGTTGGATGCTTGATTTACTTATGCATTACTCGGCCAGATATTCAGTTTGTTGTCTCATAGATGAGCAGGTTTATGCATTGCCCAGGAGTCACACATTGGAAGGCGGTTAAGCGCATCTTTCACTACTTGAGTGGTACTCGGTGTCAGAGAGAATTCTCTCTCCTCAATTTGATGAAGACTTGGCAGGTGATATGCACAAAGATCAGACAAACCATATTTTGAGAATTAAGGCATAGAATGTCATATATATGATGCCTTCTCGCAATGGATATGAAGTTAAATTTTATTACTACCAATTGAAATACTTTATTGGAGATCAACATACTTAGAGAACCCATTTCTATCAAAGGATGAAGCTGATGCAAAAGAGAGCAATCTCTAAAGGAAACTGAAAGCATTGAAAAACGAAAGGCATGCAAGAGACAAGAGGTTCGAGAAAAAAAAGAACAGTGGTCACTTCATGCTGAGGTTCTGGAAGTTTTTTTTTTGTGTTTTTTTCTGAAAAGAAGGGACTTGCGTCGTGGACAACAAAAATGCTATGATAGGACAGATGAATAAGTTTTTTCGGACAAGATCGTATTAATAGGAATCAGTTATTCTGAAGGACTTGGCATATAGATGGGAGGCCAATTCAGCACAATTTTTCTGGCAACATGCATCTGATCTGTCTGTGGAAGCGCATGACGTTCTGAAGAGGAGATGGAGGATTGATGTAGCGGATGCGACGGGGAGGCAGGAGTTCAATCATATTGCATATCTGATCGGAGGTCTATTACCAAAAATCAAAGGACTACTACAACCATCTGAAGGAACCCAATTTGTGTTCGGTTCTGGCATAGAATTCTTCCAACAGGGCACAGAATTTTTGCGGGTTAACATCCTACTGAGAAGATTTTTTTTCTCTCTATGCTGCCATCATCTCTCAATTGCTGATGTGCTAGAGATGCCCAACAGCTGTCGATGATGAAAATCACTTGTCTGAATCATCTATCATCAAAAGCATCTACTTACCTGTCAGATGCGTTCCTTGAATGCCAAACAGCTCATTCAGTCTAAGGAAGCTCCTCTACTGGCTTAAACTTTTCTGCAAAGTGATTTTTTCTTTCATCCGAATGTCTTTGACATTGTTTACCAACGCAGTGAATCGTTTTCTCTATCTCTACATTAGACAAGATGCAAATTGGTTGCCGTTGTTTTTGCGCTAAACATTTGTTTGATATCTTTTCGTAGATTCAAAGCGGGTAATAGTAGATCGCTACTCAATATGTTTAGGCATTGGTACAATCACATCTATCGAAGATTCTTGAATAGCTGCTCCGGGCAGTGCACGATTCCCTAAGGTAGTTATATCATAGCAGCAGAGTGCTGCGTGACTACGTCATCTTGTTGATATATGCGCTAAGTTTGTTCTCGATCTTTATTATTTTTTTTTAGATTGATGATACTTTTCTTGAAGGTAGTTGAAGATGAGCTTCACGTAAAGGGTTAAATTTTTTCTGATTTACATTCACATGCAAAAATTGACGAGCATCTGTACAGCATTCTACAGCTATACATTAGGGAAAAGACTGCTTGACCTCTGTACTTATTCAATGTTTCTAAAAATTTCATTGCAAAATGTTCCTGTGAAGGAGTTTGTCAGAGTTGATGCAATATCATCCATGTGATATGTATAAAATGTTGGCCTGAGAGTGACTAGCTGGAAATGTTCACACTGTTAAGGTTCTCTATAAGTAGCACTGTGCACAAACGACTTAGTTCTTACTGCTTATCTACGCACCAGATTAAGGAGTTTTTGAACGGGTTGAATTTGTGCCTTGTTTGATGACATGAAAAACAATCTGTTTAGCATGTTCTCTGAATATTCATTGATACTTCACTATTGCGATTTGTTCTCAAAGCATATATATTTATTCATCTCTGTAGCACTCATATGCCAAGGTCATTTGCAACATTGTGTTTTAGCCCAATGGAATTGAACTAACCTTGCGGTATCACGACAACAAGGTTTAGTTGAATCATACTAGAACTCGACTGAGTGCAAAAAGATTATTACGCTCTATCAAAGATGTTGATTCCTAGCATAATGTAGAAGATACCGGATTTGAGAAATATTGAAAACGTATTCTGTTCACAACCAATTTAACCATTTTTTATAATTTTGTTTTACTATCATTCCACTAAATGTGTTGAATTCTTTTGGAAACTTGCTTTGAAAGTGTCAATCAGCATTGGTCTTCTTGGTTGATCGATTCACATATCCTTACAAGCATCACCTAAGTTTTTCATAAACAACGGATTAATTTCTTCATGAATTTCCATCTTCTTTGAGGTATTGTCTATACCTGAGCTTGCTCTAAGCACCCGGCGTGCGCCGTAATTTTTGCGGTTGGTTTGATCCACCTGCCATCACTTTCGCGCCGACATTGGCTACTTGGGTTGTTTTATCCCAAGGGGGATCACTACCGCCAGATTTGCATGCTTTTTCTGACTCAGATTGGGCTGGCTGCTATGACACTCGTGTGTCCACCAATGGTTTTTGCTTCATGCTTGGTAGCTCATGTATATCTTGGTTGAGCAAGAAGCAGCCTATTGTGGCCACTTCCAGTTGTGAGGCTGAGTATAGGGCAGCTTTCACAGCGACCATTGAGTGTGTGTGGCTCAGATGCCTTATGGCTGATTTGGGTGCTGGCCAGTCTTCTACCACCACCATCTTCACTGACGGTCAGAGCGCATTGGCAGTTGCGAGGAACCTTGTGTTCCATGCTCGCACTAAGCACATTGAGTTGCATTACCACTATGTCAGGGAGAGGTTCTGTGCTGGGGAGATCAACTTGGCATATGTGCCCACGCAGGAGAACATTGCAGACCTTTTCACGAAGGCTCTGCCTAGGGAGAAGTTTGAAGCTTTCCGCAAAGCTTTCGGCTTACTTCCTTTTGTGGAGTGATTTCCACATAGCTTGGCACTTCCTTATACATGAGTGCCAGCTACTTGTTCACCGCATCACTCCCAGGGGGGATTGGTTGATATATTTAGGTAGTGATGTGTGTGAACACACTAGGACCGCCGGGGCACTCTTTTCCCTCTTTAGGAGGTTTTTTTCCACCGGCTTGTATATATGCCTATTGCCCTAATGGGCTACTTATCTTTTTACATTCTCTAGTAATACATTCAGTATTGTGTGTTTGTGCTCCAAGCTTCTTCTTCTTCCTTGTGATGTTCACGTGCTTCCGCAGACGTCTAACTCCAACAATCTTCTTCCCACCTATAATCAATTTGCAAGAAATTGAAGTTATAAAACTAAAATAAGCAATAATGAAAAAGATTACTTTAACAAAAGCACAAAACATTTCTCACCTTATGTCCTTGTATTTCTAACTTGGATTGAGTTAGTCCTTCAAACCCCATAAATCACCAAGTGTTCTCTTAGATAAGCCAAGGTCCAATGATGATTCACTAAAATAGTTTCTGTTTCATTGTTGGGCAATCTAAGCTTTAGTTAAAATAAATGTAAACATCCCTCTAAACTTTGAAATGGTATCCATTCGCCAAGTTTGCACATCCAACGATCATAGTAGAATCTAATGTATAATGAAGTACCTTGTTTCAAATATCAAAATCCTATACTTGTTCCACCTATTTTACAAAGATATTTATCACCTTTTGCAATTCCTTCTATCAAACCCCAAATTTCACCAAGAAGACTTTCAACTTGCTCATATGTGATATCTTTACACGTAAGCATGGTGGAAATCGCTTGGAATGAGAATCCTTGGAATAAATATACAAAACAATGGATGGGAGAAGACCAGTGCAAACCTACAGATCTAGAAACTTTTTTAAATTTCAAAGAGTTATGTATATCCATTACCATCTTGTGCTTCAAAGATGATACAGAACATATATCAGATTTTGGCCACTCCAAGCTAAGAAGATAATGTACTTCAATTCTCTCTAACCTTCCAAAACCATTCATTGTAGAGGGTACAACATATCTACGTGTGTAAAAAAAAACTCTATCATGGTAAAGTTGATCATGAGATATTTCTAGAAATACTAGTGCACCAACATCTACATGCAATGCCTAGAAAGTACCTGTAAGACTATGAAGTCATTGCTCTTCCACCACAATAGAAGGAAATATATATAAGAAACAAAATCATATCTAAATAGTTCAGACATATATTCAGCACTATAAAACATACAACAACATTCTAGAGTAATACTTACAATTCACACGATATCTCATTCTAATAGAGTTTTCAAATTTCATAGTTGCCATTGTAAAAACATGTTGTACAATAGCAACCATCCCATTGTCTTTGTGCTTCTTGAAGCCAAGTAACTTTCCCTTCTAATGAAGATCCAAGTTTCCATGATCTCTAACTCGATGAGGCCCAAGTCTAGAGGGTTGCATGTACACCCATGCACCTTTGGAGTACTCATGTGATAGCCATTGTTCATCTCTAGCTTTGATATTGTGAAATATTAATGTGAGGATTTCATCTTTCCGTCCCCTAGAAGCTTTAGATGTTTCCATCGAAGCTAAAGGTCTTCAAGCTACAATAGTAATTCAAGATAGGAGATGTAGGTAGGTTGGAATGTAGAAGTAAGAGCTTCAATGGTGTACTATAGAGTGAAAGTAAAGGGAAAAGATGATGTATTGGGACTTGGGTATGAAAATGTGAGGTCTAGGAGGGCCCAAATAACTCTTTTCTTAGTATTTTTGAGAAAAATCATTTATTAAGCTCAAAACATGCACATATTTTGAATTTGGGGTCAAACAGAGTACTTTTGACCCTAAAACATAATGGGGGGTCCACTCTCAGGTGTTATGATGAGCTTTTTAAAGTTTTAGAAATTTTGAATTTTTGGACTCAACTAAGTTACGAGATTCCTTCTCTCTCTAGAGGTAGCTCATTAATTAAGGGAGAAATTCGTCCCCTCTCCCCCCTTCAACCTAGTTGTTTATAGGGCATAAACTGTGGCCACCACCCTCTTCTTATTGTTCCATCACTAATCACCCCTTAATCTAAAAGGCCCATGCAGGGTTCATTTTCCCCCCTAATGATAGACCACCTCAATGCCAAGATAGTACTTTAGTACACCTAAATTTAAGATTTTGAACTATCCTTCAAGCTTTTCTTTGATGGTCCTTATCCTTGCATCATCATCACTTGTCACAAGAAAACCATCTACATATATGCATATCAAACATATGTTGTCATTTGTCTTCTTCACATACAAGGATAGATCTGCATCACTTGGAGAGAAACCACATCTCTTCAAGAAGTCACTAACCTATGTTTCCAAGCCCTTTGGGCTTGCCAGAAACAATAATCACATCGCCATTTGACAGGTCATGAACTGTTCACCTGTCATCAACAAATTTCACAACCAAGCCAATCTTGGCTAATGCAAAAACTGATAACACGTTCTTCTTGATCCCTGGCACAAATAAAACATCTGACGAAGTGAAAGAACTATCATCAGTAGTAGTCAAAATGATCTTACCAACTCCCATAACAGGATAAGAGGAGTTGTTGGCACATGTAACAGTATTCCCTGTAGGGGCAGGCTCGAGTGAAGAGAAGAAACTACGTTGCAAGGTAATATGTTTGGTCGCCCCACTATCAAAATACCAAACATCCGAGTCTACTACAGACATGCACTGCTCATGAGAAGATGGGTCAAAACTACAGACAGTAGTAAACGCCCATTCTTCTTCCTGCAGAAGTTTAGCAGACTCTGTTTTTGGTGTAGAGGCCTCTGCAACAACCATTCCAGCCTCTGTCTTCTTTGCCTCTTTAGCAGCCAGTTTTGGACAGTTCTTTATGACATGATCATTCCCTTTACAGTACTTACAAAACAATTTCTGCTTTTCTTATTTCTTCTCATCTTTATCTTCCTTCTTCGAATATGCAGAATTAGCAGATTTCTGCTTACTAGTTGAAGAGCTCCATTTTCCTTTGCCCTTCTGACTAGCCAGGAAAGCTTAATCTGCAACTCGCATAATGAACCTGTTTTCCGTGGACTGGTCTTCCTGCAACAGAACAGAGATTAAATCCTCAAATGATAAGGCATTCGGATTACCTTTCATCATCAATCGAAGAGTAGAAGCAAAACTCTTATATGAATCAGGAAGACCATTCAGAACGGTTTGCACAAGTGAGCTATCCGGTATAACCTCATCAGCAGAAATCAGCTATTCCTTCAAGTCTTTGATCTTTGTTAGGAAACTATCCATAGAATCACCTTCATTCATGTGCTTACTCTCCAACTGTTTTCGGAGGTAAGCAACACGAGCCTCATTCCTAGCTTGGTACAATGTGGTAAGTGTATCCCAAGCATCCTTAGCTATTCTGCAAGAGCGAATATGAGGAATAATGGCACGTTTGAGAGACAAAGCTATCAATGCATGTGCCTGGGCATATCTGCCATCCCGACGAATCTGCTCTACAGTAGGTGCAGCAGAAACTGCAACACGAACAGGAATATGCAGAATATCATCATCTTCGACACCTTTTGCATCAGCTTCAGTACCTTCAGTTGTAACAGTTGTAGGTGTGATAGGACGTTTTTCAACACCCTGCAGATTGTTCCACAATCCTTTTCCAACCAACACATGTCCCATCCTATAAGCCCATAACGGGTAGTTGGTACCATCCAACTTATCCTCAACAGCCAACATACAAAATACATCAGTACTTTCAGCCATGGTTGGTGACTAAAATACCTTGATGTAGAAAATTGATTGTATCTCAAAAAGTTGAATAGAACTGCCCAGACGAATTTTGCTAGACCTATAGTAGACTTCGAGATGCTTATACTGGCAAACAAAAACTGGTATGTACCTTTGGCACAAAAAGATGAAATAGTCTACACAACCACTGTGATAGTGCGTTCGGAGGTGGAAACGAGCTCAGATTGCGATTTCGACACACAGAGAAAAGTTGTTTTGATCTCGCAAACACGCTGAGTATGCTCACCAAAATTCGTGCGATTCTAAGAGTGCAACAGGAGGAGTGTTGACAGCGCCCTAGATGAAGCGACGACCTGCTCTGATACCAATTGTTGGAGTTAGACGTCTTCGGAAGCACGTGAACAGCATAAGGAAGAAGAAGAAGCTTGGAGCACAACACACAATACTGAATGTATTACTAGAGAGTGTACAAAGATAAGTAGCCCATTAGGGCAATAGGGGTATATACAAGCCGGGGGAAAAAAACCTCCTAAAGAGAGAAAAAAGTGCCCTAGCAATCCTAGAGTGTTCAGACACATCACTACCTAAATATATCAACATCTCCCTCTCTAGGGCTCTGTTGTCCATGTCAAACCTAAGGGACAGAAGATAGGTGAAAGAACATTGTTGGGGTGCCAAAATTTTACAAGTACAAATGGATGGCAAGTTAAGCATTAGAATGGAACTGCCAAATTTGATCATATGAGCCTTGAAAAATAGCACCTCTTTGTTTTGGAATGTCTCTTGGGTGGGTCAGACACAATCCCACAAGTGTGAAGTGATTAAACCCACAAAAGAGAGTGTCATATATGCTAAAATCTACAAAAACATAGAGGAAAATAGTGCATGGACTTTCCCAAATGGAAGAGAGTGTATCACCCTCGAATAAGCACTTCAAAACATTTAGCACTTTTTTGGATTGCAAAGATTCAATTAATTTTAGCATGTACATGAATAAGATACCTCTTGAAGCATATAATGTTGGAGACCTTTTAATCTCCAAATGTCTGATCTATCTTGACTTAAGAACTCCTCTATATCAAAAATAAATCAAACTTTAGACAAACTTCAAATTATATTTCACATATGTTAAGAAATACTTCTCTATATGAAGCTTTCTTCATCTTCAAGAGTCTACTTCAGAAATGGAGTTCGACCTCTACATATGACTTCGATTTTAATCATTCAAACGATACTCACATGTCCATACTACCTTTGCGCAATCATACTGATCCTGAGTTCTTCAAAAGAACTATTAGATTTCTAATTTGATCACTTAGAGCAAACCTGTGTGAGAAACAGCCTTCCAAAAAAGACGACTTTGACATGGTCAACTTCTTAAGTTGATTTCTCTCAAACTCTAACCTGTTTTGATAATGCTTTTGGACAAAACTTCCTTGCCTTCTAGCTTAGATTTTTAAAGCTCAAACATAAAAAAACTTACACTAAGCACTGAGATCCAAGCAAATCTTTAAGCATAAAAAATGTGCAATTCTGAGAACTTCACTTGTGGACTTCTACATATGAATGTTCCTACTTGTCTTACACAGAACTTGATCATAGCTTGAATAGCTTCTGAATTAGATGTGTACAAAAGATTTCCTGATCCACATGATCAGGCTGAGAGAATTCTTGGAAAGACCAGTCGCTCACTCATGCGAAAACTCTCTACACATATATCACTTGAGAACTCTGAAATCTTATTTACTATATTCTCATCTATTCTTCATCTCTCTTCACGACTATACATGAGCTTATATATACATGTGGATATAAACTCGTCACTCCATCAAGTATTTTTAAGTGTTTTCCAAAACTATTATACATAAATGTACATAACATTTGTCTCTGATTCTTCAATTGACCTCATACATTTGAGCTTGAATCTTTTCTTCAATTCTTCATTCCTAAGCTTCATGTAATCATCCATTGATGATTGTCTTGCTCCAACAGCTCCCCCTCAATCATCAATTGTGATTAGGTGCACCTTCTTTATACCTGCCATCTCTTTATACCTTTGTAACTATGGTCCATTCAAACTTTTTGTCAGCATATCTGCCACTTCCTCTTTTGTTGGTGTATACATGACTTAATTTTCTTTTTCAACTACCTTTTCTCTCAAGAAATGATACTGAATCTCTATGTGTTTAGTCCTGACATGAAAAACAGGATTAGCTACCAAATATAGTGAAATCATGTTGTCTCCAAATATGATTGGAGCACTCTCATCAATTCGTAGACTTTTTAATAAAGTCTTCAACCAAATTACTTCCTTTGCAGCTTCCACCACTCCTTTGTATTCAGCCTCTGTGGATGACAATGCAACTGTATGTTGCTTCTTTGAGCACCAAGAAATTAGCTTATCTCCAATATAACACAAATAACCATGAGTAGATCTTCTATCATCTGAATTACCTGCCCAATCTGCATCATTAAACACTTTGAGTCTAGTATCAGAAGTAAATCCATAATACAAACCTTCATTCAGAGTTCCTTTGATATATTTTACCACTCTTTGTGCTACAACCCAATGAGTTTGCTTTGGGCAATGCATAAATTGAGATAGGACACCAATTGCATATGAAAGATCTGGTCTTGTCAAGGTAGCATAGATTAAACTACCTACCAAACTCTGATATTTCTTCATATCCTTGAACTCTTCTCCTCCATACCTACTTAAATTATGATTAACCTCCAATGGTGTGGTTGAGGATTTACAATTCTCCATATCAATCTTTATCAAAAGATTTTTTAGATATCTTTCTTGTGTAGCATACACTCCATGTTAAGTGTATATAATTTCCATCCCTAGGAAATAAGAAAAATTTCCCAAATCACTTATCTTAAATCCATTTTCCATATGCTTCTTTAGCTCCTTGATTCCTTGAGCATGTGTACCTGTGACAATAATGTCATCAACATAAATACACACATAAATGTATCTACCTTCATTTGCTTTCACTAGCAAACTACTATCTATCTTTGAGGCTTGATATCCAAGTTCATTCAAGAACTTAACCAATCTATAATTCCATGATTTTGGAGCTTGTTTTAGACCATACAAAGCTTTCTTAAGTGTGCACACATAATATGATTCATTTGACTGTTTGAATCCTTCTGCTTGCTCCATATATACTTCATCTGCAATATATCCATTTAGAAATTCATTCTTTACATCTAATTGAGAAAGTTTTTGACCTTTACATGTAGCAATTGCAATTATAGTTCTGATTGTAGACATCTTGGCTACTACACTAAAGGTTTCATCGTAGTACACTCCATGTGTCTAAGTATATCCCTTGACCACAAGTCTAGCGTTGTATCTAGACACTTTTCCATCTGCAAACCTCTTTGTCTTATACACCCACTTACATCCAATTACCTTCTGATTTCTTTGGCCTTGGCACCAATTCCCAAGTCATATTCTCAAATAGAGCATCATACTCTTCTTGCATTGCATTTTCCAAATTTCCTTTCCTTTAGCTTCATCATATGTGGATGGATCTTCAGTTGTCTTCACAATGTAAGCATAATCTTTGGTTGTCAAGAAAGAGGTATCATAACTATACCTAATAGGTTGTTTTCTATCTCTTGATGATCTTCTAATTTCTGCACTTCTTGAAGTTTTTTCTTCATTTTGTTCTGGATCAAACATTAGTCTATCTTCATAATTGTCTTGCATTTCATTTCTACAAACATCATGATTAATGTCTTCTTCATATACCTTCATCTTTGACTTCCCTTTCCTTTTGATTTCTTCAAGATCTGTACATACATTATCTGATCTTGTAAACCATGTGCTTTGCTCATCAAATGTAACATCTCTTGAAAGAAGAAATTTTTTTGTGGATGGATTCCACAACCTGTATCCTATTTGTTTATCATCGTACCCAATGAACATATATTTTTTTGCTTTAGGTTCTAGCTTATGTCTTAATTGAGATGGAACATAAGCATATGCCAAACATCCAAATATTCTGCAGTGATCAAGAGTAGGTCTCTTACCCCACCATGCTTCATAAGGAGTCCTTCCCTCCAAAGCTTTGCAAGGCAACCTATTCACAAGATAAGTTGTAGTATTAATTCCTTCTCCCCACATATAATTAGGACACCTTTTTTCCTTCATCATTGATCTTGCAAACTCTACAAGAGTTCTATTTCTTCTTTCTGCAACTCCATTTTGTTGTGGGGAGTACCTGCAAGTCACTTCTCTTTTGATACCTGCATTCCACATATAATCATCAAATTCTTTAGAAAAGTACTCTCCCCCTCCATCTAATCTCAACCTTTTGAGCTTTTATCATGTAATCCTTTCTGCATAGGCATGATAGTATTTAAATGTCTCAAACACTTCAGATTTATCCTTGATCACATATAGAGTAATCCATCTAGTTGCATCATCAACAAATAGCACATAATACCTTGATCCATTTATGCTATAGTCCTTTGAGGGGCTCCACACATCTGTATGAACCAATTGAAGCATATTTGAATAACTAAATCCTTGCTTATTGTATGATTTCTTGTGGGCTTTACCTAATTCACAAGCTTCACATTTGTATATCATATGTTGACCTTCAATATTGGGTAGACCAAGCACTACACCATTCTTTGTCATTTCTTTAATTCCCCTTTCATTAAAATGTCCTAACCTCGTGTCATAGATCCAATTCAGACATCTTTTGGTTTCCATAAGTAAACAATGCATGTCCAACAACATAAACACCATCACTTCTAAATCTGACTTCATATCCTTTCTCAACAATTTGCCCTACACTTATTAAATTTTTAGGGATTGTTGGAACTTAAAGTACCTTGCTTAGGAGTGTACTTCCACTCCTTGTCCTCACTGATCCAATGCTCTCAACTTTGTGTTTCTCGTTATCTCCTATTTGAGTTGTATGTCCATTCACTTTAACTTCCATATCAGACTCAAAGAAATATTACCACTCAAATTATTACTACATCCTGAGTCAATATAAAACACCATTTGGTCTTCATTGATTACTTCATGAGTTGCATTAAGGATAAGAGTCAAGTCTTCCTTCTGATCTGAAGCATAATTGTAATATGTGTTTTTATAGGATTGAGTTTGAAAACTCCTTCCTCCTCCTCTAGCAAATGAGGTTCTACCACCTCTTCCTCTGAAATTGCCTTGTTGATTTCTGCATCCTCTTCCTCTAGGAGCAAAATTCTGATTATGACTTCCACCATTATGATTGTTATACCAACAATAATTTGCCAAATGATTTGTTCTACCACAAATCCTACAAACTTTAGTATTATCTTTGTTCTTACCTCCTCTTCCTTTTCCTCTACAATTCATCTTCCCTTTCATAAGTTTACTTGACTTGAAGATCCTTCTTCATCATTTGTCTACTTGCCTTTAGCATTTTTCTTCTTATCCTTTGAATACATTTCTTGACTTGAGCCTCTATCATTCTCTCCTTTAATGTCCTACTCAAATGTTAGCATATGTCCTAACAATTGATTAAGATCAGGAGTAAAATGATCTAATGATAGTTCTATAGAAAATATGAAAGGTTTCCACTTTTCATCTCCTCTTAGACCTGTAAGTATTTGCCTTACCAACTTGTCTTCTTCAATTTCTTCATCTACTGCTCCCAAGCTATATGCAATGTCCTTCATCCTTCTAACATAGTCAGAAATTGATGGAGAACCTTTCTTCTTGAATGTTGTAAATTCAACCCATAGTGAAGCCTTCCTCGATTTGGTTGTGTTTTGGAAATGTTCATCCAAATCATTCCATATATCTGTTGCACTTTCTAATCCTCTAATGTGTGGTAGAAGATAATCATTTATAGATGATACTCCTGGCTTGAGCATCTCTCTTCATCCAATTCTTCAATTCTGCAAGTTCTTCTCCTGTTAGAACACTTGGATCCTTAAACTGAGGCTTTTCTTCTTCTCCTGTAATAAGTGATATCAAGTCTTTGCTCATGAGGTGTGCTTCCATCCTCATGGACCATGCCTGATAATTCTCTCTATCTAGCTTGTCAATCTGCAAGCTTTCTCCCATCTCTTGACTTCTATGTCTGTAATTACTAAGATTTATGGTGATATGATGTACCTTTGATACGAAGCTTTAATCCTTCTTGATCCTTTGAACTCGTGCTTTTTTCTTCTTCAGGTTTTCTTCCAAGCCTTAATCTTTGCTTCTTCAATTCACAAGATCTTTGATATCTGCAACAATTGAGGTTCTCCTTGCTTCTTCTTCACCTTGATTTGATATTTCTGCTCTGATACCACTGCTGGAGACCTTTTAATCTCTAAATGTCTGATCTATCTTGACTTAAGAAATTCTCTATATCAAGAATAAATCAAACTTTACACAAACTTCAAATTATTTTTCACATATGTTAAGAAATCCTTCTCTGTATGAAGCTTTCTTCATCTTCAAGAGTCTGCTTCATAAATGGACTTCAACCTCTGCATATGACTTCGGTTTTAGTCATTCAAGTGATACTGACATGTCCATACTACCTTTGCACAATCATATTGATTATTAGTTCTTCAAAAGAACTATTAGATTTCTAATTTGATCACTTAGATCAAACCTGTGTCAGAAACTGCCTTCCAGAAATGATGACTTTGACATGGTCAACTCCTTATGTTGATTTCTCGTAGAATCTAACCCTTTTTGGTAAATGCTTTTGGACATAGCTTCCTTACCTTTTAACTTAGATTTTGAATGCTCAAACATAAAAAGTTTTACACTGAGCATTGAGATCCAAGCAAATCTTTAAACAAAAAATATGCAATTCTGAGAACACTTGAGACTTCTACATATGAATGTTCCTACTTTTCATAGACACAACCTGAAGAGAATTCGATCATCAAACTTTGATCGTAGCTTGATTAGCTTCTGAATTAGATGTGTACAAAAGATTTCCTGATCCACATGTTCAGGCTGAGAGAATTCTAGGAAAGACTAGCCGCTCACTGACAAGAAAACTCTCTACACATATATCACTTGAGAAGTTTGAAATCTTATTTACTATATTCTCATCATTCTTCATCTCTCTTCTATAACACGAGTATACATGAGCTTATATATACATGTGGATATAAACTCGTCACTCCATCAAGTATTTTTAAGTGTTTTCCAACACTATTATACATAAATGTACAGAACCTTTGCCTCTGATTCTTCAATTGACTTCATGCATTTGAGCTTGAATCTTTTCTTCACTTCTTCATTCCTAAGCTTCATGTAATCATCCATTGATGATTGTCTTGCTCCAACATAATAACACAAGCAAACAGAAAGGAAACATGAGTATCAAATGAGAATGCACCTTGTGTGAAGAAGTGGTACTCTAAATTACAGCATAAATCCATAAAGTAGAAAAAACTATCTCCATCCTAATGACGTTAAATGAAAATATAAACATGATACTCAGCTCGCCAAACGACGAACCTAAAGTGCTCTCATAGACATAAATACCAAATTCTCCCTCCAATGAAATGTGTTTGCGGACTGCCCCAAAAGTAAGCCCAAATAGGGTCTCAAATGTCTCTTCTAAGCATAGATAGGGACAAACGAAGTAAGCATGAAAAGGTCCATAACCTAATCGTGAAGTGCAAAGAAGCAAAGCCTAGCTCACCAACAATTTTCCACATGAAAAGTAAAGAACTAAAAGGATATAACCAAATTGAGAAATGTCAAAAGCTCGCAAATATAAAACATATTATATGCTTTGTAATGTTAAAAAAGTTAAATCTTTCGTTAATAAGTTTCTTAATTTTTGGAGAGCTCAGTATAAAGAATTTTTTAAGGGCTTCAAAAGCTCTTCCCCTTCCACATCATGAGTGGATGACTTGCGCGAGGCCAATAGCTGGCTTTACGCTCTTAGGAAAGCTTGGGAAATGTGACATCTTATGAGAGAATGTGCTAAATATGAGATCTTACGAGCGAATGTGGCACCCTAATACACGAGAACGCAATACTCTCTTAAGTGAGTAGCACTTTGTTCGCTTTTAGGCTTTTATAATGAATTTCATAGAGATCCAATGTGACTGAATAATGTGTCCTTGGGTCAATGAAATTCATGAGTGAACCTTTCTTAAATCTCTCAAATGATGGAAGCAAACTCCCAAATGCTTGAACTATTCGTAACCCCAAATGGATGATAATGCCATGGAATTCCATCACCCAAAGCTAGATATGACACAAAAGCATTAAATGAATAGAGCTCACAACGATAGAGAAAGATCAATGAAATGCATAAGGTTTACAAGCCTCCCCCAAGGATTTCCCAAACAAATGTGTGCTCATGTAGACTGATATGCCTCAACGCAAACGAATAGATGTACTCCTCCACATCCAATACATATGATTTTGGTGATAGAATTTGAACTCATGGGTAGTTTGGACACAATGCCACAAGGGCAGTCACAAAACTACACCCCTAAGGGCAACTTCGCATGGTCCATAGAAGAGGTCTTCAAAACCTTAGAACAACATAAAACGAGCATGGACCAGTGGGATGTAGGCACATATAGAAGGTTCACAAAACATATGTATCTTGATTCAAACATAAAGTGCATGAGTCTTGGAAGAGTGGAGAAACCACAATGGGACTAATTTCCTAAGCAACACATGTATTGCCCACCTTGAAGTCTTCCACCTATCATATAATTATCAAGACATAGGATGAGTACAAAATCATATGCTTGAAGAGAATCACAAGCATAACGTTTCAAAGAGGGGATTCAACCCAAATAGAGGTTATGGAATGAAAATGTGAACTACAGGGGTCACCCACATATGGCCTTAAATCACCACCTTGAGCAACCATGTGTCTCATAGCATTATACCACTATGGATAGTACCTTTGACAAAAGAAAGCTTTAAATTGACCTCCAATATCAAAAGTGAAGCTGAGAAACCCTCAAGTGTTCGAATCAATTTATCCATCATCAAATGATTTCGGAAAAGATCCCCATGAGGGGCAATCACATAGTCGAAGATTTTGAATATCTCAATGAAGCATGAGTCTCAACATGTTGTCCCAAATATATTCACAACTATGATCCAAAAAGTAAAAGAAGCATTGCATGAGTATACACATACCTTTGCGGCTATTCATGAGGTTTATGAATAAACTTATGAAGCATCGAGCATACAAAATGAACAATTCTAAAAGGGAGAAACAAAGAATGAGCTTTTTTAACACATTTTCTCACTAAGCATAAATGCTTGCGAAGCTATCATATGTATGTGAGAGAGAAGAACGGAAGAGAAACTAGTGAATTTAGTTGCCTAAGAAAGATCGATGATATTGCAACCTCTTCCAACTCCGAATGAAAAGAGCTTCAATCTTTCAACTAGATCTTGATCATGTAAAAGTACACATGAACAATAAGAAATTCCTTCAAGAGTTGAAACCTACATTTGGACAACCAAAACAAGGAGCATGAGAGAAGGCGAAGACAGCTTAACCCATAGTTCCCAATGTGTATCAAAAATGGCCTTATGTCGCCATCCAGAACACACATTTTTCCCATAGCCTTACAATAATATGGAAAAGGCTTTAACATCCCAAGGTTTCAGTTGGAGCTCCACATGTTCAAGAAGCTTGAAAACAGCATGGAGGCACAACCTTCAAGAAATGGTTTGGCGAATCCCCATGAGGGGCGGTAACAAAACCAAATCAATGCATTATAGCTTTTAGTGAAGGATTTCAAGAGCTACAATAAAAAGAAACATAGCATGGAATCAAGAAACATTTATGAGCACAACACCTTCCTTAGCATCACAACGTCTTGAGTTCATGCGCTAATGTAGGATCCAACAACTTTGTACATGCCTTCCTTGGTTTCCAACTTGAGTGAAGCATTTATAAGGATATGATCAATAAAGGCGTAGTCACTAAAGTTATGAAGTCATGTAGGACCAGATTCATGGCATTCATCATGTGAGCTATATAATTCTTCCCTCCTTGCAGCAAAGTACACATGCGTACAAGGCCCAATGGTTCTTCATTGTAGTGATATCTCTACTCTTAAATAGCCAATTGAAATTGATCATATCCTAAATATAGATCGCCCATGGGGTAGATGGAAAAACGAGCAAATGCTTCTACAAACTCGCCTACTATAGGCCTTGTCCCTACATTTTTTATCGTGACTTTATTTACAAGTTGAAAATCTTGGATGAAATGAAGTTTCCCATTCTTTTTTGGCATCATGAACTGTCTATTTGAATATGGCATTGAAGATGATTCCAATATTCACATGGATATTTTCTCCTTTGATAGTCTCATCAGCTCAGGTAAATGAGCCTTTAGGACTAAAAGGCGAACATTCGATGGTATATGTGGCAGTGTAAAGATGATCAAGGGAGAAACTTGTTTTTTATCTACACAACCTATGTTATGTAGTAAAGGAGTGAGTGCTTTCTTGCGTCTCTTGATAACATAAACTTTTCTTTTTTGTTTTTTGTAAGAAATGTTTTCTTTCCAAAATCTATCTACTTGACATTCTTGTCAGTAAAGTGATGCCCTATCAACTCTCATCTTCTTAGCATAGGTTCATGAGTCACTCTTAGATATTTTTCATAACTATCTCTCGGTAATGGTTTAGCTATGGGTTTGATTTTCTTATCAACAATCTTGTACTTGGTATTTACATTTGCAAAGCCTCAAAAATTAAGTCATATTCGTGAATAGAAGTGAGCATAATGATTTTAGATTTTCCTTTTCTTTGACCTGCTTGCTCAAGTTCTTCAAGAACAATCAAACTGCTTTCAAACTCAATAATGTTCTCAATCTTTTCATCAAGAAATATTAATCTCATGTTCTTGTAATGTTTTTTATATGTTTTTCTAAATTTTTTTGAGTTATTTTCCTTTTGCAAATAAAGTAACTTGAATGCAAAAGAATATACAAAACAACTTTCAAAACCATGTAGAGGATCAAGGGAGACATCAAACAATTTCCCACCATTGTCTTGCTCAATAGTGGATCCTAGTAGAAATTTTGGTGAAAAGATACCCCACATTCTCTCATTGGTGCACAATCATTGCACTCACAATCATAAGATTTAGTGGGGTGTTTTAGAAGATTCTTTTTGTTTCTCGCCTGATTTAGGCAGAGTATCATGACTTATAAGGACTTCAAACTGGATCGTGATGGGATTCTTGCATAAGAAGATCCTTCATTCATTGCCGTTATTTCCATTTGCATTTTAACTATGAATGGTTGCCCAAGAATGGCCTCATATGAATAGTTATCCTTGACAAAGAAGTGGAAATTTTCAAAGACTCCCCTAATCCTCAGAGGCAAAAATGCACAAGCCAGAATCATAGCTTTGGACCCATTATCTACAGCCCTCATCCTCAAGCCATGTTCTTTGCCTATTGGCCATTTGAATTGGTCATATAACGTCTTGGATAACACATTTATCTCTGACCCTAATTCAATCAAGGGTAAAGCTAAATATCAATCTCCATCATTTCCTAATTTCACTTTTACTTCTCACGTCCCTCTTGCCCACAAGTTCCTATTATAATAAATTTCAGATATTCTTGTCTTATTGTTAGGTATGATCCATCCTAGAGAATTCCTATTTGCTTCAGATATCGCAATCTCTTCATCCTCATTATCAGATGAATCACCCAAAGCAACAACTTCATTCATTTCTTGAGTGCCCTCATATGCTTCTCCCATCTCTATCTTTTGAGGTAATGGAAATCACTTTCTCTTAATCAATTCAATGAAACTATCTTTGAACTCAAGCTTTGCAATTGAGAAGACCTCTTCCAAAGACATAGTTACCTGACTCTTTAGTAAAATGTCATTTAAAATTTCCTTTGCATCATTCTTCTTTACAAAGTCCAAAATTAGTACAACCTTTGGAGCTCCTTCTTCTCCTTCTTTTCAATTTCTTGAATATTTTTTATCTTTTCAGTAGTTTCTTGATTCTTTTTTTCTACTTGTTTTGTTTCTTGATTTTCAATTGACTTTTTCTAAGGTTGATTATTCCTGAAGGGCCTCTTTTGCTATCTAATTTCCTTTCTTTTTGCCTCTTTGTCAGAAGTAGCAAGCTCCTCAAAGTGGATTTTTGTCTCCGTATCTTTGGCCTTTTCCTTATTATCCTTAATTTGTCTCCTATTCACTCTTCTTTCTAGCTCTACCTCATCCTGCATTTCATATCTTCTTCTCTTATAATCAACATTAGAAATATGCGACTAGATAGAAAATTGATCCACAAGAGACTTCCAAGACATCTTTTGCATGATTCCATCTATGGCTCTCACTAGAGCTTCTATTGACGAGTTCTTTTGAGGTTGTGGATTGATATCTTCTTAAGTTCTTGCCTCCAATGGCTCTTAGTTTGACAAATTTTCATACAGTTTCTTAGTTCTTCTATTCCCTTAATTAAAAGGCACAGGAAGCTCGGTCCTCAAGTCACAAAGTTTCTTGTCTATATGTGTTACTAAATAATGTTCTTTTTCCTGCTTGAAATCTTAACATCCAGAGGAAATGTTTTCTTATGCATCACACCACACACACCTTTTTGCTCTTCCAAATCCCCTAAATTCTCATCTATCAAATGTTCTAGTACTTCTTTGATACATGGACTGAACTGGTGGTACATGGGTCTACTGAGTAGTGGTTGCACTGGAGGTGTAGCTTGAGGTATCGTGTATCCCTGTATGTTAGGCATTGAAATGATACTTCTTCGGAATGGATATGTATAAGTAGTGCTCGATTGACTAGTGTTGGTGCAAATACCAGGCCTACACATTTGGCTAAAGATTATGTACAATTGAAGCTCCATGGAAACCATTTTAGGAAGCCTTTTATCTTTTACCATTTGTAAAAGTCATTGTCCCTTGAAAAGAATATTTTTAATCACCACCAAACCCATGGATTTATTAGCTAGAAAAGTCACGACTCTACTTGAGAGAATATCTCCTAGCTTGAAGGACTACTTTTAGTGAGAGCCAATGGAAGATTCAAATTTAAATTTAGATATCCTATCTAAAAAAGATGTCTAAAAAATGTGCGGGCAAGGTGACTTCATTTCCGAGTTCTCCTTGACCACATTGTAAGAGAGTGAGGCTTACATTGTAGCCTACACTTATCATCATCATTAGGCTTTGATTAGCATGCCTATGATCTTGTATAACATTAGGTTCTAATACAATAGATCTATACATCTCATCTATGGTCTCTCTGTCATAGTCACTCATAACAGACAATGTGTACTCCTCATATCTCAATCATTTCTTTATCATTTTCAATGTTCTATAGCTTATTGGAATTAGCTCCAAGTTCTCTACATGCTGACAAATTTTGAAGATACTCCATTCAGCCAATTTGGAAAAAATTGCATTGAAGCACTCACTAGTAAAACTCTACAGAGGTCCTAAAAAATTGGGGGGTAATGATTTGTTTGCTAAATTGATTGCTATGTGTATAATGGATCCCTTTTAAGTGACTCCACTTGGAATCATTAGCTCATTAAGCTAATTTGATACCTCTAAGAGGAATTTCTCTAATTCCTACTGTACTAGAAGCACTGAGCATAACAAACAATAGGTGTGTGAACAAAAATAGAAGTTTTCATTGATCCTTCAACTTGGACATAGTCTGTTTTGGCTCAATCACTTCTCACATCATTTCCAAAGTAAATAGGCACTTATTTAGTGTCATTGGAAAGCTACAAGGGCCTACAACGCAACTCTAAAGCATCAAGGGGCTGGTAGAAAGCAAGATTTGGTAGTACCTACTCGTTTCTTAGAGTATCCATCCATCTTTCCCAACAGTAGTATCAAAGCAAAGCTAAGGTAAAATTGGGAGATGGTTTTCCTTCTTTCATTGATAAATTAGACAGAAACAACTACCAAGCATGGTCCTTCAGGATGAAGACATACTTGTTAGGAAGGAGCCTCTATGGCTACATCTGAGGAGATGAGGAGATGCACATATTCAGAAGCAAAAGACAACCTACGAGAGGAGCAAGAAAGACTCGACACATGGTGTGCCAAGGATGCATTAGCAAGGTCTTTAACTCAATCTCTGATTTGCTTGTTCCACATATTAGAAACTGTAAGACATCCCAAGAGACTTGGGAAACATTGTCTTCCTATTTCGCTTCCAACACAAGGGCTAGGAAGAACCAACTGTGGATTGAGTTTACCACTCAAATAAAGCAGCGCAAGCAAGGCATCTCAGAGTATGTGACCACAGTCAAAGATGTAGCAAATCAATTGGCAAGCATAGGAGAAGAAATTGAAGACGAGCACATTGTAAGACAAGTAATCAATGGTATTAAAGTTGATGAAAATTTGGAGAGCTTCACAACTGCCATGGACTTTTACATGGACATGCAGATTCCAGACCTTACCACTGTCCTGTGGCAACTCTTTACCCATGAAACCAAGCTCAACAAGAATGGAGATTCATCAAGAGGTAATAGCTCTTCTACCCTATACATTGATGGAAGTAAATACAAAGAGAAAGGGAAGAACAAGAAGATTGAGGATGAAGGAGCTACCTCCCAAGCCAACTATGCAGGGAGAGGTAGAACCGCAAAAGGAAGGGGAAGAGGAGGTAAGCAAGGTAGGGGGAGACCTTATGACTCCTCTTAATGTAATATTTTTGGATTTTCAAATCATACTACAGATGAGTGTTACAGGAACTTCAAGAATCAGAGAGGAAGAGGATATCAAAGAGGTGGATATACACAATCAAGAGGAAGATTCAATCACCATCAAGGATACAATAACAACTACAACAACAACTACAATAGCAACTACCAAGGAGGCTACAAATCAAGGAAAGATTACAACAACTATACAAAGGAGCAAGATTATTCTCTTCAGATTATGAATATGACTTCGAAATGATGACCATCTATTCGACATTGACTCAGGATGCTCAAATCATGTTGCAGGCAATGTAGCTCTTCTCTCTGACCTTCAAGAACCAAAGGGTAAGCATCAGGCGCAAAAAAATGATGCCACCAAGCACTCAGTGATTAAAGTAGCCAATGTTAAGACTTCTGATGGAAATAAGAATCTGTTGAGCAGTGTTCTATATGTACCTACAATTACCAAGAATTTGATGGGTGTTGGCAAGATTGTGGAAAAGGGTTTGCAGGTTAGGTTGGACCAATATGAAGCATTTGTGGAGGATCCCCAACATGGGTTCAAGAGAGTTTCCAAAGGAGAAAAGACAGATAGATTATTCACTTTTGAACTTGAGGATACAAGGAACATTGCACTTTATAGCTACAAAGATTAAAAACTATCAAAACTTGAATTTTGCATAAGAGATTAGGGCATGTTGATGAAAGAACCTTAAAGCAAATATGTAGAGATCAATGTGTGCTTGGAATACCTAATGTATCCAAGCAACACATGATTTATAAATGTGGTACTTGTTAGTTTGGAAAATCTCACAGATTACCCCTCTCAAGGAAAGGCTACATGCATGAGGACTACCTAGAGCTTGTCCATACACATGTATTAGGACCAAGTAAGGTTCCCTCAATTTCTGGATCAAGGTATTATGTATCTTTCATTGATGACTTCAATAGGTGGACTCTCTTATATTTTATGAAGCACAAAGATGAAGTATTCAGTTGCTTTAAAAAAAATCTTGCACTTGTTGAGGATTAAACAGGAAGAAACCTAAAGAGACTAAGGTCAAATGGAGGAGGTGAGTACTTCTCAAATGAGTTTGATGCATTCTTGCAGGACAAAGGAATCAAGAGACAAATTACAAGAAGTTATACCGCTGAGCAAAATAGGGTGGCAGAGAGAAGAAATAGATTAATTGTTGAAACAGCTAGGTCAATGTTAAATGAGAAAAAATTACCAAATTATTTGTGGGCAGAGAGTGTACCTACTTCCACTTATCTTGTGAACAGGTCACCATCCAAATCTCTTGATGGGATGACCCCATATGAAGCATTGCATGGTAGAAGACCTTCACTTGATCATTATAGGATCTTGGATGTATTGTTTATGTGCATATCCATTCTCAAATAAGAGGTAACCTAGACCCTAAGGCAGAAAAGTGCATCTTCATAGGGTATGACTTGAATCAGAAAGCATACAGGTTCTACAATCCTTCCAATAAAGCATTTATTGTCAGTAGAGATGTTGTCTTTGATGAGAATGACTCTTGGTTTGAAAGTGAATGCAGGAAAGTAAATCTACCTCATGACTTGGAAAAGGAGTTTCCAAGCCTCACTAAGGAGGAGCCTAATCAGATTGAAGATATCAACTCAGATGATGAGGAAATCATCACCCTAGAAGAATTCGAGGCATGGAAGTCCGAAGGTAAAGTCAAGATGAAGAAGTTGGAGGATATACCTGAATCATCCAACCAAGCAATCAGAAGATCACAAAGGGAGAGCAAGAAGCCTATCAAATATGGGTATGAAACTTCCTTAGTTACTAAGCACTCTCTTTATCTTGCAAAAGACTTGTCATTTGAAGAGCCATCATCATATGAAGAGGCAAAGACCAAGCCAGAATGGAAGGAAGCTATGGATGAGGAAATTGAAGCACTCAAGGACAGTGATACTTGGGAACTAATACGAAAGAAGGAGTCTATGAAGGTAATTGGTTCTAGATGGATCTATAAGATCAAAAGAAAATTTGATGGATCAATAAGCAGGTACAAAGATAGACTTTTGGCAAAGGGTTTTGCACAAACCCAAGGAGTTGATTATGAAAAAACCTTCTCACCTCTGGCCAAAATGCCAACCATCAGGGTATTGGTAAGTGTGGCTGCATCAAAGAATTGGAGCATGTATCAATTGGATTTAAAAAATGCATTTCTAAATGGCTCGATTTCAGAGGAGGTGTACATGTCTCAATCTCCTCGCTATGAGGACCCAAGCAAGGTAACATATGTATGTAAATTGAACCAATCTCTTTATGGACTGAAG
Organism: Ceratopteris richardii; assembly: GCA_020310875.1. Lineage (NCBI taxonomy): Eukaryota > Viridiplantae > Streptophyta > Polypodiopsida > Polypodiales > Pteridaceae > Ceratopteris > Ceratopteris richardii. The sequence goes on along the minus strand of CM035424.1, from coordinate 16,492,371 downwards.
TAAGCACCTAGGCCACGGAACCATAGGTTGACCACATACCTTCATGATCAAGGATTTATCATGAGTAAAGCACATACTTCTCTATTTGTTAAGCAGAGTAATTAAGAAGTAATATAACTATGTGTATATGTTGTTGGTGCAGACCAATCACCAATTGAATGTTTGGAAGATTAAAGAATGAAGGAAGATTCAATTCTTGAAGCTTGGAAGAAGGATACATTCAGAGGATATGAGGAATGTACACATATGTACATTAGTATAGTTATAGTTCACTTAGATCTTTGATTAGTCATAGACTTGTACAAATTTCTCTATAAATACCTTGAAAATGTCGAGGCGTGATATGAGAGCATATGGAAGAATAGATGAGTAAGTACAGAAGTCAAGAAAGGAGAAGTTAGATGTCATGAGACATGTGAAATGTTAGTTGAGTTTTCCTCTCATCACTCAACTGTAATTTTTCTGAGTAATTGAAGAAATATTGCACCCGATGTTTCTGTGTCTGCTCCGTCTGTGTTAGATCATTTGTGAAATCCTTTTGAGGATATCTAAGTTCATAGTTAATGAGTCTATGACTTAAGTTTCAGAGTCTAATTGTAAACAGGCTAGGAGAATTGTTAATAGGAACATTCATATGTGATGAGTGTTCACAGTCTTCTGAAACAGGCGCAGATTTCGAGTTCAATGAAATGAGTAGTGCTCAGTGCACAGTGTAAATTTTTACACATATGATAGTTCAAAATCTAAGTTGAGAGATAAGCTATCTACAGCCAAAAGGATTTGGTAAAACGGGTTCGACATTGTGAGAACTAAAGTTAAGAAGTTAGGGGTGTCAAAATCGACTTCTCAGAAGTGCAGATTTAGACATAGGTAACTTGTGAAGTTGATTTCTCAAGTTATACTAAACCTTTTGAAGGAATTTAACTTGGAGGAGGTGCGCAACTTCTAGGCGACACTCCATACAAAATTTTATAGAAAACTTTACATGTTTGATAGGTCAATGAGAAGAAATTGTGCAGCAGACTTTCTATGTTTTATCTTCTTCACAGAATTTTTCAACTTTTGATAATTTGGAGATTGGACCTCTAATTTGGTGAAGATTTTGACTTACTCTTGGTATAGAGGTGCTCTAATCATAAGAGTAGGTTATTCTTTTGGAGATTAACACTCTCCATCAGTGGTATCAGAGCAGGAGACATCAAAATTAAGGAAAGGAGGATCCCGACTGCTGCAGATTCAAGAAATTCAACAACTGAAGAACTAAAAGGTGAAAGCTTGAAGGCAAAGCTTGAGGAGGAGACCATACGACATCAAGAAAGACAAAAGGACTCTAATTTGAAGTAAAGGTACATATATTGTTCATAAAGCTTGAAGATTTCAATACACAGGTGGACACAAGATGGGAGATTCTCTACAGATAGAGAAATTGGATAGGGAAAACTATCCTGCATGGTCAATGAGGATGGAAGCTCATCTTATGAGCAAAGTTTTAATAGCCTACATCACAGGAGAAGAAGAGAAGCCAGAGTTCAGAGATCCTAGTGTTCCAACTAGGGAAGAGTTAGCAGATTTGAAAAATTGGATGAAGAAAGATGCTCAAGCTAGGAGCATTATCTATATGGCAGTCAATGATTATTTGTTACCTCATATTCGAGGTCTTGAAAGTGCAACTCATATTTGGAATGCTTTGGAGGAGCATCTCCAGAATAGTACTAAGTCAAGGAAGGCATCCTTATGGGCAGAGTTTACCACCTTTAAGAAGAAGGCTTCTCAATCCATTTCAGACTATGTGACAAGAATGAAAGATATTGCAGATGCTTTAGGAGCTGTTGATGAAGACATTGAGGAGGATAAATTGGTAAGGCAAATCCTTACAGGTTTAAGAGGTGATGACACATGGAAGCCATTCATTTTGTCTACAGAGTTATCACTTGATCATTTCACTCCTGATTTAAATCAGTTGCTAGGTCATATGCTAACATTTGAGCAGGATGTTAAAGGAGATGGTTACAAGAGTGCAGGTCATGCAATGTACTCAAAGGACAAGAAGAAGAATAGCAAAGGAAAGCAACAAGCAAATGAAGATGAAGGCACAACTAGTCAAGCCAACTTCCTAAGAGGAAGAGGAGGTGGCAAAGGTAGAGGAAGAGGCAGGAACAACAAAGATGGAGGCAAAGCTTGCTGGATTTGTGGTAAGACAAATCACTTAGCTAATGATTGTTGGCACAATACTCAGAGTAATAATGGATATAGTCAAAATTATAATGCAAGAGGAAGAGGAGGCAGAAATCAAAGAGGTAATTTCAGAGGTAGAGGTAGTAGGAGTTACTTTGGAAGAAATGCAGGTAGAGGATTCCAAAGTCAACAATATAACAATACCTACTACAATTATGCTTCAGATCAAAAGGAAGATTCAACATTGATAATGAATGCAACTTGTGAAAGGCAGAGTGAAGATCAAAGAGTCTTCTACATTGACTCAGGGTGTAGCAATCACCTAAGTGGTAATATAGCTTTGATGACTAATTTGGAGAATAAGGTTTTTAATCATGTTGTTCAAACAGGTGACAACACAAAGCACAATGTGAAGTCAATTGGATCAGTGAAGGCCAAGGATGGTAGCACCTTATTGAGTAAGGTCTTGTATGTTCCTACAATTCCTAAGAATTTGATAAGTGTAGGACAAATAGTGGAAAAAGGTTATGAAGTAAGGTTCACTAATGATGGAGTATATGTGGAAGACCCTAGTCAAGAGTATAAACAGATTGTTTCAGGGAAGAAAGAAGGAAGATTATTTACATTGAAGATTCAAGGCAATATTGGTCATGCTATGTTCACATATGGAGGACATAAGATCTCTGAGTTAGATCTTTGGCACAAGAGGCTTGGACATTTCAATGAAAGAGGTATTAAAGACATGATTAAAAATGGTTCAGTGCTTGGATTGCCTAATGTTGCAGGTCAACATATGACATACAAATGTGAGGCATGTCAATTAGGTAAAGCTCATAAGCATTCCTATTCCAAGCATGGTTTTATGTACTCAGAGAAGCTTGAATTGGTACACACAGATGTGTGGAGACCATCAAAGGATTTCAGTATAAATGGGTCAAGGTATTATGTGATTTATGTTGATGATGCTACTAGATGGATCACTATTTATGTGATCAAAGATAAGTCAGAAGTGTTTAATACATTTAAACACTATCATGCATATGCAGAAAGAATTACAGGTCATAAGATGAAGAGATTAAGGTCAGATGGAGGGGGAGAGTATTTCTCTAATGAATTCAGTGATTACTTGTGGAATGCAGGTATAAAAAGGGAAGTTACTTGCAAGTACTCTCCTCAACAAAATGGTGTAGCAGAAAGGAGAAATAGAACACTTGTTGAGTTTGCAAGATCCATGATGAAGGAGAAAAATTGCCCTAATTATTTGTGGGTTGAGGCTGTAAATACAGCTACTTATTTGGTCAATAGGTTACCATGTAAAGCCTTGCAGGGTATGACACCATATGAGGCTTGGTGGGGTAAGAGACCTACCTTGGATCATTGCAGAGTTTTTGGATGTGTGGCATATGCATATGTGCCATCACAACTAAGACACAAATTGGAACCTAAAGCTGAAAAATATGTTTTCATTGGTTATGATGATAAGCAGATGGGTTATAGATTGTGGAGTCCATCTACAAAACAATTCATGGTTTCTAAAGATGTTACATTTGATGAGCAAAGTACTTGGTATGCAGGTACAATCAATATCAATACAGGTGATGAAGAAGAAGTGAGTCAAAAGAAAGGTAAGTCAAAGATTCAAATAATTGATGAAGAAGAGAATAATGAAGTGCAGGGTGAAGTTGAAGAAATGCCAAGATTTGATCCTGAGTGTGAAGAACCAGAAACCTCAAGGAGTGGAGAACTCAGAAGATCATCAAGAAATAGGTGGCAACCTACAAGGTATAGTTATGATACTTCTTTTTTGGCTACAAAAGATTATGCTTATATGATGAAAACAGATGAAGACCCTTCTACATATGAAGAGGCAAAAGGTAAGGAAAAATGGGAGAAAGCTATGCAGGAAGAATATGATGCACTATTGGAAAATCAAACTTGGGATTTGGTTCCTAAACCAAATAGTCAGAAGATCATTGGATGTAAGTGGGTTTATAAGACAAAAAGGTTTGCATATGGAAGTGTGTCTAGGTACAAAGCTAGACTTGTTGTCAAAGGGTTTGCTCAGACATATGGTGTTGATTATGATGAGACTTATAGTCCTGTGGCAAAGATGACAACCATCAGGACACTTATAGCTATTGCTGCATGTAAAGGTTGGAAGTTATGTCAACTTGATGTGAAAAATGCTTTTTTGAATGGTTATATTTCAGATGATGTGTTCATGGAGCAACCTCAAGGGTTCAAAGATAAAAGGTATCCAGATCATGTGTGTAAGCTCAAGAGAGCTTTGTATGGCTTAAAGCAGGCCCCAAGGGCATGGAATTATAGACTTGTAAAGTTCTTGAAAGAACTTGGATTTCAGGTGTCTAAAGCAGATAGTAGCTTGCTTGTCAAAGCAAGTGATAATGGTTTCATATACATGTGCATATATGTTGATGATATAATCCTTCCAGGTACAGATGAAGAAGGAATACAAAGACTCAAGAAGCAAATGGAAAAGGAGTTCAAAATAAGTGACTTGGGATACTTGTCATACTTCTTGGGCATGGAGATTACATATACTCAACATGGAGTATTTGTGACTCAAGAAAGGTATTTGAAGAACTTGTTAATCAAGTTTAAAATGGATGATTGCAGGGTAGCACCTACACCAATGGAGGTGAATCACAAATTGAGTAAATTTGGAGGTGAAGAATTCAAGGACATGAGACAATATCAGAGTTTGGTTGGTAGTCTTATCTATGCTACTTTAACTAGACCTGATTTATCATATGCAGTAGGGGTTTTGTCTCAATTCATGCATTGCCCAAGGAAAGAACATTGGATTGCAGGACAAAGAGTGTTGAGGTACATTAAGGGTACACTCAATGAAGGTTTGTATTATGGGTTCACATCAGATACAAACATCAAAATTTATAGTGATGCAGATTGGGCAGGTAATCCAGATGATAGAAGGTCAACTTATGGATACATGTGTTATGTGGGAGATAAACTTATCTCATGGTGTTCCAAGAAGCAACATACAGTTGCTTTGTCTTCTACAGAAGCTAAATATAAAGGCATGGTTGAAGCTGCAAAGGAAGTGATTTGGCTCAAGACCTTGATGAAGAGTTTTGACATTGTGCATGGGATACCAATTATATATGGAGATAACATGAGTTCATTGTATTTAGCTGCTAATCCTGTTTTTCATGCCAGGACCAAACACATTGAGATTCAGTATCACTTTCTAAGAGAGAAAGTGATGGATAAGGAGGTTGAAGTCATACATACTTCAACTAAAGATCAGATAGCTGATATGCTTACAAAGAGCTTGGATGGACCAAAGCTACAGAAGTTTAAAGACATGGCAGGCATAAAGAAGATAAGAGAAACCTCAATTGATGATTGAGGGGGAGCTGTTGGTGCAGACCAATCACCAATTGAATGTTTGGAAGATTAAAGAATGAAGGAAGATTCAATTCTTGAAGCTTGGAAGAAGGATACATTCAGAGGATATGAGGAATGTACACATATGTACATTAGTATAGTTATAGTTCACTTAGATCTTTGATTAGTCATAGACTTGTACAAATTTCTCTATAAATACCTTGAAAATGTCGAGGCGTGATATGAGAGCATATGGAAGAATAGATGAGTGAGTACAGAAGTCAAGAAAGGAGAAGTTAGATGTCATGAGACATGTGAAATGTTAGTTGAGTTTTCCTCTCATCACTCAACTGTAATTTTTCTGAGTAATTGAAGAAATATTGCGCCCGATGTTTCTGTGGCTGCTCCGTCTGTGTTAGATCATTTGTGAAATCCTTTTGAGGATATCTAAGTTCATAGTTAATGAGTCTATGACTTAAGTTTCAGAGTCTAATTGTAAACAGGCTAGGAGAATTGTTAATAGGAACATTCATATGTGATGAGTGTTCACAGTCTTCTGAAACAGGCGCAGATTTCGAGTTCAATGAAATGAGTAGTGCTCAGTGCACAGTGTAAAGTTTTACACATATGATAGCTCAAAATCTAAGTTGAGAGATAAGCTATCTACAGCCAAAAGTATTTGGTAAAACGGGTTCGACATTGTGAGAACTAAAGTTAAGAAGTTAGGGGTGTCAAAATCGACTTCTCAGAAGTGCAGATTTAGACATAGGTAACTTGTGAAGTTGATTTCTCAAGTTATACTAAACCTTTTGAAGGAATTTAACTTGGAGGAGGTGCGCAACTTCTAGGCGACACTCCATACAAAATTTTATAGAAAACTTTACATGTTTGATAGGTCAATGAGAAGAAATTGCGCAGCAGACTTTCTGTGTTTTATCTTCTTCACAGAATTTTTCAACTTTTGATAATTTGGAGATTGGACCTCTAATTTGGTGAAGATTTTGACTTACTCTTGGTATAGAGGTGCTCTAATCATAAGAGTAGGTTATTCTTTTGGAGATTAACACTCTCCATCAGTGGTATCAGAGCAGGAGACATCAAAATTAAGGAAAGGAGGATCCCGACTGCTGCAGATTCAAGAAATTCAACAACTGAAGAACTAAAAGGTGAAAGCTTGAAGGCAAAGCTTGAGGGAGGAGACCATACGACATCAAGAAAGACAAAAGGACTCTAATTTGAAGTAAAGGTACATATATTGCTCATAAAGCTTGAAGATTTCAATACACAGGTGGACACAAGATGGGAGATTCTCTACAGATAGAGAAATTGGATAGGGAAAACTATCCTGCATGGTCAATGAGGATGGAAGCTCATCTTATGAGCAAAGATTTAATAGCCTACATCACAGGAGAAGAAGAGAAGCCAGAGTTCAGAGATCCTAGTGTTCCAACTAGAGAAGAGTTAGCAGATTTGAAAAATTGGATGAAGAAAGATGCTCAAGCTAGGAGCATTATCTATATGGCAGTCAATGATTATTTGTTATCTCATATTCGAGGTCTTGAAAGTGCAACTGATATTTGGAATGCTTTGGAGGAGCATTTCCAGAATACTACTAAGTCAAGGAAGGCATCCTTATGGGCAGAGTTTACCACCTTTAAGAAGAGTCTATACTAATTTAGGAATTTATATTAGTGAGATAAAGTACATAGAGGATATGTTAAAGAAGTTTTAGTTGCAGGATGCAAAGGTAGCAAGTACTCCAATGGAGGTAAATCAAAAGCTAAGTGCTCATGAAGGTGATGTGCTTGAGAATATTGCAGGTTACCAAAGCATAGTGGGAAGCTTGAACTATGCTACATTGAAAAGGATTGATATTGCTTATGGAGTAAGTGTTTTAAGCCAATTTATGCACAAACCTAGGGCACCTCATTTGGAAGCTGCGAAGAGGATTTTGAAGTACCTTAAGGACACTCAAAATCAAGGATTGTATTTTCCTTATACTTCAGACTTGGACATCAAGATATATTCAGATGCAGATTGGTGAGGTTGCAAAGATGATAGAAGGAGTAACTCAAGATACTTATCATTTGCAGGGGACAAACGTATATCATGGTCTTCAAAGGAGCAACCTACTGTTGCTTTATCTTCTACAGAGGTAGAGTATAGAGGGTTGGCCAATGCTAATCAAGAGCCATATGGATTAGACTGATATATACAGATTTAGGTTTTGCATACTACATCTCCAATGATTTTTGGAAATAATACAAGCTCATTACTGTTGGTGCATGTCAATCATCAATTGAAGATTTAATGAAGAAATGAAGTCAAGAAATCAAGAAGAGAACAAATTCAGAAGTTTGAAGGAAGGACATACTCAGAAATTCAAAGCTATTTATACATATGTACATTAGTTCAGATATAGGTTACTTATGTTTTTTGATTAGTCATAAGTTTGTACATGTTTGCCTATAAATGGTTTTGAAAAAGTCGGGGCAAGTAGAATAGAGAATAGGAAGAGAGAAATCAGATGTAGAAAGTGTCATTGGACACATGAAAAGTTAGTTGAGTTACTTCCTCAATGTAGTTGTAACTTTTCTGAGTAATCGAAGAAAATCTTGTGCCCGATGTTTCGATGTCTTCTACTTCTGTAGTTAATCTTTTGAGAAATCCTTCTGAACATATCTAAGTCCATAGTTAATCAATCTATGGCTAGAATTTGAGAGTCCAATTGTAATCAGGCTAAGAGAATTTTGCATAGGAACATTCATATGTGAAATGTTCTAAGTGTCTTCTGAAACAGGTGCAGATTTCGTGATCAAAGAAATGATCAGTTCTCAGCACATAGTGTAAAGTTTTACACATGTGATAGCTAAAAATCTAAGTTGAAAGATAAGCTATCTACATCTAAAAGCATTTGACCAAACCGGTTCGACATTGGGAGAACTATAGCTAAGAAGTTGCAGGTGTCAAAGTCGCTACTGCAGAGAAGGTGTTTTACACATAGGTAAATTGTTTGTGTGATTTCTCAGAGTATACTGAATCATTTGCAGAGATTTAAGTTGGAGAAGGTGCGCAACCTTAAGGCAAAGCAATCAACAAAGTTTTATCAAAAACTTTACACAAATGATTAGTCAATCAAGGATTAATCTGCAGCAGACTTTTTGAGAAATGATTTCTTCACAGTTAATCAATTTCTTGGTAATGTGATAGTGGATTTCCAAAATCCTGTGGAGTTTAAAGTTATTCTTGGTCTAGAGGTGGTCTAATACCAAGGATAGCTTGTTCTTTTGGAGATTAACACTCTCCATCAGTGGTATCAGAGCAGGTTGTGTCAAAATTAAGGAAAGGAAGACTCCGACTGCTGCTCATCTGATGAGCAAAGTTTTGATAGCATACATTACAGGTGAAGAAGAGAAGCCTCAGTTCAGAGATCCTAGTGTTCCAACTAGGGAAGAATTGTCAGATCTAAAGAATTGGATGAAGAAGGATGCTCAAGCAAGGAGCATAATCTACATGGCAGTCAATGACTATTTGCTTCCTCACATTAGAGGACTTGAAGGTGCATGTGACATTTGGAATGCTTTGGAAGAGCATTTCCAAAACACAACCAAATCAAGGAAGGCTTCACTATGGGCAGAATTTACTACTTTCAAGAAGAAGGCCTCACAATCAATCTCTGATTATGTGACAAAGATGAAGGATATTGCAGATTCTTTAGGTGCAGTGGATGAAGATATTGAAGAAGATAAATTGGTAAGACAAATTCTCACAGGGCTAAGAGGAGATGAGAAGTGGAAGCCTTTTATTTTGTCTACAGAACTTTCATTAGATCACTTCACTCCTGATTTGAATCAATTGTTAGGTCATATGCTAACTTTTGAGAATGATATCAAAGGAGATGTAGATAAGAGTGCAGGTCATGCAATGTATTCTAAAGACAAGAAGAAAGCTAACAAAGGAAAGCAACAATCAGGTGAAGAAGAAGGTACTTCAAACCAAACAAATTTCATAAGAGGAAAAGGAAATGGCAGAAAGTAGAGGAAGAGGTAGAAACAACAAAGATAATGCAAGAGCTTGTTGGATATGTGGTAAGACCAATCATCTATCTCATGATTGTTGGCACAATAATCAGAACAATGGTAATTATCAGAACTTTAATCAAAGAGCAAGAGGTGGTAGATTTCAGAGAGGAAACTTCAGAGGTAGAGGTGGTAGGAATTCTTTTGGAAGAGGTGGAGGAAGAAGCTTCCAAAATCAATCCTATAATAACACCTACTACAACTATGCATCAGATCAGAAGGAGGATTCGACTCTCATTATGAATGCAACATGTGAAACCTCACATGAGGACATGAGAGTGTTCTATATTGATTCAGGATGTAGTAATCATTTAAGTGGAAATATTGCTTTGATGACTGATCTAGATCATAATGCAATTAACCATACAGTTCAGACAGGTGATAATACAAAGCATAAGGTAAAGTCAATTGGTTCAGTCAAGGCTAAAGATGGGAGCACTCTTCTGAGTAAGGTTCTTTATGTTCCCACAATTCCAAAGAATTTGATCAGTGTAGGTCAAATTGTGGAAAAAGGATATGAGGTAAGGTTCACCAATGATGGAGTCTATGTTGAAGACCCTAGTCAAGGGTATAAACAGGTTGTTACAGGAAAGAAAGAAGGAAGGCTCTTCACATTGAAGGTACAAGGAAATGTTGGACATGCCATGTTCACATATGGAGAGCAGAAGGTATTTGAATTGGATCTTTGGCATAAAAGACTTGGACATTTCAATGAGAGAGGTATTAAAGAAATGATTAACAATGATTCAGTGCTTGGGTTGCCTTACATTGCAGGTCAACACATGACATACAGATGTGAGGCATGTCAATTAGGTAAGGCTCATAAGCAATCCTATTCCAAGCATGGGTTTATGTATTCAGAAAGACTTGAATTGGTGCATACAGATGTGTGGGGTCCTTCAAAGGACTTTAGTATAAATGGTTCAAGATATTATGTCATATATGTTGATGATGCTACCAGATGGATCACAATTTATGTGATTAAAGAAAAGTCAGAAGTGTTTAATACATTTAAACACTATCATGCATACGCAGAAAGGATTACAGGTCAAAAATTGAAGAGACTAAGGTCAGATGGAGGGGGCTGAAGCTGTTAATACAGCTACATATTTGGTCAATAGATTGCCTTGTAAAGTTTTGCAAGGTATGACACCATATGAAGCTTGGTGGGGTAAGAGACCTACCTTGGATCATTGCAGAATATTTGGATGCTTGGCATATGCATATGTGCCATCTCAATTGAGGCATAAGTTGGATCCTAAGGCAGAAAAGTATGTATTCATTGGTTATGATGATAAGCAAATGGGATACAGGTTGTGGAGTCCATCCACAAAGCAATTCCTTGTATCCAAGGATGTTACATTTGATGAGAAAGGTACTTGGTATGCAGGTAAATATAATATACATGCAGATGTTGAAGAAGTAGTGGATCAAAGGAAAGGTAAAGCAAAGATTCAATTACTTGATGAAAATGAGAATAATGAAGTACAGGTTGAAGTTGAAGAGAGGCCAAGGTTTGATTCAGAATGTGATGAACCAGAGACTTCAAAAAGTGCAGAAGTTAGGAGGTCATCTAGGCACAAATGGCAACCCACAAGATGAAGTTTACATGGAGCAACCAGATGGGTTCAAAGATCAAGTGAGTCCAAATTATGTGTGTAAGCTCAAGAGAGCTTTGTATGGATTAAAGCAGGCCCCAAGGGCATGGAATTATAGGCTTGTAAAGTTCTTGAAGGATCTTGGATTTCAAGCATCAAAGGCAGATAGTAGCTTGCTAGTCAAAGCAAGTGAAGATGGATTCATTTATGTTTGTATTTATGTTGATGACATAATACTTACAGGAACAGATGATAAAGGAATACAAATGATCAAGAAGCAGATGGAGAAAGAGTTCAAAATCAATGATTTGGGGAACTTGTCATTCTTCTTGGGAATGGAGATTTTATATACTCAACATGGAGTATATGTGACCCAAGAAAGGTATCTTAAAAATTTGCTAACCAAATTTAAAATGGAAGATTGCAGGGTTGCACCCACACCATTGGAAGTGAACTATAAATTGTCTAGATTTGGAGGAGAAGAATTCAGAGACATGAAGCTCTATCAAAGTTTGGTTGGTAGCTTGATTTATGCTACATTAACAAGGCCTGATTTGTCATATGTAGTTGGTGTGCTTTCACAATTTATGCATTGTCCTAGAAAGGAACATTGGATTGCAGGACAAAGAGTACTTAGGTACATCAAGGGTACACTCAAAGAAGGGTTGTACTATGGATTTACTTCTGATACAAGAGTGAAGATATATAGTGATGCAGATTGGGCAGGTAATGTGGATGATAGAAGATCAACACATGGATATTTGTGCTATGTAGGAGACAAATTGATTTCATGGTGTTCTAAGAAGCAACATACAGTTGCTTTGTCATCTACAGAAGCAGAATATAAAGGTATGGTGGAAGCTGCAAAGGAGGTAATATGGCTAAAGAAACTTATGAAGAGTTTTGATGTTGTTCAGAGTATTCCTATAATTTGTGGAGATAATATGAGCTCTCTATACTTGGCAGCTAATCCTGTGTTTCATGCTAGAACTAAGCATATTGAAATACAATATCATTTTCTGAGAGAGAAGGTCATTGATAAGGAAATTGAAGTTATGCATACTTCTACAAAAGATCAACTTGCAGACATGATGACAAAAAGTCTAGATGGACCAAAGCTACAGAGATTCAAGGATATGGCAGGTATTAAGAAGATAGAGAAAAACCTCAATTAATGATTGAGGGGGAGCTGTTGGTGCATGTCAATCATCAATTGAAGATTTAATGAAGAAATGAAGTCAAGAAATCAAGAAGAGAACAAATTTAGAAGTTTGAAGGAAGGACATACTCAGAAATTCAAAGCTATGTATACATATGTACATTAGTTCAGATATAGGTTACTTATGTTTTTTGATTAGTCATAAGTTTGTACATGTTTGCCTATAAATGGTTTTGAAAAAGTCGGGGCAAGTAGAATAGAGAATAGGAAGAGAGAAATCAGATGTAGAAAGTGTCATTGGACACATGAAAAGTTAGTTGAGTTACTTCCTCAATGTAGTTGTAACTTTTCTGAGTAATCGAAGAAAATCTTGTGCCCGATGTTTCGATGTCTTCTACTTCTGTAGTTAATCTTTTGAGAAATCCTTCTGAACATATCTAAGTCCATAGTTAATCAATCTATGGCTAGAATTTGAGAGTCCAATTGTAATCAAGCTAAGAGAATTTTGCATAGGAACATTCATATGTGAAATGTTCTAAGTGTCTTCTGAAACAGGCGCAGATTTCGTGATCAAAGAAATGATCAGTTCTCAGCACATAGTGTAAAGTTTTACACATGTGATAGCTAAAAATCTAAGTTGAAAGATAAGCTATCTACATCTAAAAGCATTTGACCAAACGGGCTCGACATTGGGAGAACTATAGCTAAGAAGTTGCAGGTGTCAAAGTTGCTATTGCAGAGAAGGTGTTTTACACATAGGTAAATTGTTTGTGTGATTTCTCAGAGTATACTGAATCATTTGCAGAGATTTAAGTTGGAGAAGGTGCGCAACCTTAAGGCAAAGCAATCTACAAAGTTCTATCAAAAACTTTACACAAATGATTAGTCAATCAAGGATTAATCTGCAGTAGACTTTTTGAGAAATGATTTCTTCACAGTTAATCAATTTCTTCGTAATGTGATAGTGGATTTCCAAAATCCTGTGGAGTCTAAAGTATTCTTGGTCTAGAGGTGGTCTAATACCAAGGATAGCTTGTTCTTTTGGAGATTAACACTCTCCATCAATTACATCTTGTAGAAAATCCTATTTATCATGCTAGGACCAAGCATATAGAGGTCCATTATCATTATGTGAGAGAGAAGCTATTGAGCAAGGAAATTCTGTTCGCATATGTATCAACTAATATGCAATGTGCAGACTTATTGACATTCAAGAAGATTGAAGAAGAAGACCAAGCCAAAATGTTTGGCTTGAGGGGGAGCTGTTGGTGCAAATACCAAGCCTACACATTTGGCTAAAGATTATGTACAATTCAAGCTCCATAGAAACCATTGCTAGGAAGCCTTTTATCTTTTACCATTTGTAAAAGTCATTGTGACTTGAAAAGAATATTTGTAATCACCACCAAACTCGTGGATTTATTAGCTGGAAACTTCACGACTCTACTTGAGAGAATATCTGTTAGATTGAAGGACTACTTATAAACAATCTCTTTACTTACCTTGACTTGGTTTCTTTCTTAGACTTGATTTTTACTTGATTTCTTCCCTTCTTTTTTTACTTGATTTTTTCTTTGATTAAGCTTGATTTTCTTTCTCTTTTTTATTTCAAAACTTTGATTTTTCTTTTCCTTGATTTCTTAATATTCCATTTTTGCTTTTAGATTTTTAAAGTTTTTTATTTATTTTTATGTTATTTTTAAAGTTTTTATGTTTTATTTTTTTTTAAAGAGTTTTAACTAAGCTATGCTATGACTAATTTTTTTAATCTAAGTAATGACTCAAAAGAGCGGTCAAGATGAATCGTTTATACTAAATGCAAAATATGAGTGATCAAAATTAGGTAGGATAATAAATCTTTCTTTCCCTTGTGTGTTTAACAATGCAACTATTCACAAATTTGAAATCTGAATACCTAGAATTTTGATATGTTGTAGAGGTTATGGATTTGTGCAATGAAAAATATCTTTACATTTATTTTTAGAAAGTCCTAAATACAAGTAATTCTAAAGTGTGAAAGTGCTTTTCAGTCTTTTGAGGGGTGGATGGTAAGTCGAGTTCTGCTATCAGCAAGGCAACTACTTCGCTTCACATGGGGTTCAGCTTGTCAAAGACAAGGAGTTCATGATGGGGATGAGCTTAGGGTTGGATCGAGCCTTGGGGTACCTTGTCCTATCTAGTGAGTGACATTTGCACCTTGGTTGTTTTTCCTAGGGATAGTCTGCTGAGCATCACCTGTGCTTTTGTGGTAGCAGCAAAGCACTTGGAAGAGGGAGTAGGATCTCAAGAATCAAATAAGTTAGAGGGGTAGGACTGGAAGTAGGTTTGGGCAAGAGGAATTCCTAAAAAAACTGAATTCATACTACTAATTTCCACACTCAAGGCAAGAAATAAAATGAAATCTTCAATAATCATATACTCATCAATAGTGATGCCATCCATGGGCACTATACAATGTATGGGGTAGTATCCTGATACAAACTAAATGAAATCAAAGTAAAGGATCCTTAAACAAAATAAGGATTGTATAAGACTTTGCTATAGTGTGGATGGGCAAAGTAACCTTCACTTTATGTTTTCTACTGCAAGGCCGAAAAGATCTTTCTGCTCTTTAATTGTGTTTGAATCTTTGGGTTTTCCTAAGAACCCATTGGAAGTTTTTAATCAATTTAGAACTTATATTTATAGGGTCTTAAGATGCCTTTTCTAGAAGAATTTTTTATCTATTTCTATTTTTGAAGAATCCTTTTATTCTACACCTACAAAGGCATAGCCCATTTTTATCTCATCTTTTAGACCTTAGCTAACATATCAAGCATTCATTGAGCAAGAAACCCCATGTTCCCGGCAAGAAGAAAGCACCTAGAGATCCATTATTGATGGAGAGTGTTAATCTCCAAAAGAATAACCTACTCTTATGATTAGAGCACCTCTATACCAAGAGTAAGTCAGAATCTTCACCAAATTAGAGGTCCAATCTCCAAATTATCAAAAGTTGAAAAATTCTGTGAAGAAGATAAAACACAGAAAGTCTGCTGCACAATTTCTTCTCATTGACCTATCAAACATGTAAAGTTTTCTATAAAGTTTTGTATGGAGTGTCGCCTAGAAGTTGCGCACCTCCTCCAAGTTAAATTCCTTCAAAAGGTTTAGTATAACTTGAGAAATCAACTTCACAAGTTACCTATGTCTAAATCTGCACTTCTGAGAAGTCAATTTTGACACCCCTAACTTCTTAACTTTAGTTCTCACAATGTCGAACCCGTTTTACCAAATCCTTTTGGCTGTAGATAGCTTATCTCTCAACTTAGATTTTGAGCTATCATATGTGTAAAACTTTACACTGTGCACTGAGCACTACTCATTTCATTGAACTCGAAATCTACGCCTGTTTCAGAAGACTGTGAACACTCATCACATATGAATGTTCCTATTAACAATTCTCCTAGCCTGTTTACAATTAGACTCTGAAACTTAAGTCATAGACTCATTAACTATGAACTTAGATATCCTCAAAAGGATTTCACAAATGATCTAACACAGACGGAGCAGACACAGAAACATCGGGCGCAATATTTCTTCAATTACTCAGAAAAATTACAGTTGAGTGATGAGAGGAAAACTCAACTAACATTTCACATGTCTCGTGACATCTAACTTCTCCTTTCTTGACTTATGTACTCACTCATCTATTCTTCCATATGCTCTCATATCACGCCTCGACATTTTCAAGGTATTTATAGAGAAATTTGTACAAGTCTATGACTAATCAAAGATCTAAGTGAACTATAACTATACTAATGTACATATGTGTACATTCCTCATATCCTCTGAATGTATCCTTCTTCCAAGCTTCAAGAATTGAATCTTCCTTCATTCTTTAATCTTCCAAACATTCAATTGGTGATTGGTCTGCACCAACAGCTCCCCCTCAATCATCAATTGAGGTTTCCCTTATCTTCTTTATGCCTGCCATGTCTTTAAACTTCTGTAGCTTTGGTCCATCCAAGCTCTTTGTAAGCATATCAGCTATCTGATCTTTAGTTGAAGTATGTATGACTTCAACCTCCTTATCCATCACTTTCTCTCTTAGAAAGTGATACTGAATCTCAATGTGTTTGGTCCTGGCATGAAAAACAGGATTAGCAGCTAAATACAATGAACTCATGTTATCTCCATATATAATTGGTATCCCATGCACAATGTCAAAACTCTTCATCAAGGTCTTGAGCCAAATCACTTCCTTTGCAGCTTCAACCATGCCTTTATATTCAGCTTCTGTAGAAGACAAAGCAACTGTATGTTGCTTCTTGGAACACCATGAGATAAGTTTATCTCCCACATAACACATGTATCCATAAGTTGACCTTCTATCATCTGGATTACCTGCCCAATCTGCATCACTATAAATTTTGATGTTTGTATCTGATGTGAACCCATAATACAAACCTTCATTGAGTGTACCCTTAATGTACCTCAACACTCTTTGTCCTGCAATCCAATGGTCTTTCCTTGGGCAATGCATGAATTGAGACAAAACCCCTACTGCGTATGATAAATCAGGTCTAGTTAAAGTAGCATAGATAAGACTACCAACCAAACTCTGATATTGTCTCATGTCCTTGAATTCTTCACCTCCAAATTTACTCAATTTGTGATTCACCTCCATTGGTGTCGGTGCTACCCTGCAATCATCCATTTTAAACTTGATTAACAAGTTCTTCAAATACCTTTCTTGAGTCACAAATACTCCATGTTGAGTATATGTAATCTCCATGCCCAAGAAGTATGACAAGTCTCCCAAGTCACTTATTTTGAACTCCTTTTCCATTTGCTTCTTGAGTCTTTGTATTCCTTCTTCATCTGTACCTGTAAGGATTATATCATCAACATATATGCACATGTATATGAAACCATTATCACTTGCTTTGACAAGCAAGCTACTATCTGCTTTAGACACCTGAAATCCAAGTTCTTTCAAGAACTTTACAAGTCTATAATTCCATGCCCTTGGGGCCTGCTTTAAGCCATACAAAGCTCTCTTGAGCTTACACACATGATCTGGATACCTTTTATCTCTGAACCCTTGAGGTTGCTCCATGAACACATCATCTGAAATATAACCATTCAAAAAAGCATTTTTCACATCAAGTTGACATAACTTCCAACCTTTACATGCAGCAATAGCTATAAGTGTCCTAATGGTTGTCATCTTTGCCACAGGACTATAAGTCTCATCATAATCAACACCATATGTCTGAGCAAACCCTTTGACAACAAGTCTAGCTTTGTACCTAGACACACTTCCATCTGCAAACCTTTTTGTCTTATAAACCCACTTACATCCAATGATCTTCTGACTATTTGGTTTAGGAACCAAATCCCAAGTTTGATTTTCCAATAGTGCATCATATTCTTCCTGCATAGCTTTCTCCCATTTTTCCTTACCTTTTGCCTCTTCATATGTAGAAGGGTCTTCATCTGTTTTCATCATATAAGCATAATATTTTGTAGCCAAAAAAGAAGTATCATAACTATACCTTGTAGGTTGCCACCTATTTCTTGATGATCTTCTGAGTTCTCCACTCCTTGAGGTTTCTGGTTCTTCACACTCAGGATCAAATCTTGGCATTTCTTCAACTTCACCCTGCACTTCATTATTCTCTTCTTCATCAATTATTTGAATCTTTGACTTACCTTTCTTTTGACTCACTTCTTCTTCATCACCTGTATTGATATTGATTGTACCTGCATACCAAGTACTTTGCTCATCAAATGTAACATCTTTAGAAACCATGAATTGTTTTGTAGATGGACTCCACAATCTTAAACCCATCTGCTTATCATCATAACCAATGAAAACATATTTTTCAGCTTTAGGTTCCAATTTGTGTCTTAGTTGTGATGGCACATATGCATATGCCACACATCCAAAAACTCTACAATGATCCAAGGTAGGTCTCTTACCCCACCAAGCCTCATATGGTGTCATACCCTGCAAGGCTTTACATGGTAACCTATTGACCAAATAAGTAGCTGTATTTACAGCCTCAGCCCACAAATAATTAGGGCAATTTTTCTCCTTCATCATGGATCTTGCAAACTCAACAAGTGTTCTATTTCTCCTTTCTGCTACACCATTTTGTTGAGGAGAGTACCTGCAAGTAACTTCCCTTTTTATACCTGCATTCCACAAGTAATCACTGAATTCATTAGAGAAATACTCTCCCCCTCCATCTGACCTTAATCTCTTCATCTTATGACATGTAATTCTTTCTGCATATGCATGATAGTGTTTAAATGTATTAAACACTTCTAACTTATCTTTGATCACATAAATAGTGATCCATCTAGTAGCATCATCAACATAAATCACATAATACCTTGACCCATTTATACTGAAATCCTTTGATGGTCCCCACACATCTGTGTGTACCAATTCAAGCTTCTCTGAGTACATAAAACCATGCTTGGAATAGGAATGCTTATGAGCTTTACCTAATTGCCATGCCTCACATTTGTATGTGATATGTTGACCTGCAACATTAGGCAATCCAAGCACTGAACCATTGTTAATCATGTCTTTAATACCTCTTTCATTGAAATGTCCAAGCCTCTTGTGCCAAAGATCTAACTCAGAGATCTTATGTCCTCCATATGTGAACATAGCATGACCAATATTGCCTTGAATCTTCAATGTAAATAATCTTCCTTCTTTCTTCCCTGAAACAATCTGTTTATACCCTTGACTAGGGTCTTCCACATATACTCCATCATTAGTAAACCTTACTTCATAACCTTTTTCCACAATTTGTCCTACACTTATCAAATTCTTAGGAATTGTAGGAACATACAAGACCTTACTCAATAAGGTGCTACCATCCTTGGCCTTCACTGATCCAATTGACTTCACATTGTGCTTTGTGTTGTCACCTGTTTGAACAACATGATTAAAAACCTTATTCTCCAAATCAGTCATCAAAGCTATATTACCACTTAGGTGATTGCTACACCCTGAGTCAATGTAGAAGACTCTTTGATCTTCACTTTGCCTTTCACAAGTTGCATTCATTATCAATGTTGAATCTTCCTTTTGATCTGAAGCATAATTGTAGTAGGTATTGTTATATTGTTGACTTTGGAATCCTCTACCTGCGTTTCTTCCAAAGTAACTCCTACTACCTCTACCTCTGAAATTACCTCTTTGATTTCTGCCTCCTCTTCCTCTTGCATTATAATTTTGACTATATCCATTATTACTCTGAGTATTGTGCCAACAATCATTAGCTAAGTGATTTGTCTTACCACAAATCCAGCAAGCTTTGCCTCCATCTTTGTTGTTCCTACCTCTTCCTCTACCTTTGCCACCTCCTCTTCCTCTTAGGAAGTTGGCTTGACTAGTTGTGCCTTCATCTTCATTTGCTTGTTGCTTTCCTTTGCTGTTCTTCTTCTTGTCCTTTGAGTACATTGCATGACCTGCACTCTTGTCACCATCTCCTTTAACATCCTGCTCAAATGTTAGCATATGACCTAGCAACTGATTTAAATCAGGAGTGAAATGATCAAGTGATAACTCTGTAGACAGAATGAATGGCTTCCATTTGTCATCACCTCTTAAACCTGTAAGGATTTGCCTTACCAATTTATCCTCCTCAATGTCTTCATCAATAGCTCCTAAAGCATCTGCAATATCTTTCATTCTTGTCACATAGTCTGAAATGGATTGAGAAGCCTTCTTCTTAAAGGTGGTAAACTCTGCCCATAAGGATGCCTTCCTTGACTTAGTAGTATTCTGGAAATGCTCCTCCAAATCATTCCAAATATCAGTTGCACTTTCAAGACCTCGAATATGAGGTAACAAATAATCATTGACTGCCATATAGATAATGCTCCTAGCTTGAGCATCTTTCTTCATCCAATTTTTCAAATCTGCTAACTCTTCCCTAGTTGGAACACTAGGATCTCTGAACTCTGGCTTCTCTTCTTCTCCTGTGATGTAGGCTATTAAATCTTTGCTCATAAGATGAGCTTCCATCCTCATTGACCATGCAGGATAGTTTTCCCTATCCAATTTCTCTATCTGTAGAGAATCTCCCATCTTGTGTCCACCTGTGTATTGAAATCTTCAAGCTTTATGAACAATATATGTACCTTTACTTCAAATTAGAGTCCTTTTGTCTTTCTTGATGTCGTATGGTCTCCTCCTCAAGCTTTGCCTTCAAGCTTTCACCTTTTAGTTCTTCAATTGTTGAATTTCTTGAATCTGCAGCAGTCGGGATCCTTCTTTCCTTAATTTTGATGTCTCCTGCTCTGATACCACTGATGGAGAGTGTTAATCTCCAAAAGATAAACCTACTCTTATGATTAGAGCACCTCTATACCAAGAGTAAGTCAAAATCTTCACCAAATTAGAGGTCCAATCTCCAAATTATCAAAAGTTGAAAAATTCTTTGAAGAAGATAAAACACAGAAAGTCTGCTGCACAATTTCTTCTCATTGACCTATCAAACATGTAAAGTTTTCTATAAAATTTTGTATGGAGTGTCTCCTAGAAGTTGTGCACCTCCTCCAAGTTAAATTCCTTCAAAAGGTTTAGTATAACTTGAGAAATCAACTTCACAAGTTACCTATGTCTAAATCTGCACTTCTGAGAAGTCGATTTTGACACCCCTAACTTCTTAACTTTAGTTCTCACAATGTCGAACCCGTTTTACCAAATCCTTTTGGCTGTAGATAGCTTATCTCTCAACTTAGATTTTGAGCTATCATATGTGTAAAACTTTACACTGTGCACTGAGCACTACTCATTTCATTGAACTCAAAATCTATGCCTATTTCAGAAGACTGTGAACACTCATCACATATGAATGTTCCTATTAACAATTCTCCTAGCCTGTTTACAATTAGACTCTGAAACTTAAGTCATAGACTCATTAACTATGAACTTAGATATCCTCAAAAGGATTTCACAAATGATCTAACACAGACGGAGCAGACACAGAAACATCGGGCGCAATATTTCTTCAATTACTCAGAAAAATTACAGTTGAGTGATGAGAGGAAAACTCAACTAACATTTCACATGTCTCATGACATCTAACTTCTCCTTTCTTGACTTCTGTACTCACTCATCTATTCTTCCATATGCTCTCATATCACGCCTCGACATTTTCAAGGTATTTATAGAGAAATTTGTACAAGTCTATGACTAATCAAAGATCTAAGTGAACTATAACTATACTAATGTACATATGTGTACATTCCTCATATCCTCTGAATGTATCCTTCTTCCAAGCTTCAAGAATTGAATCTTCCTTCATTCTTTAATCTTCCAAACATTCAATTGGTGATTGGTGTGCACCAACAATTATCACTTCATCAAAGAGAAGGTACTAGCAAATGAAGTGGACATAAAGTACATCAACATAAATGCGAAACTAGAAGATACGATGATGAAATTCATGGATGTAAACAAGTTGGAGAAGTTCAAGATCAACAGAGACTAGCACTTGAGCTTGAGGTGGAGTGTTAGAAATCTATAAGCTAAAGTGTGTGTGCACCAAGGCTTAAGTCAATCTCCACATCAATTCACTTCCTGATAAATTATACAACAACTTTTCCACGAGTTCTTTAAGTCAAGATTCCATCTAACTTGATGGATAAAAGTAGTGATTTTTGAGGCATGATCTAAATTTAAATCGTACAAAAATGTTAAGAGCATTATATAAGAAAGACATGGGAAGGAGGTTGTGGCCACCCTAAAGCATCATTTGTGCACTTTTAGGCTCTCATGGGATTGTATATGCCAGGTCTAAGCTAACCCCTAGTTAAGCTAGCCCCCTGCTACCTGGCAATTTCTCTTAGGAAGAAATCTTTGATTATTTATATCTCATTGCATAGTTGTTGATTTCATGAGGAAGACAACTCATCTTTAAATTCTTATTATGAGCTTTATTTTGACTATAATCGTAGTGTCAAGTGTTCCTTATCCTTATACATATAAAACTTGAAAGCTCTCTCATCTATCTCTGCATATTTCGTAATATATGTGTGTGAAGAGGTACATATAGGTATAAGCTATCTCTCTAAACAGTTTTTTGTATGTCTTGCGCAAGGAGATTGACATTCATCACATTCTCCAAATTGAGTGATCTATGGCTTCTTGGAAAGCTTAGAAAGCTTACTTTCACTATGAAAATTTCCATGGGTTCAGTCTTCTCTTCGAGAGAGGAATTCAAATTTTGGTGGACTAGGAAGGACCTATCATCCTTTTGCTACAGCTAGGAGTGGATATAGTCCATCTGTTTTAGCCTCTTATATGGCAATGTCTTATCAACAAGTGCATCATGCAAATCTCAATCATTCATATTCTTTGAAGCCTTTAAAGGCTAGTAATTTGCCTCATTTGGACGAACACTTGATTTTCCACCTATAGTAAGAGGGAGAAAAGAATCAGGCATCGTCAAGCTAAGTGATGTCTTCTTTTACGAGAAAGTAATGTTTGAACTGCAACTTATTAAAAACAACACCACTTCTAACAAGAATGTGATTTGTTTGTGGATGATACTTTTGAACTATGCTCAATAAAAGATCATTTCACAACTTTATCATCTAGTTATTTTCATTGTTTTCTAGGCATTAATGCATATACTATACAATTAAACACACATACATGAGCAAGAGATGGGTTGGGAGCATGCCAAGCCTCATATGGAGTGATCGATTGCAAAGCTTTGGTAGGATACCTATTAAGTACATATGCTGCAAATACAAAAGCCTAAAGCTAGATGTTATGTGGTAAAATTGGACTTTGGATCATAGAATTCACCATTTCCATGAAATAAAGGTTCTTTCTTTCAAAAAATCCATTTTATTCAGGTGTATATGGCACTCTAGATATATCCCATGACTAGCAAAAATGCATTAAATTTAGAAGACACCTATCCCTTCCCTATCACAAAGAAGGAGATAAGAAAGATAGCTCAATCACACTCAATCATACTCAAAGAGGAGCACACACAGAGATTGATGCAAGGAAGCATGATCTTGTTCTTCTATTACATAAAAGGAATATGCTAGAATGACCTAAAACAACATTACAACTAGTGCAATATATAGAAAAAAATACATAAGGAAAATCCTAATGTCCACGAATGAGTGAGCTGGCAAGAAACAAATGGGCCATCACTCTCGGTAGATAAATCTAGTAGAGCTCAATGAAATATCCTATACATATACCAGGGTGGCAACTATAAATGTGAGAGAAATAGAAAAGTGATACGTGTCATCTTGGATGATCACATGTTGAGCTTGGTATCCCAGCACTCCCCCTCAAAGCTCAACATCATGTCCTATAGTCAAAGCATCTTCCAAAAATTCTTCAACTTCTTAGTTTCTAGCACTTTAGTGAAGATATCAGCAACCTGCTCATCTATCCTCACATAAAAAAGGTCAATATCACTTGCTAAAACTTTCTCCTCATGAAATTATAATGCACCTTGATATACTTTGTTTTACCATGAAGAACATGGTTTTGTGCTAACTCTATGCTTCTAAGATTATCACAATAGATGGTGCTAGGATTTTGCACTTCCATACCTAAATTTGCAAGTAGCAACATTAGCCATGATGCTTCACATGCTGCCATTGGAGCACCTCTATACTCAGCCCTATACTCGACAAAGAAATAGTGGATTGCTTCTTACTGCTTCATGTAATAGCTGCACTCCAAAGTGAGAATAGAAAGCCACTAGTAGATCTTCTATCTAGAATACTACCAGCCCAATCTTCATTGGTGTATCCATGAGCCTCTAATTCTACACTAGCTTCATAAACAATGCATAATCCTAAGTAGCACTCACGTATCATAGAGTGCATCTCAAAGCATCTAATTGTGGTTTCTTGGCAACATTCATGAATTGACTTTCAAGTCCAACAATGCATCTTAGATCAGGCCTTGTAATTGTAAGATACATCAAACTTCCCATAAATTTCTTGTACATAGTATCATTTTGCAATGCTTCACCTTATGTATTATCCAACTTCAAATTTTGATCTAATGGCATAGAGATAGGCTTACAATCAACCATACCATTCTTTTGCAGCATACTCAAGGCATATTGCCTTTGTGATATCCATACACTAGTTTTTGTATGTATAAACTCAATGCCCAAAAATAGTGCATAAGGAGTCGGTTTACCTCTTGGATGCTTTCTTCAATATCACCTCCTACAATCAAGTAGTCAATATAAATAGCCACAATCGTGATGCCATTTTCACCCTTCCTTGCATATAATGAATGCTTTTCCTCACACATAGAAAATCCAATGGTGGTTAAGTAATCACCAATCCTTGCATGCCAAGCAAGATGGGCTTGTTTAAGCCCATACAAAGCCTTTGCAACCTACAAACATATTCTAAATGTTTTAGAACTTCATATCCCTGTGGCTCATCCATGTATACTTGTTCCTATAACTCACCATGTAAGAAAGCATGCTTCACATCCATCTGATGCAAAGTCCATACTTTTGTTGTAGCTAATGCAACAAGTCCTCTAATTGTGGACATTTTAACTACATGGTTGACCATTTCCTCATAATCAATGCAATATGTCTATGCATATCCTTTTGCTACCAATCTTGCTTACCTCCTTATGTTACCATCAACATTATGATTTTCCTTGTAAACCCACTTGCAACCTATGGGTTTCTTTCCTTGTGCAGTGGAACCAGCTTCCATGTTTCATTTGCATGAAATTCAGTCATCTCCTCATGCATAGCTTTGTCACAATCTGCATTTCCAATCGCACCTTCAAAACAAGATGGTTCAACATCTTGTTTACCTTGCTCATGTAGGCATAATGACAGGCCATATAACTATCATACATCAATCGTTGCAATGAATTCTACATCTTGCAAGATCTTCTTGGTTTTGGGTCACTTCTCCTTGTATCATCTACATGTGCCTTTCTAACTTCTAGAGTCTTCGTAGAAGGAAATCCAAGTTCCTCATCAAGGCTCTTTTCTAAAATGCTTGAATCTCCACCAATGTCTTCAAAACACATAGATGTTTTACTACTAGTAGAGATCCTTTCTTTACCTTCCTTTGATGTAGTTGATCAATTTTTTGGATTGAAATTTCCATGAATCTTCCACTCCATGGATTTTAGTTGGAACTATTGCTTGGTGATGCATCAGGTCCACTCAAAACTTGAGATTTTTCACTTGATTCTTCAGCATTTCCTTTTTCATTTGAGTCACGATTAAGTCCCTCTTTGGCATCTACGTAGAAGCTTGACATTTCATTGAACACCAAATCTCTGCTTACCTTCACCTCTCATGTGAGTGGGTTATAACATTTATATCTGTTTTGCTCAAGGGAGTATCCAATGAAGATACATTTTTTTTGCTTTTGGATCAAGCTTTCTCCTCAATGCATCTTGAACATCTACATATGCAATACACCCAAATACTTTCATATGTGATAAGTTTGGCTTTTTACCGGTAAACTTCTCTTTCGGTGTAATGTGATGTACAACAATAGTTGAAGTTCTATTCATGACGTATATAGTAGTGTGCATAGATTCTTTGCAATAACAATGAGGCATATTGTTCTCAATCATCAAGGCTCTTGCTATTTCTGCAATATTTCTATTTTTGCATTCAACGATGCCATACTATTGTGGTGTGTACCTGCATGAAACTGATGTCAAATTCCATGACTCTTTAGAAAGATAATGAACTCATTTGACATTTATTCACCTCCTCCATCATATCTTAATGTTCTAATATACTTCCTTGTCTACTTTCCCACCATAGCCGTAAAATTTTGGAAGTGAGTGAATACCTCACTTTTCTCTTTCATGAAATATACCTATTCTTTTTGTGTACCTACAACCACCCATAGATGTTGTCTTTGTAGGACCCCAAAGATCTGTATGTACTATTTCTAGCATATTCTCATTAACATGCTTATCATGTGGAAATTATGCTCTTGATTGTTTACGGAATCGGCATGCTGCACATATCTTTTGCATCTCTATAACCTTGAAATTTGGTAGTTCATTGACAATCTCCTTTGTCTGCATTAACTTCAGCCTCTGCAAATTTCCATGTCCAATTTGTTTGTGCCTGATCTCTATATCATCAATAACTCATACATCTTTTGCAAAAATGGGTGCACTCCTTTAAAGAACTTTCACATTTAAGGTGAACATCCTACCAACTTTATTTCCTTTGGAAATTAATCTTCCATCTTGTTTGTACTCTTCTACATATCGGAGGCAGGAACATATTCCAGAATTCTAAAAAATATTTGATAAATGTTGACAATATAGAGTCTCTCTAAATCTTGAGAAGTGCGTTTTTATGGTAAGACAAGAAAAAATCATAGGACCCATCGTATATAGGAACGAAATATCTATGGATGAAGACAAGATCAAAATAATTATAGAACTTCCAAGGCCAAAAACTGTAAAAGAAGTGCAAGCATTTATGGGTCACTATGGATACTATCGCCAATTTATCCACATGTATGCCATAATTGCCAAGCCTTTGTATGGATTGTTGACTCAATTCACATGGACGGACGAACGTGATAAGGCATTCAATGAGCTAAAAAAGAGACTTAGCGTAGCTCCAATTTTGAAAATACCCAATTGGAACAAGCCTTTTTATATTCATGTGGATGCTTCCAATTATGCAATAGGATGCATCTTAGCTCAACCGGCAAATGAAGGAAAATTGGACCATCTAGTGTCCTATGCAAGCAGACAACTGAATCAAGCCGAGAGAAACTGTACGACTATGGAGAGAGAAGGATTAGGAATGTTGTACGTAGTTAAGAAATTCAGACACTACCTGTTAGCCAATAAGTTCAAGTTCTTCATAGATCATCAAGCTTTATTGTACTTAGCGAATAAGCCTTGTAACACGGGGAGACTAGTGAGATGCTTTCCGTTGTTAATGGAGTTCGATTTTGAAGTAATTGTGAAAAAAAGGAAATACCCATGTAAGAGCGGATCATCTCTCTAGGTTAACACATGGAGAACCACCGAGCCGAGTTCTCGATGATTTGCCAAACACTTACGTGTTCAATTTGGAAGTATGTCCTAAGTGGGCAGAAAAGCTAATTCCAATACTCACTCATGGACCACAACACTCAATTAATAGGGAGAGTAGAACAGAAATCCTATAATCATGTAACTTATACATAATAGTAGGAAGTGTGTATCATAAAGAATTCAATGTCATATTGTCTAGATGCGTAGAGGAAGACAAACAAAAGAACTTGATTAAAGAAGCTCACATAAATAAATGGAGAACGCACAAAGGAACTCATGGAACTGTAAGAGAATTTAAGTGGTTAGGAGTATATTGGCCTGATATGCCTAAGGATGTCCATGAATATGTCAGTCATTGCACAGAATGTCAGGAAACCACCCCAGATGACCATACATCTTTACCTTTCTCTACAATAGCACCCAACTGGAGTACGGCGTTAGTGGAATTTCTAAAGACACGAGAACATGAGGAAGGAATCAGCTTAGCAAGGAAACGACCCCTAGAAGAAATGAGTAAGGACTATGTCATCATGGGAAGACAATTGTTCAAAAGAGGGGAGCATAATCAACTATGATTGTGTGTACATGAAGGGGAGTACCTACCGATATTAGAAATGGCACATGCAGGTGTTTCAGGAAGACATTTCTCAACTGAAAGGAGTGTAACAATGATCCTCTTTGCGGGCTTGTGGTGGCCAACTCTACATATGGATGCAGACACCTATGTACAAAGTTGCGAGACATGCGAAAGAGCCAAATATCTGATTCGTGGAGATGACATGCCATTAAGACCCATGGTTTGTGCTAGAGCATTTTCCAAATGGGGTATTGATTTCATAGTACCCATTAATCCACCAGCCAAAGGATCACATGCTAAATACATAATAGTAGCAACGGATTACTTGACTAAATGGGTAGAGGCAAAAGCAACTAGAAAAAATCATGCTCAGACCACCGCTAAATTTCTTTTTGAGCATATCTTCACTCGCTTTGGATTACCCATAGAAATAGTAAGTGATCAGGGAACGCATTTCATTAATAAGGTAATAGAGTCCTTACTGAATGAATTCTTAGTGATTCATAAAAAATCAGCCGCTTATCACCCTCAAGCCAACGGGCAAGCTGAAAGTTCCAATAAGGTGTTGTATTGTATTGACAAAGATAGTTAACAATGGAAGATCTGATTGGGACAAACAATTGCATCATGCATTTTGGGCATTCCGATTGGCTTACAAGACAACCATTGGGACTACACCATTTAATCTAGTGTATGGACAAAATGCAATCTTTCCAATTGATTTTTTAGTGCCTACTTTGAGAATAGCACAACAGTACGAATGGATGGGGCATGAATTGTCCAAGCAACTAGATCAAATTGAGAAGCTACATGAAACGAGGATACAAGTTGTTGCATGAGTTTATGCGGCCAAGTGAAGACAGAAGCCATATTAGGATGCGCACATCAAAGACAAAGGACTAAAAGAAGGAGATTTAGTTTTGGTACATACTTTGAAACAACATGCCAAGAAGCTACAAAAGCATGGCTATGGACCCCTAACAGTCAATAGGATTTCAACGAGTGGCTGAATACACAGCCCAAAAACTAACCAATAACACATGTAAATGTCTGTCAACTATGAGGTTTTGGCTCAAGAAAACCTGCATAAATTTGCAACAGCTGCTCCCACAGAAACTGAAATCTTTCAAGAGACCTATAGTTTTGTGAGTGTGGCCAAAAACACAGCCCCAAAGCTTGATATTTAATGTCGAAAAAGTACAAAGAACACTCTTCTTGATGTTCTTGGACCTGTGTGAAGAGAATTATGTGCGGAAGTACTCCGAAACGGCTCCAAAAGACACCCCAAAAATGCTTCAAAAATAGGCTTTGAAAGCAAAGAATGAAGCTTTGAGGGACCAAAACATGTTCAAGGTAATCTCAACCTTAGTCTTTCCCCTTCTTCAGACACCACAAGAGTGTAGCTTAGTGGCAAGAGATTTCCATGATTAAGCGAGCTCCGGGGGGAACAATACTGGGATGGGTGAGCTTCCAAGAAGTACCGGGAACCTCTATATTCCTTGATCATTGAGGTCATCCCTCGCCTGCAGCCAATGGTGCCAAAAATAACTTCGGTGACTCGGATGACAAGGTATGCCAAGGTCTATGCCTTGGTCGCCGCCTTAGTCGTAAGCCTTGGAGAAAGCCAGGGGGTGCTCACTTCGCTCGCACAAAAGGAACAAAGCTTTTGCATTGAACTACTCTGATACCAGTGAAGTATTTTGATGGGATGCACCACATTACGCTTTCCTTCTCACGCTCTCCATGGCGATATCCTCGGAGTAGAAAAATGAGCTCCTAAGGGCGCACACGGTACTCTGCAGAGAGACTAGAGAATACGTAGAAAAAACACAGTACATAGGGAGTACGAAGATAGACTTTTTAGGTCTTACTAATGTGGTCGAACTTACTGTCTATGACAGACTAGGCCAGTATATGTTTTATTAAAGAGCATATATAAAGAAGTGTACAATGGCCATTTGGCCTTTCAGATGGACACTAATGGTAACAACTCTATCTGGTTCCCAATCAAAGGCATTAGGGGGGGTGGAGTCCTTGAACCTCCAAATTGCTAAGGGATTATGGAACAAGCGTTTCAAGTAGTGGAAACAGCTCCAGAAACAAGAGACCGGACAATGGATCAGGTTCAAAGACTTAGACCCGAGGCATAGAGTTTCCCTCGAGGAATGGACTCTTCTTCAAGTCAGTTTAGCATGGGACTGCTCAACTACCCGCCTTCTCTTCGGACAGGATCTTCCTTTCCTGGAGGGCCTCAAATGGAGCAATGGTAAGAAATTATCTAGAATCCCCAACTTCAAAGAGAACTTAGATGTTCATCACACCCTTAAGAAGTTGTGGTGCCTTTCTTGGACCAAACTTCGATGGGAACTAAAGTTCATGTCTATTTGGCATCCCCTAATTGAGATCACGAAGTCCATTCTCATGTGGCAGATCTTGCATAAGGGTATGTGGTCCAATACAAGGGCTAATAAAATTTGTGGGATTCTGCCATGGTGCAAGCGTTTCCATCGATGCATCGAAGATTTGGTTCACCTTTTCTTCGATTGCCCCAAGTCCTGTGTTATCTGGCATCACGTGACACGGGTATTGAGACACACAAACCAAATCAATTGGCAACAGGTACTGTTGGGTGAGGCAGTTGGCTGCTCTTCAAGGTCGTGGAATGCCATCAAGGGTGAGACTCTTTGGAAGGTTTGGAGGGAGCGATCTGCTGCCAATTTTGGCCAAACTCCAAAGGAATGGTCGATTGAGAAATCCTTGTTTCTTCTAGGTAAAACAATTTCCCGAGATAAGAGTTCCCCACTGTTTAGGCACCACTATATTTATCTCCTCGAAGAGAACAAGATGAAACCCAAATGGGACCCACATGAGGGAGATGATAGATTTATCCGCCTCATTTGTAATGCCCTCTAGTGTACCGAACTTGTCCCCTGCATTGTGGGATTTGGGGGGTCCCATGGGCACTAGTCCCATTCACTTATAACTTTTCTCCTTTATTTTAATTAAAGTCCGGGAGAATAGGCCATGGCTGCACTTCCTTTAAAAAAAATAATAATAATAAAAAATAAGATGACCAATCTCTACCTCCTGAGTGGATATCCTCTTCCCCGCTAGAGTCTAAGGGTAAGTCCACGGACCCCTGCTATACCTCTTATGGATTGTATATGCATTTGTTTTAAGCTTTCTCTCTCCTATGGAGACCTTTTCTATGGACAGGGTCAGACTAGTGACCACCAATTCTGAGGCTGCGAGCCGGCGTCTGCCGCCAACATCGATGGGGGCTTTCCCACCTTAAAGACACAGTTATGGCAATTTACATGACCTGCCGAAACGACGACAGCGCTAAAAGTAGTATGCATGATGCAGCCCTTGCGTGAAACACCTGCTACGCTATCCTTGTCAATTCAAACACATGCTTTCGCTGCTTACGCCCACAAAGTAGAACAAAGCCAGCGTTTTTCTTTTAATAAAAGGAAGTTTGGCCTTGGCATATTCTCCCGGACTTTAATTAAATAAACGAGAAAAGTTACAAGTGAATGGAACTAGTGCGCATGGGACCCCCCCAAATCCCACAATGCAGAGGACAAGTTCGATAAGCTAGAGGGCATTCATTACAAATGAGGCGGATAAACCTATCATCTCCCTCATGCAGGACCCATTTGGGTTTTAGCTTGTTATCTTCGAGGAAATAAATACAGTGGTGCCTAAACGGTGGAGATCTCTTATCTTGGGAGATTCTCTTACCTAGAAGAAACAAGGATTTCTCAATCGACCATTCCTTTGGAGTTTGGAAAAAATTGCCAACACATCACTCCCTCCAAATCTTCCAAAGAGTCTCACCCGTGATGGCATTCCACAACCTTGATGAGTAGCCAACTGCCTCACCCAATAGTGCATGTTGCAAATTGATTTGGTTCGTGAGTCTCGAAACCCATGTCACGTGATGCCAGATCACATGCGACTTGGGGCAATCGAAGAAAAGGTGAACCAAATCTTCGATGCTTTGATGGCAACGCTTGCACCATGGTGGAACCCCACAAATTTTGTTAGCTCTTGCGTTGGACCAGATACCCTTATGCAAGATCTGCCACATGAGAACGAACTTTCTGATCTCAATTAGGGGGTGCAAAATAGACATGAACTTTAGTTCCCATTGAAGTTTGGTCCAAGAAAGGCACCACATCTTGTTAAGGGTGTGATGAATATCTAGGTTCTCTTTGAAGTTGGGGATTCTGGATTGTTTCTTGCCATTGCTCCATTTAAGGCCCTCGAGGAAAGGAAGATCCTGTCCATAGAGAAGGTGGGTATTTGAGTGGTCCCATGCTAAGCACCTGCCTTGAAGAAGAGTCCATTCGTCAAAGGTAACTCTATGTCTCGACTCTAAGTCTTCAAACCTGATCCACTGACCGGTCTCTTGTTTCGACAGCTGTTTCCACTACGTGATCCCCTTGTAACTGTGTTAGCCTGCAAGGTGCGCAACGCTAGCTTTGTGGTCACCATTAGACTCCTAGACGTTTGGGAAAATCACATCACCTAATAAGCTTGACAAGGTCTCGTGCATGCCCAATCTCAACACACTCGTCTTTCATGTTTTGGGAAGCGAGGTAATGGTAGCATTATGTCCACCATTGGTTTCTTTGTCAACTGCCAGTCTCTCTGACTTTCAATGTGCACTCCTCCCTCATTTTTTTTTGCATTTAGTAGTGAAGCCTTCCTCTTTACTTGTAGTGAAGCCTCCGTGACTGACTAAGAATCTCCGCAATTGACTGGGCTTGGCGTGACTGACACACCGATTCTCCGGGCGCGACTGACTGTTGTTGAGATATCAAGCTCAACATGTGATGATCTAGGATGACACGTATCAGTTTTTCATTTCTCTAACATGTATAGTAAACATGCCGGTATATGTCAGGGATACTTCATTGAGCTTTATTAGATTTATCTACCGAGAGTGATGGCACATTTGTTCCTTGCCAGCTCACTCATTCGTGGACATTAGGTTTTTCCTTATGTACTGATCTTTATATATTGCACTTGTTGTATTCTTGTTTTAAGGTCATTCTTGTACATTCCTTTTTATGTAATATAAGAAGAAGAAGGAGATCATTCTTCCTCGCCTCAATCTGTGTGTGCTTCTCCTTGAGAGTGAGAGTGTGGGTATGAGCTGTCTTCCTTATCTCCTTCCTTGTGACATGGTATCAAAGCCAGCATGGTTGTAGAGAGCTCATGGAGAAGGTGACGGTGAAGAGTATGCAGCAAGGCATGGAGAAAACGTGATTGACAAACGACCTCCGTTTGCTACAAAAATCGAAGTTTCGGAGCCATCTCGACCTCTATTTCTAGCCAGGTGAGTTTCAGAAATTGTAACTTGCTTGTCTTCGGCAACACTCATGTATTCCAGATCCAAAATTTCAAGCGATTCCGTGTACTGTTGACACACGAAAACTGTGTTTTTCTGAGATCGAACTGTCAGGTCATAGTGCAACAGTGTTCAAGCAGAAGTGCTACTTGTAGTGTTTTGCAGTGTTGTGAATTGCTACAGAAATGGCAAACGCAGATGGAATGAGTCAGCTTATGAGCGATAAGCTAGACAAGAATAACCTCCATGCTTGGAGATTTCGAATGAAAATTTCCTGATGGTAAAAGGCTATTGGAAGTACATCGAAGGAGAGAACGAAAATGCTCCGCAGTTACCAGAAAGGAATCGGACTACAGATCAGGTAAGAGCATATGAGGAATGGAATCAAGGAGCACGAAAGGTAATGTATTGGCTATCTGTTAGCATACAGGATAGCATGATTGGGCACATACAGGATGCCAAAACTCCAAAAGAGGCTTGGAACAGTTTGGTCACATTGTATGAGACCAATACAAAGGCACGGAAATTGCAACTCAAGAACGAGTTGCATACATTGGAGAAGAAGAGTATGTTGGTAAGTGACTAAACCTTGAGAATCAAAAGCATATATGAGTTACTTGCATCTATTGGTGTGAATGTAGATGATGATGATAAGATGGAAGTGTGCCTTCGTTGTTTAGGAGCTGCATATAAGCAGTTCAGAACTTCTATACACACTAGGGAAAATATTCCGAATTTTGCTGATCTTGTATCTATGCTGATTATTGAAGAAAAGAATTTTGGTGAGGATTCAAAGTCCCAAGGAAAGTCTAGTTCTGAGCATGTATTCTACTCTAGTAGAGGAAGAGGCAGAGGTAGAGGTTTTGGAAATGGAAAAGGAAATAGTAATCAAGACCAAAGTCAACAATAGAATCATGCAGGAGGAAGAGGACAGTTTGAGGCAGCCTGGGAGCTAAAGAGGCCGTAAAAAGTTCCAAAGAAATGATTCAAGTAATGACAGTAAAGGATGTTGGAATTGTGGTAAGCCTGGACACTTTGAACGTGATTGTAGATTGAAGAATCAAAATAACAGAAGGCAGCAGAATAACTATGCATCCACAAGTGCAAATGATTCTGAGAAGTTGTTCATGGTTCAACATCACATGATGAATACGATGTCTACTGGTGTTTCAAAATCAAATGATAATGTCTGGTATGTTGATTCAGGTGCTTCAAATCACATGACCAGTCATGCGGAATGGTTTAGTACTTTGCCAAAATCATCAGTTCGTGGATATGTTGAAACAGGTGATGACAC
Organism: Ceratopteris richardii; assembly: GCA_020310875.1. Taxonomy (NCBI): domain Eukaryota; kingdom Viridiplantae; phylum Streptophyta; class Polypodiopsida; order Polypodiales; family Pteridaceae; genus Ceratopteris; species Ceratopteris richardii. Next base: position 16,457,697 of record CM035424.1, on the reverse strand, counting down.
ATCACATCCTATTGAGCATACACAAAACATAGCACTATCGATGGAGGATGGAAAGGTAAAACATCTTGTTGATGTGCTGCATGTTCCAAATATAACACAGTTGGACAAATGGTTGACCAAGGATTACAAGTGAGGTTCAATGCTGATGCATTATATATAGAAGAGTATAAGCAGGATGGATGACTGGTTGCCAAAGGAAACAAAGTGGGTAGGATGTTCACCTTAAATGTGAAGATTCCTGAAACGAATGCAGCCATGTTTGCAAAAGGTGCACGAGTTATTGTAGATATAGAGATGTGGCACAAACGGATTCAACATGCAAAGTTGCAAAGGCTGAAATTGATGCAGTCAAAGGAGATTGTCCATGGACTACCAAAATTCAAAGTTGCAGAAATGCAAAAGGTATGTGCAGCATGTCAATTTGGTAAACAGTCAAGAGCATCATTTCCATATGATAAGCATGTTAGTGAGAATGTACTAGAAGTAGTACATACAGATTTTTGGAGTCCAACAAAGACCACATCTATGGGCAGTTGCAGGTTTTATGTTACTTTCATTGATGACCATACACGCAAAGTATGGGTATATTTCATGAAAGAGAAGAGCGAGGTGTTCACTCACTTCCAGAATTTTAAAGTTATGGTGGAAAAGCAAATAGGGAAGTACATTCAAACATTACGATCTGATGGAGGAGGTGAATACATGTCAAATGAGTTTAGCAGTTTTCTAAAAAATCATGGAATTCGATGTCAGTTTTCATGCAGGTACACACCACAACAAAATGGTGTTGTTGAACACAAAAATAGACGTATTGCAGAAATAGAAAGAGCCTTGATGGTTGAGAAGAATATGCCTCATTGTTATTAGGCAAAAGCTTTACATACTGTTGTATACATCATGAACAGAACTCCGGCTGCTGCTGTACATCAAGTTACACCTGAAGAGAAATTTACAGATAAAAAGACAAACTTATCACATTTGAAAGTTTTTTGCTGTATTGCATATTCCAAAAGCAAAAAAATGTGTTTTCATTGGATACTCCCTTGAGCAAAAGGGATATAAATGTTATAACCCACTCACATGACCAGTGAAGGTGAGCAGAGATGTGGTATTTGATGAAATGTCAAGCTTCTATGCAGAGGCAAAAGAAGGACTGAATCTTGAACCAAATGACAAAGAAAATGCTAAAAAGTTAAGTGCAGAATCTCAAGTTTTGAGTGGACCAGATGCATCACCAAGCAATAATTCTAACTCAAATCCATGGAGTGGAAGATTGCGTGGAAGTTTAAGTCCAGCAAATTCATCAAATACATCCAAGAAAGGTAAAGAAAAGATTTCTACAAGTCATAAAACGTGTGCAGGTTTTGAAGATGTTGATGGAGATTCAAGCGGTTTAGAAAAGAGTCTTGATGAGAAACTTGGACTGCCCTCTATGAAGACTTTTGGAGTAAGAAGGGCACATGCAGATGATACAAGGAAAAGTGACCCAGGACCAAGAAGATATGGGAGGATGCGGAGTTCACTGCAACGATTGACATATGACTGTTATATGGCTCATCATTGTGCCTACATGACAAAGGTAATACAAGATGTTGAACCTTCTTGCTTTGAAGATGCAATTGGAATTGCAAATTGGGAAAAAGCTATGGATGAGGAGATGGCTGCACTTTATGGAAATGATACATGGAAGCTAGTTCCATTGCCGCAAGGAAAGAAACCCATAAGTTGCAAATGGGTTTACAAGGTAAAACATAATGCTGATGGTAGCATAAGCAGGTATAAAGCACGATTGGTAGCTAAATGATATGCACAAACATATGGCATTGATTATGAGGAAACATTCAGCCGTGTAGCTAAAATGTCTACTATTAGAACACTTGTTGCATTAGCTACAACAAAAGGATGGACTTTGCATTAGATGGATGTGAAGAATGCTCTCCTACATGATGAGTTACAAGAAGAAGTATATATGGACCAACCACAAGGATATGAAGATTCAAACCATCGAGAATATGTTTGCAAGTTGCAAAAGGCTTTGTATGGGCTGAAGCAAGCCCCTCGTGCATGGCATGCAAGGACTGGTGATTACTTAACCAGCATTGGATTTTCTATGTGTGATGCAGATCACTCACTATATGCAAGGAAGGTTAATGATGGCATCACGACTGTGGCTATTTATGTTGATGACTTGATTGTAGGTGGTGATAATGAAGGAAGCATCAAAGAGGTAAAGCAACTTCTTATGCAGGAATTCGACATGAAAGATCTTCGTGTGCTACACTATTTCTTGGGCATTGAAACAGGTATATAGATGTCGCAAAGGCAATATGCCTTGAATATGCTGCAAAAGTATGGTATGGCTGATTGTAAGCCAATTTCTATGCCATTAGATCAGAATTTGAAGTTGGATATTACATCAGGTGGAAAATGCTACTATGTTAGGTTGGCTGATAAGTTAGCATAAAAGTGGTTTATCAAGGCTTGGAGCAATAGTGAATCCTCTCGGGCTAAATTGATCTTCAGAAACATGAAAGACCTTACCTTAGTTGGCCATCCTGGTTGGAAGGACATAGGGATCCTCATGCTTTTGTTCTCCCCCATCCCAGTGTCCCCTAAAGGCTCTAGCCTCATGTGTTCATTATGGAAGAGCTAGAACAAGGCCAACCAATTCATCAGAATCAATGAGGAGTGGAAGTGCGTGGTCGGAATAAGACAAAATGACTCTATCTGGTTCCCGATTAGCGGCATTAGGGGGTGGAACCCTGGAGCCTCCAAATTGCTAAGCGGTTATGGAAGTTCTGATTGAAGCAGTTGGAGTCGGTCCTCTTCTACGAAATTCGCGCAAAAAGTCACGAGTTAGGAATCCGCAACCGTCGTGCTCTCTCTCTAGAGAAGTAATCGAGCTAAACTTTTGTTGAGCGTTGATTACTTCGTCTTCTTCTTCTTCCGCAGCGGCTGCCTCTAAGGAGCCTATCAATCTCATCCTCTCCAGTCTCATCGTGTCCAGTGCTTACTCCTTATGTCAATCGAAGTATATGTAATAATGTAACCACAACCAGTCCCATAACATGATACGAATCCAAATCGCGGTTTACTATGACGCCATCCCAAAGCAGTGCAGATCTGTGCAGAAGAGCTATGGTCGATACAACGTATTGGAATGTGGCATAGGCCTCTAGGAACGTAAAGGCAAAATATCGCTCTGACTTTACTGTTTGGTAGCTTGCAGGGGAAGCCCCGAGAAGTAGGTGCGTCACTCTTTAGCTCATCGTTCATAGGACCATTCCTGCCGAAAGAATTTGAACGCGATTTCTCGTCTGCCGATATGACAAAATCCCAGTTACTGACAAGCGTCTGGTGTCTGATATCACTCTTGAATACCACGGTAACGAACCCTAGGGGATGCGTGCCTATGAGAATGCGAGTCGCGGCTGTGCGAATGACTGACAAGTTGGACGACCGAGGAGGAAAGACTAGTGGGCATCGCGATTCGTGAGGCCCGACAGCAGCAGCCATCATGATGGATCAGACCTCGGTCAGAAGAGGTGTAGACAACAAAAATCTATGGCATGACGATAAGATCGCCTGCACTTAAGGCCAGGCAGGGGCTGTAGTCACTAGTCTGTAGATATGAATGTGAGTTTTAGACAAGCCAAAGCTGAAGAATCGTGAAGAAACGAATATTGAATGAATGGACGCTTATATTACAGTAAGGGGACTTCATGGTCTGTTAAACTGCATGAGAATGCCAAGCAGAGGGGCACAATGAAGCAAGGCCACCATATCATGCGTTACAGACTTGCCTACCGCTGCTTAGTAGTTGAGCTTCATACTCATTTCTACAGACTTGCCTGCCGCTGCTTAGTAGTTGAGCTTCATACTCATTTCCGGCTGAAGAGGGCTGCAGTCAACATGTTCCTTTGCTTTCTACAAATACTTAATCAAATACAGTTTATATAATCTAATTCGTGAAACATTATCAACATTACTTTATCAGATACGTTTTCCAGCACGTAATCAAAAAGCTTTGATTGCTTAATGCATGAAACTGCATCAACCTTGGTTTCCAGTGTCTCTCATTAGAGACCTTATTGCTGAATCCATGGAATAACATCAACCTTACCTTATAGTATCTCTTACTTGTGGGGGCTTGCATTACTCGCATGCTAATAGAATTTCTAACTCATGTCCCGTGGGCATTCTTTGTCAGTGCATTGCTAAGTTCGCATTCATGTTTTCCGGTCTCATACTTAATATTGATTATGTCACATAGCTGTTTGTTACTGTTGAGGGCTTTTTTTTATAATAAAAGGAAGTTCAGCCTTGGCCTATTCTCCCGGACTTTAATTGAAATAAAAGAGAAAAGTTACAAGTGAATGGGACTAGTGCCTATGGGACCCCCCAAATCCCACAATGCAGAAGACAAGTTCGATGAGCTAGAGGGCATTACAAATGAGGCGGATAAATCTATCATCTCCCCCATGCGGGACCCATTTGGGTTTCAGCTTGTTATCTTCGAGGACATAAATACAGTGGTGCCTAAATAGTGGGGATCTATTATCACGGGAGATTCTTTTGCCTAGAAGAAACAAGGATTTCTCAGTCCACCATTCCTTTGGAGTGTGGACAAAATTGACAGCACATCGCTCCATCCAAATCTTCCAAAGAGTCTCACCCCTGATGGCATTCCACAACCTTCATGAGCAGCCAACTACTTCCCCGAACAGCACCTGTTGCCAATTGATTTGGTTCGTGAGTCTCAAAACCTATGTCACGTGATGCCAAATAACATGGGACTTGTGGCAATCGAAGAAAAGGTGAACTAAATCTTAGATGCATCAATGGCACCTCTTGCACCAAGGAGGAACCCCACAAATTTTGTTAGCCCTTCCTTTGGACCAGATACCCTTATGCAAGATCTACCACATGAGGACGGACTTTTTTATCTCAATTAGCGGGTGCCTTATAGGCATGAACTTAAGTTCCCATCGAAGTTTGGTCCAAGAAAGGCAGCACATCTTGTTGAGGGTGTGATGGACATCTAACTTCTCTTTGAAGTTGGGGACTCTAGATAGTTTCTTACCATTGCTCCATTTGAGGCCCTCTACGCAAGGAAGATCCTGTCCGCAGAGAAGGTGAGTAGTTGAGCGGTCCCAAGCTAAACATGTGCCTTTAAGAAGAGTCCATTCCTCGAGGGTAACTCTATGTCTTGGGTCTAAGTCTTCAAACCTGATCCACTGGCCTGTCTCTTGCTTCCAGAGTTGGTTCCACTTCTTGAACCCCTTGTTCTATAACCGCTTAGCAATTTGGAGGTTCCATGACTCCACCCCCTAATGTCATTGATCACGAACTAGATAGAGTGATTTTGTCTTATCCAAGCTGCCCACTTCCACTCATCATTCATTCTAATGAATTGTTTGGCCTTGTTCCAACTCTTCCATAAGGAACAGATGAGGCTAGAGCCTTTTGCGGACACTGGGTGGGGGGAGAACAAAAGCGTGAGGATCCCTATGTCCTTCCAACCAGGATGGCCGAGTAAGGTAAGGTCTTTCATGTTTTGAAGATCAATTTAGCCCAAGAGGACTCACTATTGCTCCAAGCCTTGATAAACCACTTTGTCGCCAATTTGTCAGCCAACTGAGCGATATCCAAAATACCCAAGGCCCCTCAGTCTTTCGACCTAATGCATGTTTCCCATTTGATTTTGGGAATCCCCATCCTATTGGGTCCCTGTCCATAAGACGTTTTTGCAGATTCTTTCCACTTTGGCCAACTCTTTCTCCTTAGGCCTCCAACATGAGATAAAGTAAATAGTCGTAGAAAGCATAAATGTGTTAACAACCATTGCATGCCCTGCCAAGTTAACTTGCATACCTTTCCAATGATTTAGTTTGGTATCCATTTTGGATAGCACCCAGTTCCACCGTTGTTCCATTGAGATGTCGAAGCCCATCGGAATACGAGGAGATGAAAGACTTGACCTCGAGGGATAGCTTGACATCCCTGATCTAACAACAGTTGGGGTGGAGGTCCATGAATTGCTTTGAAAGCATTTTTAACATGGTTGATTTTTGAACCTCATGCCACAGAAAAGGTGTCGAGACAACTCCAGAACACCTCAATGTTGTTCGTATCGTTATGTACAAAGGCATTCATGTCATTGGCAAAGAGTCTTGCAATCAATTGACCATGATCAAGAGGTAAGGATAAGGAAAGACCCTTAAGATTGCCAGTGTCCATGTGAAACTTTAATAGGCGACTAAGGCCATCCGAGGTGATAGGGAAGAGTAATGGAGCCAGTGGGCAGCCTTGCCTAATAGATCTTTTTAAACGTATGGGCTCAGAGAGCTTACCATTGATATTTATTCTCATTGAAGCATTCCCAAGTAGAGTGGAAACCATCTTCGTGAACTTTTGGCTGCATCCAAGGTCTTTCAATGATTGAAGAATGAAGTCCCATTCCAATCTGTCTTATGCTTTGTCGAAGTCGATCTTAATGAATACCAAATCTTGTGCAGACTCCTCAGCAAATGCAAGGCCTTCCCAAATATCAACAATTGCTTCAAGTATAGATCTACCTTTGATAAAACCTTTCCGGTCCTCACAAATCCATGTCTTTAAATGACAAAAGATTCTGTTGGTGATAACTTTGGCAATTATCTTGTATCCAGTTTGAGGCATGGTAATCGGTCACCAATTTTCAATTTTATTCTTATCTCCCCTTTTGTGAATTAACTTGATGACACCATTATTTAGACACTCAAGGAGGGCACCAAAGGAGAGAGCCTCTTGCCACACCAAGTGTAGCGGGGTGGCCACGTGCTTGAAAGACTTGAAAAACTCATTGGTGAGGCCATCAAGACCCGGACTTTTTCCGTTGGGAAGAGCATCAATAACCTCGATAATTTCATTCTCGAAAATGTTAGCATCCAGTAGAGAATTCATGTTCTGTGGGATTCTAGACTGAGCAACCCTTGATATGGTTGCCATGCAGTCACGCCTGAGTACGGAAAGAGGAGCCAAAACCCTGAGAAGATGGGTAAAGTGCTCGAGGATGATAGATTTGTTCTCAACTTCCGTGCTACATTCGATCCCATTGTTATTGACCAAGAAGGGGGATGGATTCCCTAGCTTGTTTCCTTTTGAGGATGTTACACATCTCCTTTGAAGGTTTATCAGCCTTCCCCGCCCACGAGTCTTTGAAGACTATTTGCAGATTTTTCCTTTGAACCTCTTCCTCGAGTCTTACTCTTCCCCTGATTTTTAGAAGCCCTTGTTGGCATTGCGAGTTACCTTTATTCACTTCTTCTTCAAGACGTGAGAGCCTCCGATACACCATTTCTCTTCTTTTTTCCGGATATCTCTTATATCCTTATGAGTCCTAATCAGAATTTGTCGAGTCCTTTCCACCGTGCTTCTCTAGCACGTAGCCGGCTCATTACAGTAGGGAAAGGCCTCCACCCACATTATGGAAATTTCTTGGTGGACAGAGGGGAGGGAAAATGACGTCTGACAAGCATGAAACCAAGGAGCTTTTCGGAGCAAGGGTATTGGTTTGAAGGAAAGAGTAATCGGGTAGTGGTCTGAGATAGGCAGGTCCATGTGTTGGGATATCAAAGGAGTACTCCACTGGAGAATGGTGTTTTGGTCGATGTAACATCTATCAAGTCTTGGTTTCCTCATAGAGTCCCCCAATTGGAGATTAGACTAGGAGAATCCCTTCATGTCTTTCACCTCAACCAGGTTGAGATGGAGCTTGATTATATCCCATATCTCTTTCTCCTGACCGTCAATAATTTTCCCCTTGTTATTCCATCGGTCCTCAAGAAACTCAACCATGTTGAAGTCCCCACAAATCAAAACATTGTGTGAGAGGGAGTCAAGGGAAGCCCACCTATCAATTCTATCAGCCTCTCCATTAGGGACATAAATTGAGACTATAGTGAACTGAACAGGGAACCCAATAGAGGCAGCAATCCAATGATGATTCCGATCTTCACAAGTTGAGTTCAATTTATTGGATTAGGAGTGACTAATCCCAATCGCATCGCCCCCTGCCCCCTAGGGTGCAAAGTGGAGAACCAAAGGTGGTTCGGAGAAATGCATTTAAGTAGTTTCTGGAGATCCTCTACATTGATTTTAATCTCTTGTAAGTAGATAAAGTTGGGGTTGATGCACTTGTCTTTGAACCAGTGACAAAGAATCTCCGCTCTTGAGGGGTCAGACAAACCCTTGACGTCTAGTGATGTGATTTTCATTATTGATGGTTGCCCTCTTTGAAGGGAGGGACCTGATCTTTTTTTTTTCTTGTGATCTTCTTTTTTCCTCCCACCTTCTTGACTTAGGATCCTACTCTTGAGGGGGCTCTTCCAAGACATGCTTGATGGTTGTTTCCCTTTAAGCTTTGACTTTTGTTGCGATAAGCTTGGCATGCAAACTTGAAGAGTAGGGCCAAGGAAGGAGCTTTCTCTGTCTTGGTTGTCTTCATTGCTAGTAGTGAAGCCTTCCTCTTTACTAGTGGTGTAACCTTCCTGGATGTCTTCTTTGTTGGTAGAGCATCCAAGGGTATTAACAGTAGGGTCTTCCTCAGAATGGGGTCTTCCTCAGAATGGTTATCCCCTGGGAGGTCAACCTCATTAATCTCCTTTTCTAAGTTTTAGTACATGTTATTCAAAGGAGCAATGGTTATAATGTTCCTAGCTACTGATCTTCAAGGGCTAACTTTCCTCCTACATCTTACTCAGTGAATCCTTCTGAATCCGTCTCTGCAATAGGTGTTGATATATTTAGGTAGTGATGTGTGTGAACACTCTAGGACCGCCGGGGCACTTTTTTCCCTCTTTAGGAGGTTTTTTTCCCCCGGCTTGTATATATGCCTATTGCCCTAATGGGCTACTTATCTTTGTACATTCTCTAGTAATACATTCAGTCTTGTGTGTTGTGCTCCAAGCTTCTTCTTCTTCCTTGTGCTGTTCGCGTGCTTTCGCAGACGTCTATCTCCAACAATTGGTATCAGAGCAGGTCGTCGCTTCTTCTAGGGCGCCATCGACACTCCTCCGTTTGCAGTCTCAGATTCGCACAAAATTTGGTGAGCATACTCAAGGTGTTTTCGAGATCAAAACAGGTTTGCTTTGTTGTGCCGAAATCACGATCTGAGCTCGTTTCGGCCTCCAAACGCACTATCGCAGCGCTTGTGCAGGCTATTTCGTCCTTTTGTGCCAAAGGTATATACCAGTTTCTGTTCGCCAGTTTCAGCGTCTCGAAGTCTGCTACAGGTCTAGCAGAACTCGTCTGGGCAGTTCTGTTCAACTTTTTGAGATACAGTCAATTTTCTGCATCAAGGTATTTTAGTCACTGGCCATGGCTGAAAGCAGTGATGTATTTCGTATGTTGGCTGTTGAGGATAAGTTGGATGGTACCAACTACCCATTATGGGCTTATATGATGCGACATGTACTGGTTGCAAAAGGATTGTGGAACATTGTGCAGGGTGTTGAAAGACGTCCTGTTACACCTGTAACGACAGGTACTGCAAATACAGGTGTTGGAGCTGATGAAGATGGTGTCGAAGCTGATATTCCGCAGATTCTTGTTCGTGCTGCTGTTTCTGTTGCACCTACTGCAGAGCAGATTCGTTGGGATGGCAGAGATGCCCAGGCATATGCATTGATAGCCTTGTCTGTCAAACGTGCCATTATTCCTCACATTCGCTCTTGCAGAACAGCAAAGGATGCTTGGGATACACTTACCACTTTGTACCAGGCTAGGAATGAGGCTCGTGTTGCTTACCTCCGAAAACAGTTGGAGAGTGAGCACATGAATGAAGGTGATTCTATGGACAGTTTTCTTACAAAGATCAAAGACCTGAAGGAACAATTGATTTCTGCTGATGAAGTTATACCAGATAGCTCACTTGTGCAGACCGTTCTGAATGGTCTTCCTGATTCATATCAGAGTTTTGCCTCTACTCTTCGGTTGATGATGAAAAGCAATCCGAATGCCTTGTCATTTGAGGAATTAGTCTCTGTTCTGTTGCAGGAAGATCAGTCCAGGCAGAACAGGTCCATTATGCGTGTTGCAGATCAAGCTTTCCTGGCTAGTCAGAAGGGCAAAGGAAAATGGAGCTCTTCTACTAGTAAGCAGAAATCTGCAAATGGTGCATAATCGAAGAACCAGGATAAAGATGAAAAGAAATCAGAAAAGCAGAAATTGTTCTGCAAGTACTGTAAAGGAAATGATCATATTATAAAGAACTGTCCAAAACTGGCTGCTAAAGAGGCAAAGAAGAAAGAGGATGGAATGGTTGTTGCAGAGGCCTCTACACCAAAAACAGAGTCTGCAAATCTTGTGCAGGAAGAAGAATGGGCATTTACTACTGTCTGCAGTTTTGACCCATCTTCACATGATCAGTGCATGTCTGCAGTAGACTCAGATGTTTGGTACTTTGACAGTGGGGCGACCAAACATATTACCTGGCAGCGTAGTTTCTTCTCTTCACTTGAGCCTGCCCCTACAGGGAATACTGTCACATGCGCCAATAACTCCTCTTATCCTGTTATGGGAGTTGGTAAGATTATTCTGACTACTACTGATGGTAGTTCTTTCACTTTGTCAGATGCTTTATTTGTGCCAGGGATCAAAAAGAACTTGGTATCAGTTTCTGCATTAGCCAAGATTGGCTTGGTTGTGAAATTCGTTGATGATAGGTGTACAGTTCATGATCTCTCAAATGGCGATGTGATTATTGCTTCTGGCATTTTATGTTGTGGGCTGTATAAGCTCATAGACTATGAAAGATCTGTGAATGATTCGGCATGTGTAGTTCATGATTCTCAGGCTATGTCAGATGCAAAGCTTTGGCATGCACGCTTTGGTCATCTGAATTTTGCTAGTTTGTTACGCCTGCAGAAATCTGAAATGGTGTCCTCTTTGCCCAAACTTGAGGCACCTGGAAAACATGTTTGTGAAGGCTGTATTTTGGGCAAAATGCAGCGTTCTTCCTTTCCAAAAGATGGTTCAGTTCGGGCTACGCAGAAATTGCAGCTTGTACATAGTGATGTCTGTGGTCCTATGCAGACACCCTCTTTTGGAAATTACCTTTACTTCGTGACTTTCATTGATGATTTTTCCAGGCATGCATGGGTATATCCACTCAAAGCAAAGTCTGAAGTGTTCATGTGCTTCAAACAGTTTTTGGTTTTAGCTGAAAATCTGTCAGCATGTAAAATGGGCACCCTCCGTTCTGATCGAGGGGGGGAATATATGTCTTCAGATTTTAATGCATTTCTGGCTGAACGTGGGATAAAACACCAGTGTACAGTGCCGTATACACCTCAACAGAATGGAGTTGCTGAACGAAAGAACAGGTCACTCATGGAGATGGCGAGGTGCATGGTCAAAAGTCAGGCTTTACCACATAGTTTCTGGCTTGAGGCTGTCATGTGTGCAGCATATGTACTGAACAGGTGTCCCACTAAAGCGTTGCAGTCTATTACTCCATATGAGGCTTGGCATGACCGCAAGCCATCTGTTGCTCATCTGCGTGTTTTTGGTTGTTTGGCATATGCATTAGTGCCTGAACAACATCGCAGAAAATTGGATGATAAGGCAGTAAAATGTATTTTTGTTGGGTACAGTTCTGAAACTAAAGGCTATCGTCTGTATCATCCACAGACTAAACACATTCTGGTTAGCCGTGATGTTGTCTTTGTGGAAGATGCTATTCAGCCATTGCTTTCATGTACTAAGGAGACATCTGTTAGCTCCAAAGACATGTATGATACTTTGATGCCTCTTTTTACAGGTGGACAGGCTAGTGCTGGTCCTAATGAGGCAACTTCTCAGCCTTTGCAGGTTTCATATGATGATGCAGATCATTCCATTTCTGATCCAGATTTACATGATGCACTTGTTGATGAGAGAGCTGATATTGAGCAGGCAAAAACTATGCCAAAATGGCTGGTGCAGACTTTGCGTGACAGCAAATTAGATGCACCTTTGTCATATCGTACTCGTTCAGGCTCTCATAGTGCCTCCTTTGCATCAGATTGCTATGCTATGGCTGCATCTAGTCTCTGTGATGAGAATGAGCCTGTTTCTTTTGATGAAGCACAAAATTCAGAAAATTGGATGGCTGCTATGCAATCTGAATATGATGCTATAATGAAGAATGGTACATGGTCTTTATGTGACTTGCCTCCTGGCAAGAAGGCCATTGGCACTAAGTGGGTATACAAGCTGAAGCGTAAACCTGATGGTACAGTTGACAGGTATAAGGCTAGGCTTGTTGCAAAGGGTTATGCATAGGAAAGAGGCATTGATTTTGATGAGACCTTTGCACCTACATGCCGTATGACTACTGTTCACAGCATTTGTGCACTTGCAGCCCATCATGCTTGGAATGTACATCAGTTGGACATTAAAACAGCATTTCTGAATGGTGACTTGCATGAAGAAGTGTATGTTTTTCAGCCCCGTGGCTTTGTGCAGAAAGGGCATGAAAACCAGGTTTGCAGGTTAAAGAAGGCATTATATGGTTTAAAGCAAGCACCACGTGCTTGGTATGAGAAGATACATGCCTATCTGATTGCACATGGTTTTGAGAATAGTCCAACTGAAAGCACCTTATATGTTAAGCGTGCTAATGATGTGCTTCTGATCATTGTTGTCTATGTTGATGACATGCTGCTCACTGGTCCTATTGAGACAGATATTGCTGATTTTAAGGCTGATTTGCATGCCTCATTTGAGATGTCTGATTTGGGGCATTTGCATCACTATTTGGGCATTCAATTTATGCACGTTGATGGTGGAATGGCTTTGTGTCAAACGAAATATATTGACACATTATTGCAGCGTTTTGGCCTTGAAGACTGTAAGCCTATTGCCACTCCTATGGAGACAGGTTTACGATTGAGTCTTCATGATGCTGGAGATGCATTTGATGTTGTTCTCTATCAGCAGGCTGTTGGATGCTTGATTTACTTATGCATTACTCGGCCAGATATTCAGTTTGCTGTCTCACAGATGAGCAGGTTTATGCATTGCCCAGGAGTCACGCATTGGAAAGCGGTTAAGCGCATCTTTCGCTACTTGAGTGGTACTCGGCTACTTGGGTTGTTTTATCCCAAGGGGGGATCACTACCGCCAGATTTGCATGCTTTTTCTGACTCAAATTGGGCTGGTTGCTATGCCACTCGTGTGTCCACCAGTGGTTTTTGCTTCATGCTTGGTAGCTCATGTATATCTTGGTTGAGCAAGAAGCAGCCTACTGTGGCCACTTCCAGTTGTGAGGCTGAGTATAGGGAAGCTTTCACAGCGACTGTTGAGTGTGTGTGGCTCAGACGCCTTATGGCTGATTTGGGTGTTGGCCAGTCTTCTGCCACCACCATCTTCACTGATTGTCAGAGCGCATTGGTAGTTGCGAGGAACCCTGTGTTCCATGCTCGCACTAAGCACATTGAGGTGCATTATCACTATGTCAGGGAGAGGTTCTCTGCTGGGGAGATCAGCTTGGCATATGTGCCCACGTAGGAGAACATTGCAGACCTTTTCACGAAGGCTCTGCCTAGGGAGAAGTTTGAAGCTTTCTGCAAAGCTTTGGGCTTACTTCCTTTTGTGGAGTGATTTCCACATAGCTTGGCACTTCCTTATACATGAGTGCCAGCTCGTTGTTCACCGCATCACTCCCAGGGGGGATTTGTTGATATATTTAGGTAGTGATGTGTGTGAACACTCTAGGACCGCCGAGGGACTTTTTTCCCTCTTTAGGAGGTTTTTTTCCCCCGGCTTGTATATACGCCTATTGCCCTAATGGGCTACTTATCTTTGTACATTCTCTAGTAATACATTAAGTCTTGTGTGTTGTGCTCCAAGCTTCTTGTTCTTCCTTGTGCTGTTCGCGTGCTTCCGCAGACGTCTATCTCCAACAATAGGAGTACCCACTTCTTCCTCCATCGGAGGGAGATGACCCCTAGTGCCATCTTAAGGGAGAGGATCCGGGGCCCTGTCTGGTCTAAGCTTGTTTTTTATTGGTATTTTGCTTCAAGGGGCAATCTTTGATCCTATGACCTTGTTGTCTACAAAGGAAGCATGCATTGGACAAATTCTTGAAAGTAACCTCCTGTATCCAAATCTTACCCTTTCCATAGTTAATGGAGATCTTTGAGGGGAGGACTTGGTTCAAGTCTATTTCAACACAGATTTGTGGGTGCCATCGTGCATTGAAACCAAGAACAATCCAAAGCCGAGTTCAGAATTTCTTGACAAGGAAAAGATAAGCAAAACAAAGAAGCCCGTTTCTCGCAACACACTCCGAAAGGATTTTTTTTCTTTTAGAATTATTTTGAATTCAAAAAAAGCAGCCAAGAATTCCAAGATCTCAAGATATAACTTCTAATTCTTTTTGCCCGTTTGCTTATCTAAAAAGCGATCAACAATGCCCCCAATAATGAAGCAAACAAGCTCAACTCACGGAGCGCTCAAAACACAAAATGGGAACGCCCGAGCCGCTACAAAGACGAGGATAAAAACAAAGAATTAAGGCCGAAAGCGAGATTGCGATGAAAAAACAGTCTATCGCGATCGACCAGGGAGTGACTCTCGCGCGTGACAAAAGAGTGTCTATCGCGATCGACCAAGAGTGTCTATTGCGATCGACCAGAGCTGAAGAAAGACTATCGCACGTGACAAAAGAGTGTCTATCGCGATCGATAGAGAGCATCTATCGCGATCGACCAAGAGTGTCTATTGCGATCGACCAGAGCTGAAGAAAGACTATCGCACGTGACAAAAGAGTGTCTATCGCGATCGATAGAGCGCGTCTATCGCGATCGACCAGAGCCGGAGAGCGACTATCCCACGTGACAAAAGAGAGTCTATCGCGACCGATCAGAGCCGTCTATTGCACTGGAGAGCGTCTACGCGGGCCGCAGCTGGCCCCTGGGACTGGAGAGCAACACGCGTGAGAGATGACGACAGACACATGAGGACAAGGCGACAGACGAAGCCGTGAGTGCCGCCTGTACTTTCTTCCACCTTCAAATGAATGATGAGTCTGCGATCGCTTGCACCAGTAAAGGAGAAGAGGTTGCCATGTCTAGAGCGACAGAGCTAGAGAATTGACGTGCGAGCTTCTTCTGCGCAAGCCATCCCATCTCCCGCTACTTCATCCATTCCTGCATACTGCCGAACCCGTTCAATGCGAGAAACCTCTGCTGCGAGAAGCTTGAGAACCTGCTTGTCAACATTGATACTTCTCTTTGCACCACTGTTGAGGGCTTTGTTCGACCTCCTTTCCAGGACGCTCTTCAAAATGGCCTCATGCTGCAAATAATACAACCAGCGTGATATATGGTCCAGATCTATGCGTAGCACCTCAGAGAAAAGGGACAATGGGCTGAATGGACAAGTACAAAAGTCGGTATTTTGTCAGCTTTCATTGCACAGCTTGGCGAAACAACATGTCAGACAAAGAGTGGAGATCTCCATCCGAGCTCAATATAAACAAGAAATAGAGCTACGATAATGCAATAAGGAGCCTACAATCATATGTTTGGTAGCACTAAACTGGATTTCGATACATCGTTCTTTCCAAGTAAGTTCACGGATTGTACGCTTGAGCATGGTTGGAGTCTCACATGAAGATGTTGGGATCCATTAAAAGAATAACATAAACATAAGGAATCTTTTCATAGAGAGTGATCACGAGGAAAATAATTGGAAGAAGGAACAAATTCAAGATAATAATAATAATCATAAAGACGTTGGTGAGGAAAACGTGATTGTCAGTATAACCTTTTTTTTTTTAATAAAAGGAAGTTCGGCCTTTGCCTATTCTCCGAGACTTTAATGAATATAAAGGAGAAAAGTTACAAAAGAATGGGACTAGTCCCCATGCGACCCCCCAAATCCCACAATGCAGGGCACAGGTTCGGCAAGCTAGAGCGCGTTACAAATGAGGTGGATAAAACTATCATCTCCCTCATGCGGGACCCATTTGGGTTTCAGCTTGTTACCTTCGAGGAGATAAATACAATGGTGCCTAAATGGTGGAGATCTTTTATCTCGGGAGATTTCTTTTACCTAGAAGAAACAAGGATTTCTAAGTCGACCATTCTTTTGGAGTTTGGCCAAAGTTGACAACACATCGCTCTCTCCAAATCTTCCAAAGAGTCTCACCCCTGATGGCATTCCACAGTCTAGATGAGCAGCCGACCACCTCACCCAACAGTGCCTGTTGCCAATTGATTTGGTTCGTGAGTCTCAAAATCCACATCACATGATGCCAGATAACATAGGACTTGGGGCAATCGAAGAAAAGGGGAACCAAATCTTTGATGCATTGATGGCAACGCTTGCACCAAGGAGGAACCCCACAAATTTTCTTAGCTCTTGCATTGGACCAGATACCCTTATGCAAGAACTGCCACAGGAGAATGGACTTTTTGATCTCAAAAAGAGGGTGCCAAATAACATGAACTCTAGTTCCCATCAAAGTTTGGTCCAGGCAAGGCACCACACCTTGTTAAGGGTGTGATGAACATCTAAGTTCTCTTTCACATTGGGGATTCTAGATAGTTTTTTTACCATTGCTCCATGTGAGGCCCTCCATGTCAGGGGAGCACTAGATTGTGCTCTCTGACTACAATAGACAAGATTTCAGAATTATACTTTCGATTACAAGAACACCCACGTAGGGAGAACAATACAAGGATATGTGATGGATACAAGATATCCCACAACCCGAGACCGATAGGTATGGAAAACTGGACTAGAGATGATACAGGAGATCCCACAACCCGAGATTGTAGGTAGGAAACAAGATATCTTGGTTAGAAGAATTCCATTCAAGGATATGAACTAGATACAAGAAATAACTAGAAATGATCTCGTACTACAAGATTACAAGAGGACAAGAGAGTACGTCCACGATACAAGACTAGTGAAGACTAGAGCAAGAGACAAGACTAGAACTTAAACTGGAACTTGAAAGTACTTACTTGGTGGTCACGACCCCTTGAGCTCCCAAAACTGGCATTGGCAAGACTGAGAATGAATGTGGCCAATCCTTCCTTTTATGGGTGTTCAAAGGCGGTGCTATATGACGGTTACGATTTGATGATGTCATCATGATGTCATCGACTTGTAACAAGATCTCCTGATGTCAGAATTCAGCAAATAGACAGTTGATCTTGGGGTTTTGGCACATTCCAGACGCAATGGAAGCATTAGTTCCTCCAAAATCTTAACCAATCATGTGATATGGAAAGTAACATGGAATCTAAGGTTTTAGATGGTTTCCTTGTGCATGACATCACCTCCCCCTCAAGCGACGAGTTCCACGAGGAGCGGTTATGTGACTCTGAGATCTTCTAGGACTTGAATCTTCATAACTCTTCGTCTTTGTAGAGTTCTTGGTATGTGGTACTGGAAAAATGTGATGATGGATATCCATGATGAAATTGGAAAGGATTTATAGTATATCGAGGTACAGAATCAAGGGTATGATTCTCATGATGAACTATATTTTTCTTTTGACTCTGATGATGGTCCTTCTGATGTAGGATGGTGATTGTGGAAGTTCTAATCCCAACTTGTTTCTACTTCTTAGGGCATTTGAATACCATATGATCATGCTCTCCACAATAAAAGCATAATCCATTATCCTTTCGATATTGCCTTTCCTTTGTTGTAAGTCGTCTGACCATGATGTGATCCAATTGCATGGGTTCTGCTTGAGTTTCCTCGAGCATATGTTGTTGTGGAATAGAAGTAAAGTTGTATTCTTGATCTCTAATAGAAGTCTTCTTCTCTTGTTTTCTCTCGAACAACCTATTATCAAATTCAATTGCTTGATTCATGAATTCATTCAAAGTATTTACCTTGGGCATGGTTAGCATGAGGTCCTTAACATCATCACGTAAGCCCCATCGAAATTGGTTGATAAAATAATCCTCATGCCATGTGAGGTCACAAATGATTTGTCTCAATTCCGATGCATAGGTAGATGTAGACCTATTTTCTTGAAATCATACAAAATATCCATGTTCTTCTCTAGGATAGGTGCAAACCATGAAAGAGCAGGACCACATAATAGAGTTCCCATGAGTCCCACTTGAGAAGCATCATCTGGGTACCTCTCAAGTTGCATTCTTATGAAGAGCTTCACTTGTTGTAGAAATCCTCGAAACTTAGATCTTGTCCCATCGAATTTCTCAGGCATGCTCACTTTTGGACTTTTCTTCATATTGATTGTCATCGGGGTACATGAAGCAGATTGATTTACAATGATTTGCAACTCCTGAATTTGCCTTTGAAGTTCTGTGATTACATCTTGAATATTTTGTTGTTGAATCCTTTCTTGATTTTCTTGTATCTCTTGGACTTGTTGTTGAATGACTTTAAGTGAAGAAAAAATTTATTCTCGAATAATCTCCATGGTGCCTGGTCTTGATGAAGGTAGTCTTGCCAAAATATCAAGGGAGCACTAGATTGTGCTCTCTGACTACAATACGCAAGATTTCGGAATTATACTTTCGATTACAAGAACACCCACATAGGGAGAACAATACAAGGATATGTGATGGATACAAGACATCCCACAACCCGGGACTGATAGGTATGGAAAATTGGACTAGAGATGATACAGGAGATCCCACAACCCGGGATCGTAGGTAGGAAAAAAGATATCTTGGTTAGAAGAATTCCCTTCAAGGATATGAACTAGATACAAGAAATAACTAGAAATGATCTTGTACCACAAGATTACAAGAGGACAAGAGAGTATGTCCACGATACAAGACTAGTGAAGACTAGAGCAAGAGACAAGACTAGAACTTAAACTGGAACTTGTAAGTACTTACTTGGTGGTCAGGATCCCTTGAGCTCCCTTGAGTTACGATTTTATGATGTCATCATGATGTCATCGACTTGTAACAAGATCTCCGGATGTGAGAATTGAGCAAATAGACAGTCGATCTTGGGGTTTTGGCACATTCCAGATGTAATGGAAGCATTAGTTCCTCCAAAATCTTAACCAATCATGAGATATGGAAAGTAACATGGAATATAAGGTTTCAGATGGTTTCCTTGTCCATGACACTCTAGGCAAGGAAGATCTTGTCCACAAAGAAGGCGGGTAGTTGACCGGTCCCATGCTAAACACCTTTCTTGAAGAAGAGTCTATTCCTCGAGGGTAACTCTATGTCTTGGGTCTAAGTCTTCGAACCTGATCCACTGGCCAGTGTCTTGTTTCGAGAGTTGTTTCCACTCCTTGAATCCCTTGTTCCATAATCGCTTAGCAATTTGGAGGTTGCAGGACTCCACCCCCCCTAACGCCACTGATCTAGAACTAGATAGAGTCATTTTATCTTGTCCCGGCCACCCACTTCCACTCGTCACTAATGTTGATGAATTGTTTGGCCTTGTTCCAACTCTTCCATAGGGAACACACAAGGCTAGATCCTTTAGGGGACACTGGGTGGGTGGAGAACAAAAGCATGAGGATCCCTATGTCGTTCCAACCAGGATGGCCAACTAAGGTAAGGTCTTTCATGTTTCCGAAGATCAATTTAGCCCAAGAGGATTAACTAGTGCTCCAAGCCTTGATAAACCACTTTGCCACCAGCTTGTTAGACAACCTAGAGATATCCAAAATGCACAAGCCCCTAGAGTCTTTCAAGGTAATGCAAGTTTCCCATTTGATTTTGGGAATCTCCCTCTGTGAACCTAAGTCACGAGGTCTTAGGGACTTGTGCCAAAGAGACTAAATCTCATTTTCCACACAAGTGCATATAGTGGTGGATTGACACACGCTTAATTATCAATCCGAAGAACCACTTGAACCAAGTGTATGAGGACGTGTGCACACGTGATGAAAAGTGAAGTGGTTCAGCAAAAATGCAAGAGAAAAGACTAATCTACCTCTCCAACTCACTAAATCTCTGAAAGGGTCTATCACGATACCATTTACAGCACCAAATACAAATTTGAATATTTCTCCCAGCTCTAAACTCCGAATATGGCCAACAATGGGCTCATTTTGAAGCTCTCTCTGAGACGCATGTATTTGGCGTTTTTTCACTTGAATGTGACAACCGCTCTTCAAGTTATGGTCAAAATAGTGAATGGCGGGAAACACCTATACTCACTCCACAACTTGTACTTGCTCACACACACTACAGTAGTTCAAAAGTGATGGAGAGGTAGACAAGAGTCCTACACACACATTCCAAGCTTCACACATACACACACATAAGATCATGGAGAAGATGCAAATCAGCAAGAAAGAAGCAAATTCAAAATTTTGGTTCTTCTCTTCACAATGGCAAAAAGTCTTTACAAATATTCACAAAGTGACTTATATATATGTGCCCTAAAAATGGTCCTTTCACACAAGTGACCGACACTTTATTAACTAATCTCTAATTTCCTACTATTTTACAAGAAATATGTTACAATGAGTTGGGCTTATGCATATAAAGGCCTCCTCTAGTGCATTTACATAGCTTTGAGGGAGTCCCCTAGGATTTTGAAGAAGAAAACTATGCCCATTAATTTAAAAATTTTGGGGCTCCTCTTTTGTGCCTCTTTTCTCTGCAACACTCTCCCCCTCTTTGTCATCTGTCGTTCCTTGACAGGCGTTGCTTCTCATTTGCAGCTTGTTTATGGCTCCTGAATACACTCACCTAGTGGTTGAAGAAGCAATAAGAATTGTGAGGCAGTTTGTTACTTTATCCAAAATTTATTCCTTTGCTTCTATAATCCCCTTGGTATTCCATACATTCATAAATCTAGGTTGCTGCATTAAATTGGACTGTCATGCATGCCATCTAAGAATGTGATGGTCTTAGTCACCCTCTTCAACTTTTTAGCCTCTGCCTCTTTCTAACTTTTTGTCTTCTGATATGTCTTTGTCTTCACACATCTGACCCTGTTGTATTGCTTGGAGCTTGTCTACTTCTTTCCTATCGCACACCTTATTTTGCTGACCTTTACTCTCTTTTAAGTCAGCATTATGTTTTAAAGGTCATATTCTTAAATCTTCTTTGTCATCCTCTCAAACTTGATTCATTTCTTTCCACCGCACACATCCAATGGACAAGGAGGCAACTAGGAACTTCACACAATTGGTTATCTTATCCAATGAAGAATCCTTCGTGTGTTGTCTCTCTTCCCTACTTGTTTCACTTCACCGCCTGATCCTGGTGGATGAGGAACATGTGTGCAACCTGCCATGAAATGTCCTGGTTGTCCTCTTTCTTTATTTGCAATCCTCAGGACATGGTTCTTTGGTGTTGCCGCTTGATGCATTCCCCTGTGGGGCTTTGGGCAGAGAGTTGTTCTCTTTCTTTATAAGCTTTGTTCTTTACTGAGCAGTTTTATTCTTTGATCTTCTTCTTCTTCTTTTCTTGCTTGATTCCCCTTCCACACGTCCCTCCTCCTTAACTTTGTCATCCCTGACAGGCTTTTTGTGGCGATGTGAGTATGTTTGGATGACTTTTTGCTCTCACTGATTAAGCAAATTGGCATGACATAGCATTAATTCTTTCCATTGGCTCGACTTTACCCCGTCATTTGGTGCCTGTCTATGATCTGCAAAGAAACTTAATTCATAGGCCACCAGTCTTGCATTAAGGTTCGAAGATATTTTTGCAAAAACTTCTGAATCCATTTCAAAACATCCAATAAAAATGCCTCTTCAAATGTCTACATGTAAGTGCTTGGAAAAAACATAGTCTTGAGTATATGGCCATGAGCGTCAATCGGCTTGGTATAGTTGATAGATCAAAAAATAGGGCATCTGGTCCTTGTTTAATGCCGGTGAAGTTCAAAAATGTGTATTGTGCATGCTGAAACATCTTTATGATAGTAAGTAACATACTCAAAATATTATTAGTCATCTTGACTACTAAATCTGGTACAGTTGCATATCGAGCAATCCAAAATTCTATGGTTTTAACCATGTATTCTTCGGTTGGTAGATAATTACGAGGTGGACTTGGTAGTAATGGATAGTTAAGCCACTGATTATTTATTCTTCCTTGGCGTTGTCCTTCCCAAAATTGCATCCAGGAGCGTCTTTTGGGTACTGGGCAAAAAGATGGATTTACTTGAAGTATATATGGTGATGATTCCCATTGTACCCATAGCATAGGATTCTTCTCTAAAAATCTCCTTCTCCATATAGGATCTGCTTTGTCAAATTCCTCTTGTGTGTAGGTAAATGTTTGCATACTGAACTAGAGGTTGCTATCGAGCTCTTTATTTGTCGTGGTCTTTATGTACTGTTAGGTTTGCTCTTTAAGTAATCCATATGTTACATTGAAGGGTTTCATTACCTGTTCCAGATTTTTGCTTTTAACTTTTGCTTCCTTCATGAATTTGATTACTTGATCTTCAAAATATTTAGTAAGTCGGGACACCAGTAGTGCCCGCTCATTTTGGCTTAGTTCTAGAGCAGCCCGAGTATGTCGTTCAATGTTGGTCTCGATTTCCTCCCTTATCGGTGAATGATGTAGGGGTGGAGAAAGAGGACGTACTTCAGTCTCCTCAGTAGCCGCTGTGGAGCATGGAACTACTGGTGTCCCCTCTTTAACCTGCTATGAGAATTGAGCCTGCAATTGCTTTATTAATTCAACCTTTTCTTTAATTTCTTATGTGGCTTTCGTACTCGTTGTCTTGTTTTTGAGATGCTCTTCTCCTATGGCAGTGAGTTGATTTGCATCTTCCTTGCATTGTTCAAAGTATTCACTTTCTGCTATCTTCCATTTCATTCTGAGTGTATTAGTGTTGTCCATATACCTTTTCTCCCATTTAGCTATGATAGCCTGCTCTTTCTTCAGCTCGTCTTCATACTTTGCTATCCTTTCCTCCAATGCTTTTGTGTCTTTGTCTGTCACTTCAGGAGCTTCTATAAGTTGATTGCATAAAAGTGTTGTCATCAGCTCCTTGTTCCTGTTTCGTAGTTTATCTGCTTCATCCATGTATACCTTGATTTGAGACTCAAGGATCTTTCTTCTAATGTTCATTCTTGCCTTTTCAGCTTTGCTAGCCTCATATTTGCTTTGCAGTCCTTTCAATTGTTCTTTAGCTTTTGATTTTCTGTTTCTAGTGTGTGGCATTGATGCTTGGCCTCTTGGGCTTCTGCCTCTTTCTCTACTATTATCTTTTGTGCTTGAATTGATTGGGCAGATAGATTCTCACCTATCTCCTAAAACTGATTCTTTTCCCTCATTTCCTTGCGTAATCAGCATCAGCCTCAAGCATTAGCTGTTGAGTGTCCATGGCAGTTTATATCATCTGTTGTACTACTGGTTTGAGCTGAGGGATGTCCACATTTAACCATGTTTTTGGGATGCTTGGAGCTTCCCCTGTTCGTATATCTTTTCCTTGCTCCACATACATGGCCTTGTTATGTGGTTGCCTTATTTGGAGTTGTACCGCTTGATCTCTTTTCTCTTCTTCCTTATTGATAGACTTTGTGGCACTCCCTTGAAATGTTACGTCCATCGGAGATGGTTCTGCCACTACCCTTATTGGTGTGAAGGGTTCTGATTTTTCAACTGTATTTTCAACCTTTTCTTCCTTTGGGTTCTTGAATAGGACCTCTCCCGCTAGCAGAGTCTCTTTGATTTTATTATTAGATGCTTCATTCAATTTAATAATATGTACCTCTTCTTGAGACTCTTTCTTCCTTGTCCTGTCCTTGATGGAGTCAGTTGGTGTCTGATCTACCTTCATGTCTTCCATGTCCAAGTCCTCGTTTACTTGATTTAATTCCTCCCATTGTCCATCATCCTTGGAATCACTTCTAATGTCCACATTCAACATAGAGGTTTCCGATTCTTCTTGTGCGTCTGATGATGAGCTTGAGTTCATCAACCCCAATTCTCTGTATCTGTGAACCTTGGTCAGACTCTTTCTTTGTTCCGAGTCTTGATGGCTTTGTTGGTAGTGATGCCCTTGCATTGATAGATTTACCTGTCCTTCTATATACTGGTGGGTAGCTTCCATTGCTCTTGTCAACTCTTCTTCCATAATAGGTCGATTTTCTTCGCGTCTGGTCCTTGGAAGTACATGTGCTTTCTTTGTAACTAGAGCTTCCGCTTCTACCTGCATCATTTCCCGTAGCCTTTTTGTACCTCTCATTCTTTGTTGGGAGCTTGTTTCGGCTTCTTCTATGATCTTGACTCCTTTCTTCTTTTTGATAACAGTAGCAATCTTTGCATACTTCGCCATTGCTTCTGATGACGGCATCTCCTTTAAATGTTCTCCAATGCCCAAAGCATGATATATCAATATGGTTAATGCAATACTTCCATTCAAGAACTTCTTATGATTCCACTATTTCTTAGCCTCGAAGAGCCGTTCTTGAATGTATGGAAACATATTGACTTGATTTCCAACTTGTTTGATTGCATGTGATAGCATTTGCACTATGATCTTTTGTGGCGTTGTATACCTGTGCATGTTGGGAAAACAAAAGTGCTGATGGATGAGTCTTGCTTCCTCTTCTACATCAATGCGATTAATATCGGTGAATGTTCTGGTCTTTGATCCTCGACTTTCCTCTTTCAAAATCGTATTCTCGTTCTTATCCCATCTAAAAGCTTCCTTAATTAGGTCATGTGTGAATTGTATAATGACCCACTCTCCTGCTGCATCTAGGACTCTAGCCTCAGGTACCAATGGATCATGCAATGCCGGCTGCAAGGTGTTCATGACTTGTGTACAACGTTGGAAGTCCCGTTTGTATATCGGTAATTCAAAGTACTTGTGAATGCCCGCTTTCTTCATAATGTCCATCATCGATGGAAGTTCATGCACTACCTTGAAGTCTTGGGACATTATGGGGAACTGATGGTCAATGTCCACAATTTTGATCATCACTAGGAACAAATAATCCCCTGCTGGTTGATCTTCCCTAAACCACTAACCTTTTGGTTTAGTCATGCTTTGTAGAGGGAATTCCAGCAACTCCTCTTGAATGGTAGCTTCAGAATCCTCAGAAGCCATCTGCACTCGTAATGAAAAGAGCATTAGATTCCCTTAAAAGACATGTCTGTGGTGATGTGTGTTGTAGTGACATTTTGTTCGTTGCATCACTCCATTCCCCTTGCTTACATAAGTAAGATTTCTTACCACATATTTTTTCATTTTTATTCCTAAAAGAAAACAAGAATTAGTGTAGCTGAAGCACTTATTTAATTACATAGTAGGTCCATTCCTATGGAAGTAGAATCTATGACCTATTCCCAAGTAGGAAATGTTCACCGCTAGCTTTGTTACACACATCATGTGCTGAATGCATGGCCGCGTAATGTGGCCCTGTCATGCATACTTTGGGTGCATTGGCTTCATGTGTGCAAATGGAATCCTATGGGTTCTGTTTTTCCAGTTCTTGCTGCCTCTTGGGTCTCCATATCCATTTCGTAGGCGAAGTGTGAGGTTCCGTCTTTTCCCAATTTTATTGTGTTCACAGTTTTTTCTCTTTCTATTTGGTAGACTGAGTAGTTGATGTCATGTTCTCCCGGTTCCTCTGGTGAATCTTCAGTGGGCTGTTGGTCCTACTTTGCTGGTATAATATGTCTTCTTGCTTGTCTATCTCTAAGCTTGCAATTTGTCTGACCTTCTTCGGAATCCATATGTGCAATCGTGTTTTCTGGGCTTTGACTAATGACTTTGGAAGCCACACTCTCAAAAGTCTCTTTGGTTCTAATTGTGATGAAGAGGGTCCTTTGTTCTTCACTGTCTCCATAAGATGAGTGTCTTGCCTTGATGTTGACTGTTCTGTTTTCCTTATGTGATCCTTGCGAACCCATTGTAGATTAGCACTTCTTGGTTGCGATAATCGGAAAGTAGACTTCCACATTGATGCTCTTCCTTTGTTGTAGATGACTCTAGGAGCATTGTCTTCATCGTCTTCCTTTGATTCAGCGTTCTTCTGGGATGGATTCACTTTCTCCACTGGTGCATTGGTATTTGTAGTCACTTCTTTCTTCGGGCATTCCCTTGGTAGATCATTGCTTGAGTTGTTTGCTAATTCCTCTTCTCGGGTTTCTTTCTCATGCTTAATGATGTCCTGCCTCTTAGGGGGTCTTTCTTCTAATAGGCTAAAGATTTCTTTGTGCCCTATTTTGGCTGAGATGTATCCGTGAGCTAAGTGAATACTCACCTCATCATCTATGATCTAGTCTTGTCCTAGGATTATGTTCTCTATCAAATTCACGTCTTTACATACCAAGACTCGTTGCTCCATAGTGGAATTTCCTAGGTGGAGGGATATTGTAGATTCTCCAATGCATTCAATGACTTGACCTCCAATACCCATCATGTGTGCTTTAGTAGGTGTTATGGTCGTTTGAAGCTGTGTGATGACTGTACGTCGAATACAAGTGAGTGCTGCTCCTGAATCTATCAAGATGTCTATTAGCTGGTACTCTGTTGTTCGAATCCCTAAGTTCAAGTATGGTTGGGATATGTTGATATTGTTCGTGTTGGACTTGTGAACTTGATAATTGGCCATGGGAATAGGCTGTTCTCCTTGTAGATACCGTTCATCCCTTTGCCTTCACTCTTTCCGTTTCTTGATACGCTCTAGGGCTTCTTTCCTTGCCTCCTCTCAAATCCTCTCTTCCTCTTTTTTTCTATTTTGTGCACCTACAATTCATGCTAACATTGGGTCCATCAATGGCTCCATGTAGCGTTTCACTCGACCACCACTTACGTAATTAGGAAGAACATCTCCATCCAGAGTAGCTAGATTACACTCAATTTGTAGAGGATACTCTAGCAAACGTTTTACAGATTTTTTGGTTTTGTCAACTATATAGTGGTCGATTTACTCCTTGATACACTTATTCGTTGGTGTTCGAACTCTTCTAGCTCCATTATCATTCCATTTAGTACTCTTTCATCATGGCATCATAGCTCTCAAGCACATCCAGTGGATCAGGGTCTAGTGCTAGTGTTTCGAGGAGGAGCTATAACTTGTAGGGCAAAGAACATTTTGAGATCCGAAAATTTGATGGCACAAACTTTTCTCTATGGAAGAATCAGATTAAAGATGTGCTGATTCAAAGGAGGCAATGGAAGCCAGTAAATGGAATTTCAAAGAAGCCTACTGACATGGATGAAGATGATTGGGATGACTTAGATGAAATGGCGAGGTCTACCATTCACTTGCACCTGGCAGATAATGTTTACTTTATAGTATTAGACTCTGATAGAGTTGCTACTCACCTAAATGCGTTTGACGCTATATTCTCTCAGTTACAAGCTTAGAAAATGGATATGGATAATGAAATGAAAGCAGTATTATTGGTATGCACCTTGCCTTCATCATGGGATACATTTTGCATAGCTATTAGCAATAGTGCACCTGGTGGTAAACTCGTCTATGATAACATATGTGGAGCACTCTTGCATGAGGAGATTTGTAGAAAATCCATGGTTGGCACTTAGAGTGGAGATGCATATAATGTTCTTGATTCTTACCAAGGAAAGAATCAACAATGTGGCAAGAGCAAGAAGAAGGAGAAGAATGCTCAACAGAATAAGAGTAGAAGTAAATCAAGGAAGAGGGATATCGAATGCCATTATTTTCATGAGAAAGGACACATGAAGAAAGATTCTTATGCATTAAAGAATGCTAAAGGTAAAGGACAAAATGTTGATGGGCATGTTAAACAGTTACCTGCACCATATACTTCGACTGTGAAGATTCAAGAAATTAATGCTATTTCTGATGATGTTGATGTGTTGACACTTGATAGTATTGTGCCAACTAAGGCCCTTATGGCTGATTTTCTTTCCCACACGTTGCTGCTAGATTCTGGTGCTTCTTTCCATGTGACACCACATAGGGAATGGTTCTCTAATTATGCAGCAAAGTCTCTTGATTTTGTGAGACTTGGTGATTCTTACCAGTGTGATGTTGTGCGGATTGGCTATGTGGTTGTGTAGTTCATTGATGGTTCAAAATTTACTATGTATAATTTATTCCATGTACCTCAATTATCACGCAGTTTGATGTCAGTTGGTCAATTTGATGACCTTGGTTACAAGGTGTTCTTCTATGCTCAGTCCTTTTGCATATCAAAGGGAAATATGGTTAGTGCAAAAGAAAGCAAAGTTGACTCTTTTTATTGTTTATTTGTATCACAGAAAGAACACTTGTTAGTTGTTACTGAACAGCCTATGGCTTGTATTTGGCATGGTCGTTTGTGCCATATATCTCGTAGTGGAATGGAAAATATTTCTCGTTCTGGCTACTTACCTGTGTTATCTCTCTCCGATTTTGCATTTTATGAGCATTGTCAATATGGAAAGAAAACTAGAAATGTGCATAGAACGCACATTGACTCTTCAATTCAGCCTTTCGATCTTGTTCATTTAAATGTGTGTGGTCCTATGCCGACTAGGTCCTTAGGTGGTTCTCTTTACTTTCTCACTTTCATAGATGATGCTACTAGAAAAGTTTGGGTATATCCTATCAAATCAAAGGATGAGCTATTCCCTACTTTCAAAAAATGGCTTGCTTCAGTTGAGACTGAAAAAGGAACTAAGCTTAAGGCTTTACGTTCAGATAATGGAGGTGAGTATACCTCACATGAATTCAGCCTTTTTTATCCGTCTAGAGGGATTCGTAGAGATTTTACAACTCCCTATACGCCAGTACAGAATGGTGTAGCTGAGAGGATGAATAGAACTATTCAAGATAGAGTAGTCTCTATGTTGCATCATGTAAACCTCTCACAAGGTTTTTGGGCAGAAGCAGTATTCACTGCAGTTCATGTGATTAAGCTTTCACCTGGTACTGCCGAAGGGTTGAAAGTGGCACAAGAGTTATGGACAAGGAAGCCACCATATTATGATCATCTTCGAGTTTTTGGGTGTGAAGCATATGTGCATATACCAAAGAATCCTAGAGAAAAGTTGGATCATAAGTCAAAGAAATGTATTTTTCTTGGATATGGTCGAGAAGGACAATGTGGATATGGCTTATGGGATCTTGAAACATGGTCAGTGATAAGAAGTAGTGATGTCATTTTCAATGAGTCTAAGATGCATAAACGGCCCATTAAGGAAGTTGAAGTGAGAATCGTGGTGTTTGAGGATACTAGTCCTCCGGTTAGCATGCATAAAAATGCTGCACATAGGGATGCTCAAGAGAATGTCCATTCAGATTAGTTTGCACATATTCCTGTTCAGCAACCATTGAGATGTTTTGCACGTGTCTGAAATCCACCTGATAGATATATTCTAGGTTTAGATATTGTTATGCTAAGAGATGCCACTGAGCCCTCTTGCTACAAAGAGGCTATGCAGACAGATGATCATGTCAAGTGGGAGTGTGGCATGAAGAGTGAGTTGGATTCTATTCACAAGAATGGTACTTGAGATTTGGTACCTTTGCCAAAGGGCAGGAAAGCTTTACCATGTAAATGGGTATATAAGCTGAAATTCACATCAGATAGTGCTTAATGGATGCTTTCCCTCTACCTAAGCATAGACACTTGTCCTTAATGCCACTCAGATATCTTAAAATCATCTTGACCGCTTCCCAATGTTTCTTGCCAAGATTAGAAATATATCTGTTCACAACTTTCACATCAAATGCAATGTCTCGTCTCATAGCTACCATAGCATACATGAGACTACCAATAACAGACTCATAGGGAATTTTGGTCATGAATTCGTTTTCCTCATCTGATTTGGGGCAATCATCCTTGCTCAATTTCACATATGTGGGTAAAGGTGTACTCAATGCCTTTTCGCCTTGCATATTGAACCTATGAAGTACTTTGGATATGTACTCACTTTGAGACAACTATATGCATCTTTTGCTCCTATCACGAGTAATGCGCATGCCAAGAATATGTTTGGCATCCCCCAAATCCTTCATATCAAATGTTTGACTCAACTTTGTTTTGAGAATTGAAAAATCATAAGAGGACTTCCCAGCAATCAGCATATCATCGGCATAAAGTATCAAGCATATCAAGCTGCCATCTGATCATCTCTCTGTGTTGAGACAATGATCCTCATTGCTTCGGGAATAGCCTTGAGACTTCATAAAAGGATCAAACTCTTAGTACCATTGTCTAGGGGGCTATTTAAGTCCATACAAGCTCTTCTTAAGCTTACAAACTAGACTTTCCTTTCCAAGAACTACATAACCCTCTAGTTGTTCCATATAGATCTCATCTATAAGATCCCCATGCAAGAAAGTAGTTTTCACATCCATTTGGACTAGCTCTAAGTCCTCTATTGCAACGAATCCAAGCAACATGTGTAGGGTAGTCATCTTGACCACTAGAGAGAAGATTTCCTCAAAATCAACACCATGTTGTTGTTTAAAACCCTTTGCAACAAGTCATGCTTTATGCTTTGCACACATTCTGACTACGCTGCTTCATGTGTGCAAACGGAATCCTATGGGTTCTCTTGTTCCGGTTCTTGTTGCCTCTTGGGTCTCCATATCCATTTCGTAGGCGAAGTGTGAGGTTCCGTCTTTTCCCAGTTTTGTCGTGTTCACAGTTTTTTCTCTTTTTATTTGGTAGACTGAGTAGTTGATGTCATGTTCTCCTGGTTCCTCTGGTGAATCTTCAATGGATTGTTGGTCCTGCTATGCTGGTATAATATTTCTCTTGCTCGTCTATCTCTAGGCTTGCAATTTGTCTGAACTTCATCGAAATCCATATGTGCGGCCGTGTTTTTTGGGCTTCGACTAATGACTTTGGAAGCCACACTCTCAAAAGTCTCTTCGGTTCTAATTGTGATGAAGAGGGTCCTTTGTTCTTCCCTGTCTTCATAAGATGAGTGTCCTGCCTTGATGTAGATTGTTCTGTTTTCCTTATGCGATCCTTGCAAACCCATTGTAGATTAGCACTTCTTGGTTGCGATAATCAGAAAGTAGACTTCCACATTGATGCTCTTCCTTTGTTGTAGATGACTCTAGGAGCATTGTCTTCATCATCTTCCTTTGATTCAGCGTTCTTCTAGGATGGATTCACTTTCTCTACTGGTGCATTGGTATTTGTAGTCACTTCTTTCTTTGGACATTCCTCTAGTAGATCATTGCGTGAGTTGTTTGCTAATTCCTCTTCTAGGGTTTCTTTCTCATGCTTGATGATGTCCTGCCTCTTAGGGGGTCTTTCTTCTAATAGGCTAAAGATTTCTTTGTGCCCTATTTTGGCTGAGATGTATCCCTGAGCTAAGTGAATGCTCACCTCATTCTCTATGATCCAGTCTCGTCCTAGGATTATGTTCTCTATCAAATTCTCATCTTTACATACCAAGACTCATTGCTCCATAGTGGAATTTCCTAGGTGGAGGGATATTGTAGATTCTCCAATGAATTCGATGACTTGACCTCCAATACCCATCATGTGTGCTTTAGTACATGTTATGGTCGTTTGAAGCTGTGTGATGACTGTACGTCGAATGCAATTGAGTGCTGCTCCTGAATCTATGAAGGTGTCTATTAGCTGGTACTCTGTCGTTCCAATCCTTAGGTTCAAGTATGGTTGGGATATGCTGATATTGTTTGTGTTGGACTTGTGAACTTGATAATTGGCCATGGGAATAGGCTGTTCTCCTTGTAGATACCGTTCATCCCTTTGCCTTATCCACTCTTTCCATTTCTTGATACGCTCTAGGGCTTCTTTCCTTGCCTCCTCTCTAATCCTCTCTTTCTCTTTCTTTCTATTTTGTGCACCTACAAGTCATGCTAACATTGGGTCCATCAAGGGCTCCATGTAGCATTTCACTCGAGAACCACTTATGTAATTAGGAAGAACATCTCCATCCAGAGTAGCTAGATTACACTCATTTTGTAGAGGATACTCTAGTAAAAGTTTTCCAGATTTTTTGGTTTTGTCAACTATATAGTGGTCAATTTAATTCTTCATACACTTATTCTTTGGTGTTCGGACTCTTCTAGCTCCATTATAATTCCATTCAGTACTCTTCCATCATGGCATCAGAGGTCTCAGGCACATCCGGTGGATCAAGGTCTAGTGCTAGTATTCCGAGGAGGAGCTATAACTTGTAGGGCAAAGACCATTTTGAGATCCGAAAATTTGATGGCACAAACTTTGCTCTATGGAAGAATCAGATTAAAGATGTGCTGATTCAAAGGAGGCAATGCCAAAGCTAGTAAATGGAATTTCAAAGAAGCCTGCTGACATGGATGAAGATGATTGGCATGACTTAGATGAAATGGCGAGGTCTACCATTCACTTGCACCTCGCAGATAATGTTTACTTTATAGTATTAGACTCTGAAAGTGCAGAGGAGCTTTGGAAGAAATGCAATACATATGAAAAAGAGATGGCCTCAAATAAAGTCTATCTGATGAGAAAATTATATGACCTTCATACGAAGGACATAGATAGAGTTGCTGCTCACCTAAATGAGTTTGACGCTATATTCTCTTAGTTACAAGCTCAGAAAATGGATATGGATAATGAATTGAAAGCAGTATTATTGTTATGCACCTTGCCTTCATCATGGAATACATTTCGTGTAGCTATTAGCAATAGTGCACCTGGTTGTAAACTCGTCTATGATAACATATGTGGAGCACTCTTGAGTGAGGAGATTTGTAGAAAATCCATGGTTGGAACTTAGAGTGGAGATGCATATAATGTTCGTGATTCTTACCAAGGAAAGAATCAACAATGTGATATCGAATGCCATTATTTTCATGAGAAAGGACACATGAAGAAAGACTGTTATGCATTAAAGAATGCTAAAGGTAAAGGACAAAATGTTGATGGGCATGTTAAACAGTTACCTGCACCATATACTTCAACTGTGAAGATTCACGAAATTAATGCTATTTTTTATCATGTTGATGTGTTGACACTTGATAGTATTGTGCCAACTAAGGCCCTTATGGCTGATTTTCTTTCCCACACGTGGCTGCTAGATTCTGGTGCTTCTTTCCATGTGACACCACACAAGGAATGGTTCTCTGATTATGGAGCAAAGTCTCTTGGTACTGTGAGACTGGTGATTCTTACCAGTGTGATGTTGTGGGGATTGGCTATGTGGTTGTGTAGTCCTTGATGGTTCAAAATTTACTATGCATAATGTATGCCATGTACCTCAATTATCACGCAGTTTGATGTCAGTTGGTCAACTTGATGACCTTGGTTACAAGGTGGTCTTCTATGCTCAGTCCTTTTGCAGATCAAAGGGAAATATGGTTATTGCAAAAGGAAGCAAAGTTGGATCTTTGTATCCTTTATTTGTATCACAGAAAGAACACTTGTTAGTTGTTACTGAACAGCCTATGGCTTGTATTTGGCATGGTCGTTTGGGCCATAATCTCATAGTGGAATGGAAAATCTTTCTCGTTCTGGCTACTTACCTATGTTATCTCTCTCCGATTTTGCATTTTATGAGCATTGTCAATACGGAAAGCAAACTAGAAATGTGCATAGAACGCACATTGACTCTTCAATTCAGCCTTTAGATCTCGCTCATTCAGATGTGTGTGGTCCTATGCCGACTAGGTCCTTAGGTGTTTCTCTTTACTTTCTCAATTTCATAGATGATGCTACTAGAGACGTTTGGGTATATCCTATCAAATCGAAGGATGAGGTATTCCCTACTTTCAAAAAATGGCTTGCTTCAGTTGAGATTGAAAAAAGAACTAAGCTTAAGGCTTTACGTTCAGATAATGGGGGTGAGTATACCTCACATGAATTCAACCAATTTATCAGTCTAGAGGGATTCGTAGAGAGTTTACAACTCCTTATACCCCAATACAAAATGGTGTAGCTGAGCGGATGAATAGAACTATTCAAGATAGAGTAGTCTCTATGTTGCATCATGCAAACCTCTCACAAGGTTTTTGGGCACAAGCAGTATTCACTATAGTTCATGTGATTAACCTTTCACTTGTTATTGCCGAAGGTTTGAAAGTGGCACAAGAGTTATGGACAAGGAAGCCAACATATTATGATCATCTTCGAGTTTTTGGGTGTGAAGCATATGTTCATATACCAAAGAATCCTAGAGAAAAGTTGGATCATAAGTCAAAGAGATGTTTTTTTCTTGGATATGGTCGAGATGGACAATGTGGATATGGCTTTTGGGATCTTGAAACATGGTCAGTGATCAAAAGTAGTGATGTCATTTTCAACGAGTCTAAGATGCATAAATGGTCCATTAAGGAGGTTGAAGTGAGAAGCGTGGTGTTTGAGGATACTAATCCTCTAGTTAGCATGCATAAAAATGCTGCACATAGGGGTGTTCAAGAGAATGTCCATTCAGATGAGTTTGCACATATTCCTGTTCAGCAACCATTGAGATGTTCTGCACGTGTCTGAAATCCACCTGATAGATATATTTGAGGTTTAGATTTTGTTATTCTAAGAGATGCCACTAAGCCCTCTTGCTACAAAGAGGCTATGCACACAGATGATCATGTCAAGTGGGAGTGTGGCATGAAGAGTGAGTTGGATTCTATTCACAAGAATGGTACTTGGGATTTGGTACCTTTGCCAAAGGGCAAGAAGGCTTTACCATGTAAATGGGTATATAAGCTGAAATTCACATCAGATAGTGCTTATCCAAAGTATAAAGCATGAATTGTTGCAAAGGGTTTTAAACAACAACATGGTGTTGATTTTGAGGAAATCTTCTCTCTAGTGGTCAAGATGACTACCCTATGCATGTTGCTTGGGTTCGTTGCAATGGAGGACTTAGAGCTAGTCCAAATGGATGTAAAAACTGCTTTCTTGCATGGGGATCTTATAGATGAGATCTATATGGAACAACTAGAGGGTTATGTAGTTCCTGTCAAGGAAAGTCTACTTTCTAAGTTTAAGAAGAGCTTGTATGGAATTAAATAGTCCCCTAGACAATGGTACTAAACGTTTGATGCTTTTATGAAGTCTCAAGGCTATTCCCGAAGCAATGAGGATCATTGTCTCTACACGAAGAGATGCTCAGATGGCAGCTTGATATGCTTGATACTTTATGTCCATGATATGCTGATTGCTGGGAAGTCCTCTTATGATTTGTCAATTCTCAAAACAAAGTTGAGTCAAACATTTGATATGAAGGATGTGGGGGATGCCAAACATATTCTTGGCATGCACATTACTCGTGATAGGAGCAAAAGATGCATATACTTGTCTCAAAGTGAGTACATATCCAAAGTACTTCATAGGTTCAATATGCAAGGTGGAAAGGCATTGAGTACACCTTTACCCACATATGTGAAATTGAGCAAGGATGATTGCCCCAAATCAAATGAGGAAAAGGAATTCATGACCAGAATTCCCTATGAGTCTGTTGTTGGTAGTCTCATGTATGCTATGGTAGCTATGAGACGAGACATTGCATTTGTAGTGAAAGTTGCGAGCAGATATATTTCTAATCCTGGCAAGAAACATTGGGAAGCGGTCAAGATGATTTTAAGATACCTGAGTGGCACTAAGAACAAGTGTCTATGCTTAGGTAAAGGGAAAGCATCCATTATTGGTTACACAGATTCTGACTATGCTGCTTGTGTAGACAATCGTAAGTCTACATGAGGGTACATTTTTCATTTTGTTGGAGGTGCTATCTCTTGGAGATCTCGTCTTCAAGAATTTACAGTTGTTTCCACCACAGAAGCAGAGTATGTTGCAGCAAGTGAGGCATGTAAGGAAACATTGTGGCTTTCTCGTCTTGCTTGCGA
This sequence comes from Ceratopteris richardii, assembly GCA_020310875.1. NCBI lineage: Eukaryota > Viridiplantae > Streptophyta > Polypodiopsida > Polypodiales > Pteridaceae > Ceratopteris > Ceratopteris richardii. Next base: position 16,421,993 of record CM035424.1, on the reverse strand, counting down.
TATGGGTTTACCTCAGGATGTACGTTGTTTGCTCAGTGATAGTTAGAGTGCCATTGCTTTGGCTAAGAATCTGGTCTATCATGCAAAGACCAAGCACATTGAGGTGAGGTATCACTTCATTTGAGATTGCTTAGCCACTGAGCGCATTATTCTTGAGAAGGTTCATACTTGAGATAATGTTGCAGATGCTTTGACTAAAGCTCTACCACAAGATAGCTTTCGACATTGTTGTCACTTGATGGGGGTTACTTGATTCATGATCTTACACAGTCACTTGTATACTGTGTAACATGCCCATCAGGTGGGAGGTATAGTTTGTATATTTACACTCAGGTATTCTTTATCATTCTTTATTTTTCTCCCATAGTTACTTTGGCCATATTGGCCTTTAATGGGAGATTGTTACCGTTAGTGTCCATGTGAAAGACCAAATGGTCACTGGACACTTCTTTATCTATGTTCTCTAATAAAACATATAGTGGCCTGGTCAGTCATAGACTCTAAGTTCGACCACATTAGTAAGACCTAAAAAGTATGTCTTCCTGCTCCTTGTGTACTGTGCTTTTCTATGTATTTTGTCGTCTCTGTGCGGAGTACCATGTGCACCCTTAGGAGCTCAGTTTTCTACTCCGAGGATATCGCCGTGGAGAGGGCGAGAAGGAGAGCACACAGTGGTGCATCGCCATCAAAGTACTTCAAGAGTCATTTTGTCTTATCCTCACCACCCACTTCCACTCATCACTCATTCTGATGAATTGTTTGGCCTTGTTCCAACTTTTCTATAAGGAATACATGAGGTTAGAGCCTTTAGGGGACACCGGGTGGGGGGGGGGGGAACAAAAGCGTGAGGATCCCTATGTCCTTCCAACCAGGATGGCCAACAAAGCTAAGGTCTTTCATGTTTCTGAAGATCAATTTAGCCCAAAATGACTCAATATTGCTCGAAGCCTTGATAAATCACTTTGTTGCCAACCTGTCAGCCAACCCAGTGATATCCAAAATACCCAAGCCCCCCGAGTCTTTCAAGCTAATGCAAGTTTCCCATTTGATTTTGGGAATCCCCCCCATATTGGGGTCCCGAGTCCATTGGAAGTTTTTGTAGATTCTTTCCACTTTGGCCAAATCTTTCTCCTTAGGTCTCCAACACGAGATAAACTAAATAGTCATAGATAGCATAAATTTGGTAACAACCATTGCATGCCCTGCCAAGCTAACTTGCATACCTTTCCAATAATTTAGTTTGCTATCTAGGTTGGATAGCACCCAGTTCCACTGTTGGTCCATTGAGATGTCGAAGCCCATCAGAATACCAAGGAGACAGAAGACTTGACCTCTAGGGATAGCTTGACACCCCTAATCTAACAATAGTTGGGATGGAGGTCCACGGATTGTTCTAAAAGCAATTTTAGCATGGTTGGTTTGTGAACCTGATGCCAGACAAAAGGTGTCGAGCCAAATCTAGAACACCTCACTGTTGTTCATATCGTTATGCACAAAGGCATTCATTTCATCGGCAAAGAGTCCTGCAATCATTTGGCCATGATCTAGAGGTAGGGAAAGAACATTGAGATTGCCAGCATCCATGGATACTTTAATAGGCAACTGAGGCCATCCGAGGTGATAGCAAAGAGTAGTGGAGCTAGTGGGCAGCCTTGCCTAATAGATCTTTTTAAACATATGGGCTCTGAGAGCTTACCGTTGATATTTACTATCGTTGAAGCATTTTTTAGTAGAGTGGAAACCATCTTCATGAACTTTTGGCTGAATCCAAGGTCTTTTAGTGATTGAAGAATAAAGTTCCATTCTAATCTCTCATACGCTTTCTCGAAGTGGATCTTAATGAATACCAGATCTTGTGCAGACTTAAGTGGTTGAAGGACTTCAAAAACCCATTGGTAAGGCCATCAGGGCCCGGACTTTTTCCATTGGGAAGAGCATCAATAACCTCAATAATTTTTTCCTAAAAAATGTTAGCATCCAGTAGAGAATTCAAGTTATGGGATTCTAGATTGAGCAACCCTTGAGATGGTTGCCATGGAGTCATGCCTGTGCGGGGAAAGAGGAGTCGAGACCCCGTGAAGATGGGTAAAATGCTCGACGATGATAGATCTATTCTCAACTTGCATGCTACAATCGATCCCATTGTTATCGACCAAGAAGGGGATGGATTCCCTAGCTTGTTTCCTTTTGAGGATATTACACATCTCTTTCGATGGTTTGTCAGCCTTCCCCACCCACCAATCTTTGAAGAATATTTTCAGATTTTTCCTTTGAATCTCTTCCTTGAGTCTTAGTCTTCCCCTAATTTTCAAAAGCCCTTGTTGGCATTGCAAGTTACCTTTGTTCACTTCTTCCTCAAGCTGTGTGAGCTTCCGGTACACCGTTTTTCTTCTTTTTTTCCGGATATCTCTTATAGCCTTTTGAGTCCTGCTCAAAATTTGTCGAGTCCTATCCACCATGCTTCTCAAGCACTTAGCCCGTTCATTACAGTAGGAAAAGGCCTCTGCCCACACTGCAAAAAGTTCTTGGTGGATAGAGGGGAGGGAGAACGAGGTCGGATCCTCTTATTCCAGAATATAACGTTGTTAACCCTAAATGGGATCGCAAGTGATCATGGCGGTAGATACTCTAAAACCTCTTAAAACTACTCTCACAATTAAGGACTCAGATTTGTCGTATGTTGCACGAACAAAATGTCTCCGTAGGAATTTACTAATGTGTGTGTTTCAATTGTTACAAACAAAGACATTTTGATCAAAGATATTGCATGAACACAATAGGAATTTACTTAATGCGTGTTTCAACTGTTACAAGCAAAGATATATGATCAAAGCCTTCCCTCTCCTAGTCAACCAAACTATGCATGGAGTAGATACTAAAGGCAAAGACCAAGGGGCTTCTGCGAATAAAACCGACACTAGTTCTAATGGCCCAAAATACAGGGAATGAGAGCTCAAAAGAAGAAAAGCAGATGGATTAATAACTTTGATGTTTTATTGGAAGAATAAACTAACCCCTTTGATGATATGCACGATAATGATTTAGACATAAGATGGACGATAAGGTCAATGGTAAGCCCATTCTCTGCTCAAAACCCTGATAAGCATGCAGTAGATGAGGGTTGGACGAAGGTTACAAGCAGAAAGAAAGGTAATGAAGATTAGTATAATCCCCAAAATAGTAATAATGGCAATGCTGATAATAATGAAACTTTTGATGATCAAGAGTTATCCCAAGAGTTGAATAAATACAATCAAGACATGTCATACCAACTCAAGAGCCCAAGAAAGATGATTCAATGGAGCTACCTGACCAATACCAAGGGTTTGAAGATGTCTTTGAAAAAACGAATGCAGATATGCTCCTAGAGCATAGAGCTTATGATTGTGCCATAGAGCTTCAAGAGGGAGCACAACCACCCTTCGGGCCAATCTATAGACTATCCACAGAAGAACTTACAAAATTACGTAAGAATATTGATGATAATCTAGCCAAGGGGTTTATCATACACTCGAAGTCTCCTGTAGGAGCCCCTATCCTATTTGTGAAGAAGAAGGACGGAACTCTTCGAATGTGTGTGGACTACTATGGTTTAAATAAAGTCACAATAAAGAATAGATATCCTCTACCACTTTTTTCAGAGCTCTTGGAACGCATTGAAAAAGAAAAGTTCTTCACTAAGATTGACCTTCGAGGAGCATACAATCTTGTCAGGAGACAAATGGAAGACAACATTCCAAACAAGGTATGGACACTTTGAATGTGTAGTTATGCCATTTGGTCTCACAAATGCTCGAGCAGTCTTTCAACATATGATGAATGATATCTTTTGAGAGTATTTAGATAATTTTGTGGTTATATCTTGATGATATCTTGATATTCTCCAAAACTCTAGAAGATCATGAATGTCATGTAAAGATAGTCCTAGAGAAACTAAGAGGAAAAGGGTTATATGCGAAATTGGAGAAGCTATTTCCATTAGATAGAAGTGGAGTTTTTAGGGTACATTGTATCAGAGAAAGGAATCTTCATGGACCCTTAGAAGATCAAGACAATCCTTGATTGGCAACCACCTTTGTGTGTTCGAGATGTACAATGTTTTCTAGGGTTAGCCAATTTCTATAGGATATTCATTAGAGATTACTCCAAGATTATGACACCTCTTACCAAGATTATAGGAAACGCAAAATTTTCATCGACCAAAGAAGTAGAAAAAGCCATTCAGACCTTGAAATCAACATTCAGTATGGCCCCAATTCTAGTTCATCCTAATTCGAGCAAACCCTTCTTCCTAGAAACAGATGCATCACACTTTGCCCTAGGGGCCATTCTATCCCAATATGGAGATGCTGGACATCTACATCCAGTTGCATATCATTCAAGGAAAATTTCCCCTCCAGAAATTAATTATGAAATCCATGATAAAGAACTTCTTGCCATAGTAGACGTGTTTGATACTTGGTGTCACCATCTAGAAGGAGAAGCTCACAAAGTTACTATGTATACAGATCACAAGAACTTAGAGTATTTTATGACCACTCGCATCCTCAATAGAAGACAATCTCGATGGAGTAACTTTCTATCCAGATTTGACTTTGTCATCACGTACCGTCCAGAACATCAACAATGTCACTCAGACACCTTGTCCAGAAGATCTTACCTTGCACCAAAGAAGGGTGAAGAGGCTTTGATCAACAAGAGAGTGTATTACTCAAGTCTGAGCATCTCCAGTTAGCAGATATCTCTTCAAGCCATCATGAAGATTCAACCTTGAATCATTTGATCCGTGAGAATCTTCCACAAGAGGAATTGTTTTGTAACATTAAGTAGAAAGCTCAAGAAGGAAAATTCCAAGAAGCAAACGAATTTCAAGAAAAGGATGGGTTACTACTCGATAAGAACCTATTGTATGTCCCTCCAAGAAAGCCCAGGATCCAAGTACTTCAACAACGTCATGTGAATCTTGCATCAGGACATTTTGGAGTGAATAAAACAATAGAACTCATATCAAGGGACTTTTGGTGGCCTCATATGTAGAAGGAAGGCAAAGAATATATCCGAACCTGTGATAATTGCAATAGATTGTCTATGGATTTCATCATAGATCTACCAAAGTCAGATAGGTATGATGCCATTCTTGTTATTGTGGATAGATTTACAAAGATAGCACACTTCATTCCAACTACCAAGGCAATCACAGGTGCAGCCACTGCTATACTTTTTCTTAGGTACATATTTAGGCTTCATGGAACAGTCTTTGCAAGCTCCTTGGCGTTCAAATTAAAATATATACAGCAAATCATCCACAAACTGATCGACAAATAGAACGGGTGAATCAAGTCTAGGAGCAATATCTCTGTTGCACTAGCAACTATCATCAAAGTGATTGGTTTGAGCTTTTAACTTTTTAGAGTTTGCTTATGACAATAGTGTTCATGCATCTACGTTAAGAACCCAGCTGCCTGACAAGGCCTAGTATCTGATGAACATTCACAAAGAACTCAAGGAAGAGATCCATAAAACTTAAGAACAATATAAGTACTATGCAGATCAACATCGTGTTCAGAATCCATCATACCAAATTGGGGAATCCGATAAAGTATGGTTACTCAGAAGCAATTCGCAAACTTCAAGGCCTAGTGCAAAGTTAGATCATCAAAGATTTGGTCCATTCACCATCTTGGCCAAGATTAATCCAGTCACCTTCAAGATCCAACTACCAAGTACCATGAGAATACATCTAGTTTTCCATGTATCCATATTTGTGATGGGGGATGATTCTAACACCCCAATGCAAAAATGGAAGATGGCTGCCCTCCACTAGGTCCACAACTAGTGATATATGTTCACTATTCTGCACTTTTCTCTGCACCTGTATAGAGACATTAAATGAACTTTTTCAAACTTGTAGTAGACTATATGAGCTACCCAACAAGCTTTAAATCATCCCAAATAGATATTCCAGCTCGGAGAACCACCCTCTACAAAACAGATATACCTGCACAAAGTTGGCAATTTCTCACAACTCACAAGTTCAGGGAACAATATGAGAGACCAAATGAAGCTTGAAAGCAATGAAAATCAACCCAATGAGAGAGAAAAAAGCGCTCTGCAATCTGGTACAATCATATTTGGAAAAGCCTAACTACATCTCTAGATAGAGCAGAACAAAATCATGCAAAAATGAGGTAAGCAAGCAAGGGGGCTACTTGCTAGAGTTTATGACTTCACTAAACTAAGTGGGAAACTCATGGAATGCATAAAAATCAAGAAAAAAAAGTGGGATGATGCTTATATAGACTTTTACATTTCCTACACTCTAGCTAACCACCCACCAATCAGTTTAGGTGCACTTTTTGATGGCTGATTTGATGAGATTTGAATTTGATTGATTTTGGTGGAGCTTCTAACTTTATTCCACGACTTTGGGTCCTCCTTTTTGATTGTTCTACTTGCAAAAATCATGGTTGAGCCTTTTTGCATGATGAGACTTGATTTTCAACACTCCCCCTCAAGTCTCAATGCGTAGGTCCTTCATTCCAATGCATGCCTTGAAGTGTTGTAGCTTTACTCCATCCAATGGTTTGGTAAATATATCAGCATATTGGTCCTTTGTATTGACATGCGCCACCTTGAAATCCTTTGACATTATCTTCTCTCGAATAAAGTGGTAATGCACTTCTATATGCTTCAACCTTGCATGGAACACCGGATTTTGAGCCAAGCATATGCTACTTATGTTGTCATAAAAAATAGGTACTTGCTTAAGCTGCAAATCAAGATCAACAAACAACTTCTTGAGCCACATAAGCTCACATGGGACTTGTGCTAATCCTCTACACTCAGCTTGGATCGATGAAAGAGCCACAGTTGGTTGTTTCTTTGACATCCATGAGATGGTTTTCTTCCCTAACATGATAACATATCCACTAGTGCTCCTCCTCTCATCTTTGGGACCTACCCAATCAGCATCACAATAAGCTTGTACACTTAATCCATCATCAAATGGATAATATAGACCTTCATTCACTCATCCTTTGAGGTACCTAAGTACCCTTTTGGCTGCAACAAGATGAGGTACTCTTGGTGCTTGCAAAAATTGAGATTACACTCCAACTACATGTGCAATATCAGGTCTTGTCATAGTAGCATACAAGAGAGAACCAATTATTGACCTATACATGGTCGCATCCTTCACTTCTTCACCTTCATGAGCACTTAGTTTAACATTAACTTCTAATGGATTTGAAATGGGCTTGCAATCAGACAAACCAAACTTCTTCAAAAGATCAAGAATGTATTTCCTTTGCATCAAGTATATACCTTCCTCTTTATATAGTACTTCAATCCCAAGGAAGTACCTTAAAATCCCTAAATCTAAGATTTTACATTCACATCCAAGCTTCCTCTTTATGTCCTTGACGTTGGCTTCATCATCCCTTGTAATGATCCAATCATCAACATATATACAAATGAAAAAATAATTTTACTACCTTCCTTCTTCACAAAGAGTGATGGGTCTGCATGACTCTGATTGTATCGACATTTTGCTAAGCAGTCCACAAGTCTTTGGTTCCAAGATCTTGGGGATTGCTTGAGTCCATAAAGAGCCTTCTTTAGCCTGCATACATGATGTGGAAACCTCTCATCTTCAAAGCCTTGGGGCTAGTCCATGAAGACTACCTCTTCAAGCTCTCCATTTAGGAAAGCATTCTTCACATCCAACTGGTACATCTTCCAACCTTTTGAGGCTAAAATAGCAATCAAACTTCTGATGGTGGACATCTTAGCTATTGGCTTGAATGTTTCCTCAAAGTGTATGACATATGTTTGAGCAAAACCTTTGGCAACCAGCCTTGCTTTATACCTAGATGCTCCCATCTACATGCCTCTTTACCTTGTACACCCATTTGTTGCCAATGACTTTCATGTCCTTTGTTCTTGGAACCAATGACCAAGTATCATTTTCTTCAAGTGCTTTGACTTCCTCCTCCATGGCTTCAATCCATTCCCTATGCTTATTTGCTTCCTCAAAAAAGTTAGGTTTTTCACAAGCTATAACTTGAATCATATAGGCATAGTGTCTTGCAATGAATGAATCATAAGTTAACCTTTGAACAGGGTATTTAACCCTATTGGATGACCTTAGCTCACCATTAGTTGGTAGGAATCTCCTCCTCCTTGGTTTAGATGCTTTAAATCTTGGAGTTTCTAATTTTTCCATATCTTCATAGCTTGTAGATTCCATGTCTAACCATCGATGGTCTTCGTCATTTGCCTTTTCCTTTCCTTTGCTACTTCTTTCACTTGAATGAGATTCATTCCTTGTCCTTCCATGCCAAGCTGATGTAGTACTCTCCTCTGATGGTGTGCTTGAAGTGGTTGGACCACTTATCTCCATGCTTTGTTGTTGCTCTTTGAACTTCTTCTCGGCTTCATATGCATTCTCAACCTGTAACACATCTTTGCTACCATACCAAGGCAACAACTCATCAAATATTACATCCCTAGATACCTTAAGCTCTTTGGTACAAGGGTTATAGCATCTAAAACCCTTTTGCTTTGAAGAATATCCAAGAAATATACACCTATCCGCCTTCGGGTCCAACTTGTGTCTCAATTCTTGAGGTATGTGAACACACACAACCAAATACTTTCAGATGTGAAAGGTTTGGTTTCTTATTACACCAAGCTTCATAAGGTGTAACTCCATGTACTCCTGAGGTTGGACACCTATTCATGATGTATATGGCTGTATTTGTTGCATCAGCCCAATAAGAGTTAGGAACATTCATTTCATTTAATAAAGATCTAGCCACTTCTACTATGTATCTATTCTTCCTTTCTGCCACTCCATTTTGTTGAGGTGTATACGTGCAAGTGAATTGCCTTTTGATGCCATGGTCATGTAGAAAATCAGGAAATTCATTTGAAATATACTCTTCCCCTCCATCCGATAGGAGAGTCTTTATATACTTCCCTATTTCCTTCTCCACTAGGTTTTTGAACCTCTTGAAGTGGTAAAACACCTCTGACTTTGAATTCATGCAATACATCCAAAAAACCTTGAATGATAATCTATAAATGTGACAAAATATCTATTACCTCCAATGGATGGCTCCCTTGTAGGTCCCCATACATCTGTGTGTATGAGATTCAACACTTCATTGCTCACATGTGCTCCCTTCTTGAATGACAATCTGCTTTGTTTTCCTAATTGACAAGCATGGCACAAATGTTGCATATTATGAGATGTAAGATCAGGTAGAACACTCACAAAGGCCTTCCTTTGCATGTCCTTCATCCTTTGTAAGTTTATGTGCCCAATTCTTTTATGCCATAAGTCGATTTCTGCAATCTGTTTATTTCCAATTGACAAGTAGACAATGTGAGGGGTTGATGGCTTTACCTCCATGGTGAAGAGTCTTCCTTGCTTCTTTCCTTTTGCTATGAGCTTGTAGTCCTGCGTGGGGTCTTCAACAAAACATCCTTGCTCATTGAACCTCACCACATAACCTCTTTCAACCATTTGACCTACTGAAACCAAGTTCTTTGTGATGGTTGGCACATGCAACACATCCTTCAACACCTTGGAGCTTTGAGATCCATTCAATGCAACATCTCCCACATGTGTAATCTTGTGCTCAGTGTCATCGCCTGTCTCTACATGTCCTTGAGTGATGGGTGAATGTAAATTAAAGAAAACATCTTTATTGCAACTCATATGGTTTTTGCAACCACTATCAATGTACCATGTAAAATCTGAATTGACTCTTTCACTTGAACCATACATCATAAGCAAGTTCTCATTTTCTGAATTTGTTGAAGTACTAGCATAATTACCTTGGTTCCTTTTGTATCCTTGATTGCCTCCTCCTTTGGACCAACAATCTCTTGCATAATGATCGACCCCATAAGCACATAATCATTGGCACCAAGTGGATTTGGAAGCTCAAGTGCAAGGTTAATGGTACTTTGCAAAAGTACAAGGCAGGAGTTGTTGCACAAGACTACCCGCAAGTTGAATGGATTTACCTTTATGAATCATTTGTGCCAAATAAAAGGATGACTAGTATCCAAGTAGTACTAGTTGTGGTTGTGCATAGATGATGGCTAGTTTATCATAGAGATGTCAAATTATAGTTCCTAAATTGAGGCATCAAGGAGGAGGTATATGTGTCTAAATCACTAAGGTTTAAGTCTCACCATTAAAAGAAAACGATATGTAAGCTAAAGAAGGCATTATATGCAATAAAACAAGCCCCTAGAGTATTGTACCAAGGGATAGATAAGTAGTTCTTAGATGTAGCTTTCAAAAGATGTGCTTCTAATGCTAACTTGTATGTTCCAAAGAGAGAAGGGAAGACATTTGTGATTGTAATATATGTAGATGAACTTGTGATCATTGGAAATGATGATGCTCTTCTTCAATAAACAAAAGATTCTGTGAGTTCAAAATTTGAAATGATTGACTTAGGCGCAATGCATTATTGCTTAGGCTTTGAAGTATGATAGGAACCCAAGAAGATTTTCATCTCTCAACAAAAGTATGCAAGACAAATTTTGAACGCATTGAACATGGAGGATTGCAAGGAGATGTCTACACCTATGGAGGTCAACAAAAATTTATCTATTCAAAGTACTTAACCTTGAATGGATATTGGAAGATATAAGAAACTAGTTTGAAGTCTCATGTACTTCTGCAATAGCAGATGTGTGAGGCGATGGTTGGATACACTCCAAAAATGAGCTGGGGTTGCACAAATCTTGCTCTACATGTGCCAATGTTACTTCAGATTACTTTAGTAGAAACCTTTAGCTTCCCAATTATGCATTTGGACCCATAATGTGCTTTGGAGAATCACGTTGAAGTAGTTGCATCAAAACAGACTACCTCCAAGTTTGAGGAATTGCAAAACTTGCTATTTATGGACTGTAACCTGCTCGCTTCATTCGGTGCTCACTCACTGATTACAATTGACCCGAGAGCTTTTAGCCATATCTAATTAGACCCCTAAGCTTGCTATAGGAAGTTAATTCACTAATTTAGGATGAGTATGTGCTGAGAAATAATCTTAAGAAGTTAGGGGTGTAATCCCCACATTTTAGGAGAGTGACAGACAACAAACATAGGCAGAATGTAATGAGCATATCTCGCAGATCCTTGAACCAAAGGACCTAAAAATTGATAGCATAGAACTATAAGGTCTAAGCTACATGTACCAAGTTGAATCACAGTAAAAGAATAAGTATATGCAGAGAACACCTCAAAACAAATTCACTAAAATTGAGAGTCTAGCAGCAAGTAATAGTGAACATGAGATAGTTGCATAATCTGAAACAAATATGTAATGTAATGAATGTACGATACAAAGGAGATGTTGTAGGCTTACTCATACATGTGTGGACTAAGTGTGCCCACAATCTTGAAGATCAATGTGTCCTTGATCTACTCTCTATCCCGCGAATAAAAGTCATGAGCTTTTATAGATGAATTTGAATTTCAATTTGGAATCTACCACCTAAAAGGGATCCTATCTTTTAGGCTCCTAATTAATTTGATTTTAATCACTTGGAATTACAACTCGTAAAGCTACGAGATTCTCTCAAGATTTGTCTTTTACATTTATCGTGAGTTAGACTCAAGGTATTTACAAGAGGTGTTCACATGTGACTAATGAACATTCAAGCTCAAGATATGAAGTAAACCTTTGATCTTTTGGTCAAGCATCAAGGCTTGCCAAATGTACCAACAGCTCCCCCTCAAGCCTAAGATGCTTGAGTCTTCAATTCATAGGTATGTCTTGCATTCCAATCATTTATTTGAACCTGTTGAGTTTGCTTCCATCAAGTGCTTTGGGCATCATATTTGCACGTTGCATCTGAGTAGATACATAAGACAATTGTATTTCTTTGCTTGCTATTTTCTCTCTAAAAAAGTGATAATGGACTTCTATATTCTTAGTCCTTGCATGAAAGATAGGATTAGCAGCTAAATGCAAAGAACTCATGTTGTCTTCAAATATGTATGGAGTGCCAAAATCTAACCCTAAATCGATATATAGGGACTTGATCCACATTGCTTCCTGAGTTCCATTTGCCAATCCGTGTATTCAACTTCAGTTGATGAGAGTGCCATTGTGGGTTGTTTCTTGGAAGACCAAGAAATGAGCTTTATACCTACAAAGGATAAATATCCAGATGTGCTTCTTCTATCATCTTTTGATCCTGCCCAATCTACAGCAGTGAATAGCTTTACACTCAAATCAGATGTTTAAGGATAATACAATCCTTCATTCATAGTTCCCTTCACATATTTCAATATCCTTTTTGCTGCATCCATGTGAGGTTTTCTAGGAGTGTGCATAAATTGGCTAAGCACATTTACAACATAGCAGATATCTACCTTAGTTAGGGTTGCATGATTCAAGTTTCCAACTAAGTTTTGGTAGCTTGTAATGTCTTCAATAGGTTCCCCTTCATGACTACTTAACTTGTGATTGACCTCCATGGGAGTACCTGCAACCTTAGCATCCTGCATCTTGAACTTTGCAATTACATCTCTAACATATTTCCTTTGAGTAAGGAAGATCCCTTTATCTGTATAGACAACTTCTAATCCAAGAAAATAAGTGAGCAATCCTATGTCACTTATCTTGAATTCTTCCTTCATTTGGGCTTTGATCTTCTTGATTCCATCTGCATCATTACTTGTAAGAATAATATCATCTGCATACACACAAAGATATATTACTTCAAAGTTACTCTTCTTAGTGAAGAGTGAAGAATCAGCTTTGCTGATCTTGAATCCTTTGTCCTGCAAAAATATAACCAATCTACGATCCCAAGCTCTAGGAGCTTGTTTGAGACCATAGAGAGCTTTCATGAGTTTGCACACATACTCATGATGTACACCATCAACAAATCCAGGAGGTTGTGCCATGTATAGCTCCTCTGAAATCCAACCATTTAAAAATGCATTTTTTACATCTAATTGAAAAATGTTCCAATTCCTTGAAGTAGTTATGCTTATGAGAACTCTGATTGTTGACATCTTTGGCACAGGAGAGAAGGTCTCCTCATAATCAATCCCTTGGGTCTGAGCAAAACCTTTAGCCACAAGTCGTGCTTTGTACCTATTTATTGATCCATTAGAATTCTTTTTTACCTTATAGATCCATCTAGATCCAATGATTTTCATGGATTGGTTCTTGGGAACTAGGTCCCAAGTCTGGTTTTCTTGAAGTGCTTGCATCTTTTCCTCCATTGCTTCCTTCCATTCAGATTTCTTATTTGCTTCTTCAAAGGTTGATGGTTCTTCTGAATTGATATCTTGAGCAATATAGATTTAGTGACTAAAGAGGTGTCATATCCATACCTTTCTAGCTTCTTCTTTTCCCTAGTTGATCTTCTTATTGTTTGTTGAGAGGATTCTGCAATATCCCTCAAGTCTTGCATCTTCTCTTTACCTTTGTTGCTCCATACCTTGAAGTTCCTCCTTGGTGTTTTTTGATCATCATCAGAATCACTTGAATCTTCACATTGTTGTCAATTCACCTTCTGAATTGTAGGAAAGTCTTCTTCTAGGTCATAAGGTAGTTTGACTTTTCTGCAATCATCTTCAAACCACGAGTTGTTTTCATAAAAAACAACATTTCTCCTAACAATAAAACCTTTAGTACTTGGATTACACAACCTGTACCCTTTTTTATTAAGATCATAACCTATTAACACACATTTCTCTACCTTAGGATCCATTTTACCTCTGATTTGTGATGGAACATGGGAATATGCTATGCACCCAAACATTTTGCAATGATCTAGGCTAGGCCTTCTTCCATTCCAAGCTTCATATGGTGTCATCCCATCCAATGCTTTAGATGGGAGTCTGTTGATAAGATAGGTGGCTGTGGATACAACCTCTACCCATAGATAGTTGGACAATTTCTTCTCATTGATCATGGACCTTGTTGCCTACAAAATGGTCCTATTCCTCCTTTCTGCTACTCCATTTTGTTCTGGAGTATATCTGGTGTTCATTTCTCTTTTGATGCCTCTATCTTGGAGATATGCATCAAACTCATGGGAGAAGTATTCTCCCCCTCCATCTAACCTTAGCCTCTTTAATGTTTTCCCTGTCTTATTTTCAACAAGAGGAAGATATTTTTTGAAACAATTGAATACTTTATCTTTGTGCTTCATAACATCAAGTATGGTCCATGTGCTACAATTATCAATGAATGATACATAATACCTAGATCCTGAAGTTGAAGAGTCTTTGCTAGGTCCCGAAACATCTGTGTGGACTAGCTCCAATAGATCACCATGAATATAACCCTTCTTCATAAATGGTTGTCTATGCGACTTCCCAAATTGATGTGAGCTGCATTTGTATATCATATGCTGCTTGGATATATTTGGCAGTCCAAGCACGCTCTGATCCCTATATATTTGCTTTAAAATTCTTTGTCCTATGTGAGCTAATCTTTTGTGCCACATTTCTAATTCTGATAAAGTTTGTCCTCCATAATTGAAAAGTGCTATATTTCTAGTATCCTGTACTTCAAATGTAAAGAGTCTACTTGTCTTTTCTCCTTTGGCTATCTTCTTGAATCCTTGTTGAGGATCTTCAACAAATGCTCCATTTCTTGTAAACCTTACCTGCAATCCTTTTTCTACAATTTGTCCAACACTTATCAAGTTTTTGGTTATGGTAGGTACATACAATACCTCACTGAGTAGATTCATGTTTCCATCTGAGGTTTTCACATTTCCAATCTTTTCAACTGAGTGCCTTGTATCATCTCCTGTTTGAACCTCATGATTGTTCCTTGGATCCTCCAAGTCAGATAGCAATGCCACATTTCCTACTACATGATTTGAACAACCAAAATCTATATAAAACACATGTTCATCTGCTTTACCTTGCCTCATGGTCATGTTCATTAACAAAAGTGAGTCTTCTTCTACCTGCTCTTTAGTATAATTGTTGTAGTCTCTTCTTCCTCTATAGCCTCCTTGGTTATTGTAGTTGTTGTAGTTGTTGTTATAGTTGTTGAAGTTGTTTGATCTTTCTCTTCCATAGCTTCCTCTATTGAAGCCTCTTCCTCTCTCATTTCTTGGGTTCCTGAAACAATTCTTACTTGTGTGGTTAATCAATCCACATATGGCACATGGAGAGGTGCTTTGGAATCTCCCTCTGCCTTGTCTTCCTCCTCTGCCTCTTCCTCTTGTACTTCTACCTCTTCTTGCAATGTTAGCTTGGGAGGTACTAGCTTCATCATCAGATTTCTTGCCTTTACCTTTACCATCCTTACTCTTATTCCTATGAGTGTATAGGGCAGAGGATTGATTACCTTTTGAGTTGTCATTGTTCTTCACAAGCTTGGCTTCATGAGTAAACAATTGTCCCATTAGAGTATTGAAGTCATGTACCTGCATGTCCATGTATGTCCTGCATGTCCATGTAGAGATCCATTGCAATAGTAATGCTTCCCACTTGTCATTTGCTTTGATTCCATTGATCACCTTTCTCACAATTTGATCCTCATCAATGACTTCTCCAATGCTTCCAAGTTGATCAGCTAGGTCCTTCAATTTAGTAACATAATCAATCACATTCTATTTGGGCATCTTCTTGAGTGTTGTGAACTCCATCCACAGTTGATTCTTCCTTGCTCTAGTGCTTGAAGCGAAGAATGCTTCAAGTGCATTCCAGGTTTCTTGTGATTTCTTACAATTTCTAATATCTAGGAATAAGAAATTAGAAACTGAGTTGAGAAGGTATGACGTGGCCAATGCATCCTTTGAGCACCATGTTGATAACCTTTCTTATTCTTCTTGAGTGGGTTGCCCTTTGCTTCTAAGTATTGGCATTGACTCATCTCCAGATATGTAACCATAAAGATGTCTACCTTGTAGATATGCTTCCATTCTAAAGACCAAGCAGAGTAATTACCTTGATCCAATTTGTCAATTGATCATGGGAATCCATCTCCCATGTTGAGTTAATGATTGCTCTGATACCACTGAGAGGAGATGGTTGGATACACTCCAGAAATGAGCTGGTGCTGCACAAATCCTGCACTACATCTGCCAATGTTACTTTTGATTACTTTAGTAGACACCTTTAGCTTCCCAATTATGCATTTGGACCCATGATGTGCTTTGGAGCATCACCTTCAAGTAGTTGCATCAAAACAGACTACCTCCAAGTTTGAGGAATTGCAAAACTTTCTATTTATGGACTGTAACATGCTTAGTGTTTCATTCAATGCTCACTCACTGATTACTGTTGACCCGAGAGCTTTTATCCATATCTAATTGGACCCATAAGATTGCTATAGGAAGTTATTTCACTAATTTAGGATGAGTATGTGCTGAGAAATAATCTTAAGAAGTTAGGGGTGTAATCTCGACGTTTTAGGAGAGTGATAGACAACAAACATAGGCAGAATGTAATCAACATATCTCGCAGATCCTTGAACCAAATGATGTGAAAATTTATAGCATAGAGCTAGAAGGTCTAAGCTACATGTAACAAGTTGAATCACAGTAAAACAATAAGTATACGTGGAGAACACCTCAGAACAAATTCAGTAAAAGTGAGACTCTAGCAACAAGTAATAGTGAACATGAGATAGTTGCATAATCTGAAACAAATATGTAATGTATTGAATGTATGATACAAAGGAGATGTTGTAGGCTTACTCATACATGTCTGGAATAAGTGTGCCCACAATCTTGAAGCTCAATGTGTCCTTGATCTACTCTCTATCCCGTGACTAAAAGTCATGAGCTTTTATAGATGAATTTGAATTTATATTTGGAATCTGCCACCTAAAAGTGATCCTATCTTTTAGGCTCTTAATTAGTTTGATTCCAATCACTTGGTTGTTGTGAATTACAACTCCTAAATCTACGAGATTCTATCAAGCTTTGCCTTTTACATTTATCTTGAGTTAAACTCCAGATATTTACAAGAGGTGTTCACATGTGAAGAATGAACATTCAAGCTCAAGATATGAAGTAAACCTTTGATCTTTTGGTCAAGCATCAAGGCTTGCCAAATGTACCAACAAGATGCCCTATCTCCTATTTTGTTGAAGTACTAATGAGTTTATCTAATGAGCCTTGCCAAACACATTGGAAGGAAGTATGTAGATACTTAGGTATGTGGTATGAGCCATTGGTTACGGCATTCTCTGTGAGGAAGCATCATCTCTAGTTGGACATTTTGATGCAAATTGGGCACATTTTTAGATGTTGTGTTTCTTTAGGATCTAGAATTTTCTTTTGGATGAGTAAGAAATAGTTATATATAACATTATTTTCTACTGAAGTTGAGTACAAAGGGGCATGTGTTGCAACATGTGAAGTAGTATAGTTGAGAAGGATCATATGGCACATAGGAATACAAGGGTAGGAGGATACATGGCTAAAGTGTGGCAAAACAAATAGCATGGCCATTGCCAAGAATTCTATTTCCATGTATGCACCGACCACATAGAAAAAGCTACATGTGGGATCATGGAGATAAGATATTGTTGAGCTGAAGAAAATGGACTTGAGATCTTCATTAAGGCTCTTGGGAGAGGGAAACTTCATTAACTCTTTCTAAATTTTGGCACTAGACCAAGGATGTAGTTCACCATAGGGTGGACATTGAGCGGGGCTATCAAAAATACTCAACACTCCACCCTCAAGCGACCGTAAATGATCCATGGTGCTCTACGTTGTAAGCCCCCCATTATGAGGCGAAGCCACTATGGGAGCCCAAACATTTGTGGAAGCCTAGCTTCCAAATTAGATGAGTTCCTAGACCAAAAATATTTTCTCAAAGAAGGGTTCTTGGAATGTACTAATAACAAACTATTGGATTTGGTTGTGGTCGCTAGAGATATGTATACACAAATAAAAAAGAAAAGAGACATTATCTTAAGATTCATTGCAAATTGGACTGCATGTGGAAGCTTGAATGCAACCCCATGCAATGGATACATAGATTCATTTGTCTTTGCGATTCCCCATCGCTCTCAAGAACTCTAATTTTCTAAGGAAAATAATTTAGAATGGTATATGGACAAACCAATAGTCTAAAGCTATTAGCGTTAATGATGGATTCTGTTCTTTATTTGACAATGAGGAAATCGTATCCCATATTTTCAATAAATTCTCCAATGCCCAAACATTTTGAAGTGTTCTTATCCCTTATTATTGTAAACTCAAGAAGAAGAATTCGGATTACCAAGAAATTATTCTGGGATTTTCTTACAAGATTGAGATCGATTTATGTTATCTCTAAGGTGTTTACATTCTGTGGCACATTTGATCAAGAAAAAATCAGAAAATTTTTAGAAATGGACATCAAGATGTATGGTACTCCTATAGGGCTAGACTATTGAAAATTGGCCTCAAAAGTTTACAGTCCATTGAGGATGCTCTTATCCAAGATGTTTGGATGGCTTTCATCATGAAACATAACAAACCCAATAGGTGGAGGGAACTGACGTTAACTTTGTACTGTATTGACAAATTTTATATATTATCTTTTCTCGAATGATGGTGTTAAGCTTTAGGTTTCCCCATGATCTAAAAGAATAGGCCTTCAACAACAATCCTCTTCAAAATAAGCATGATGGTGTTAAGCTTTAGGTTTCCCCATGATCTAAAAGAATAGGCCTTCAACAACAATCCTCTTCAAAATAAGCAGCAGCATTGGACATCACCAGATTCACCAATAGAATAGGTCTTCACAACTTTCTCCTCCATAAAATTATCGTGTAAAGTAAGCAACAACACTCGACACCACCATATTCACCAATAGAAGAGTCTTTACAACTTTCCCTTGCATAAACGTTTTGGAGGTCTAGAGAAAACATTAGTAAAGATGCAAACTTCCTCCTGCAAGTTCTCTTGAATATTGATATCATAGCCATCTAAATACTTTTTGACAGAGGGATAAAGTCATTAGAATTCTTCTTTTTCATCAAATTAAACATGATTTTATTAGGTCTATCAAGATTCCTAGCCCAAAATTCTCTTGAAGTGACTAGAGCACCACAATCCAAGAAAACTTCATGTCTTAATCTATCCTAAAGATCAAGGATCCTCTGACTACAAAGAGAGTAATTCGGGTGAAAGACCCTGATATGTGGATATCTCTTCAATGATGATCATTCTTCTTTTAGATCAAATCCTTTTAGCCATCTTCTTGTAGTTAGTAAAGAGCCTTTGGATATTATCCTGAATAGCCTCCTCCCACACAACATGGGGAGGAATGTTATTGCTAAAGTGAAAAGTTAAGATATTCTTAGTTGTATTAACAACACAAGGGGTTCTAATTAAAGAGGTTTCTAGATAAGGCTAGCCAGCTCTATAGTTAGGACTGTTTCTCTACATCTTAAAGATCAAAGGAGAATGGTCATAAATGTGTAGGGAGGGGTCCAACTCACAGTTGATTTTCCAAATAACTTGAATGTTATTTACTTCAAGTAAACCTCTATAAAGTGTGGCAACGAGAAAGGAATCTCGATTTCTATTGTTCGAAGTATGTAGAGAGTTAGAAGGAATGAACCAAATGTTTAGACAAAATCAGGCTAACCCAAGAGCTACTTGCACTTCCTTGGATGACATTAAGTTTTTTACCAATTTATATTCAAGCTTCAAAACTATATTGAAATCACTTGCTAAAACAAAAATCATCACACTTCAAAGCAACCCACTAGTTAGATGGACTTACAAACTTGTTAATCACCATGCGCTTACTGCTAGAGATCACTGAAATAATAGCCCCACCTTTACCAACAACATGATTAGTATTGTGCCATATATGACTGGAAGATAAGGACTTAAGGTTGGAGAAAAACTTAAAACCAGCGATTTTGACTTCTTACAAGCAAATAAGATCACACATTAGAGAAAGATCCATCATCCAAGTATTAACCACTTTCGCTCTGACTAGATGAGTCACTTTTGCTCTGAATGGATGAGTCACTCCTTTGATGTTTAGAGAGAGAGACTTAATCAAATCAGTATTAAAAAATTAGCAAATATAGAATGAAGCTTTATGTATAAAAGGATACTCTTTAGTAGACAAAAGATTGACAATACAACGGTATTTGTGATGCTCTTCGTACCTTGTGTCTATGGAAACATACCAATAGTTAAACATGTGGCAACAACTATAAAGAATCCTCAAGTTAGAAGTTTGATTAAACAACTTGGACATCATTGTTTATAAGATTTAGTTGGTCTCGACATGGAGAGCCAAGTTATGGTAGTGTCTTTTATCTTGCCTTTGATAGCACCATAATCATATACGTCGGTTCCTTCCTTACTGCATGTATGAAGGCTTTGTCTCCAACATATTTCGATTTCTTTTGGATATCTTGACGGGTGATTTTCTTATTCTCCCAATTAACTTTTGGATTATGTTTCTTTAACCATGGCATTCCGATGATAACCATGTTTACTAGACTCGATATTACATTGAAACATATGTGTAAATCATGGTCACCAAGGTGTAATCTTAGTGGTATGGTTTCCATGGTTATATTCCCTCATGCTAGAGGTCGTCCATCTACTATTTTAGCTACTACTGGTTTGTTCTCTTGAAGTACTAGAATTCCATGTTTCTCAATGAGTCCGTCATCAATGAAACATGAGGAGTCCGTCATCAATGAGTCCGTCATCTACCAGAGCTATAAGGGAAAGGGTCTTCTTAGACATGATTAACTTGACAGGGGCAAGACATGTTTCTATGGTTGCGGCTGGAATAATGAGACCCTTTCTTATATCATGGTCTGGCTGTACGTTCTCTTTTACAACTGGCCTTCCTCGTTTCCCTGCTTCACAAGGGTGGCTGCGACTTTGGAGTTCGTTCTCTTGTTGGGACAATTAATCACAATATGGCTAGGGTTTCAACAATATAGGCATAACTTGTTATCCCTCCTTCTTTTTTTTCTCTTGTGATTTTAGAGGCTGGAACCTAGTTACATCTATCTGCATAGGTTCGGGCATAGACTCATCTCTAGGAGTGGGTTGGAAGGGTTTCCATTGGCGAGGTCTTCCTTCTACTTGTTTTTCTTGTTTCCTTTCCAAACTAGTTATCAAATTGAATAGCTGAGTTGATGTATTCATTCAATGTCTTAACCTCTGGCATCATGAGTAGAAGGTCCTTCACATCATCTCTTAAGCCCCATCTAAATTTGATTATGAAATAATCTTCATGCCAAGTGAGGTCAAATATCAACTGCCTAAATTCTGATGCATAGGTAGAGGCAGGGCAGTTACTTTGACATAGCTTTCAAAGTTTTGTTTCTCCCACTCAACTCATGTCTATATCTCCAAATGTGGTGATGAGCTCTCTAAGAAACCCCTCATAGTCATGAAGTACGGCCATATCCTTCTCCAGGATTGGGGCGAACCATGATTTGACTATAGAGTAAGGTTCCAATAAAACTGACCTTGGATGCATCATCAAGGTCAGGTTGCATACAATGTACAATTTGACTTGCTGCAAGAATCCTCAGAAATCTGTGCTTGACTTGTTGTTGGAGACTCTAAAGTGATGCTACAATCTGTTCATAAACATTCTCCATGATGACTGGTCTTGGATAGAAGCTAGTCTTGCCAAAATGTCAAGGGAGCACTAGATTGTGCTCTCTGACTACGTTAGACAAGATTTTGAAAATACACTTCTGATTACAAGATCACCCACGAACGGGAAACGATACAAGAATACGTGACTAATGCAAGATGTCCCACAACTTGGGAATGATAGGTATGAACAACTCGACTAGAGATAATACAGGAGATCCCACAACCCGGGATCATAAGTATGAAACAAGATCTCTGGATTACAAGAACTCCCTTCTGGAAGATGAACTAGATACAAGAAAGAACTCGACAAGATCTCGTACTACGAGATTATAAGAGGACAAGACAAGATGTCCTGGATACAAGACTAGAAAATACTAGAACAAGGAACAAGACAAGAATAGGAACTAGAACTTGGAGACTACTTACTTGGTGGTCACGACTCCTTGAGCTCCCAAGACTGGTATTGGCAAGGTTGAGAATGAATGTGGCCAAACCCCCCTTTTATAGGTGTTCAAAGGCAATGCTATATGGCGGTTACGACTTGATGATGTCATCATGATGTCATCGATTGGAAACAAGACCTCCAGGTATCAGAATTCAGCAAATAGATAGTCAATCTTGGGGTTTTTGCACTTTTGGGAGGCAATGGTAGCATTTGTTTCTCCAAACTTTGAACCAATCATGAGATATGTAAAGTCACATCTAAGGTTTAAGATGGTTTCCTTTGTGTCCATGACAGATAGCACCATTGATGGCATGTGCCCAACATTGATTTGGAAAACGCTTTCCCTTAAACAAGCACCTCGTCATCTCCATGATGGTTCCATTTCAAAATTCTAAGACACCATTTTGTTGAGGGCTTTGTGTGACTATGAGTTGATCTTCAATTCCTTTACTCTTGGAAAAATGTTCAAACTCTGTTGATGTAAACTCATTGCCACCATCTCTACTAAACTTCTTCATCTTGTTCCTTATTTCAGTTTCAATAAGCTAAAGCCATTCTTTAAAATTAAAAAAGATTGAGGCATATCCTAAAGGAAATACACCACATCTTCCTAATATATCCATCCATGATTAACATGAATTAGGAAGATGTGCTCGATACCTATCTAGGCATCATTCTACAAAATTCAGCATGCATCAACTCTAGAAGGTAGCTTCCTCTACTTTTCCTTTCTAATATAAGTGTCTTCCTCTATTGCTTGCCCATCATGCAAGCTTCACATAGTTCCGTCATATCTACCATCAATGGTATGTGTGCAAGCATACCTTGCAATGCATCATCTTTAGTAAAGGGTTTCTAATATGGCCAAACATCTCATGCCATAACTTACTTGCTACCACATTTATAGTGGCTATAAGAGTAGAAAGATTATACATGTTTTTTCTTCTTATTAAAGCCCCAACAATGGTGTTATTACTATCCATAATCCTATTGAAAATCAAGCTCCAACCTTAGGTACATATGAACCCTCCCACTTGTTGAAACTTGGAGCATCATGAAGCATAGGGCCAAGAATGAGTATTCCTATATTAAAATTTTAATTTGGATCCCCCTAATTACTCTCAAACCCATCTCCTAACACACTTATGTTGGAACAAAGAAATTCCAAATTGATTTTTATAAAGAGCTTGAAGCATTCAAGGATCATAATGAAGTTAAAAAAGTCATTGGAGATAGTGAAGAGATCTCAGAAATATAGCTTGTACACATATGTACATTACTAGTTGAGAATTCTTGTAAAATGGATATAAATGATCCTTAGGATGATAAGGAATATGTAATAGACACGGGATGAGTCTAGAATCATATTTATATAATTCAATGATGTAAAGAAATAAGAGAGAGAGTCATTAGAAGACAAGTGTCCATGAGATAGATGTGTAAAGAGTCATCTTTAGAAGTTAGCGTCGAGCCTTTCTCTGATTTCTCTCAGGCTAATCATGTGGATCAGGAAATCTTTTGTACGCATCTAATCTAGAAGCTAATGAAGCTATATTCAAAGTTTCATGGTCTAATTCCTTTCATGTTGGGAGTATGATCAATAGGAACATGCATATGTAAAGTCTGTAGGTAGACCTCTTAGAGTCGCACACTTTTTGGTGTCAATGTTTTGCTTGGATCTTCGTGCATAGTGTAAAGTTTTTGATGCGTGACCATTAAAAATCTTAGTTAGAAGGTAAGGAAGCTATGTCTAAAATCATTTAGCAAAACCAGACTTATGCTGTGAGAAATCAACCTTAGAAGTTGACTATGTCAAAGTCGCTTGTGCAGGAAGACAATTTCTGACATACTTTTGATATTAATGATGAAATCAAAGTTTTAATGATTATTTTGAAGGAATAATGGTTGCTATGATTGTGAAAAGGTAGTGTGGAGGTATGTTTATCATTAGATTGAAGAAATCTAAAGATATGTGCAGGTAATGAAGTCAATCTTTGAAGCAGACTTCTTGAAGGAGAAACATTTTCACTTAGAGAAGTGATAGTGGAAGACTTGATAATTAAGGTAACATTTGTGTAAAGTTTGGTTGTAACTGATATAGAGGTGTTTTTAAATCAGTATAGATCAAGCCTTTGGAGATTTAGAGGTCTCCAATAGTGGTATCAGAGTTGAAGGTGTAATACAAGTGAAGAAAGAGCATTGAAAGTCCTGACTGTTGCAGACATTGAAGTCTCTCAAATTGAAGGTGGACAAGTTCAACGTTTTGAAGACAACCACTAGAAGAGTGAAGATTGAGCTTGAAAGGATCGAGAAGGATTAAAGATTCTTATCAAAGGTACATTATATCAACATAAAGCTTAGTAATTGCAGACATAGAAGATCAAGATGGGAGAAAGCTTGCAGATCGATAAGCTAGATAGAGAGAACTATCTAGCTTGGTCCATGAGGATGGAGGCGCACCTCATGAGCAAAGATTTGATGCCATTCATTACAAGAGAATAAGAAAAGCCTGAGCTTGAAGATCCTAGTGTTCTGACTAGGGCAGAGCTTGCACATATAAAGAACTAGATGAGGATGGATGCTCAAGCTAGGAGCATCATTTGCATGGCTGTAAATGATTATCTTCTACCTCATATTAGAGGATTAGAAAGTGCAACAGACGTGCAGAATGCTTTGGAAGAGAATTTCCAAAATACAACCAAGTCAAGGACGTCCTCATTATGGGCTGAGTTCACAACCTTCAAGAAGAAGAGTTCACAATCAATTTCTGATAATGTGGCAAGGATGAAGGATATTGTAGATAGCTTGGGAGAAGTAGATGAAGATATTGAAGAGGATAAGTTGGTAAGACAAATACTTACAAGTGTGAGAGGAGATGAGAAATGGAAGCCTTTCATATTGTCTATAGAATTGTCATTAGATCATTTTACTCTTGATCTTAACCAATTGTTAGGACACATAATCTTCAGTTATGTGCAATTGAAGTCAACAATGTCTGTTCATCTTCACTTCTCTGTCAGGTACCCGACTTTTTCACTCACCTTATCAGAGCCATTTCTCAGTGGTTACTTATCCACGTTCAATGCTTTAAAGCTTGTTGGATTCAGCTTTCTGTCTAGTATAACCATACAAATTTGCATAATCATTGGATTCCTAAATTTTGATTTATGTTCATTTTTCTGCTCACTGGTCTCAAACTGTAGCAGCGCGTGAAAATCGGGATGATGTCATCACTTTGTTAAAACTCATTCTCAGTGTGTGGTTTATTATTTTGGATGAGATTACTCTTGAAAGTTAGCTCTTTAAGTTAATTAGACTTCCCCAAGAGGAATTAAGTTAATTGCTGCTGTGCTCAGAGAATTATGTAAAACACTGGACAGGTGTATGAACCAAAATAGCAAGTTTTTCACCTCTGAGCTAACTCCAACTTATCTGTTTTGATCTATCTTTTTGAGAGTGATATTTCAATGTACATAGGGTGTCTAATACATCCATTCGCAAGCTAAAAGGGCCCACCATATACTCCTAGAGTTCAATTGGCTGGTGTAGATCAAGGATTTTGCAACTCCTCTTCATCTTCAAGCACATACCTATCCATCTCTTCACAGAGCCTAAGAAACAATACAGAAGGAGTTTTTTGTCCACTGTTTGTTGTAAGATTAACAGTACACAAAGAATAGGTTCGGGAACGGGGATTCACAAATATTTCTATCCGTAAACATGCGTTTTTGTTCCATCACTTCAATATGAGGTGCAGATAGACAATTCATAAACAATTAAGAATCTTCACTACACAGAACAATAGACATCTGATTCTGAATAAGATATAGTATTTTCATTATAGCAATGTAGTTACAATTGCTCTCTGCATTGTGTATCCCACTTCCTTCACTACTTTGTGTATCATCGTTTTCGTAAGCATCGAGTCCAGAATCCAAAAGAACCGCATAGTAACTTGTCTCCTCGGGTCGTAAGAAAAAGGTAGGGATGAACTTCACACCGTTCCAAACCACCGTTATTCCAGAAACTCTTGATATCTCCATTATTGCAAAAAGTGGAAATCACAAAGAATAGTCCGTCCACACCAGCTGCTAACATTGGCACGCACGGTGGATCCGAACCCACTAAATACAAAATTACACAGAATTTATAGATCATCATCTTGATTCTATAATTCCAGAAACATTATTCTCTCTATATCATAACATAACTCATTGAACATATCCCTAAGATTTTCTTCGGCTAAGAGCATTTCTGCTTCAAAAAACTGCTTAGGTTCTAAGGATTGTTGACTAAGGCTTTTATAACTAACTACGGCAACATCTAATTTCGGAAATTTTTGTTGAAATCCTTCTATCAATTTATCAAAAGCTAAAGTAGCCTCCATTAGTTTAGTCTGAATCTCCGCAGTATCCTTCATTGCTTCTTCTACTCTAGCGTGACAAGAAATTAGCAAAATTTTGGTCTCCTTCCGGAGCTTGTCCACCTCCGCTTCCTTATGTGCCTGCACTAAGTTAGCTTCTGCATAGTGCTGCTTCCATTATGCTACCTGTTTTTCTAATTCAGCAATCCCCGCAACTTGGGCATGTATCATATCCAGAGTCTCTTGAACTATTTGTAGCCTTTCTTCCAATGCTGTAAACTCCGAATTCCAGACCGCCAATCTTTCCTCCACTTCCGTAGTCGAAATACTCTATCTTTTCAGTTCACCACTCTGATATTTAACCTTGGTTTTTAACCTTTTAACCTTTGTGCTTCTTGCTCAGCTTTCTACAACTTCATATTTAACTCTTTATTGCTTTTCTTTAACTTCTGATTTGGTTTCTGCACTTCACCTGTTTGTGCTTGCAATCGAGTGATAATCTTGGACTTTTCCTCCATACTAACTTTCCGAGTATTATTTTTTGCTAAAGTATCATTTAACTCTTCGACGAGCTGCTCATCCACCACACTGTCATGACTGCGGTTCTCCGCCCGTACTACTTCTATCTCTTCTTGTAGCTGAGTGATCCGAGCTGCCATTTGCTCCTTTTCTGCAACCCAACTGTCCTTTTCCATTATCATGGCATTATACTTATTTTGGAAATCTTCCAATTTCATCGAACTCCATGCTAATCCAGGAGCCAAATCTCCAAGCAATTCTGGTAGAATAGTCTCCTTGTTATACATCCATGGGGCTGTGGATTTAAGTGCGGGTAACTTCACTCTACCTTTGGAAGTTTTCCATTTGTCTACTAGACCACATTACGAAAATGTATGTAACACCGGTATTATGCGTGAAGTCTCACCACAACGTTCACTTTGATCCTCTTGTTGCTTTTGGGACTGCTCTTCTTTAGCCGCTTTTCGTGCTGCCTCTTCCTCATTTCACGCTACCTCTTCCTCATCTTCCCTAACCTTCCTCTCGGTTTCTTCCCTAGACTTTCTTTTGGCTTCTTCCTTGGCCTTCCTCTCGGCTTCTGCCCGGGCTCTCCTCTCTTCCACTTGGTGCCTTCTAGATTCCTCCTCTTTGTCAGTCTCAATATTCACCTGACCCTGAGAAGTGTTACCTCCCGACCGCCGCTCTACCGCTCGTTTCTTCAAAAGTTGTAAAAACACTTTCCTCGAGCATACTGTGTATTCTCGAGGTAAATATGCCGGAGTCGAAAAAAGTAACGATAAGATCACTCCCACTTTGGAGTCCACTACTGCGTCGAGGGCCCTTCCCGTCCGTTGGAATAATCTCCGAACTTCTTTCTTTAAATTTCGGAAGATAACTTCCACCAAGTTTACCTGGTTCTTCGTCGCTTCCTTCACTAGCGCAAAGAGTTGCTGGGATACGCCATAGTGTTTAGCCTGAAAATTGATCACCATCACTCAATTTTTTTGAATATTGTACTTCACCAAAATAAAGAGGCTCATTCTCATCATAAAAACTAGGGGTAGCCATAGCATAGAAAGATGGCGCATAAGAAGCACTATGAAAGCCAAAATGAGTATGATATCACAAAGATGCATCTAATTTTCTATCTCTTAAAGTCAATATAGCCATTTAGGCATAGTTTTTTCTTCTTCTATATTTACCCTCTCATTGAATCATGCATCATGTAAACCTGCATCATAAATTGATTTGCATCATCCTATGGAACCTATAAAGGAGGAGAAATTTCCTCATATGGACCAACATTTTATTTTCCACCTATAAAAAGAGGTAGCAAAGTACACATCTCTAGAGCTAACTCAAGTCTCTTTGATACATCAAATTAATGGTTTGATTGCATCTTCCACAAATTCAATATCATGAATAACAAAAATGTGTTTAGATGGTGGATGATACAGATGATAGCCTTTGCTTTCAGAACTACACCCAACAAAAATACAATTCACTACTTTATCATCCAATTTATTGCATTGTTGTTCATGCTCTTATGCATATGTCAAAGACCTAGAGACTCGAAAGTGAGGAAGAGATGGATTGGGAGGATGCCAAGGCTCATATGGAGTGGTGGATTAGAATGCTTTGTTCGGATACAAGTTAAGTATATATGCTACACACACAACAACCTCAAGCCAGAATCTATGTGGTAAAGCTAGGTTTTGACCATAAACCTTGCCATTTGCATGGGAGACTTTTTCCTATTTCAGCAACTCCATTTTTTGAAGTGTATAGGGCACTATATACTGATGTTTTATCCAATGTTCGGCAAAAAATGCATTGAAATCAAAAGACATGTATTCCCCTTCTCGATCAAAATGGAGAGTGGCCCATTTACATGTTGGCATATTTTTTCTCATAACTAGAAATTGCTTGAAGTACATAAACTCTTTGGAATTTGTTTTCAATGGATCATGCATGCCTAGAAAAAATCATAAATAAAATTCAAAAAGTAAAAATAGCTTCCAAAGAAAGGTGTCTACATAGAACCACAAACATCACTATGAATAAGTTGCAATACTCAGTTGCTTAGTCTAACTCCAAGAAGAATGCATCCTCCTTGTTGTGAGTATCAATTCACTTATGTACGCCATGTGCTCCTAACTGATGGTGTATCTTGGTGCTCACTTTGATGTCCCAAGAATGTCTCAAAATGTGTACAACCAATGACTCCTTATTTTGTCCTATAGTGACTTAAAGATTACAACAAAATTTTAAATGGGGGGCCATACTTTCACTTTTGCATACGGCTTCTTCTTCAATTTCCTTCACTTTTTTCCTTCAATTCTCCAAGATGTGTACATAAGGGAGGATTCACTTGAACCTTCCAAACACTTTAAAATTAGAGTAGACCATTTGCAACTTGCATTCAACTTTCTACAAAACATAACCATTGTGAATAAATTGATTGTGCACTACCTGTGCACCTTGACCAAATTGACTTTGACCACTTTGAGTTTGACCAATTTGACTCTGACCATTTTGATTTTGACCAGATTGACTTTGACCAATATGACTTTGATGGGCTCAATAGTTGCCCACCACCTAATGGGCTCTCCGTCCTAGAATGTTAACAACCAAACCATGAGTAGAGATATCACCTTGATTCCTGTTGTGCAAAATCTTCAAAAGGATAATTGAGTAGCTACCAAGTCCCACTAGGAGCAGGGCGCTCCCTCCTAGCTTTCTTTCTATCAAAAAACTCTCTCTCTCTCTATCTTCTCTCTCTATCTTCTCTCTCTATATTTTCTCTATACCTCTCTACCTCTCTCTATCTTCTCTCTCTATCTTCTCTCTCTACCTCTCTCTATCTTCTCTCTCTACATCTCTCTATCTCTCTCTACCTCTCTCTATCTACCTTTATCCTCTCTCTATCTTCTCTCTCTACATCTCTCTATCTCTCTACCTCTCTCTACCTCCCTCTACCCTCTCTCTTATCTCTCTCTTCCTCTCTCTCTCTCTCTCTCTCTCTCTCTCTCTCTCTCTTTTTCCCACTCTTTCCCCTCACCTCCATCATAGGATAACTTTTATCCTATGGTGGTTAAATATATATTTTTTTATTTTGTATTGGAAAAATGCTTTTGGCTCTAGATTGTGCCTTGGATGGCCATTCCTTTCAAATTTGGGGTCAATTTCATGTTTGTTGACAATGGTGAACTCAACTTTTGCATTTGTTTTGCCAAAATCCAGAATTTTCTTCTCCTTTTGTGTACATTTAAAATGTGTTTATTATTCTGCACATGGTCCACATGGTCTATTCCATCCTTATTTTCCCACATGTTTCACATTTTTCCATATGGACCCTCTCTGGCTTTCATTATTAGCATTTTGACCCTCTCCAAAATATCTTAAAGATAGACAAAAAATCCAAACAAAAAAAATCAAAATTCTTTTCCAAAAATTCTCTAATGTTTTAATACACTTTTCCCACTAAAACCATAGAGAGCTTACTTTTTAACTCTATGTTATCAAGAAAAATGATATTTGAAAAAGATAAAAAATTCTAAAAAAATAAATAAAATTCATAAAATTGTTTAAAATTGCCAGCAAGTTGTTCATGAAAAGGGCTGGGAAATGGCTTCTTAATTGCATAACAGCTCAAAGAAGAAGCATGAAACTGGATGAAAATTGATAAAACTTAAGCTAAAAAGTAGTATAAGGAGGTTATGTACAACCTAGACAGATTTGCAAGTTTCAGGTGACCTAAAGAACTTCAATTTTGTTGATGATAGGCCTTGAGCCTTGAGATGTTGACCAATGGTAGTATCTCTCCCTTGAGGTTCTCTAACTCCACTACATCCCATTTAACCATTGTTTTGATTCTATAAATCCCTTCCTAGTGTGGAAGTCACTTTCCCCGTACTTGTGCTTGGAGTTGAGGTTTATGGAGAAGAATTAACATGCCTATTTGTAAGTTATTGTTCCATAGATTCCAATCATGAGCCTCTTTCCTCTTCATTTGAGTCTCTAGCAATTGTTTTGCAGCATATAGGTGAACCTCTTCCAATTTGTGCAGTGCATCAAGTCTCTTAGGGACACCACAATATTTCTTCCCTTGCATAAATGCAGTTTTTGGTGAACCATGTAGAAATTCAAAGGGTTCAATGCGTAATATCCCATAAACCAATTGAAATGGTGAGTATGTTGTTGCTTCTTTGTAAGCCAACTTGTAAGCCCAGAGGGTACCTTGATAAGCTTGCCCCAAGACATGGGCTATAACATACACTCTTTCCTTAACATAGCAATCAATACTTTATTAGTGGATTTTGCCTATCTAGTAGCTCTTGGATAATGGGCACAAGAAGTTCTATGTAAAACTTTGTACCTGTTAAGAATTCATATAGATCCTTGTTCACAAAATGAGTTCCTTAGTCTATGAAGATTTCAAGAGGAGACCCAAATCTACAAATAATGTTACTGTTAAGGAAATCTACAACTATTTGTACTGTGGAATTAGGAGAGGCAATAGTCTTAGCCCACTTTGTTGCATAGTTGGTGGTGATCGACAGATACTTTTCCCTTTTTGGGACTCACACGGGGTAGATAGGCCCTACAAAATCTAGCCTCCACTTCTCGAATGGTTTCCATGAAGTGGAAACAACCAAGGGGTTGTGTCGTTGCTTTGTGGGCTTGATGCCACACCTCTAGCAAACATTGCATGCTCTCCTCCATTCATTTGCATCTGTGAATAATGTGGGCCACCATAAGTGAGCATCAAGGATTCTTTGGCTCATAATGTGGCTTGGAAGGTGCCCACCACTTGTTCCTTCATGTGCAGTTAAAATGACTTTCCTTACTTCCTCTTCTTCCATGCACTTTCTAAGCCGGTTGTCCTTATATAATTTTTCTTCAATGAATGTAAAAGGTCTAGTCTTGATTAGCAGCCTCTTCTTTTGCACAAAACTTTCCTTTTCTAGATACAACCCAGCTGTAAGAAAATTCTTGAGGTCGTCGTATCATCCTTGTGCTCTTACAGAGAACAACTTAGCATATGGAATTCATCATTCACTCTAATTGCTTGGTCATTTGTGTTAATCCTAGACAGGTGATTAGCCATACCATTTTCTCTTCCAAGTCTATGGACTACAGAGAAATCAAAATCTTGGAACAAAAGGAGCTACCTCCATACCCTACCAATCACTTATGGCTTATTTAGTAAATAGCCAAATGGTTAATGATTAGTTATAATAACAAATTTCACCCCTAGCAAGTAATGGAAAAACTTTTGGACAACAAAAACCATTGCTAGGGATTCCCTTTTTGTGGTGCTATAATTCTTTTTCTTTTTTGTCAAAATTTGACTGGCATATTGAATAGGTCTCTCAAGCTTGTACTCTTCACTATGTTGAGTTACGACTGCACTTATTGCATATGCACTTGCATCCTCATGCATGTGGAAAATCTTTGACCAGTCTGGTGTGATTAGAATTCGTACAGCCACTAGTTTGGACCTTAATGCCTGATAAGTTGTTTCCTCTTCTTCATCCCACTTGAAGGGTACTTCTTTACCTGTAAGTTGAGCTAGTGACCTAGCTATCTCTGCATACATTTTAATAAATCTCCTATGGTACCCCGTATGCCCCTAAAAGTTTTGAATTTATTTTGGAGATTTGGGTTTGGATAACTTTAGTATAGATAAAATTTTATCTAGGTCAGGAGCCGTACCTTTATCAGATACCACATGTCCCAAGAGAGTTCCTTCTGTCACGAGGAAATGACAATTATTAGGGTTCAACTTTAGTTTCATCTCTCTGCATCCTTTAAAAACTTTTTGCAATTGGCTCAATTGATTATCCAAGCAACCCAAAGGAGTCTCCGTGTAAGTCCTTGAAAAGGATGAAAGGTCATCCAAGAAAATTCTATGGGCTTCCAGCAATAAGGGTCCAAAAATAAGGTTGACAATCTTGTAGAATGTGGTTGGAGCATTCTAAGTCCAAATTGCATTTTTATGTATACATATATGCCCCATGGTGTAATAAAAGTAGTCTTTTTGTGATCCTCTAGATGAATGGATATTTGATTATATCCACTAAGTCCATCCATGAAGTTATATAGTGCATGCCTAGCCACTTCATCAATGACTTGCTCTACAAAAGGCATGGGGAATCCATCTAGAAAGGGTTACCTTGTTGAGTACCTTGAAATCCACACAAATCTTGATTTTCTTGGTATTCTTTTTTGGTACAATAACCATGGGTGAAAACCATTTTGAGTGTTCCACAGGAATGATAATTCCCACATCCTCCATTTTTTGTATCTCTAAATAAAGAGCGCCAATATATTTTGGATTTAGTCTATAACTTTTACCTCTTACCAATTTAGATCATTCAATCAGAGGAATTCTGTGCTCTCCAAAACTGGCAGGGACTCCTGAATCTTTATAGTGCCAGGGAAACACATCTGCATAAGGTTGCAAGAAAGATTGTACCTTTTCAAGCAGCTCAAGGTAGCTCCACAACCAAGTGGCAAATGAACTCGAAGATTATTTTTGTGTGTACCTAATTGAACTTCTTTGATTGGGTTTCTATCCACTAGTGTGTCTACCTGTTCATCACCAACTCTGTGTTTATCTAATACTTTCACCCACATTGTTTCATAAGCAAGTGTACTCTGAATTTCAATATATTCCTCTTTGTACTAAATAGGGAAAGAAAATTCATCACTAGTATGCTTTAACTTTTCTTTAACTTCAATAGCTTCCTTCATTGTGGTTGTAATATCCTCATCTAAATTGCATTTGAGGGGTATCTTTCTCCCTGTTTTGTGGTCTACTACTGGTTCCCCTAATCCATCAACCTAAACTTTCTCCTCCTTTCCTTCATAAGATTCTTCTATACAAGAATTATTTAGAAAAACTCCATAATAAGAGAAAGAATTGTCTACTTGAAGCCAAATGCGAATGTCATCTTCCTCAATGAACTCTAATTGCGATTGGTCCATCATTTCTTGTTCCATGCAAATGCCAACTGATTGCATCATGTTGGTGTTCCCTTGGTGTTTTGGACCCTCTTCCAAATATATTTGCTTAAGTTCCTATCCCCTGTGTTGTACCCACATAGTGTCTTTCCCCCGATCATGGATGACACTAGCATGCCTTAGCCATGGTCTTCTAATTAGGAGGGGAAACCCTCCCTCTACCTAGGGAAATCTTAGTACTACAAAATCTAAAATGAAGAGGTTACCTTGTACTTCTAGTGGAAGTCGTGGGATAACTCCCATTGTCTTTACTTTGCTTTGATTTGCCAAGGTTATGGTGAAGTTGGTAGGTCTTGATGGGTGAACGCCAAGCTTCTCCATAGTATGTTCCGACATCAGATTTATGCCATACCCACAATCCATTGTAACTCCTTGAAATTGGTATCCTTTAATAGTCGTTGTCAACTAAGGACTCTTATAATTTGTGAGGGGGGCTTCCCCTACACTCTTATCCTAACTCAAAGTAGCACTCTTTGCCACTCAGGTGGTTGGGGAAGCCTCATCAACAATCTCCAAGACCTCAGATCTAAATTTTGCATCCATATTTATCAGCACAAGAATACTAACCTCTGTTTTGATGGATTTGAATAATCTTGAAGCTCCCATTCCCTAAGATCATTTTTGATGTTTGATTTCTCAAATTCCTTGTGAGCCCAAATGTATGCATTCCTGATGACATCATTGGTATCTCTAAAATCTTCTTTTTGTTTTACATCTTCACATGTAATCAAGATTTCTTTCTCTTGTCTTGTATCTTCATATGCGTGTGCTTTGCTCTAGTGTATCCTCTTGTCCTTGTAGCTTCCAATAGTACTTGACCCTTGGCCTGTTTTTCTTGAGATTTCCCTTTATTCCTTGTCTGCATAGCCATGGAGTCGATTTCTTCTAATTGTTCTACTCTAGTGGATGGTGGTGGTACAACATTGACTTCTTCTACTACTCTTTGTTTATTCACAGATATCATTTGGATGTGGGGCCCCGATGTAGATGCTTTGTTTTGTGGGCAATAATGTGTGTAATGATCTCTGGCATCTAAGAAATTCCTCCAAGGGGGGCATTTTCAAGCAGAGTACATTTACTTTGATAGTGTCCACATCCTCCACACTTGAAATTAATAATTGGCCTTCTAGGCCCATTTCAAAAATTACCCCTAGGTCATTGGTTATAATTATTACCTTGACTAGGGGCTGCTTCCATCACATTGGTTGATAGTTGAGAACCTCCTTGTCCTCAATAAGGTTGTGCAGGTATCCCTCTTGAGTGACATTCTTTAGCCTCATCACCAAGTTTCTTGCAAAACTGGCAAGTTACACTTAAAAGTGGACACTCACTTACCACATGACCTTGTGTGTTGCACATGGTGCACCACAATCCATTTTTGATGCCACCTCCCTCGAGTTCCTATAACTCTTATCGAAGTTGTGCCAACTCTTCTACTTGGGCTTCCTCTTCTTCCTGTAGCTTTAAGGTCTCGATTTCTCACCTTAGTTGAGTTACTCCACTTTCCTCATGTTTGTGGGGTTTGCCCCTTTTCAAGGTCTCAAGTTCCTTCCTTAGCTGAATTAATGGGTCCTGAGATTCTGAAGGATATGATAAATTAGAAGAGCTTGTCCCATACTGATGACTTATCTGCTCCAATCTTGTGCCTATATTAATGAACTATTCAATTCTTGTTGTAGGTGACACTAGCTCTTTAATTTTACACTATGTTGAGATTTGATGTGGTTCAACCAGCCATTTATTGATGAAGAAGTCATGGGGAGGGTTTGGTAATTTAGCCATCAATGCTTTGGCTCTACTTACAAATTCTGGAAAGGTCTCTCGACAATCTATTCTTAGATTTTCTAACTCTTCAATAATATTTCCGATTGTGTTCCCTTGTTTTTTTTTAATGTAAAGGAAGTTCGGCAATAGCCTACTCTCCCGGACTTGAATTAAATTAAGAAACAAAGGTACAAAAGAAGGGGACTAGTGCCCACGGGACCCCCCAAATCCCACAAAGCAGGGGAACTAGGTTGATTCCTAGGTTGCTTTACAAAGAAGGTTGATCACCCTCTCGTCGCCCTCATGCGGGACCCACTTGGGTTGATTGTGTTCCTCCTTGTTTGTGTTCCCTTGTTGGAACAATGTTTTAAATGCTTCATTTATTAAGTCCAATGTAGTGAAGTGATTATCAGTAAACTATCTAAACCATTTATCTGCTAACTCTTCTAATGTTGCTGGGAAAAGAATAAAAAATGCATCTTCTCTTCCCATTAGACCCTTTGTATTACATTAGGTCAAAAATCTTCTAATATGTTCATCTCAGTCTTCTTGTGCTAATCCCTTGAAAGATGGAAATTTGATATTTAACCTAGAGAGTAGAGTTTCTAAATCTACCTAAGTCACCATGTTCCTTACTGATGATGTTGATGATAAAGGGCTAGTTGACCTTCGAAAAACTTTTCTTCTTGTTGCTTTGTAAGGGACCCTCAAGGCTTGAGACCGGGTTGCAGTCATGAGCTACTCATACTCCTCTTAGGCTAAGAGAATTCCAAATAGAAGAAAGATTACCTCTCAAACCAGCATTGTTGGTATCCTTGCACTTCTTCTACACTCTGCAAATATTGGTTCTCCTATGCTCAAACCTCCTTGTGTCCCATCACGTGTGCCAAATTTTATTGGGGGATTCTTTTGTGGAAAGGGACTTGAGTGTTTGTAGGAGAAAGAAGAAGAAGAAGAAGAAGTGAAACACAACACCAAAAGCTTTTTTTATTGATTACCAATAGGAAAAATACAATAATGATGTCCAAACAAGACCAAGTGATCTTTGTGTGGACTGCTTAATCCCAATGAATACGCACACACACAAGGTTACAAGGTACCCAAAGCTCTTTATGTCACCAACCTTCTCTGCACTAGACCTCCACATTCTCAAGGAGCTTTCTCTTTTGCACACCTTGCACTCAAGCTTCCAATAGGGTAGGAGGGAGAAGAACACCTTCCATCGATGCGCACACCTCTTCAATGGTCCTTGTGCCACCTTGGTTCCCTTGCTTATTGGTTCTCTGCACACCTTCTCTGCACACACAAGATCACCATTCTTGCACACTATGTCTCACACTTGCTTCTTTGTGTCACACACTGATCCAATGTCTCTTGCTCTTCTCACCTAATGTAGACTATGCTCTCACTTGCTTAGTCTTACTCCAAGAAGAATGCATGCTCCTTGTTGTGAGTGTCGATTCACTTACATACACCACTCCTAACTGATCATGTATCTTGGTGCTCACTTTGATGTCCCAAGAATGTCTCAAAATGTGTACAACCAATGACTCCTTATTTTGCCTTGTAGTTACTTTAGGACTAAAACAAAATTTTAAATGGGGGTCCATATTTTCACTTTTGCATACTGCTTCTTCTTCAATTGCCTTCACTATTGTCCTTCTATTCTCCAAGATGTTTACATAAGGGAGGGTTCACCTCAACCTTCCAAACACTTTAAAGTCCTTGAAAACCTTACAGAAAGACCATCTGCAACGTGCATCCAACTTTCTACAAACCGTAACCATTGTGAATAAATTGATTGTGCACTACCTGTGCACTTTGACCAAATTGACTTTGACCACTTTGACTTTTACCATCTTCACTTTGACCATTTTGAATTTGACGAGATTGACTTTGACCACTATGGCCTTGATGGGCTCAACAACTTGGTAATTCATCCGATGTGTTGTGCTCCATGCTTCTTCTTCTTCCTTGTGCTATTCTCATGCTATTGCAGACATCAAAGTCCAAAAATTTTAGCCTCCAAATGTTCTCCATAATTTATGTGATTCATAAATGTGTATTGGAACTCTAATTGTGAGCACATACCCAAATTTGATTACATTCGGTCCATGCAATTGGGAGAAATACACAAGTTTTTGTTAATCTCCAAATTCTTGCCTAAGAAAAATCCTTGCATAATGTTCAAGGAAAATGTGCAATGTTTCATGAACAAAAAAATCAGTTGCTATGAAATTTTGAGGGCTGAAACTTCAAACAATTGTCTAAATACTGCAAAAGAAAAATTCACATCATTCGGATACCCTAAGAATGAGAAAAAGATATGCAACATCACCCCTATGCACTTTCTAGATAGTAAACATTTTATAGTAGGTTTGAGAAAATTAGGATCTTTTCACCTCCCCAAGAAAAAATAAATTCCGTCACCGTTCGTGAGCATAATTTGCACTTCAGTATCTAAGCACCTACAAAATCTGAAAATAAATAACCATTCTTATATGAGGTTATAAGTAATTCAATGTGTAGGAGTACCTACCTTAAAAAATATGAAAATACATTGAATGCACTTTGATCACTCTTTTAAAGTATTTAAGATGCATTTTTGCCTTAAATAATGTTACATATATTCTATGTTCACAAACATAAAGGTTTGATGATAGTTCATGCATCCCTTCTAAAACATTTTGTTTAACAAGAAACAAATTTAAGCAAAACAAGTTCATTTGAAACTTCTACGAGCTCAATGCATTCTTCAATTCAAATGAATGCTATCTTTTATAATGATGTCCATTCTCTTTTGTTTCTAAGAGTCCATTCATTCAATTCCTACATTCTAAATCCAAAGAATAAAGTGAATGATAATTATTTATAACGTCCTCCTTACATGCTCTTCTGATTATGAAGAAAAAATTTCAATATTTCCTTCTTGCCTAATCTATGCCCTTCAATGAGGTGGTGTACATTTCATGAGCTAAAATCTTCCATAACAAATACGAAAAAACAGATGAAATGCTCGATGAATGATTTAAAACCAATGAGAAGAAAGAAAATCCTTTGAAGCTTGGGCATGCCTTTCATTCCTAATAGTCAATTTCAAGATCCCCTACAGACGGTCAACGGTAACCAAATGATGGATTCCGACCATTCATTGAATAGAGCTTTGAGCAAGGAATCCATAAAATTTCAAATTTTTTTTGATTTGGACATCCCTAACCCAGGTTATGGCTTAGATGTGAATTTGGGTAGTGCAAATCTCCATGTGAAAGGAGAAGTGAAGGGAAAGTAGATGTTGTCCTCCTCATTTTTGCAAGGCCAAGAGCATAGGCGTGCACAATGGGGATTCTCACATAATGAAGAAAAAGTGATTTCAACGCTTTTATATACCACACCAGATCATTCATTTTGATGTTCTAGAGGAGAGTGAAAGGACTCTCCTCCTTGGTGTGGTGGGCGGTAGCACCCTCTTGGCATGTGAACTAAACGATGATTTTACCTCTCGTGCTATTGTGTGCACGCGACTACGAGTGAAGAAACAATCCTTTTGCATGAATTCACACGCATGAGCTCAAGATGCCGACTTCACCTTCTTTTTCATCAAAACATTTATCCGTGTGCCGTGAGAAAAACCCTTGAAGAATATGATGACGTAGCTTTTTCCCAAGAGATTGGTGCATGTCGGGGATAACCTGATAGGAGAAAAACATGAATTGATTGGTGTTAGTATATTCTAGTAGTGATGTGTGTGAGCATAACTAGGACTAGTGAGGCACTTTGTCCCCTCTTTACAAGCTGTTTCATCCCTCTTCTTGTATATATGCCCATAACCGTAAAGAGGTACTTATCTTTGTATGTTTTTATAGTTATTAAGCCACTATATGCTATGTTCCAATGTGCATTTGTGATCTCCAAATGCCACCAACTGTATTAGAGTAGGGCGTTGCTTCTTGAAGGGCATCACACCCTTGCTCGCTTTCTCAAATTGTTATGAGCCTTGCTGAGGATACTCATCGCTGTGTATACTTCTAAACATACCTTAAGAGAGTGTTTTCGAGCTTAAGGATCCATGCTAGCTAGTTTTGGCCTCCTTGAATGCACTACTCAAGAGATTGTGCAAGAAATTTATTCCTTTGTGTTAATTTCTCCTCAAGTTTCCATTTCTGAGTGCAAGCACCCAAAACATTTCTTCAAGTTTTTGTTTCTTATTGCTAGCACTTCAACATCTCCTATACTTGTAGTAGATTACTATCGGCTAATTGTGTTAAATGCTTTTGGTAAGTAATCAGTTTTTACACTAGGGTAGAATCACCAAACACGGATGACAACAATAACTTATTTTTGCTATTGTTTGTTGAGGATAATCTGGATGTTTCTAACTACCATCTATGGGCACACATGATACATCATGTATTACTCGTAAAGGGATTGTGGGATATCCTGCATGGTGTTGAAGTATGTTCTATCAAAACTAAAAATCTTCAAAGTATAGTTGATACATATGGTGTTGAGGATGTTGTAGGTTCATGTTATGGTGTAGTTCCTATTTAGAGTCCACTTGCAATTCGAATTTTGATTACACAAATGCACATGCACATACTTGTGTTTTCTATCTAGGAAACCATTATCCGTCATTTTTACTCATGCAAAATGCTTGGGATGCTCTTGCCAAACTCTATTAGGCCAGAAATGAGGCTCATGTTGCTTACCTCAAAAACTAATTGGAGACAATGGCTGGAAGTAAGAAGATAATCTAATAGTTTCGTTGATATTTTGAGGGAAAATCATCATGTCATCAAGAGCTATCCTAATTTTGTTACCAAAGATTTAAAGAATGACTATTACAGACACGTCTCGTTCTAAGACTGAGTTTACCATCTTAGTTCAAAATGAAGGATGGGCTTTTGCTTCATGATAAGGATACGACCAATCAAATTATGATCATTGTATGTCTATCGTGGAATTAAGAATTTGGTACTTTGCTGATGGTTTGACAAAACATATTACATGTCAATGCATTTTCTTCACCTCACCTGAGCCTACTCCTAATGGAGATATTGTCACACACACAAAAAGCTTCTAATATCCTATCAAGAGAGTTATGAGAATTATCTATGTTATTTCTTGTGAAAAAAAGGATTATCACATGCTCCATATGAGCCATGACTCAAGAATGATTTGATATGAGTGTAACATCTAGTAAATATTGGCTCACTGGTAAAGTTTGTTTAGGATGGGTGTACAATTAACCATCTCTCCATGGTGAAAAAGAAATTATTGCATATCGTATGTTGTGTCATGGATTGTATAAGATCAGAAATATGGAAAAGCTTTGTATTATGATTATGCATGTGTTTTACAATATTTTGAGGCTTTCTCGAATGAAAAACTTTGGCATACATGCATGCTTAATCTTCATTTAATTATTTTGCTGAATAAAAATTGCAGCTTGTTTACAATGCCATATATGGTCCTACGCAGACACAATCTTTTTGAAATTGCCTTCACTTCATCAATTTTATTGGAAACCGTTTAGACATGCACGGGTATAGCTACTAAAGTCAAATTTGAAAGTGTTTATGTGCTTCAAATAGTTCCTAGATATGGTTGAAAGCTTATCAACATGTAAAGTTTGTACCCTCCATTCTAATCAAAGGGGTAGAGGGGTGGCTATCGTCTAAATCCAATGCATTTTGGCTAAATGTGGATCCCAAGTATGTTCACACATATCAATACCAAAATATATCAACAAATCCCCCTTGAGAGTGATGCCATGAACAAGCAACTAGTACTCATGTATAAAGAAGTTCCAAGCTATGTAGACAAAGATCAATCCACAAAAGGAAATAAGCCCAAAGCTTAACGAAAAGCCTCAAACTTCTCCCTACACGAAGCCTTTGTGAAGAGCTCTGCAATGTTATCCTATGTGCCAACATATGCCAAGCTGGTCTCTCTAGTAGAGAACCTCTCCCTGGACATAATGATAATGCACCTCAATGTGCTTTGTGTGAGCATGACACATAGGGTTTCATGAAACTACTAATGCAGTGTTATCAATTATGGAATAGGTTGAATTTTGGAATTTTGGAGTTTATTTTTATTGACTTTAATGCGTTTTGGTGTTTTGATATAGCAGCTCAAGGTTCATGAGGGCATGAATGGGTGTGGACATTTTGGATGCATCTAGACATGAATAATAGAACTTATATTTTATATATAAATTGTTAATAAAGATCCACGTAAAGAGTTCTTTCTAGAAAAAGTAGTAGATGAAATACTTGGAGTAGCTTGATGTAAGAGGAATGTGGGATTCAAGTATTGAAGGTTGGTCCAACCAACCAACACAAGACCAGCCCTTTTGCTCTTGTAGAGTCAAATCAACCTTATGGACTTGAGATTAGAGAAATAAAATACCCTATGTGCTTTGGATCATCAATGATAAATGAGTCATACAAAACATATTTACTTGCACAAAGACTAGATCAAGAGACTTTCTATATTTGGATGATTCATGCAACTTCAAATGCTCACTACCACTAGCCTGATCATAATTAGCTAAATTTTGCCTTGATAAAGGTCACATATAGGGTTGCATATTTCAACCTATACAGTTTAGCTCCATCAAGAGCCTTAGTCATCATATTTTCTACTTGCGTCTCTATTGGAACAAAAGAAATTATATTTTCCTTTGCCATGAGCTTCTCCCTGATGAAGTGATAATGAACCTCTATGTGTTTGGTTCTTGCATTATAAACATGATTTGTTGCTAGGTGCATTGAGCTTATATTATCTCGAAATATGTGAGGTTTGGAACTCACAAGTCCTAAATATACATACAATTTCTTTAGCTATATGGCTTCTTTAGTTGCTATGGTCGATCCTCTATATTCTACTTTAGTTTACGATAGTGGAACTATAGGTTGCTTCTCGGAACTCCATGACACAAGCTTCGAATGTGCAAACCCTAAGAAACTTGAAGTAATTCTTCTAACATCCTTGGATCTTGCCCAATCTACATCTTAGTAGAACTTTAGATCCAAATCTCATGAATAAGGATAGAATATATCTTCATTAATTTTGCCTTTTGAGGTACTTTTGTACTCTCTTAGCTGCATCCATATGTGGCTTTTTTGGAGAGTGCATGAATTGGCTAGCAGTCCTCAAATCTAAGAGATGTCTGCACTTGAATTTGTATCTTAGATCAACCTACCTACTAAAATTTGATACTCTTTTATGTCTTCAATCTGCTGACCTTCATAAATACTAAGTTAATGATTCATTTTCAAAGGTGTACCTATAGGATTAGCATTATCCATTTTGAATTTCAAGAGTAGATCTTGAATGTGCCTCCTTTGAGTCAAGTACATACCTTGATCTATGTATATGACCTACATACCTAATAAAATTGTGAGCTCTCCTAGATCACTAATCTTGAACTCCTCCTACATATCTCTTTTGATCCTTTCCATTCCATTCAAGTCATCACCTATCATAATTATGTCATCTACATATACACATAAATAGATAACTTCATTATGGTTCTTCGTGATGAACAAAGAAGGGTTAGAGTTGCTTGAATTGAAACTCTAATCTATAGATCGGTCACCAATCTCGAATTCCAAGCTCTAGGAGCTTGGTTTAATCCAAAGAATGTGTTTTTGAGCCTGCATACATAAGTAGGATAATTAAGGCTTTCAGACCCTAGGGATTGTGACATCTATACCTCTTCATTAGCAGCTTGATGGTGAGGATCGGCCATCTACATGATGTAGTTGAAGATTGTCTTCTACAAGAAGATGTCGGGCTACGTCAAAGACATTGGATGGTGGTTAACATAATATTTACATCTTATGTTAAGTATTCAGGTACATATTCTCTTTATGCACATAGGTACTACTTGAAGTTTATGGAGGCAGTAACATCCATATCAGCAGGAGTCCTATTTGGCATACGTACAAGAGAATGAGTACGTATATGCTTTAT
Organism: Ceratopteris richardii; assembly: GCA_020310875.1. Classification (NCBI taxonomy): domain Eukaryota; kingdom Viridiplantae; phylum Streptophyta; class Polypodiopsida; order Polypodiales; family Pteridaceae; genus Ceratopteris; species Ceratopteris richardii. The sequence continues at coordinate 16,378,311 of CM035424.1, read as the reverse complement.
GCATATTTGGATGAGGTGTTTGAGAAGGTGTGTTCACGTGAGTTTGAGGATTTACGACAGCAAACTTGTTGGCATCCTTTGCTACTTTTTAAGTATGTGATCTTTTCACACATGTATCTAACTTAGGGTCTTCCATAGCCTAAGGTTAGATGAGGGTTTGTTGATTATCAGTTTCACACTGATCCTTCCTCTTTCAATCACTCATATTCACTCTTCTATAACCTATCAGGTCACATATCTCATGTATATTCATATTACTGCCCATACATCTGAATATGTTTGTTACATTTGTACATTCACTTATTCATCTATTTCTCATCACATAGAGTGGTTGAGAGTTTTGCTCCCACATTGTACATTGAACATTGGTATATATGATACTATGACTAAGCGATGGCTTACATAACACCTTACACATGTCGTCTATTCTTTCTCTATCTTTGTCTCATCATTTGTATGATTAAGTTGTGGTATGTTCATGTTTTGTCAATATTGAAGATTGCTAAATTAATGTTGTATATGCTGGACCTATGGAACCATGGACTTGTGAGAAGAGCCAAGGGCCTACCTCACTTCCAACACATTTGTCCTTCCTTCTTTATTGGGAAACAATGAGTTGAGAAGGTTCAAACTCACATTGGAATTGGTGAGCTCTATGTTGAACATGCACGGCATGCATGTGCCCTGTGAGAAGGATCCTCTTATTCCCACTAATATCAAGAACAGGAAGCTACAAAAGTTGAAAGATATGTCTACACTCACACCAATATGTCCATTCCTCTTCGTATGTGCATGCAACATTTTGCGTTTCCGTGTCAAGATCGATTCACTCAGCCCCACAAACGGATCTGGTTCACTCTTTATTTGGTAGAGACAGGTGCATTACCGACTAAGCTTCCTGTGTGGATTATAGAGCAGCTGTATGAAGCAAATAAAAGGTCATCTAGAAAGCTAGTGGTGAATGGTTGTTGTGCAATCACGCGCAACATCTACAAGTGGTTAGCATATGATGTACCTATTGAACGTGCTTTAACATGGTCACAACTACAAATGTTCAAGAGAATCAAATCCGCCACACATCAATCCAAGCGCATGGGGGGATCAATTCCTTGTGTCCAAACACACAAAGTTCTGACGACCCTAGAAGTCTTGCCACGAGGGGATGCCACCGTACCTCCCTTTACTATTCGCATACCTAGATCTAGATATGAAGGCACATCACAAGATACCCCCTTGGCTCCTCCTGTCCCTGCTGAATTTGAATTTCCTACAATTGGAGATGTTGAAGGGATGGGTACCTTCGACTTTGAATCATTCTTGCAGAATACACAACTCTCTAATGTAGAGTTCTTTTCAGACACAGAAGAGCAGGGCACCTCTTCCTAAAGACGGAGGAAATCCACAAAAGGCCACCATCTACATTGGGATGATGATCAGTAGAGAACTTTATCTCAACAACTAGAATGCTCAAAGGGAGAAGAAGAGGAAGGAGAAGAAGCAGAAGAAACCACCGGAACCCCAACATATACAACAAAACTCAGAAGGCTATATCAAATCATGGAATGAGTGTGATCACAACAATTGCTCAATGAACAAAATAGTAGAAAGCTCATGGCTCAACTCTTGGAAGAAGCTAGAGTTGACTCAAAATATAGTAAGGGTCTCTTATTGATGGCAGAAACCTATGGTGTAGTAGAAGCAGTTTGAACAGCGACTGAGAGACCTCGGGTTCAATATGATCCATGAAGATTCCAAACACGACCACAATCTGGTGAAAACATCTAGATTCCCATTACTACGGTGGAAGGAACTATTATTACATCCAAACCCATTGAGACAACCTCCCAAGCAGTAGTAACCACTGGCCAAGTGCTCCTAGTCACCCATGATGAATCAACCGAACCACTACCACCGACCCCCCCCCACCCTCACCTCCTCGAACACAACCTGTAAATATAAGCTCGACTTCCCAACCCATAGAGCAAATCTTCATTTTCTGTAGTCCCACCTGCAATTCCACTTTGTTTTCTTCCTTTGAAAACCCTCTATATAATACTACCACCATCATAACAGAGTCCTTCATAGAGCCTGCCATAGGACAACCAGCCCCCACACCCTCGGCCATAGGCCATCCTGACTCTAGATCCATATTATGTGGATTCCCTGCCACCATGCCACCCTTCATGGCCTTCACGCCTCTTGTCCCTCACTTCCCACACCCCCATCCCACCTATCCTTCAACCTCTTCATGATTTCCTTTCTAGAACATTTCAAATCCCTGCTCAATCCTTCTTGTGGACCCCATTCCCAACATCCACACCACACCACTTCACCACAACTACACACACTCCACCAGTCATTGCGATATATATGGCAGCTACCACTCTCACCTCCCCATTTAGAGCATGGACATCTCACCAGCAACGGCACCTCCCCCTCCCCCCACACTTCCACCTTCTCCCATCCCACCTCCACCAATTTCTCCTGCACACACATCTCCAATAGACACATCATTCACTCTTCTCATTCCCCAATCCCCTCCCCTTGCATTTTCCATTGTACAAAATGCACCTTCATCTATAGGGAATGCATTTGACACCATGCTCACCTGTGTTTCACAATTAAGGACAAAATACAATAAGCTCCAACAACATAAGGAACGACTTCAAGAGCACTCAAAAGTGCTACAACATCGTCTTCCTACACTAGAAGAGGAGAATGATCACCTCCAAACAGAATTTCAAACTTTGCAAGAGGCTCATGGCATATTGGAAGTGAATTTACAGAACATAGACCAGGAAGCGATACAAGTGGTGAAAGGCCATCTACAAATATAGCTAGAACGCATTTCAAAGCTTCACCAAAATATTGCCCTACTCAAGCAACACCTTGTAGCTGCTCATGAAGAGAATCGGCAAATCCAACTACAGAATCAGGAAAACTTAGAGGTTACCATCGAAAGCACACCCGAGGCAATGATTAGTCCCTCGAAATTCCAAGCAGTGACTCCGAAAAACATAAAGATAATCCTCGAAGATTATGCTATACTACTTGAGGCACATGACCAGTTATCAGAGGAACTAGATCAATTGAAGCAGAAACTATAGAAAGACATGACAACTGCTCCTCAAACCACTGCCTCCACGGATTCGCTTCTCACGGACTCAGAGGCCCTAAAAGATCTCCAAAAATAGGTCACAAAATTGCAAGCACACCTACTACAATACAAAAGACCACCTTCCCCACCCGAGGCTCCCATCGACGAAGAAACAATACAAGTTCTGGTGGAACAGACATTTGAAGAGGATTACGAGTCACAGCCCATCCCAGGGGGACAACAAATAGAAGAAAGCCAGGACAATTTCAAAGCACCACGACCTCCGTGGTTAAAACAGGTGGAAGAGATTGGGAGTTCTCATGAAGAGCGCATGGCGGTGCAAAATTAGGCCATGAGAGTCATAGAGGAAAGAGTATTACAATCGAGTTACTTCAAGAACCTGTCATCTAGACATCTCATCCTATCATCAGAACTCCAATACAGGCCTTACTATATCATTCTGGTAGATTATAACGCGGAAATACAGAGATTCACAAGAAAGATCCCTTCCTTCGCAACCTAGTTTGAACTAGAAGACCTTCCTCTTGAAGCATAGAAAGGTAAGATCTATCAATTGACCTCGCGGCAAAAGCTTCTAGAGACATATCCTGAAATGCTCTGCACATGGAACCACGCTCCTTTACATCTACTGTAAAATCCATGATACGGCCCAGTTCCACGACGTAGGTCATGGAAAGCATTCAACATTAAAGTGCAAAACAACACCCAATGTAAGGAACGGCTAAACTATCCTTACATCACGCCACCACAGGGACCACCATCAACAGCATACATGATGGCAACAATTCGACATTGGATGCCTCGACTGAAGCCCATGCTGGATGTTGCAGCCCAAATGATGCTTAAAATTTTGGACATGATGCAAGTTGTGCTCAAAACTTTTAGAAATGCAGAGGCACCACAGGTACGTCTACCGGGATTTACCCATGGAAAGTACGATTTGGTGTATGACATGAGCACCACCCCTAGCATTCGTGTGGCTTACGCCTAGCATGCACACATCAAATACCTCTCTACATGCTATAAACAGACATTCGAGGACATGTTTAGATCAAGTTTCTGGGAGTATCACTCAGAGGTCTTCGCACCGAAGCCTACACACCTGCTTCATCTCTTTGCATGTGAACAAGCTATGTACTCCGAGTACCACACAACATCGCAACCCGATGTCCCAGGTGCAATAAATTGGGATGCGTTGCAAGCTCATCTAGCACGAGGATTATGGATAGGATAACACGAGCTAGCCACCAATGTTATCCAATACTATATTGACCACCCTATAGAACAGAGGTCTGTCAGGGGCGATAGATGCTAGGAAAGGGGGAGTGTTGGCATACAAGTCATACGAAGAGCATATAGGCACCATCTGCAAGCAGTCATGCACAATACGGCAACAAGGCCCAATCATTTTTTTCATAAACAATTCCCAACTCAAAGTGATTTTAATCACTACACAAACATTGTAAATTCCATTTTTGGTGGAATAGACTCCATTTTGTTCAAGCCAAGGATTCCTCGAGATTGAGGAGGGTTAGAATTAGCTACATACCAATTTTCATAATTTTTAGATTCTGTTTGAGCCCTCAAATAGGTCTAGAACCTAATTTTTAACTAAGCCGGACATTAGGTCTGGACAAGGCTAAAGCTAGTCAAAAAACTATAAAAAGAGCTAGAGAGCTCATTTTTTGGGTTGAATTGTTAGTGATATGAGCTTATGTAAGAGACTTTTTGACTAATGCAAAGAACTCCATTATTCCTCTCCTTGTTCTTGCCTTGTGTGCGCGTGTGTGTGTATGTGTGTGCATGTTTGTGTGCTTCTCACTACACACTTGTGCCATCACTTACTCATAGTCTTCATACTAGTCCTCACGTCTCCATGGATTGACAATTATGAGGTGGATCTCATCACGTTGGTACTTGCCATTGTGCTAGAGTACTAACACCAACCTAAGGTCACCATCTATAATGTCCTTGAGGGTGTGAATCCAAGAGCTCAATATAATTCCTTAGTGCAAATGGAGAGATCACGTGACTAAAGCAATCATCATGTAGCATGGCAAAGTGAGGCAATACTTGTATATAAGGAAACTTATGGAGATGAAAAAAACACATATAGGTACACATTGCACCCATCTAGTGACAAAATGTCCGCACAACATGGAGAAGGGTATAGTAAAGATAGAGAGACATACCCAATTGAGGGGGAGGAGATGGAGGAAGGAAGTACACAGATTCACATGGTGGGCATGAGGAAGATCCAAAGGGAGCATTTTCATAAGGAGAGTACAAAGGCAAAGAGGAATATGAATGGGTATATTTCTTAGTAGCAAGGAATTCTAGAATAACGAGGGAACAGAAGCACACATGAGATGGGGAATGCAGTAGGAATACAGAGCCACAAAGAAATGAGAACAAATGTGAAGGTAGAAGTTCCAAGGAAGTTTGGAAATAGGACTGGTTGTGATGCAATTGACAAGGTGAAGAGACAGATGATATGATAGTTGGTTCTCAAGAAAATGGAAGGGCCTCCCTAAGGTGTCATAGAGGAAGAGAACTCGACAAGCAGTGATTGGGAAGTGTTGATTAAAGGAAGCAAGAGTTGGCATTTGTGTGCTATGGAGTGGTGGGGAACTTAGGAGGATAAATGATAATAGAAGTTTGAGTGTCAACATTGGGAAGAAGAAGGAAGCTATCAGATGGGGACCCTCGAGCCATGTCTATCATGCGTGGACTTTGAGGGGTCTATGCACCGGATACCTCTGCATCGTCATGGAAGCGTAGGGTGTCTGGGACTGATGAGGTGGTGCTGCTTCGTAGGATTTGTAGAAGGCATCATTCTTTCTTAGTGTTCGAAAATGATCAATCTCGAGGTGGAAAGATCTCCATGAATGGGATGGCTACTGAAGTTATGACATCCTATTCATCTTAGACATAGACCTTTGTATTACTTTACTATAGTTTGCTCACGCATCTATATTAGTTTACTATCCTATACATGTTCCACAATGAGGAAATTCTTGGAAGGTGCATGCTTTAGGACCGAAAGGCCTTTCCCCCTTGGAAATCATGTAGGAAGCACTTGGTAGATTCACTTGGTTGTAATTGGAGGGAAAAAAGGGCCTTGATGTTCTTTAGTGTGTTCACACACATCACTACCAAAACATATCAACAAATCCCCCTTGGGAGTGATGCAATGAACAAGCAACTGTACTCATGTATAAAGAAATTATAAGCTCTATAGAGAGAGATCAATCCACAAAAGGAAGTAAGCCCAAAGCTTAGCGAAAAGCTTCAAAATTCTCCCTAGGCAGAGCCTTTGAGAAAAGGTTTGCAATGTTATGTTGTGTGGCCACATATGCCAAACCGATCTCTCTAGTAGAGAGCCTGTCCCTAGCCATAATGATAATGGCCCTCAATGTGCTTTGTGCGATCATGAAACATAGGGTTTCTCGCAACTGCCAATGTGATGTGTTCAATATTGGAGTTTTCAAGCTTATTTTATTGACTTAATAATGTGTTTTTCTGTTTTGATATAACAACCCAAGGTTCGTGAGGGTATGAATGGGTGTGGACATTTTGGATGTATCTAGACATGAATAATAGGACTTATATTTTATATATAGTCTGTAAATAAAGACCCATATAGAGTTCTTTCTAGAAAAAAGTAGTAAAAATAGTGGTTAGGGTAAGGGTCATTGTAGTTAAGGCATTTGGATTTCCTTGCATCATCAATCAAAGAGTAGAAGCAAAAATCTCATATGAATCTTGAAGACCATTAAGAACAGCCTACACAAGTGAAGTATCTAATAAGACTTCACCATGAGAAATCAATTGTTTCTTCAAATCCTTTATCTTAATCAAACAACTCTCCATAGAATCTCCTTCATTCATATGCTCACTCTCCAACTATTTTCAAAGATAAGAAACACGAGCCTCATTTCTTGCCTGGCACAAAGTGGTAAGTGTATCCTAAGCATCCTTTTTTGTTTTGAAAGAGTGAATATGAGGGATAATGGCATGTTTGATAGACATGGCTATCAATGCATGTGACTCAAAATCTCTTCCATCCCAAAAAAGTTGATCTATAGTAGGTGCAACATGGACCACAACACGAACATGAATCTAAAGATCATCATCTTCAATGCCAACTGCATCACCTTCAATAACCTTATTCGTAGGTGTAGTAGGGTGTTTTTCAATACCCTCCACAAGTATATGACACGAAAATAATATTATTGCTATGAAGCTTGCTATCATCATAGGATACATTTTTGAAAACTATTAGCAATATTGTCCTTGGTGGTAAACTCTTATATGATAACATATGTGGAGCACTCTTGCATGAAGATATTTGTAGTATGGTTGGTACTTAAAGTGGATATGCATATAGTTTTTGTGATTCTTATCAAGAAAACAATGAATAATGTGGAAAGAGCAGAAACAAGGAAAAGAATGGTCAATGAGTCCCAAGCCGTTTGGTTGGGTGGTTGGGCCTTTGGCCTCTTGAGGCAGGGGTGAGGGTTCAATCACCACTAGCAACATGTAAGGGACATGTTATCATGGAAACCTTGTATCTTGTGGCTGATGTGCCACCATTTGTCCTGCTTCGCGGTAGTTGTGACCGCAGTTTAACCCAGCTATGTAAACCCTTGTTCTTGTGGGATAAGGGCAGTCCCATGGGTACTATGCCCTTCCTTGTAGAGTTGCAATTTCAAAGTTAAAGCGTGGAGGAGTAGGCCTCGGCTGAACCTCCATTTAAAAAAAGAATTTTCAACGGAATAAGAGTAGAAGTAAATCAAGGAAGAGGGATATCGGGCACCATTATTGTCACAAGAAAGGATTTATGAAGAAATATTGTGATGCAACACTAAAGGTGAAGGGCACTTGGAATGCTAACAGTTAGTTGCAACATTTGCTTTGATTCTAAATACACAAGACATTAATGCTATTTTTATGATGTTGATGTGTTGATACATGATAGTTCTATGCCTATTGAGGCTCTTATGCATGATTCTCTTTCATACACATGGCTATTAGATTTTACTTCTTCTTTCCATATGCCACCACATAGAGAAAGTTTCTCTATTTATGCAAGAAAGTCTCTTAGTTCCATGAGACTGTCAAAATTTACTGTGCATCATTTACACTATGTGCCTCAATTATCATGTAGTTTGATTTTAGTTGTTACATAAAGTGGTTTTCTATTCCTAGTTGTTTTGCACATCAAAGGACAATGTGGTAATTGCAAAAGAAAGAAAAGTTTGGATCACTTTTTTTTGTATCATAGAAAGACTACTTGTTAGCTTTCACTAAATAGCCTATGGTTTATGTATGGCATGGTCCTTTAGGCAACATATCTCATAGTGGCATGGAATGTCTTCTCATTTTCGATAATTACATATTTTATCTTTCTTTGATGTTTCATTTTGTGAGCATTATCAATATGCAAAGTGAATAGGAATGTGCCTAAGATGCATAGTGACTCTTCAGTTTAGCCTTTGGATATCTTTTATACAGATGTGTGTGGTGTTATGCCAACAAAGTTTTTAGGTGGTTCTCTTTACTTTGTCACTTTAATAGATGATGCTACTAGAAAAGTCTAGGTATATCCTAACATGTGGAAGGATGGGATATTCCTTAAATTTAGAAAAACTCTTGCTCCAATTGAGATTGAAAAAGGAAGGAGGCTCAATATTTTACGTTTAGATAATGGAGATGAGTACACCTCACATGAATTTAACCTTTTCTTTCAGTTTAGAGGAATTTCTAGAGATTTTCAAGCTCCTTATATCCTAGTATAGAATGGGATAACTGAGGGGATGAATATAAGTAGCTAGGATTGAGTAGTTTCTATGTTGCATCATGCAAATCTTTCATTATTGGATCATAAGTCAAAGAGATGCATTTTTCTTTCATATGGTCGAACAACTTATTTTGTCGATCAATTATAGGACCTTGAACCATGATAGTGATGAGAAGTAGGGATGTCATTTTGAATGAGTCTAAGATGCATAAACAACACATTAAGGAGGTTGAAGTGAGAAGCATGGTGTTTGAGGATACTCTTTGTTCATTTAGCATATATAAGAATGCTATACATATCGATGTTCAAGAGAATCGAGTTGCAAATGTTCCTACAACAACCATTGAGATTTTATGCACGTGTTTCATTTCCGTATCTAGATATGTTCTAGATTTGGAATTTTTTATGCAAGCAATATGGCTATCCTTTTTGCTACAAAGAGGCTACACAAACAAAGGACCATGTCAATTGGAAGCATGACATGAAGAGCAAATTGGATTCTATTCACAAAAATGTTACTTTGGATTTGGTATATTTTCTAAAGGGCAAGAAAGATTTACCATGTAAATGGGTATATAAGCTAAGATTCACATCCAATAGTGCAAAGTATTAAGCAAAATATTTGCAAACGATTTCGTTGGTTTTGTTTGGTTTCATTGTTATGGAGGACTTGGAGCTCATACAAATGGATGTGAAAACTATTTTCTTGCATGGAGATGTTACATAAGGGATCTATATGGAACAACCAAAGGGTTATGCAATTCTTGGAAAAAAGGGTCTACTTTGCAAGTTGAAGAACAACTTATATAGACTTAAACATTCCCCTAGTCAATGTTACCAAGATTTTGATACTTTTATGAAGTCTCAAGAATATTATTTACATAATAAGGATCATTGGCTCATGAATATGAGATGATTAGATGGAAGCTTGAAATGCTTGATAATTTACGTCGATGACATGTTGATTGTTGGATGTCCTTTGATGAATTATCATTGCTCAAGAAGACGTTGATTGAGACATTTGATATGAAGGATTTGGGGGATCCCAAACATATTCTTGGAATATGTAGTACTCTAGGATTGAGAGATGCATATATTTGTCTCAAAGTGAGTACATATCCAAAGTAGTTCACAACTTCAATAACATGTTGGAAAGACATTGAGTACACATTTAACTAAGTATGTGAAGTTATTAAATAAGGAAAAGGAATTTTTGATAAAAATTCCTTATCACTATGCTTATATTGTAGTCTTATGTATGCTATGGTAGCTATGAGACCAAACTTTTCATTTTAGTGGAAGTTGCAAGAAAATATATGTATATTCTTAGCAAGAATCATTGGGAAGCAATCAAGATGAATTTGAAATATATCAGTGGCACTAATGAAAAGTATCTATGCTTGGGTAGAGGAAGGCATCCATTATTGGTTACTGAGATTCTAATTATGCTTGTCATGTAGAGAATGGAAAGTCTACATTAGGATATATTTTCACTTAGCTAGCTAGAGGTTCTATCTCTTGGAGATCTCATCTTCAAGAATGTACAATATTTCTTTCCACTACAAAAGTAGAGTATGTTGTTGTTAGTGAGGCATGTAAGGAAGCATTGTGGCATTTTCATCTTGCTTGTGATATGGGTCCACCTGAGCATGTACCTCATTTTCTAAGTGATAATGAGAGTGCAAATCATTGATAATGAGAGTGCCATTGCTTTGGCTGAGAATCCAGTATGTCATGAAAAGACCAAGCACATTGAGGTGAGGTATCACTTCATCAAAGAATCACTACAAGGAATACAGACGTATAGCGACACTTAAGGCGACAAAATTTCGTCACTATAAAATTGCAACATGCATCATAATTAGCATCGCGTGCAGACCGTCGATTAAACGATGGTTTTTGCGACTTGTGGCACGACGGGGCTGCGACACTCCCATACAACGTCGCTAACAGGACGCTTTTAAATAGTGTCGCATAAGCGATGCTTTCTTACATCGCATAAGCAACGGTAAAAGCGATGACAGGTAGCATTGCTTACACAACAGTTTATTGACAGACAAAAATTAAAACGTTGGAGGCTCTTCGATCGGAATTTTCACGCATCCGATCGAAGAGCTCTCCAACATTCGCAATTGCACTGTGCTTACGAGCTGAAGCAAGTATATGCACAATTGTTGTTTTGCTTAAGCGCTCTCTTATTGTCTCCCTCTATCTCTGTTTCTCTCTTTCTACATCTTTCTCTCTTTGAACTCTCTATCTCTCTCTCTCTCTCTCTCGCTCTCTCTCTTTCTCTTCTTTCTCTCTTTATTGCAGGTTATTCAAGAAGCTAACAAAGCAAAAAGTATGGCTAACTATTGTAAGTACAATTTCTATTCTTTGTATATCATTTGAATTGTGTTATTTTCATCACATAGCATACTCACACTTAAGGATATGCACTTATACACTTATACATAATGAAGATGCACTTTCACACATATACACATATACACGTATACACATGCACATACACACACATATATACACAAAGATACATATGCACATACACTTAGACATACACACATATACACATGCATATGCACAAACATTTCTACAACCACATAAAAAGACTTACATGCATGCATTATTGCATATATATATATATATATATATATATATATATATATATATATATATATATATATATATATATATATATATATATATATATATATATATATATATATATATATAAACATACACACATTAACATATACGCAAATACATGTATATGCACATCCACATGCATGCACATTCACATGCATGCACATGGATGCAAATGGAAATGCATCCACATACACATGCATGTTTCATACATATACACATGCATATACATATACATGCATATACATATACATATACATATACATATACATATACATAAAAAGACTTACATGCATGCATTATTGCATATATATATATATATACATTAACATATACGCAAATACATGTATATGCACATCCACATGCATGCACATTAACATGCATGCACATGGATGAAAATGGAAATGCATCCACATACACATGCATGTTTCATACATATACACATGCATATACATATACACATATACATATACATATACATATACATATACATATACATATACATATACATATACATATACATATACATATACATATACATATACATATACACACATATACATATACATGCATATACATATACACACACATACACATGCACATGCACATACTCATACACACATATACACTTATACATGCACATGCACATACATACATATACACACACATACACATGCACATACATACATATACACACACATACATATACACTTAGGTACATACATGTGAATGAATTAGATAATTAAAGTATTAAAACACATATACACATGCACACACACATGCACATACCTACATATACACATATACATGCACATACACACATATACACATAGAGTTACACATATACATGCACATACATATACACACACATACACATGCACATGCACGTACTCATACACACATATACACTTACACATGCACATGCACATACATACATATACACACACATACACATGCACATACATACATATACACTACATACATATACACTTAGATGTCGTGTTTTTATTATGGATACTATATATGTCTTACGATCTACAACGATCATGTCTTTTCATTGCTAATCCATTTGAAATAATTAAGAATTCTCATACTTCGCAGCAATAGTCATATTATGATCTGATTTTTACAAAACCTTTACCCAAAATGAAAATGAAAGAAATATCAACTATAATATGCAATCGTAACTCCTAGGCTAAGCATTAGACATAGCTCTATGAGCCTTTCCATAACCAAATCGTACTTTCCTCTTTCATCGCTAATTAGATTCTGTAGTAGTTGCTTTGGACAATGAGGAGAAAGCTAAGCATCTAATAGTCACAGTAAAGGAGCGATGCACAAATGTTAATCATAATAAAATCTTTTTTTTTTATTATCATCATTATCTTAGTTTAATTCAATAAACTTCAGCTATAGACATCGTCAGAATAAATAAAACACATAGGCAGGCAATTGTCATATTAGATATGAATCACCAAGAAAATACATTGCTATATGATCATGTTGACAATGGCTGTTATCTGTAACTAGACAAGCAATCACATGAACTCAAAGAGCGGCATGTATACAGATAACCTTCACAACAAAACTTCATATAATTTCTATATGATAGTTGGCGGAATAAAACACTTCTCTTAATCTAGAAAACTTAAATATTGTTCACTATGACATAGAGAATCAAAAGATTTAATTCTTGAACTTTCACAGTTAGCTTCAAATTCTCTCACAAATCCTGAAAAATCATCGTTATAGGAACTGCTTTGAATCAATTTGCGCATGTTCTTCCTAGCGCAGGGATCTGGAATATGGTTTCATACCTTCTTTATCAGTATTGGGATGAAGACCGGATGATGAGCGTTGTTTTGGCAGATCAATTCATATCATCAATGTTGTCAGCTACAGAGATCGTTCGCCTTTTTTCATCTGCCTGTCCACTCCACCTCAGCGAAGAATGCTTTTCAAAGGTGCCCACAACGAGCACATAAGTCTTCGAGCCTCTCCCTTCTTGCATGTATCTCTATCTATCAGATTAAAAACACACGGAAAACACTTCCAGAAACTGCGCCCTTCTCCTTTGTCAGCCGATCAATCTCTTCCCTCCATGTCGCGAACACTCCCGCTTGTTTTTCCTTCCGCGAGCGACCTCTGCCCTTCTCAGTATCTCCATGCGCAACTCAAGTGGCCTTTTTGCATGATCATGCGCATGCCCTTGTCCTCTAGCCACCTCTAAGCTAACTCGAATTTTCTCCGACATTCCAATTGAAGGGAATAATTATTAATAGGAATTTTTAGAAAATATCTTCTTTCATACAAATGCTAGACATAAGCATTATGCATGAAATACAAATAAATATGGATAATAAAGTTCTCATGACATTACTGCCTTTGCAATCATCACACCAATCATCATATCACCCTTCATTGGGTTTGGCCCAAAAGGTGAGTAGAAATAAATATGTCTATGATGCCTCGAACCTCCGCATGTTGTAAGGTGAAAGAATCCACTTCGTTGTGACTCAAAATCCTTTAATGCCTGAACCTCTATGCATCAGTACAAGAGAAGATACGATTCTGCTTGAGCTTGACATCGTGAACCTTTATTCCAAACAATGATCTGATTTGAGGCAAGAAGAAGCGAGACTAGAGATAAAAATCTCTACGACACTCACCCCCACCAAACCTGTGCGTCCGCTGGATGCAACAACCTGAGAACCTGCTTTCTTCATATCATAAACTGTATTTATATATCATTTTTGTTATAGAATCTTCAAGTGCATGGGTAAAAAACTAAAGTGCCTTATGCAGGGCTGTGTAATTAGCCCTATCAATGCATACTTTAAAATGCATAGAAAATAAATATGGTGCAAAGAAGGAGGAAAAGGCATCTGACGTCGAGGTTGGTGCTCTTACTTTCATACATATCAATGTAAATCTACATTAACCCTTTCAAAATCTCTCAAAGTGCATGGGTACAAAAAAACAATATTGTGTCTTTATGCGTGGTCATGAAATGTGACCCTACTATGCATACTTTTGATGCATTAGGAAAACAAATGGTGCATAGATAGGGTAATTGGATGTCGTTGTAGAGGCTTTCCACTCACCATATAAACTTATTTGATCACATCATGCGATTACAATTTTGTTTGTTGTGCAACTGGTCGTGCACCTATGGGCATGAATGTGTACATATACATTTTAAAGCATGCATACTATGAATGCATGTCTGAATTCATCGTGCAAATTAGGAAATGGTTCTCATGATTCTAATCAAAGCAACACTCTAAAAGCTTTCAAAAATATCTTTTGACTTCTTGTCCTTCTTTTCATCTACATCATACTAAAAGAGGAAAAAGTATCAATTCTCAAAAAAGATATCATAAATACGTAACGTAAAGTACTTGTTTTCCATACAAATCATCTCAAGATCTTGAAGTGGCTCTTGATTAATACCTGTTATCAAAAACTCATAAAGATGATCAGTGTAATATAATCATCAAATTAAGCATTGCTTAAAAAAAACTCATTAATTCAACCTTTGTCCTTTAATTAAAACTTACCTTTTGATGAGGGAGATGGTAAACTCCCTTTCGTATTTACATGTTGATGATGGAGAGGTAAAACTCCTCATGCTTGTGCTCGTAATTATCTTTTGTCATCTTCTTGATCCTATGCATATATTCAAAAATATTGGTTATTCACTATGGCAACATCTTCTTGGACTAAAAGATACCACAGCATCAAGGAATGATTTGAAAGACCAAAAATCCAAACCAAAGTTATGGCCACTTTTTGATAGACATCAACAAGAAAAAACTTATGCACCTGCTCCTTGGGTACTTACAACAAAAGAGATACAGACTATCAACAATAGAATTCAATTGATTAAGACTCCTACAAGATATGGAGCATCTTTTCAAAATATGTTTACTATGGATGATAAGAGTTTATCTGGGTTAAAGACCCATGACTCGCATAACTTTTTGAGACATATTTTACCTTTGGTTATTGATGGATGTACAATGAAAGGAGTACGAGATGTGATCTATCATCTTGGATCACTTATAAGGTAATTATGATACTTTTATATTTAATATGTATGAATATTGGATATCTTTTATTTTTTAATTAACTTTTTTATAATTGTTTTTATGATATGTATAGGTGGATTACATCCAAAGAGATTGATAAAAACGCGATCCCACAAAAAAAACGTGAATGCAAAGAGCTAATATGTTTGATGGAGAAAGAACTTCCTACTTCATTTTTTGATATTTAGGTTCATTTATAAGTCCATCTTGTAGATGAGATAGAGATTGCTGGTGTTGTCAACACTCGATGGATGTTTTGGGTCGAGCGATTTATGGGAATACTAAAAGGTTATGTGCCACAAAGAGCGAAACCAGAAGGATCCATGGCAAAGGGTTGGATGCTTGAAGAGTGCATTTATTACGTTAGTGAGTACCTTGAAAGAGTTCATGAAGAAGCTCCACGTGCATGGACCAAGGAGTCTTCTTCAAAAATAACAGATGAGGTATTATCAAGTAAGGGGGTTCCATTCTTATTTACATTTCAAGAAAAAAATGATGTTTCTACTTTTGTAGCATATAATAGCTAATGCATGCAAGCATTCCTTAGCAAGTATGAGGAACTTCAAAATCTCCGAAGTAAAAGGCGAAAAAACAAAAGATTTAGACGTAATCTCGATAATAATGAGATTACAGATATATCTTATTTCACGGATTCGCTATATAGTCGTTTGCAATGTGCCAACGCAAATAATGAAGAAATCTCAAATGAGCAAAGAGAGTTAATGATAGGTTGTGAACGAAAGGTAAATTTATTAAAATAATATTTTATCTTTTTCATATATGTATGTTAGTTTCTATTTACTAATTGAATTTATTTTGCAAGCTCGAATGTTCACTAATATGTGGGCTTTTGGACACCATATTAGAATCAAAGTCATTGATTCTTTACGTAAAACAGAGGATTCTAGTATTGTTGCTTCTTTCAAGCAACTATCACGTGCTAGCTCAAAAGACACGAACCTTATAAATAGCGAACTTGGTTACGTAGGAACTATTGTTTGTATCTACGAAATTTCATTTCGTACATTCAAACAGATAGAAAAAAGTTTATATTTTTTTTATAGAGTTAGTTATTTTTTTAAGCACCTAATAATGGGTTTTTGTTGTTATATATTTTGATAGGTCATTTTGAAGATTGACTGGTTTTGAGCGGAGTATAAAGGTAGTAATTCCACATTAAGAAAGGAATTATCTGGGTTTTGGGTAATTGATTCTTCCAAGGTAATGTGATCTACTAAAGAACCATATATTCTTCCTAGGCATATTGAACAAGCATTTTTTTATAAAAACCCAGATGCTCATCCTTGGTGGCAAGTCATTCATGTGCAACCTAGAGGTAGGTCATTGTTTGAACAGTTTATTGTTAGAGAGATCGAAGAAAGTCCTCTTGATGATTCAGCATCAGATACTGATACATCAACATCTGAAATAGAAATTAGAACCATTATATGTGATAATGATACTAATCTTTTTGATGAAGAGGATAATTCTCTACATGCTGATTCTACTGATGAGGAAGAGGAATTACTAGAAATAGATATTAATCCATCAATAGATGATGTGATTCATGAGAACATAGATTTAACAATAGAAGAAATAAATGAAATCAATAAGGATAATGAAGATGAGACCATATTGATGTCATACCAAAATGATGGAAATAATGAAAACATATGAGCAGATTAGATAGTAAATTCTACTCTAGTTATCGATCAATAACATGAAGCTTCTGAATGGATATCAGATAATAGATTTTTTTATTAACTTGAATAACGATGAATCCTACTAGAGAGATGAAATCATGTTCTTCTAAGTTAGAACATGAATCTCAGAGGTATGCCTAATTATTTTATATATAGCTTTATCTTCGAGGAGCAAATTTTTATCATGTATGTATGCATATGTGTGTGTATTCATGTGTATTATATGTATACATATGTTTTTATGCATATATATGTATTTCATGTATATGTATGTGCTTGCATGTGTGTGATATATGTATACATGTGTTAAATATGCATATGTGTATATATGCATATGAATTTATGTAAAATATTCATGTATTCATGTAATATATGCAAGTTTGTATAATTGTGTACATGTATATATGTATATATGTATATGTGTCTATGTGTATGTACATGTAAATATGTATGCATGTATATATATGTTTATGTGTGCATGTGGGCATGTATATGTGATGTGTACATGTATATATGTATATATGTCTATGTGTAAATGTGTACATGTAAATATGTTAGTATGTATATATATATTTATGTGTGCATTTAGGCATGTATGTGTGATGCATAATATATCTACTCCATTTTATATTTATGTATCCTATCTACATGATGTGTACATATCTTTATATATATTATGATCCTCGTTGATTCGAGTAGCTATATATAGAGGCATAAGGTTGGGAGGAGAGACATCTCTCTAGTAGGACGTCGGAGGAATAGATGCAATGTGTACATATACTTAAAACATATGGCTAAAAGGTTGAATTAGAGTTTTTAAATTAGGGGTTTTAAAACCCTAATATCGAAATTAGTGTTTTCAATTTAGGATTTTTTAAATAGGATTTATTTATTTATTTAATTATTTATGCGTATGCATGTGTTGTGTATGTATGTGTATCTATATGTGCATATGCATGTGTTGTGTGTGTGTATATATGCATTTGTATATGCGTATATGCATGTAAATATGATTATATGAGTCTATGTGTGTGTACATATGATTATGCATGTTCATGTGTATGTGAGTATGTCTACGTGTATGTGAGTATGTGTATGTGTCTATGTGTATTCATTATATGTGTGTAACTGCATGCATGTGTATGTGTGTGTAAAAATGTGCATGTATGTGTGTGTATGTATAAATGTGCATGTATATTTATATGTGTGTAAATGTGCATGTATGATGTATATGTGTGTGTATGCGTGTATTTATACCTCTAGTCTCACTCTTTTCCCTCTCTCTCTCTCTCATTCATATACATACATACATGCATAAACACATATACTCGTATCCACATATATATACATAAAAGCAATGCATATGGTGCATTATCGCGACGATGAGCCATAAGTGTCCGCATCTATTTTAGACACCACTTAAGGGACCATCTTGTCCCAAACTCTGTCTCAAGTGAACTAAGTACGTATTTTTTATCCCTCTCATCATGCTCACTACAAAAATAAAAAACATAATGTAAATAAAACATAAGATATTTATTTCAATTTATATGTAAAATGTTTACTTACTTCCACGGTAAGTGGAGTACAAAGCGCAGGTAAGAGTCGCATAGTGCCCGCATTCTTCTCTTCAACTCCAATCCATTTCCTATGTACACAATGTTCCCCTCTGGCTCTATATCGCACTCTAGTCCTAAGGTGCCTCTGCATGTCCTCATAGGCAACTTTGCTCTGCTATCACGTGGTGGAGGTGCTATAGGTGTCCTGAAAATAGATAGATAAAAATAAATAAAAATAAGTGTTATAATATCATTAAAAAAGTTTATGAAAAAAAAACATACCGATGAGCAGATAGCTCTCTTGTTGCATATGGAGCCGTAGAGGAGCCCTCGTCTAATCGTTGGGTAAGCATCTGGATCGTACAATCCAGCTCCTCATCAGACATGTCTGAGTAATCACGCATTATGGCCCCTAGAGTATAAGACAGAACTCTTGCTCTCATAAGACTTTTTATGAGAGTGCGTTTCACCTTTCTCTCTCTATAATACCTAACATATAAAACAAAATGGTTAGAAATCAATATATATACGTGTACATATGTATGTGTGTATGCATTAAGTATGTGTATGTATGCATGTCTGTGTGTATGTATGTGCGTGTATGTGTGTATGTATGTGTGTATGCATGTGTATGTGTGTGTATGCATCATTATGTGTGTATGTGTCTATGTGTGTATGTGTGTGTATGTGTGCGTGTATGTGTGTGTGTCTATGTGTATGTGTGTGCATCTATGAGTGTTTATGTGTTTATGTGTGTGTATGTGTCTATGTGTGTGTATGTGTCTATGTGTGTATGTGTTTGCATGTATGTATGCATATGTGTGTATGTGTGTGTATGCATTATGTATGCATATGTGTGTGTATGCATTATGTATGTGTATGTATGCATATATGTATGTATGTATGCATATGCATTATCTATGTATATATATATGCACGTATGTATATGTGTGAGTATGTCTCTCTATGTGTGTGTATGCATATATGTGTTTATGTGTGTATGTGTGTGTATATGTGTTTGTATGTGTGTATGCATGTGTATGTGTGTGTAGGCATCATTATGTATGTGTCTATGTGTGTTTGTGTGTGTGTATATGTGTGTGTGTGTGTCTATGTGTATGTGTTTGTGTCTATGAGTGTGTATGTGTTTATGTGTATGTATGTATCTATGTGTGTGTATGTGTATATGTGTGTATGTGTATGCATGTATGTATGCATATGTGTGTGTATGCATGTGTATGTGTGTGTATGCATCATTATGTGTGCATGTGTCTATGTGTGTATGTGTGTGTGTGTCTATGTGTATGTGTGTGTGTCTATGAGTGTGTATGTGTTTATATGTATGTATGTATCTATGTGTGTGTATGTGTCTATGTGTGTATGTGTATGCATGTATGTATCATTATATGTGTGTATGCATATGTATGTGTGTATGCATCATTATGTGTGTATGTGTCTATGTGTGTATGTTTGTGTGTGTATGTATATGTGTGTGTATGTGTATGTGTCTATGTGTATGTGTCGCTATGCGTCTATGAGTGTGTATGTGTCTATGTGTGTGTATGTGTCTATGTGTGTATGTGTATGCATGTATGTATGCATATGTGTGTGTATGCATTATGTATGCATATGTGTGTGTATGAATTATGTAGGTGTATGTATGCATGTATGTATGTATGTATGTATGCATATGCATATGCATTATGTATGTATATATATGCATGTATGTGTATGTGTGAGTATGTCTCTCTATGTATGTGTATGCATATATGTGTGTATGTGTCTATGTGTAGCTCAGTGATGAGTAGCACCTCCTTTAATGTCAATCCGGGAAGACGTGAGGATGGTATGAAGACCTCGAGCAAGTGGAGGCACAAGTGCGTGAGTGAGAAGCACACAAACATGCACACACATACACACACACGCGCACACACGGCAAGACAAAGAGTGAGAAGCAATGGAGTTCTTAGATTACTTCCAAAAAGCTCTTACAAGTTCATTTCAATTACAATCTAACCTCAAAAATGAGCTCTCTAGCTCTATTTATAGTTTTTGACTAGGTTTTGGCCCTGTCCAGACCTAGTGTCCGGCCTAGTTAAAAATTAGGTTCCAGGGCCAATTTGAGGGCTTAAACGGAGTCTAAAAAATACGAAAATTGATATGTAGGAACTTCTAAGGCTCCTCAAGCTCAAGGACTCCTTGGCTTGCACAAAATGGAGCTACAAAAATATGAAATGGTATTTACAATGATTGTTAGTGATAAGAATCATTGTTATAAAGATGTTGATTTGGAAAAATTTGAAGGGCCTATCTGCCAGATTTGCGTCGACTGCTTTGTCTACTTAATCCTTCACCTCGCTCTGACTCTCTCCGCTGGCTTCCTTGTCTATTCAGTCCTTGGGTGCCCATACTGCTCTGAACACCCCCCCCCCCTCTCTCGCGTCTGTCGTCCCTGACAGACCCTTGTTGCTGGGAGTGTTGGATGTAATATTCCACAACCTGAGTGGCAAGCTGATGTTCTTGTATGCGTAGTCCTCTGGCCAAGTCTGTCATCATACGATCCCAATCAATTGGTCCTGGAATGTCCGGATGTGGCAGACGTAACTGATCTGCATGGATCGCTTGTTTTACTACGAATAGATGTAGCAAATGTGTGGGTTTGAGAATGAAAATTTCTGAATGATATTCCCAGAATCCCGTAGAGAACATTTCCTCAAATGTCTGCTTAAAGCATGCGGGTAAGTACTTTATTCGTGCATGCCAGGCAAAGATTATAGTGACCGAGGGAGTCTGGCTCATGTCGTAGACTAAATCCTTGTTACCTTGGGAGAATCCAGGGGCAGAGATGTATGGAGCTTGTACCTTCCGAAAGGTTTTGAAGACAATGGTCATGAGCTCGAATGTTTTCATACACATTTTCGCTGCTATGTCGGGTACATTATTTAGACGTGTAGATCAGTGTCGAATTGTTGATATCATGTAGGCTACAGTTGGGGTCCCTCGAGGTGGAGCAAAATATGGATAGTTAACCCAAGCCGAGCATTCTTTATTGTTGCGTACCTTGATCGCAAATGCTTGCCATGATCTGCGACGTACCATTGGGCAATAACATGGATTATACTTGATATATAGTGACATGGTTGCCCAGGTGCTCATCATCTCAGGGTAATCGGTTAGTAGACGTGCACGCCAATTAGGCTGGAAAATCGAGCCCACACGCGCATCTGTCGGTAAGTCCTCTGGCTCAAATTGAGTGGCAAATGTGGGCTCCTTCCCTGTATGTCTTTTAACTTCTGCATTATAATCATGTAGCAAGACAAAATAAGGCATGTATTGCGACTCTGATGTTGTGATTAATCGTTGGTGGGCTGAAAATAAGAAGACCGAAGGACAGTTTCTTCGAGATTTGTGAGAGATTGCATTTGCATGGCAACGCGATCATCATGTGTCTTACCCACTTTCTCGACCCTTTTGACCCAATCTGGAACTTGAATTTCTAAAGTATCCTGTCCTTCCTCTGTAGTCCGACCACCGGGTGTTGGCATCGGCTCGTACGGCTCTTCATAGCTGTCATCGACGGGGATTTCCACTACTGTTTCAGGTTCTGGTTCTTCAGTGGGCGAGGGTGGCCTTTCATATGGTGCGAGGCATGCTTTGAGTTCTGCCACGTGCTTACGGAGGGTCTCTAACTCTTCTGTGGAGCATTCCAAGATTATTGACTCCTATTGAGCTGTGGGGGCACAGGCTATCTGTTTCTTTAGGTCTGCACATTCAGTCTCTAACTTTTCATATGACTCCAAGAAATTTGCATGCTCCTCTAGTAAGATGCGAATGTCTTCTGATGGGACTGCTCTATACTTGGTAGGGCTAATGGTTGCTCCTGCAGTTCCTTCCATAGCCGCTTCAAAGTTGTCTTGGTTTTGTTGCTGAAGCCTCTTGTTCTCTTCTAGTGCTGCTGCCATATGCTTCCTTAATAGCCCAAGGTTGCGTCTGAGTGTAGCATTAGATATCATTTGCGATTGGAGCACTGTTTCTAGTTCCTTGACTGCTTGATCATCTACTGTCGATGTCTTTGATTCCAATTCGGAGTAAGCCTGCTGTAAGGTGGTATGCTCGGTTAGGAGCGTTTGGTAATCAGCTTCAAGAGTGTTGACTCTAGCTTGCAGACGTTGAGATTCTGCCTAGAGGGCAGCAATGCGTTCTTCCAATTGATGGTATTCTTGTTGTAGTTGATGTGCACACTGAAGTAATGTATTGAACGTGCTATTTACATTATGAGATGCAAGGGGAAAAGTTTGGAATGCAGGGGAGGTGGGATTGGGGAGGGAGGTAGTGAATGCTGTGTGTGCCAATGATGTGGTGAGTGGTGAGGTGGGGGGTAAGGGAGGGGGAGATGGTGGAATCGTGGGGAGAGGTGCAGTGGTGGGTGAAATGTCCATTGGGTCAGACAAAGTGGTGTGTACAGGGGCTACCATGTAGGTGGGTATGGTAGGTGAAGTGAGTGTGGTGTTCGTGTAAATTGATGTCGTTGCGAACAGCGGGGAAATGTGCCTCTGAAACATTGGAGAGCGGATGAACTGCTCCACAAAGGACGGGTATTGGGGTGGTGAGGTTAGGTTGAAAGAGGCGTAGGGGCCAGATGGGAAGTGAGGGTCATGGAATGGAGGTATCCGTATTGGGGGATAGGCTGGGAAACAGAGGGTGCCTTCTGTGGGTGCAGGGTTTCCAACCACACTTGGGATTATGGGATGACCCATTATGGGTTCGGAGGATAGAAGGTTTGAAGTGCACAAGGGATTGGTGACGAAAGAGAAGAGGGTGACTTGTGAGGTGGGTTCTCGAAAGGAAAATGATGTGACTGAGGGTGGGTTATAAGTGAAGGTAGAGGTGATGACTAGCGTTTCTTCCATGGTGGGAGGTGGTGGTGGGGGTGGAGAAGGTGGTGATGGGGGATGCTGGGGTGAGATGGGTGATGTCTGAATGAAGGTTTCGACAGAGAGGTCAATGGTGGTGGTGGGGGTAGCTGTGGCTTCAATGGTTACCTCTTGTTCTGTGACGCGCATCCTGATAGTCTTACCTGCTCGTGGTAATGTGTCGACTCTGCGTTTGTCATACCTCACAGATTGGCGGACTGCAGTGTGGACAGCCTCCGGAACTCCTAAAGACTCTGACACTAATTTGAGGGTGTCAATGAAATGTTGATCCACCCCATCGTCTGATAGCATTTCTTGCATCAAAGCTTGACCTGACACAAGAGAGAGTTGATGCCTTTCTTGCACTGCTTTGATTGTGTCGTATAACCTTTGTAATTGAGCTGTATATGCAGGTGCACCTACAATTTGTGGCACTTCTTGTTGCTCATCATGATGCTCTTGATCATAATCCTCCTCATCTTCCTCTTGTTCTTCTTCTTCATTGTCCTCTTCATCCACTTCAACTGTGGTGACAGGTACTTGGGAGGTTGTTGCTTGCGTTTGCACATTCTCCACTTGTTGTGTCTCTTCTGCCTCCAGCTCTACATCTTGTAATAATTGTTCGAAATCTTCATTCGTGAGTTCTTCCAAAGGTGCACCACTAGGAAATTCAAGATCGGTTGGGATGGGAGGGAATATCAAGGTAGAACCATCGGTGCTGCGTCTTGGAAGTCGGAGTGTGAATGGTCGGACTCTTCGGGGTGGAGGGGTGACGTCTGGTGTTAGGGTGGCTCCACGTGGTTGAGCACATGGGACTTGGACAATGCCTCTCATCTTCTTAGAAGGGGGTCCAGTGGATGTCCTGCCTCTAAACTGCTCTACACGATTCCACATTAGGGCCCGTTGAATAGGGATGTCATAAGCCAAACACCTATAAATTATTCTCGTCAGAGCACAACATCCATATAAAACCTGTTTCCGCGGCCATCGTTTGTGAGCTAGGTGTATCTGATCAATTATCCAGTGGGGTAAGTTGATGGTGAGGCTCTGTGTCTCTGCCAGATACAAACTAAACCAAATCTTTTTAGGCGGCATGGTGAATCTATCTTGGGCAGGAAAAGCAAAGTGTTGCATGCACATGCGAAGGTGTATTGCAACATTAGGCGTCATGGACACCATGTCCTTGAGTTTGGTGAGGCTTCGATTCTTCATGTAATCCAGCACTAGGGTTTCCTTCTCTGTAGGAATATGCATTCCGCGCATATCTAGGGCCTCTCTCACCAAGTTTTTGGATAACCTAAACCTCTTGAGCTCATTTCCTTTTGTTAGAGATGGGATCACAAATGAGCTTGCACCTTTTGGGTTCTTGTTTGGGGTCAAGGTGTTGATGAGATAGTAGCATCGCATGAAGTCAGGCTTTGGGAGCCGTGCACTGAAATATGCATTTAATCCTGCCTTCTCCCATACCGAACATAGACCTTTTGCATTTTGTAACTTCTCGAATTCTCTTGTAAAGAAATGGTATTTACCTTGCTTCCCATTGAAGTCCAACTCTGATTCCCATAGGTATGTTCCCTCTCCCAAGGGTCCTGCCACTTCACTAAACGAGTGGGAAGCTTTTCCTACGGGCATGGTATGGCCACTGGGAGGGTCCGCTATAGGTATGATTTTGATGGCCTGCAATTCTTCTGGTCTTTCGTTTGTTTCAGGCAAAACGGGTAAACTGTCTAAGTCCACCACCTGCTGGCTCGTTTCTGTTTGAGAGCTAGTTCCTGCCGCCTCAGCCATGTTGAAAACTTCGCAGCTGGTTCTGTGAGAATACATGAATAAATGTTAACATTGCAATGGACACAAAAATGACACCGTGTCCCCGTTACAACATTAACATGAGGCTCGGGAGAGGTTAGGGGGTTAGTAAGTGCTCGGTGCTTGTGTGTGTAGTTAGGAATTGGGTAGACCTAAGAACTAAGAGGAATGATGTAGTGTGAGAGTGACGTAGTTAGTAGGTGGACATGGATTTACAACTGGGGTCCGGGGGTTTATTCCAAGTTTTAGGTTGCCAAATGCAATGGATAGGTTTTGATCTTGACTTTGTGGAGACTCTGGAGAGTGTGATAGGGTATTTACTTAAAAAATGGGGCTTTTTAGGGACCCATTTACAAGTGATTCTACTTGTGCTCATGGAAGAATATGTGTTCGTGCGTGATGTGTAAGACTGGGCCTCAGATGTTCGAGTGGATGAAACATGTTGTACAGGGTTTGGCCTTGGTGTAGCTATTTGAGCCCGCAAGCAAGCCTTAGGCACCCAAATTTGTCGTGATTGTGGGCTGGCCTTCATTGACTTCTTGGGTACCCAAATAGACTTCACATTCGCAGAAGAATTTATGAAGGACTTCTTATTAGTGTCGTGTTGTTGATTACTAATAAGAGGTTTTGGCCGTGGTGTTGGCCTGGTCGGAACGGGGTGTTCGCCTTTTTGCCTCCATACTTGTTTCATCGGCTGAAACAATCTGCTTTGCTCCTTTTTTTGGCCTCCCGTATAGGTAGTACTCTGCTTCCTCTGTATTTGATCTGCAGTTGGCTGCTGCATCCTTCTCACCTTTGGAAAAGGAGGGACTACCGTCTTATCCTTGACTCCGTTTTTGAGACAATCCTTTTTCTGCATCATACATTTTTGGACAAGAATAGCATTGTCAACTTCATGTGCACCCCTGGAAGGACCAGGAGTTCGTGCCTTAACTAGTTCCTTGAGTGCCTCGTTTTCCAGTTCAACTGTAATTCGACTATGATTTACCCAAATCTGAAGAAGTCCACCTCTTAGGTTTAGGTTGATCGCATGATCATAGATCCAGTCCTGACACAAGACAAGAGGCTCCGTGAGGTCCTCATCTTGACACACTAGTACTTTGACTGTCATTACTTCGTCTTGAATGTAGATGGGAAGTTCCACCTCGCCCATGCAAGGGGTTTCCACACCTCCCAATCCTATGAGATATGCTTCTAGAGGATTGACAGATAATTTCAACTCTTGACAGTACGAAAATTTAAAAACACTAGTGGCTGCACCTGAGTCAATCAAGGCTCTTACAGTCCTTGCACCCTTTCCTTGTCCTATCTCTAAGGTTATAAAAGGACGTCGATCAATTATCCTATGAGAGCTGACACCTGAAACTTCACACATAGCCACATGATATCCTTGATCTGCATATGCATCCGTCCTAGGTTGCTCTCTACCCTGTCTTCTCAACTTCATTCTCCGGATGCGTTCCAATGCTTCTGCTTGAGCTTCTTCTCGAATTCGTTTTTCTTCTTCTTTGCGTTTCTTAGCAATGTTGAGTCGACATAGCATCTCCTCTGTGAGAGGTTCCTGATATAACTTGACCCTGCATCCGCTTATGTAGCTTGGGAGAACATCGCCTTCTAATGTGGCTAGTTGCACTGCTCCACTTGTTGAGATTCTATTAATGATGATGGGTCCGTAGCCTCTCT
The DNA here is from genome assembly GCA_020310875.1 of Ceratopteris richardii. Classification (NCBI taxonomy): domain Eukaryota; kingdom Viridiplantae; phylum Streptophyta; class Polypodiopsida; order Polypodiales; family Pteridaceae; genus Ceratopteris; species Ceratopteris richardii. The sequence goes on along the minus strand of CM035424.1, from coordinate 16,350,992 downwards.
TTTCTAGCTTCCTTGCATGTTGTTTCAATGTGTAGACTAAAACTAGATCTCCTGCCTTCAAGCCCTTATCCTTCACATGGGCATCAAAGTATGCCTTCTGTCGTTTCTTAGCTGCATATATCCGTGTAGTTGCTCTTAGTCTTGTTTCTCCTAATCGTTCAAGGTCAAAAAGTCTAGAGGAGAGTTCATGACCCGTCCATTCATGCTCTTGTGCTACTTTCAATGTAGGTATTAAGAAGTCCAACGGTAGCACAACGTTTTGGCCAAATACCATCTGAAAGGGGGTGGCATGGAGTACCGTTTTGTAGGCGACTCGGTATGCCCAAACAGCATGGTGTAGCTGTTTGTCCCAATCAGAGCGTTTATTATTCACTAATTTGGTCAACACATTGCATAGAATCTTGTTTGTGTTTTCGGCTTGCCCATTAGCTTGTGGGTGGTAGGGGGCAGACTTCTTATGAACTACCAAGAATTCTTGGAGTAGATTTTCAATCACTTCATTCAAGAAGTGAGTGCCTCTATCATTGACTAGCTCTATAGGTAACCCGTATCTGGTGAACACATTTTCAAATAAAAACTTAGCTGTTGTTTGAGCATCGTTCTTCGTTGTGGCTTTTACCTCTACCCACTTGGTTAGATAGTCTGTCGCAACAATGATGTATTCAGCATGTGAACCCTTGGTTGGGGGATTAATAGGACCTACAAAGTCTATTCCCCACTTAGAGAATGCACGTCCACCCATCATAGGTTTCAGTGGCATCTCATCTTTGCGTATAGGATACTGAGTTCGCTGACAGACATCACACCGTTTCACATAGGTATGTGCATCCATGTGAAGGGTCGGCCACCAGAAGCCCGCAAATAGTATCGCCTTGATCGCCCGATCTGTTCCAAAGTGTCCGCCTCCTACACCTTGGTGAGCAGTTTCCAAGATCTTGAGATATTCACTTTCATGGACACATAGTCTCAGGTAACCATCTTTACCACGCTTGTATAGATTATTACCAATGAGTGAGTAATCTAGGGCTTCTTGTTCTAAACTCCTTTTCCTAGCCATAGTCATGTCTGGAGCGAATATTTTCGTCCTTAGGAAGGATACTAGTGGTTCACTCCAATGTGGCACTATGGATACTTGATAAAGAGTGGCATGTTCCACAGGTGGTTTAGTGCAGCAGATTGGGCATTCCTTGCACAACTTCTGGACATCAGCCTCCATCGTCGGCCAATGCACTCCGAGTCTCCTTAGTGTCTGTAGGGTTCGTTGTTTTGAGTAGTGTTGCTCTAATGCACCTACATGTGCTAATTGCAACCATTTAGCGTACTCATCCTCTTCCACACAACAAGCCAAGATCCCTTGATCTGTGTGCTTGTACATACTTCCAGCCATGATGTGGTACTTTTGGGCTTTTACTACATGTCTATCCTGTGTGGCTATTACTGGGTGGTTAGGCCCGTACGTCAATACTGGCACTCATGGCTTAGCCCACTGCGGCACCACTTCCAAATTAAACAAGTAAGCATCAGGAAGGTCATCTGACACTCCTTGTGGGGCTTCTCCAGATGTGAGCCTAGAGAGATGATCCGCTCTCAAGTGAGTCTTCCCTTTCCTTACTACAACCTCGAATTCATATTCCATTAGCAAGAGAAACCATCTTACTAATCTTCCTGTATTGCATGGCTTGTTCACGAGATATAACAATGCTTGGTGGTCAGTAAAAAATTTAACCTTGTTTCTCTAAATTTCTTAACTGCATATACCATGCCTAAGCCTTCTCTCTCAGTATAATTTCGTTCAGCTGCATTCAATTGTCTATTGGCATAGGCAATTGGGAGATCCATATTACCTTCACCAGTAGGTTGTGCGAGTACACATCCAATAGCGTAATTGGATGCATCCACATGAACATGGAATGGCTTGTTCCAATCTGGTGTGGTCAAGATTGGTGCTGAACATAATCTTCGTTTAAGCTCCTGGAAGGAATTCTCACATTCATCAGTCCACTCAAAGTTAGTCAGAAGTCCGTACATGGGCTTTGCAATGACAGCATACATGTGAATGAACCGGCGGTAGTAACCACAATGCCCCATGAAAGCTTGTACTTCCTTGACATTCCTTGGCCTAGGTAGCTCTGCTATGGCTCTCACTTTCTCTTCATCAGTGGATATGCCATTCTTTGACACTATGTGTCCTAGAATCTTGCCTTGCCTGACCATAAAGACGCACTTTTCTGGGTTTAGGAAGACTTGATATTCCCTACATTTGTCAAAGATTTGTCTGAGTTCGGGAATATGGGTTTGCCTAATGTTGGAATGAGCACAAAGATCATCAACATAGACTTCTAAGTTCTTCCTCAGGAACTCTTTAAACACATGGCACATCAGTCTCTAGAAGGTTGCAAGAGCATTGGTAAGCCCAAATGGCATTACACGAAAGGCAAATATACCCCACTCTGTGGCAAAAGCTGTCTTATGCTGATCTTCTGGAGCTATGGCTACTTGATTGTAGCCCGAAAATCCATCGAGGAAGCTGTACACTTCCTTGCCTGCTACTCTTTCTAAGAGATGCTCTATGATAGGAAGCGGATAGTTATCTCGAATTGTGGCTGCATTAACCTTCTTCAAGTTAATGCATACACACAGCTTTCCATTCTTCTTGGGCACCACTACGATGGGGGATACCCACTCAGTGTGCTCAATTTCATAGATGAATCCAGCTTCAACCAGTCTATCTATCTCCTCTTTGATCTTGGCAGCATAATTATCATTATATGTATATGGCTTTTGCTTAGAGGGTTTGGCATCTGAGGTCATGGGGATGGTGTGTGAGCATATGTCTCGGTCAACACCCTTCAAATCCTTGTAACTCCAAGCGAATACATCTGTGTATTCTCTTAGCAAGGCTATTAACGCATGCTCTTCTTCTTCTGTTAGGTCATGGCCTATGTACGTGCATCTCTCCTCTCCTCCTTCTAGGGCCACTACTATTTTCTTGGTGGTTTCTTTGTTATCATAGGCCTCTCCTGATTGTGCCTCTCGTTTAGGCATTCTTATCATGACTCTCCTGTCGTCTATCTCATACTTCTTAAAATTTTCCGGGACCTCAAACAAAGATTCTTCCTCTTCTAGTGTGACTTCTCTCTTCTTTCTTTTCTTCCCTTCTTCCTTCGGGGTCACATGTGTGGCTAGCCTTACATCATTTGTAAGCTCTCCGTGCCTTTGGGGTTGAAATTCTACTTCATAGAAATATTCTTCATCTGATGCAAAAGATGGATCCATAATGATTGACTCTAGATCGGAGTCGCTCGCATCTTCAAATGCATCAGGGCTAGGTTCGCATTCTTCTAGAACTGCCTCTCCCATGATTGGCTCTATGGATAAGACTCAAATGTCATAGCCATCTTCATCACAGTGAGGTGTCCATTGTTCTTCATTGATGGCTACATCCATTGTTGCTAGGATTTTTGCCCAGCCGTGGGGTTCAAATTCTTTGTCAGGAAAAACTACAGGTGCATAGGCTGGGTCTTGAATTGATCTATGTGTTTCTTTTGCACCTATCTCTCTGGCTTCTTCTCTTTTCTCTTCTTCTACTGCTACTTTGCACATCCATAAGTGGGTGTCTTCATGCATCCATGAGGATCCTGACCCTATGGAATGCACCGATTCTGTATCATCTTTGGCTCTATGGATGGGATTCCATTGGATAGGAGGGACATCTCTATGAGAGTAATCTTTGAGATTCACTTTGGTCGTAACACCTAAGTGTTGCAGGTACAAGGAGTTGGTTCCCCAGTCCTGTACCACTTGCAACTGTCGCATAAAGGGTCGTCCCAAGATCATTTCATAGGCATGATTTTTGCTAAAATCACATATAGCAAATGTATGCTCGAACTCTACACCACATGTGGTGAGAGTGATTCCTTCTAACAGCCCTAAGGGTCTCTCTATGTGACCATCGGCCATTTGCAGTTTCATCCTCGTGGGCCTGAGTGTTGGCTTGCCCCAACGCTTCCATAGGGAAGTGGTAGCAATTGCCACACCTGCGCCTGAGTCTAGAATGGCCTTGGTGGTATATCCTTGATGGGTGATAGGAAGATATGTGTTTCCCTCTTCGCCCTCACTCATGTCTCCTATCTTGTCCAATGGTATTTCGGGCACTGTTCTCTGGGATCCTACCTGGGAACGAGGTTTTGCTATCTCTGGTACTTGTTTGGCTACATGTTTCCATAGCTCAGGCCTTACTTTGAGTAGCTCTTCTAAGGTGAGATTGCATTGTACTTTAGTGTTTTTCACTACCTCTGTGTTCTTAGGTATGATTGAGTCCTCATTCCGTACCATGACTATGGGTGCTCTCATACAAGTAGACTTAGCTTCCCATGGGCCTGTGAAGTGGGGTAATTCTTGTAGAGAGTTAGAATCAAAGTCTAATCTTTCCTGAGATTGGGTGCTCTCCTGCTCCTCATAAATGGATGGGATGTCTTGTGGGAATTGGTCATGTGCGTCATCCACAAGTTCAATGGGAGGAGGGACTTCACTTTCTTTAGCCCATTTGTCTTCTTGAATCTCTCGTAGGAATTCTGGTGTAAACCGATTCAGAGAAGAAGATGTATCTGGCTCCGTAGAGTTAGGCACATAGGCTTCAGGCACATAGGCTTCCTGGGCAGGAAGACTTGCTCCTTCACTTGCCTTGTCCTTATGTTGAGAGGCGGGTTGCTTTTCTGATTGTGCAATCAGCTTCTCTATTCTTTCTAGCAATCCATCAAAGTGTAACTGTGTCTTCGCTGAACTAGAGATGTTAAATAGGCAACTGGCTTCAAACATGGTCTGAGCCAATTCCACCATCTTAGCACAAATTTTGGTTCGTTCTAGCTCCAGTTCTGCTCTAGGGTAACACTTTTCATGATCAGTTACGTTTGGCCCTTCTTGGATTCTGGCCTGATAGGCTTTAAGCATCATATTAAGGTCCTCGGGAGTGGGATCTGCTAGGACTGATCCTACTCTAGGGGGTGGTGGAATTAGGTGAGGCGGGTTGGAAGGTGGCGGGTCGGATGGAGTTGGGAATGGTGGTGGTGTGGTAGTGTGAGAGGGAGTTTGAGATGTGAGTTCAGTTATCCTGGCCTTTGTTTCTCTGAGGCTTTCCTCGAGTTCACTCATCTTTTTTGCCCATTGTCTTTTCATTCTTTCACGACTATCTCTCCAAGCTCTAGTCCTCTTCTTTGTCATGCTCTCCGTTTCACTAACATCTGGGATCTTTTCCCTGCCTACGCTTTGGTTCTGTTGCAATGCTTGAGCTCTAGTGACTACCTGTACTGGTGCAGTGGAAGTGACACTTCCCGTGGAATCTACCACTAACCCAATAACGTTAATGGGAGTGATTTTTGGCATATTGCTGGGATTCTTTGGACAATCTCGTAAGAGATGCTTCTTTCCACATTCTTGGCAAAAGCCCTAGATCGTCAGTGACTGGGGTCGTGTAGGTGGAGGCAAGGGACAATCACGAATGAGATGATCTCCCTGACATCTGTAGCATGGTCCTCTAGGGAATGGGGGTCTTACTTGTCTAGGTTGAGGTCTAGGGTTGGGATTTGCATACATGACGTTTGTGTAATCTGACTCCCAACTAGGTTCATTTGGCTCTTCACTATAGTAGGACTCACCATGTTCAGGAGATTGCATGTAGTAAGCCTGGGGACTATCAACATGTGTAGAATCGAAGCTATGGTCACTGGGATCACTTTTTGAAAGCACTGGTGTTACAGGGACTATAGCTCTATTCAGGTTTTCTTCTGTAGCAGCACACTTTACAGGAATCACATTAGCTGGAGCAGGGGGTTGTTGTGCTAGCACAGGCTGATGCCTTTGTTGGTTTTGGTAGGGTTGGTAGGTTTGTTGAGGCCTCGCATACTGCTGAGGTGGGTACTGGCTCTCGTATCTTCCTTGTTGAGGGTATGGTTGTGGGTACGTCTGCCTAACGGTTTGCTTATTGTAGGGGCAATCTTGCGCGGTGTGATTGGTGTACCTCCGTTCTATGGTGCAGTACTGGCTACTAGGATTTACTTGGGGTTGAGCCATAATGGGACATACATTCGCCATGTGGTCGCCACCCCAAGTATAGCATCTTTTCATAGGGGAAAACCTTGGGATCTTTTTGCTAGTGACACCTAATTTCTGAGCTACTTTCTCTGCAAGTTCCTCAATTGATGTGGATTGCGTGGAAGAGAGGCTAGAGGCACTATCTGAATCTTTGTATAACTTGGAAAGCTCTAACTCCTCCCCTAGGCTATCCTCGATGTCAATGCACATGCGTACACACTCTTCTATGGTCCTAGGGTCCTTCAAGTATACATAAGATCTCAATTTGGTACTTAGCAATCCATCCAAGAATAAAGCCACTTGCTTAGCTGGTGTGGGTAGCTCCGAAACAGGGCATCTTTCTAAGTATTGCCTAAATCTTCTTCCTGCAAGTCTCACGGTTTCTTGAGGGGTTTGCTTGAAGCTGTGAATCAGTGAGGAGGTATTATGTCTTATGCCACTCTTAGAGAATTCAATAATGAAAGCCTCTAGGAGTTGGTCTATACTCCTGAATTGTCTCTCATTCAATGGTTGAAACCACGTAAGGGCTGTGTTCCTAAGGGTTAGACCAAAGGCATTGTACTGCGTGAATAGATCCTCCACTTGTTCAGCTCTCAAGACTTGCCTAAACTCGGCCACATGATCGTATGGATCTCTAGTGCCATCGAAGTAGTTCTTCATGGACTTAACTAGCTGAGTCGGTCTCAGAGTCCTTGTGTGCTCTCTAGGTCGTGGTAGAGGGAACTCATCTGCATTTCTTTGATTCCTAGGAGCTCTAAGTACCTCAGGTTCTACTCAGTTTGTTTCCGTCCTCGTTCTTTCTCTGCCCCCTGGGTTGGCAAAGCTTACTTCTGGCCTATCTCTACTTCTGTCTCTTTGAGTTCCATGAGCATGGGACGTTCCAGCTCCTGGGTGGCCATAGGACACGTTCGATCTTGGTTGGGGGAAAACGAATTCACCTTTCCAAGTGTAAGCATGCCTATCATTTTCTGTGACCACAAAGATCCTCTCTGAAGCGTGATCTAAGTAGGTCACTCTGCCTGGGCTATCTGGATCTTTAAACTCATAGATCATGATTGTTCCTATATCATTTGGTCGATCAGATTTATACCTCCAAAAGGCTTCATCAGTCTCTCGGTTCAGAAGCGGATCTATGCTCTTGTTGTCTTGGGGAATCCACTCAGGAGTGAGAATTCTCGTAAGAACAGATTTCCCTCGAGGGGTCCTGGGCTCTGCACCCATGTTTCCTTGTTCTAGGTCCTCTATGTCCGTCTCAGGGATCACATTCCCGAATTCGTATGTCCTATCTGGGTGACTGGTGACTACGTATATGGTTCCTTCTTTGTCCAAGTATGCTCCGTTTTCAAACTTGACAGCTGGGTGCTCTAGTCCTATGGATTGGTCAGGGTTTTTAATCTGGACCACGGATCTTCCTAGACCGTCCTCATAGATGCAAGCACCTAATCGGTTGGTCCTAAGGTATTCCAGCTGTGTCTTGTACGGGCCTTCTACCCTGTGCAAGTATGGCACTCCTGAACTTCCCGTAGGTCGGTCCATGCCTTGAGACATCTCTGATTCACTCGTCTCAGAGCTAGCGTAGTATGAGTGGTGGCTCAACTGCTGGGCCCAAGACCTAGCAGTGTGGTTGACACTAGCCTCTGAAGATGTAAGATTTTGTCTATCTCTCCCTAGATGTCGCCCTGATCTAAGGTTCATAAGCCTAATTGAATAGCCCAAATTTTCCCAAGTACAACCTCGTTGCTGAGTTCTTTTGTATCAGTTACTTGATTCTTTTTAGTGGTTACCGTGTTTATGCTCTTGTCAGAAATCACGTCGTCAGGAATATTTGATTTAATTTTCGCATTGTAAGTTGATCGTTCCTCGTTAGATTCTTTCCTTTAAGGTTATCGCATCACGAAGAGATTATGTTTAATCTTGAACTTGAGTGCATAGGTAGTCTTCAACTTGATTGATGCCTATCGTTGCCCTGACTTACTCCTAGCACTAGTCGTTCTTAGCCTAAGCTAGGAATTGACAAAGGGAGTTGAGGATTTTCCAACCTTGAGTTTCTTTCCTTGTGTTGTTGCCCTAGTGTGCCCAGGACGTGTGTGCACAAGCTTGCACTTACTCTTGCTTAGAATGCCCTCAAGTGCTCTTACTGGACCTGTAAAAGTCCCACGGTTAGCTCAAGACTTCAATTCAAATGACACAATAGACCACTTTCATGCATGTAACTCACAGACCAAATTATCCTTTGCCTTTATGGAAAACAATCCCAAGGATCCCTCAGTTTTCCTACCTCGTGGTATGGTCAACTTCAAAATACCCACGAGCTTTCCAACAAAACAAGAATCACAGCAAACGAATTTCGTATGAGAAAGTTATGTCAGTTCAGGCTTCAGGGATTAAAACAGGGTTCAAACAGGCCAACAGGGCAACAAGTTTTCCTCAGGTTATTTGCCTATAGCCTCCTTATGTGCTCTAGAGTCCATGATCCATGTCCAGAATTAGCCAAAATCTTCAAATTAAGAAACCCCTAAAAAATTGGCCGAAATTGGTTGTCAATCGCGATCGACTGGGCTCTCAATCGCGATGGACTGGTGTCTGTCGCGATGGACTGGTGTCAATCGCGATGGACTGGTGTCAATCGCGATGGACTGGTGTCTATAGCGATGGACTGGTGTCAGTCGCGATGGACTGGTGTCAATCGCGATGGACTGGTATCCGTCGCGATGGACTGGTATCCGTCGCGATGGACTGGTGTCTATCGCGATGGACTGGTGTCAGTCGCGATGGACTGGTGTCAATCACGATGGACTGGTATCCGTCGTGATGGACTGGTATCCGTCGCGATGGACTGGTATCCGTCGCGATGGATTGGTGTCTGTCGCGATGGACTGGTGTCAATCGCAATGGACAGGTGTCTGTCGCGATGGACTGGTGTCAATCGCGATGGACAGGTATCAGTCGCGATGGACACGTATCAACCGCGATGGACTAGTGTCAATCGCGATGGACTGGTGTCTGTCGCGATGGACAGGTATCAATCGTTATTTTTGTGTCGGTCGCGATGGACAGGGGTGTCCGTCGCGATGGACACGTGTCCGTCCGGGTCTGTCAGTCGCGATGGACTGGCTGTCCGTCGCGATGGACAGTGTCAATCGCGATTGATTGGCTATCAATCGCGATGGACTGAAAAAATGCAAATTTCCCAAAAATTTTTGTGGATTTGTGATGTGCAAGGTCTCTAGTCTACTGTGGTGCACTTAATTTTACCAATAGATGAAATTTTCTGCCAATCGCGATGGACAGAAGCTTGCGACACAGAGACAGTTCTGCACATTTTCGTACCTGCGCGACGTGCTGGAGATGATGGGATGGCCAATACCTGCAAGCAAACTCAAAAAACATGCAAAAACAGTGCACACAAGATCGCTCTCTCGCTCTCTCTCACAAGTGAAATGAGGTAAATGAAAGGGGGAAGGAGATATAGTCAAAGAACTGAAATTTTTTGCGATGATGGAGATGGAGGTGGAAGATGATGGGGATGTTGATGGTGATGATGATGAAGTAAGGATGAGAAAAGTAAGGAAAAGTAAAGAAATTACTCGTATCCACATATATATACATAAAAGCAGTGCATATGGTGCATTATCGTGACGATGAGCCATAAGTGTCCGCATCTATTTTAGACACCACTTAAGGGACCATCCTGTCCCAAACTCTGTCTCAAGTGAACTAAGTACGTATTTTTTATCCCTCTCATCATGCTCACTACAAAAATAAAAAACATAATGTAAATAAAACATAAGATATTTATTTCAATTTATATGTAAAATGTTTACTTACTTCCACGGTAAGTGGAGTACAAAGCGCAGGTAAGAGTCGCATAGTGCCCGCATTCTTCTCTTCAACTCCAATCCATTTCCTATGTACACAATGTTCCCCTCTGGCTCTATATCGCACTCTAGTCCTAAGGTGCCTCTGCATGTCCTCATAGGCAACTTTGCTCTGCTATCACGTGGTGGAGGTGCTATAGGTGTCCTGAAAATAGATAGATAAAAATAAATAAAAATAAATAAAAATAAGTGTTATAATATCATTAAAAAAGTTTATGAAAAAAAAACATACCTATGAGCAGATAGCTCTCTTGTTGCATATGGAGCCGTAGAGGAGCCCTCGTCTAATCGCTGGGTAAGCATCTGGATCGTACAATCCAGCTCCTCATCAGACATGTCTGAGTAATCACGCATTATGGCCCCTAGAGTATCAGACAAAACTCTTGCTCTCATAAGACTTTTTATGAGAGTGCGTTTCACCTTTCTCTCTCTATAATACTTAACATATAAAACAAAATGGTTAGAAATCAATATATATACGTGTACATATGTATGTGTGTATGCATTAAGTATGTGTATGTATGCATGTCTGTGTGTATGTATGTGCGTGTATGTGTGTATGTATGTGTGTATGCATGTGTATGTGTGTGTATGCATCATTATGTGTGTATGTGTCTATGTGTGTATGTGTGTGTATGTGTGCGTGTATGTGTGTGTGTCTACGTGTATGTGTGTGCATGTATGAGTGTGTATGTGTTTATGTGTGTGTATGTGTCTATGTGTGTGTATGTGTCTATGTGTGTATGTGTTTGCATGTATGTATGCATATGTGTGTATGTGTGTGTATGCATTATGTATGCATATGTGTGTGTATGCATTATGTATGTGTATGTATGCATGTATGTATGTATGTATGCATATGCATTATCTATGTATATATATATGCACGTATGTATATGTGTGAGTATGTCTCTCTATGTGTGTGTATGCATATATGTGTTTATGTGTGTATGTGTGTGTATATGTGTTTGTATGTGTGTATGCATGTGTATGTGTGTGTAGGCATCATTATGTGTGTATGTGTCTATGTGTGTTTGTGTGTGTGTATATGTGTGTGTGTGTGTGTCTATGTGTATGTGTTTGTGTCTATGAGTGTGTATGTGTTTATGTGTATGTATGTATCTATGTGTGTGTATGTGTATATGTGTGTATGTGTATGCATGTATGTATGCATATGTGTGTGTATGCATGTGTATGTGTGTGTATGCATCATTATGTGTGCATGTGTCTATGTGTGTATGTGTGTGTGTGTCTATGTGTATGTGTGTGTGTCTATGAGTGTGTATGTGTTTATATGTATGTATGTATCTATGTGTGTGTATGTGTCTATGTGTGTATGTGTATGCATGTATGTATCATTATATGTGTGTATGCATATGTATGTGTGTATGCATCATTATGTGTGTATGTGTCTATGTGTGTATGTTTGTGTGTGTATGTATATGTGTATGTATGTGTATGTGTCTATGTGTATGTGTCGCTATGCGTCTATGAGTGTGTATGTGTCTATGTGTGTGTATGTGTCTATGTGTGTATGTGTATGCATGTATGTATGCATATGTGTGTGTATGCATTATGTATGCATATGTGTGTGTATGAATTATGTAGGTGTATGTATGCATGTATGTATGTATGTATGCATATGCATATGCATTATGTATGTATATATATGCATGTATGTGTATGTGTGAGTATGTCTCTCTATGTATGTGTATGCATATATGTGTGTATGTGTCTATGTGTAGCTCAGTGATGAGTAGCACCTCCTTTAATGTCAATCCGGGAAGACGTGAGGATGGTATGAAGACCTCGAGCAAGTGGAGGCACAAGTGCGTGAGTGAGAAGCACACAAACATGCACACACATACACACACACGCGCACACACGGCAAGACAAAGAGTGAGAAGCAATGGAGTTCTTAGATTACTTCCAAAAAGCTCTTACAAGTTCATTTCAATTACAATCTAACCTCAAAAATGAGCTCTCTAGCTCTATTTATAGTTTTTGACTAGGTTTTGGCCCTGTCCAGACCTAGTGTCCGGCCTAGTTAAAAATTAGGTTCCAGGGCCAATTTGAGGGCTTAAACGGAGTCTAAAAAATACGAAAATTGATATGTAGGAACTTCTAAGGCTCCTCAAGCTCAAGGACTCCTTGGCTTGCACAAAATGGAGCTACAAAAATATGAAATGGTATTTACAATGATTGTTAGTGATAAGAATCACTGTTATAAAGATGTTGATTTGGAAAAATTTGAAGGGCCTATCTGGCAGATTTGCGTCGACTGCTTTGTCTACTTAATCCTTCACCTCGCTCTGACTCTCTCCGCTGGCTTCCTTGTCTAGTCAATCCTTGGGTGCCCATACTGCTCTCAACAGTATGTATATGTGTTTGTATGTGTGTATGCATGTGTATGTGTGTGTATGCATGTGTATGTGTGTGTATGCATGTGTATGTGTGTGTATGCATCATTATGTGTGTATGTGTCTATGTGTGTTTGTGTGTCTGTATATGTGTGTGTGTGCCTATGTGTATGTGTGTGTGTGTCTATGAGTGTGTATGTGTTTATGTGTATGTATGTATCTATGTGTGTGTATGTGTCTATGTGTGTATGTGTATGCATGCATGTATGCATATGTGTGTGTGTGCATATGTATGTGTGTCTATGCATCATTATGTGTGTATGTGTGTGTGTATATGTGTGTGTGTGTCTATATGTATGTGTGTGTGTCTATGAGTGTGTATGTGTTTATGTGTATGTATGTATCTATGTGTGTGTATGTGTCTATGTGTGTATGTTTATGCATGTATGTATGCATATGTGTGTGTATGCATATGTATGTGTGTGTATGCATCATTATGTGTGTATGTGTCTATCCGTGTATGTTTGTGTGTGTATATATGTGTGTGTGTATGTGTATGTGTATGTGTCGCTATGCGTCTATGAGTGTGTATGTGTCTATGTGTGTGTATGTGTCTACGTGTGCATGTGTATGCATGTATGTATGCATATGTGTGTATGTGTGTGTATGCATTATGTATGCATATGTGTGTGTATGCATTATGTATGTGTATGTATGCATGTATGTATGTATGTATGTATGCATATGCATATGCATTATGTATGTATATATATGCATGTATGTGTATGTGTGCTTCACACATAGGAGATGGTTGAACTACACCCTAAGAGAGAGGATTAGGAAGTAATCCTCAACCATGGCTTTTGGGGCAAGTGGTTAACCCATCACATTCCTAACCAAGAGGTTGTGAGTTCAATTCCGTACATTGGTATCAGAGCTCTAGGCTAGTTTTCATGGAGGCCTTGCTCTCATCACCTTCTTTACAAGCTCCCATGGAAGAGCTTAAATATTGATTCCTCTTGAGAGATATCTAAGTGACCTTGGCTTTTCCACATGTGCATATATTGATTTGTCTGTGAATCTATTCTTTTCAAATTCTGTACGGATGCACGCATCTGTGGGTAGCTTTTTCAGTTTTGAAAGGAGGCCAAAAGTGATAATGCGTACAGTCATCTCCATTTCAGGATTCAAACCCATGCACTACCTAACCGATCGTCTTGCTGTAGCCAATAATCCCTCGACGTGACCCGACAAAATTTTGCCACTGATCATATTTTATTACTTTTATCTCTCTAGCACGTGGTGGTCCTAATCCTTAGTTTTCTTACATTGGTATTACTTGTAGGTGTATAAAAAATTCTTAGTTTTCGAATCTCAAAGGCATTAGTTCATGCTTGGACTCGAGTTGGGAAAAGATCTCTAAAATCTCGCGGGTAGCCAAAGAAGCTTTTGATAATTCACGAGATCTTAAAGATAGAGACTCAGTCTTTATTCTCGTTCCAAGTTCAACCATAATTGATCAAGCTTAGCCATGATAGTCCAAGAACTTGCGATAGGAACTACTCTAAATTTTGCCCAAGTAATGGCAATAAAATTCCTTTTGGGAATTATTCACTCAGGTTCCATTTATGCAATGGAAAATTGTGAAAAGAGTAAGATGTTCCAAGTCTGAACAGAGAGAAGAAATTTGAAGAATGTAGTATGCAACCCTGAAGACGGTACTTAAGTCTATGGAATGTAAAACATGATGTTTACCTATCCTTAAAGGGATTTTGGTACAAGTCTAGAAAGCATGAGCGGATGCTTAGACTTATACACTAGAGTGATTCCTGTAAAGTCCCGACTAGGGTAGGTACCTAAGACACCAATGAGAAAGGAATCTAGAGATGAGAAGTTAAACACTCTTGTCACGACAAATTTGTTCAAGAATAAACCAATTGAACTTGAATCTTCAAAAATTCAAGTAATTGGAATTCTAAATGGTTTTCATTTGAAAAAACTTAGGAAAAAAGAATTGATATTCTATCAAGAGGTTTTCAAGTTCCCAAAGAAAAGCACAAGATCATGAAACGATCATGTGAAGGGATCAAAACCTAGAATATTAAGTTAGAGGTAATGCCTAAAACTTCAAAATTCTCTTAAGGAATTGAAGCAAGAAGGTAATCTATCAAGAGATGTTTAAACTTTAGGATAAATATCACCCACACATTAATGTGAATATAAAATAAGGTGGTATGGGACACTAGATTTTATATTCAGATTGATGTAGGAAAGATGGTATGGGACATCGGACCCTGGATGATAATTATCTTTTAGTCTTGGAATAAATCTTGAAGTTAGATTTGATTTTCAAGGGAATTAAAACCTCCAAGGATAAGTTTTAATTCAAGGAGGATAAAATTATCATCTCAAGATACTTCAAGATCAAGTTCATAAGAAGATACAAAGTAACTAACTTCCAAGATCTTCTTGAAACACTTCAAACTAAAGTGTTGATGATTGAGAAATATTTGATAAATTTTTGAAAGAGTAAGTTTTGACTTTGAAATGAACCTTTTAAATAAGGATAGATTGACGAAGTTAAGCACCAAGTTCCAAGTGTAACCTGGTAAAATTCAATCTTTGGACATTCCCAATAAAGAGTCATAAAGATTGAATATAGGCATGGACTTATTCTCAAGTGAAGCATTGTTTGAATAAAAACTCATCAGTAGAATCTCAGTGGGTCGACATAGTGATGTTGTATACCACACTAGTATCTTGTGATTGGATGATGTTTAGATTTACTCTCTCGATCTTTTTGAGAATCTAGCTTTTTTATCTTAAAGGTAGAAAAATAAATGCTTCAATACCTTATTGAATCAGATCATTAAGAAGTCAAAGTCTTGAGTTAAAGTCTTGGGTCATCAAGTACTTGACTCATAGCAAGTTTATATCTTAGAAGTTTGAATTAGTAATAGAGAGTTTTAGTTATTTCCTTCCCTTTTCCAAATCTTTTGGAACTGACTCAGATACAATATGTGATTCCTTTCGCAAAAGTCTTGGGTCAGCTCATTGGAACTAGATAACTAAATTAAACATCCTAGATAGATGTTCTGTATAAGAACTTATTCAATCTTCAAAAGATGACAAGCTCGAGATTGACTTATTCATTTCAATTTGCTTCTAGTTACTAGCATACCTCTTATGACTTTATAGAGTTCAGTACACTCTAGAACAGGGAAGTTAGGAATTTCTCATAAGATTGACAATTCTCAAGAACTTTTAGCTGAAGTCTTTGAGAACAATGTCCTAAGTTGGATAATTTTGATTCTGAATTTGACTTGGTCAAGATATAGTTGGGTTGACCCAAAATAAATGGAAAACTTTCTCTTATAGTTTACATAGGATTTTTAAGCCCATTAGGATAGAGTAGTTGTTGATATATTTGCTAGTGATGTGTGTGAACACACTAGGACCGCCGGGGCACTTTTTTCCCTCTTTAGGAGGTTTTTTTCCCCCGGCTTGTATATACGCCTATTGCCCTAATGGGCTACTTATCTTTGTACATTCTCTAGTAATACATTCAGTATTGTGTGTTGTGCTCCAAGCTTCTTCTTCTTCCTTGCGCTGTTCGCGTGCTTCCCCAGACATCTAACTCCAACAATTGGTATTAGAGTAGGTCGTCGCTTCTTCTAGGGCGTCGTCAACACTCCTCCGTTTGCAGTCTCCGAACACACTATCGCAGTGCTTGTGCAAGCTATTTCATCCTTTTGTGCCAAAGGTATATACCAATTTCTGTTCGCCGGTTTAAGCGTCTCGAAGTCTGCTACAGGTCTAGCAGAACTCGTCTGGGCAGTTCCGTTCAACTTTTTGAGATACAGTCAATTTTCTACATCAAGGTATTTCAGTCACCGGCCATGGCTGAAAGCAGTGATGTATTTCGTATGTTGGCTGTTGAGGATAAGTTGGATGGTACCAACTACCCATTATGGGCTTATATGATGCGACATGTTTTGGTTGCAAAAGGATTGTGGAACATTGTGCAAGGTGTTGAAAGATGTCCTGTTACACCTATAACAACAGGTACTACAAATACAGGTGCTGGAGCTGATGAAGATGGTGTCGAAGATGATATTCCGCAGATTCCTGTTCGTACTGCTGTTTCTGTTGCACCTACTGCAGAGCAGATTCGTTGGGATGGCAGAGATGCCCAGACACATGCATTGATAGCTTTGTCTGTCAAACGTGCCATTATTCCTCACATACGCTCTTACAGAACAGCTACGGATGCTTGGGATACACTTACCACATTGTACCAAGCTAGGAATGAGGCTCGTGTTGCTTATCTCCGAAAGCAGTTGGAGAGTGAGCACATGAATGAAGGTGATTCCATGGACAATTTCCTAACAAAGATCAAAGACTTGAAGGAACAGTTGATTTCTAATGACGAGGTTATACCAGATAGCTTACTTGTGCAGACCATTTTGAATGGTCTTCCTGATTCATATCAGAGTTTTGCTTCTACTCTTCGGTTAATGATGAAAGGCAATCCAAATGCCTTGTCATTTGAGGAGTTAGTCTCTGTTCAATTGCAGGAAGATCAGTCCAGGCAGAAAAGGTCCATTATGCGTGTTGCAGATCAAGCTTTCCTGGCTAGTCAGAAGGGCAAAGGAAAATGGAGCTCTTCTACTAGTAAGCAGAAATCTGCAAATGCTGCACATTCGAAGAACCAAGACAAAGATGAGAAAAAATCAGAAAAGCAGAAATACTTTTGTAAGTATTGTAAAGGGAATGATCATATCATAAAGAACTGTCCAAAACGGCTGCTAAAGAGGCAAAGAAGAAAGAGGCTGGAATGGTTGTTGTAGAGGCCTCTACACCAAAAACACAGTCTGCAAATCTTGTGCAGGAAGAAGAATGGGTGTTTACTACTGTCTGCACTTTTGACCCATGTTCTCATGATCAGTGCATGTCTGCAGTAGACTCAGATGTTTGGTACTTTGACAGTGGGGCGACCAAACATATTACCTCGCAGCGCAGTTTCTTCTCTTCACTCGAGCCTGCCCCTACAGGGAATACTGTCACATGCGCCAACAACTCCTCTTATCCTATTATGGGAGTTGGTAAGATCATTCTGACTACTGCTGATGGTAGTTCTTTCACTTTGTCAGATGCTTTATTTGTGCCAGGGATCAAGAAGAATCTGTTATCCGTTTCTGCATTAGCCAAGATTGGCTTGGTTGTGAAATTTGTTGATGACAGGTGTACAGTTCATGATCTATCAAATGGTGACGTGATTATTGCTTCTGGCATTTTATGTCGTGGGCTGTATAAGCTCATAGACTATGAAAGATCTGTGAATGATTCGACATGTGCAGTTCATGATTCTCACGCTATGTCAGATGCAAAGCTTTGGCATGCACGCTTTGGTCATCTGAATTTTGCTAGTTTGCTACGCCTGCAGAAATCTGAAATGGTGTCCTCTTTGCCCAAACTTGAGGCACCTGGAAAACATGTTTGTGAAGGTTGTATTTTGGACAAAATGCAGCGTTCATCCTTTCCAAAAGATGGTTCATTCGGGCTACGCAGAAATTGTAGCTTGTACACAGTGATGTTTGTGGTCCTATGCAGACACCCTCTTTTGGAAATTACCTTTACTTCATGACTTTCATTGATGATTTTTCCAGGCGTGCATGGGTATATCCACTCAAAGCAAAGTCCAAAGTGTTCATGTGCTTCAAATAGTTTTTAGTTTTGGCTGAAAATCTGTCAACATGTAAAATGGGCACCCTCCGTTCTGATCGAGGGGAGGAATATATGTCTTCTGATTTTAATGTATTTCTGGCTGAACATGGGATAAAACACCAGTGTACAGTGCCGTATACACCTCAACAGAATGGAGTTGCTGAACGAAAGAACAGGTCACTCGTGGAGATGGCAAGGTGCATGGTCAAAAGTCAGGCTTTACCACATAGTTTCTGGCTTGAGGTTGTCATGTGCAGCACATGTACTGAACAAGTGTCCCACTAAAGCGCTGCAGTCTATCCCTCCATATGAGGCTTGGCATGACCGCAAGCCATCTGTTGCTCATCTGCATGTTTTTGGTTGTTTGGCATATGCACTAGTGCCTTAACAACATCGTAGAAAATTGGATGATAAGGCAGTAAAATGTATTTTCGTTGGGTACAGTTCTGAAAGTAAAGGATATCATCTGTATCATCCACAGACTAAACGCATTCTGGTTAGCCGTGATGTTGTCTTTGTGGAAGATGCTATTCAACCATTGCTTTCATGTACTAAGGAGACATCTGTTAGCTCCAAAGACATGTATGATACTTTGATGCCTCTTTTTACAGCTGGACAGTCTAGTGCTGGTCCTAATGAGGCAACTTCTCAGCCTTTGCAGGTTTCATATGATGATGCAGATCATTCCATTTCTGATGCAGATTTACATGATGCACTTGTTGATGAGAGAGCTAATATTTAGCAGGCAAAAACTATGCCAAAAGGCTGGTGCAGACTTTGCGTGACAGCAAATTAGATGCACCTTTGTCATATCGTACTCGTTCAGGCTGTCATAGTCACTCCTTTGCATCAGATTTCTATGCTATGGCTGCATCTAGTCTCTGTGATGAGAATGAGCCTGTTTCTTTTGATGAAGCACAAAATTTAGGAAATTGGATGGCTGCTATGCAATCGGAATATGATGCTACAATGAAGAATGGTACATGGTCTTTATGTGACTTGCCTCCTGGCAAAAAGGCCATTGGCACTAAGTGGGTATACAAGGTGAAGTGTAAACCTGATGGTACAGTTGACAGGTATAAGGCTAGGCTTATTGCAAAGGGTTATGCACAGGAAAGAGGCATGGATTTTGATGAGACCTTTGCACCTACATGCTGTATGACTACTGTTCGGAGCATTTGTGCACTTGCAGCCCATCATGGTTGGAATGTACATCAGTTGGACATTAAAACAACATTTCTGAATGGTGACTTGCATGAAGAAGTGTATGTTTTTCAGCCTCGTGGCTTTGTGTAGAAAGGGCATGAAAACCAGGTGTGCAGGTTAAAGAAGGCATTATATGGTTTAAAGCAAGCAGCACGTGCTTGGTATGAGAAGATACATGCCTATCTGATTGCACATCGTTTTGAGAACAATCCAACTGAAAGCACCTTATATGTTAAGCGTGCTAATGATGTGCTTCTAATCATTCTTGTCTATGTTGACGACATGCTGCTCACTGGTCCTATTGAGAAGCATATTGTTGATTTTAAGGCTGATTTGCATGCCTCATTTGAGATGTTTGATTTGGGGCATTTGCATCATTATTTGGGCATTCAGTTTATGCACGTTGATGGTGGTATGACCTTGTGTCAAACGAAATATATTGACACATTATTGCAGCGTTTTGGCCTTGAAGACTGTAAGCCTATCGCCACTCCTATGGAGACAGGTTTATGATTGAGTCTTCATGATGCTGGAGATGCATTTGATGCTGTTCTATATCAGCAGGCTGTTGGATGCTTGATTTACTTATGCATTACTCGGCCAGATATTCAGTTTGCTGTCTCACAGATGAGTAGATTTATGCATTGCCCAAGAGTCACGCATTGGAAAGTGGTTAAGCGCATCTTTCGCTACTTGAGTGGTACTTGGCTACTTGGGTTGTTTTATCCCAAGGAGGATCACTACCGCCAGATTTGCATGCTTTTTCTGACTCAGATTGGGCTGGTTGCTATGACACTCGTGTGTCCACCAGTGGTTTTTGCTTCATGCTTCGTAGCTCATGCATATCTTGGTTGAGCAAGAAGCAGCCTACTATGGCCACTTCCAGTTGTGAGGCTGAGTATAGGGCAGCTTTCACAGCTACCGTTGAGTGT
This sequence comes from Ceratopteris richardii, assembly GCA_020310875.1. Lineage (NCBI taxonomy): Eukaryota > Viridiplantae > Streptophyta > Polypodiopsida > Polypodiales > Pteridaceae > Ceratopteris > Ceratopteris richardii. The sequence continues at coordinate 16,330,799 of CM035424.1, read as the reverse complement.
GTGTGGCTCAGATGCCTTATGGCTGATTTGGGTGTTGGTCAGTCTTCTGCCACCACCATCTTCACTGACAGTCAGAGCGCATTGGCAGTTGCAAGGAACCCTGTGTTCCATGCTCGCACGAAGCACATTGAGGTGCATTATCATTATGTCAGGGAGAGGTTCTCTGCTGGGGAGATCAGCTTGGCATATGTGCCCACGCAGGAGAACATTGCAGACCTTTTCACGAAGGCTCTGCCTAGAGAGAAGTTTGAAGCTTTTCGCAAAGCTTTAGGCTTACTTCCTTTTGTGGAGTGATTTCCACATAGCTTGGCACTTCCTTATACATGAGTGCCAGCTCCTTGTTCACCGCATCACTCCCAGGGGGGATTTGTTGATATATTTAGGTAGTGATGTGTGTGAACACACTAGGACCGCTGGGGCACTTTTTTCCCTCTTTAGGAGGTTTTTTCCCCCGGCTTGTATAGACGCCTATTGCCCTAATGGGCTACTTATCTTTGTACATTCTCTAGTAATACATTCAGTATTGTGTGTTGTGCTCCAAGCTTCTTCTTCTTCCTTGTGCTGTTCGCGTGCTTCCGCAAACATCTAACTCCAACAGTAGTCCTCAAGTTGGGTGCATAAATCAAGTAACTGCTAGTTGGGAGTCAACCATTGAACAAACATCCAAGTCATATGTTTGGGTCAATCAAACTTCAAGTTTTCCAAATCAAATTCAAGTGAATCAAGAGCTCTCAAAGTCTTGATTGGGATAAAAATTTCACCTTAGTTACTAAGTCCATTCACCACTCATGCCTAGAAATGGACTAGTAATTGGAATCCATGCATTTCATATGTTTGTGCCTAGATCGCACATCGCAAAACAATGAAGTGGCTGGGAATGTTTTTTGATCCACCCTTATAATTCATTCACTACTTTGTACTTTGGCTAGTTTATCAAAGTGCAAAGCCGCACAATGTTTTGAATAATTTGGGCAAATATCACAGCATAGAGATGAGACATGTTCTTCTAGTTTAAGAACATGACCATGCTCTTTCCGGTTAAGAACATGAGGCTTGGGGGTTGGCTGTGGTTATTATATATAGATTTATTTTTTAGGACCAAAATCTCTCCCAAGGGGGGAAGAATGTAATAAAGTGATAGGTAGGATATGGTTGAACCACACCCTTCACAAATAGAAGATGGTTGAACTACACCCTAAGAGAGAGGACTAGGAAGTAATCCTCCACCATGGCTTTTGGGGCAATTGGTTAACCCATCACATTCCTAACCAAGAGGTTGTGAGTTCAATTCCTTACACAGGGTATCATTCAAGTAGAGAAAGATGCGCTTACGTGCCTATCAATCTTGACACTTGGGAAATGCATAAACTTGCTCATTTGAGAGACAACAAACTCAATATCAAGTCACATTATGCATAAGTAAATAAAGCAACCAACCACCTCCTGATAGAGAAAAACATCAAATGCATCTCTAGCATCATGAAGACTTAATCATAAACGTGTTTTCATAGGAGTTGCAATAGGTTTACAATCTTCTGGGTCAAAACATTGCAATAATATGTCAATATATTTTGTTTGAAACAAACTTATTCCCCCATCAACATGCATAAAATGAATGCCCAAATAATGATGCAAATGCCACAAATCTGGAATCTCAAAAGAGGCATGCAAATCATCCTTAAATTCAGAAATATGCTTCTCATTAGGTCAAGTGAGAAGCATATCATCCACATACACAACAATGATCACAAGTACATCATTTGCATACGTAACGTATAAGATGCTTTCAGTTAGATTGCTCTCAAAACCATGAACAATCAAGTAGGCATGTATTTTTTCATGACCTTTGTGCAAAAACCATGGGGAAACAAAAACACTTCTTGAGGTAGATCACCATTTTGCAACATGTTTTTAATGTTTAACTAATGCACATTCCAATTATGATAAGATGTAAGTGCACATATGCTACAAAGAATGTTACTTCATTATGTGGGTGCAAATGTCTCATCCAAATCAATGCTCCTCTCTTAAACATAACCTTTTGCATCAAGCCTAGCCTTATACCTCTCAACTACTCCATCAGGTTTATACTTCAGCTTGAATACTCATTTAGTGCCAATGGGCTTTTTGCATGGAGGAAAATCACATAAAGACAAGGTATCATTCTTCATAATAACATCATATTTTGATTGCATAGCAGCCATCCAATTTTCTAAATCTTGTTCTTCATCTAAAGAAACATGCTCATTCTTATCACAAAGGCTAGAGGTAGCTATTCCATAGCAATTTGATGCAAAGGAACCATTATGAGAACCTTAATGAGTACAATATGATCGAGGTGCATCTAATTTGCTATCTCTGAAAGTTTACGCTAGTCATTTAGGCATAGTTTTTGCATTCCCTATATAAGCTCTGTCACCAAAAATTGCATAATCTACATGAGAAATGGAATGATCTGCACCATCATGTGAAACCTCATTTGGACCATTACTTGACTATCCACCTGTAAAAGGAGGCACCAAAGTTCCATGCACGTCTCTAAAGCTAAGTGAAGTCTCTAGTACATCAAATTAATGGCTGAATTACATCTTCCAAAAAAACAACATCACCACACGTGGATGATATATAAGATAGTATTTGCTTTCAAAATTATATCTATAATAAAGTTAAGGTTTCAGCTAGTTCAGAAACATATGAAATCGGACACAATTTCGTCACCGATGTGTATGACAAAAGATCTTGAGACTAGACTTATGTAGTTGGTCATGTGCTCTTGTAAAAAAGTGATCCACTTAGCTTACTGGTTAAGTCTCAAGGGTGTGAAGGAGGAGGTCTTGAGTTCAATCCCGATGGCATACATGCAGATGGAATTTTGCCCAAAGAGCTCTAGAGCCTTCGAGAAGCATCCACTTGAGCTAACTCAAGTTAACTTTTGGACCACTCGAGCTATGTCCATGGTTTTATAATATTTTAATCTCTTCTTTACTCAAGACTAGCATCTCCTTCATAGAGCATGTCGACATTTCTTAGTAAATGTGAGTGACAAACATGGAAATGGATATCCAATCTTCTTGGAGGATCCATGAAGCCTCAAGGATGAAGAATGGCTCTTCTCATGGAGAATCCAAGGATGTAGTTTCACTGGAAGATATGTGCTTTCTAATTTGATTTTTGATCTCAATACTTGTTTTGGCTCTTTGCGTTCATGTATAGTGCATTTTATTATCATTAAAGCATGGTAGTATTCATCATTTTTGATAATATTGATGCAAATTTATGAAAGCTGAATGGGAGAGCATAGACATATTGAAACGCGTATCAAGCACATGCATGCATCTATGAATCATTGCATGGAAATGAAAGCATGTTGGTGGATTTTTTCTAAGAGAATGTTTTATGTTAAGAATAGGAACACATGTAAATAAAAGTTCCAGTCCAACTTTCATCAAGAAATGGGAAACCATATCCTAAGGTGATCGTTTAGCTTGATATACAAGACATGAACATGTCTCCAACAATAAAGATTTGAGAATCTTCTCCAAAATTCAAGAATTTCTTTCAGCAATCATTAAAGTAGTGAAAAAGATTCCAAATGAACCATCTACTCATATTGATGATTCCTTTGATAGAATCTCAAGTATTGAAAGAAAAAAATTTGTCCTTGGTAGTGAGCACAAAAATCAAAGTCCGAAGTGTTTATGTGCTTCAAACAGTTTCTGGATTTGGCTGAAAATATGTGAGCATGTAAAATGGGCACCCTCTGTTCTGATCTAGGGGGGGAATATATGTCGTCTGATTTTAATGCACTTCTGGCTGAACGTGGGATAAAACACCAGTGTACACTGCCGTATACACCTCAACATAATGGAGTTGCTGAACAGAAGAACAGGTTAGTCATGGAGATGTCGAGGTGTATGGTCAAGAGTCATGCCTTACCACATAGTTTCTAGCTTGAGGCTATTATGTGTGCAACATATGTACTTAATACATGTCCCACTAAAGCACTGTAATCTATCACTCCATATGAGACTTAGCATGATCGCAAGCCATCTGTTGCTCATTTGCGTGTTTTTGATTGTCTGGCATATGCATTAGTGCGTGAACAACATCGCAAAAAATTGGATGATAAAGCAGCAAAATGTACTTTTGTTGGGTATAGTTCTGAAAGTAAAGGCTATCATTTGTATCATCCACTGATTAAATGCATTCTCGTTGGCCGTGATGTTGTTTTTGTGGAAGATGCTATTCAGCCATTACTTTCATGTACTAAGGAGACATCTATTAGCTCCAAAGTCATGTATGATACTTTGTTGCCTCTTTTTACAGGTGGACAGTCTAGTGCTGGTCCTAATGAGGCAACTTCTTAGCCTTTCGAGATTTCATGTGATGATGCATATCATTCCATTTCTGATGGATATTTACATGATGTAGTTGATATTGAGCAGGAAAAAAACTATGCCAAAATGGTTGGTGTAGACTTTGTGTGATAGCAAATTAGATGCACCTTTGTCATATCATACTCGATCAGGCTCTCATAGTGCCTCTTTTGCATCAGATTGCTATGCTATGGCTACCTCTAGTATCTGTGATGAGATTGAACCTGTTTTATTTGATGAAGCACAAAATTCTAAACATTGGATGGATGCAATGCAATCTGAATATGATGCTATAATGAAGAATGGTACTTGGTCTTTATGTGACTTGCTCTTGGCAAGAAGGCCATTGGCACAAAGTGGGTATACATGTTGAAGCGTAACCTTGATGGAATAGTTGACAGGTGTAAGGCTAGGCTTGTTGCAAAGGGTTATGCACAAGAAAGAAGCATTGATTTTGATGAGACCTTTGCACCTACTTGCCGAATGACTACTGTTCATAACATCTATGCACTTGTACCTCATCATGGTTGGAATATACATCAGTTGGATATCAAAACAACATTTCTGAATTGTTACTTGCATGAAGAAGTGTATGTTTTTTAGCCTCATGGCTTTGTGCAGAAAGGGGATGAGAACCATGTGTGTAGGTTAAAGAAGACATTATATGGTTTAAAGCAAGCACCATGTGCTTGGTATGAAACGATACATGCCTATCCAATTGCACATGGTTTTGAGAAAAATCCAATTGAAAGCACCTTATATGTTAAGCGTGCTAATGATGTACTTCTGATTATTGTGGTTTATGTTGATGACATGCTGCTCACTGGTCCTTATGAGAGGCATATTGCTGATTTTGAGGTTGATTTGCATGCCTCATTTGAGATGTCTGATTTGGGGCATTTGCATCACTGATTGGGCATTCAGTTTATGCACGTTGCTGGTGGAATGGCTTTGTGTCAAAGGAAATATATATTGACACATTATTGCAACATTTTGGCCTTAAAGATTATAAACCGATTGCCACTCCTATGGAGAAAGGTTTACAACTGGGTCTTCATGATGCTGGAGATGCATTTGATGCTGTTCTCTATGAGCAAGCTGTTGGATGCTTGATTTACTTATGCATTACTCGGCCAGATATTCAGTTTGCTGTCTCACAGAAGAGCAGGCTTATGCATTTCCCAGGATTCAAGCATTGGCAGGTGGTTAAGCGTATCTTTTGCTACTTGAGTAATACCCAACTACTTGGTTTGTTTTATCCCAAGGGGGGATCACTACGACCAGATTTGCATGCTTTTTCTAACTCTGATTGGGATGGTTGCTATGACACTCGTGTGTCCACTAGAGGTTTTTGCTTCATGCTTGGTAGCTCATGCATATCTTGGCTGACCAAGAAGCAACCTACTATGGCCACTTCCAGTTGTGAGGTTGAGTATAGGGAAGATTTCATTACGACTATGGAGTGTGTGTGGCTTATACACCTTATGGCTGATTTGGATGTTGGTGAGTCTTTTGCCACCACCATCTTCATTGACAGTCAGAGCGCATTGGCAGTTGTGAGACAATTTCGCATTGCATAATTCATCATTGACACGTGAAGGTGCCTCTCCTGATTCCAACCGACTGAAATAGTCAGCCATTGCATGCTCTTTGCCTGGAGAATGAATAATCACAAAATCAAAGTGTTGCAATAAAAGCATGCACCTGGCTAGTCTTCCTATCAACAAAGGCTTCTTAATCAAATATATCAAAGCCTGGTGATCTACATGAAAAACCACTTTATTTCTCAACAAATAATGTTGAAACTTATTGAGAGAATATACCATTGCTAAAGCTTCCCTTTCAGTCACCGGATAATTCCTTTTAGCTGAACACAATACCCTACTAGCATAATATACTGATCTATAAACATCCTTTCTCCTTTTGCTGCATCAAAACTACTCCAACAACATGAGATGCATCAACAAATATGTGGAAAGGCAATGACCAATCTGGTTGTTGCAAAATTGGTGCCACAGACACCATCGTCTTCAAGAGTTGGAGCTTTTTTTCTTGAGCATCCTCCCATACGAATGGAACATCCTTTTTTGTCAAATGTGTAAGTGGTAAAGAGATATTAGCCAAATACCGTAAGTATCTGAAGTGCCACTTAATCTGACCCACGAACCGCATTATTTCCTTCACATTCGTAGGTGCCTTTGCCATCCTAATAGCTTCAATCTTCTTGACATCTATGGCCATGCCTTGTTCAGGAACCACATGTCCCAATAAAATACCACTTCTAACTGCAATTTCACTTTTAAATGAATTTAGCACCATCCTAAATTGTCGACATCTATCAAAACATAATTTCAGATGCTGCAAATGCTGAACCTTCTTTCCAAAGACCGAGAAATCATCCACAATCACCTGCATAAACTCTTGTAGGTAAGGTTCGAACACTTTATGTGCCACATAATTAAATGATGGTGGTCCATACTTCAACCCAAAACTCATAACTGTGCACACGTAAGCACCGAATTCTGTAATAAACGTCGTTTTATGCTGATCCTCTTCAGCCACACTAATTTGATTGTACGCGAAAAACCCATCCAAGAAACTGTACATTTCGTCAATGCATTGGCTAACATATTCCATGTTACAATTCAACAATGCATTGGCTATTCCATATTTCAATCCAACAATGCATTGGCTAACATATTTCATGTTACAATCCAACAATGCATTGTTCAACATTTTCCATAAGGTATAACATGCCCTTCAGTTGAACAAGCAACTGACCTTAGGTGATAACAGAATAAACATGGATGGCCAGTCACATGTTTCATCACTGAATAAAGAAAATAGGCATGTGCCATGTAAAAATACATGCATGGAAGTGTTCATGGAGCTGTTACATTAATGTGTTTGTGTATAATATGCAGATATTAAGTGGTCATAATGAGGTGTTAATTGTGTTTTATGTATCCATTGACATTCTTCAATAGAATGATTTTTGTACTTAACCAAATATCGATGATATTGAGTACCTGTGCGTGTAGTAGTGACATCATGATCAATGATTTTCTCAGGAACTAAGATTTCAGATTGTTCTTCAATTAAAGGAGGATCATCAAGCAGTGGAGCAAGTGGTAAAGTTCCTTTAAAGGGTTTAAGTAAGCTAATATGAAAAGAATTATGTATAGTCCAATGGGATGGAATATCTAATCGAAATGAATTATCATTAATTTTTTCTATAATGCGAAATGGTCCATAATAGCGTGGTGCAAGTTTAATTTTAGGATGCTGCAAAATATTTTTGAGACGTCTTTTAATTATTCGCAACCATACAAAATCATGTTCCTTGAATTCTTTGGCTAATCGTTTAGTATTGATAATACGTGTATATCGCTCTTGACTTTTCCTAATGTGCTCGTGAACATCATGAAGTATAGAAACGTGAACTTGAGCAATAGAATCAGCCATCGGAATGTTGGTTTGGGTGAGGGACATGGGAGTGGGAAGCTTTTTACCAAAAACTATTTCAAAAGGTGCACGACCAGTAGTGGTGTGTGAAGTGTTATTGTAAGCAAATTGAAGCAATGGCAACTTTTCATCCCAGTTATTAGGATTATCTAATGAATAACAACGCAATAAATCAAGAATAGTACTATTTGTAGCTTCACTCTATCCATTACTTTCAGGATGAAATGCAGAGCTAAAATCTATTTTAGAACCAAAATGTTGAAATAAGGCAACCCAAAAATGATTACAAAACCTAACATCACGATCAGATAACATTACTTTAGGAAATCCATGATGTGGAAAAATGCATTTAATGAATAATTTTGCAGCTTGAGGTGCAGTCAAAGTTTTTCTACATGGAATGAAATATGCATATTTACTAAACCTATCAACTATTGTCCAAATCATATCATTATGTGATGAAGTGATAGGAAGACCTGTGATAAAATCCATAGAGATTTGTTCCCATGGTTCATTTGGAATAGGAAGGGGCATTAATAATCCAAATGGTTTACCATGATGACGTTTGACACGCTGACATACAATGCATTGAGAAACATAATGTGCAATGTCTTTTTCCATATGTGGCCAAAAGAAGAAATCTTTGCAAGCAGAAATAGTGCTCTATATGCCTCTATGACCCATGTAAGATGGTTCATGCATTTCTTTAATGACAAAATCTTTAAAAGCTTGGGTTATGCACAATCTATGTTGAAAATAGAGAAAACCATTATGAAATGTATAATGTTCATCAGATAAAGATGCAGCATTATTGAAGTCATGCCATGCATGTGAAAAATACAAATCAGATGCATAAGTGGAAACCATGTCTTGAAAAGAATGAATTTGAATGGCAGAAATATTATTCAAAACAACGGAATTCGAAGGAAAACGGCTAAGAGCGACATTAGCTTTACCAGGTTGATATTGTATCATGGGTTGGAAATTTTGAATGAATGATGCCCATTTAAGATGCCTATCAGAGATTAAGGGCTGACTTAATAAATGCTTAATAGCCTGTTGATCAGTTTTGATTAATACTTCAGAGCCCATAAGATAGTGTTTCCAGATTCGCAAAGCATGCACAACTGCTAACAATTCTTTATCATACGTACTATAATTATGCTCGGAGGGCTTAAGCTTTCTACTCTCAAATGCAATGGGATGGTCATTTTGCATTAAAACAGCTCCTATTCCTAAACCACTAGCATCAGTAACAACATGAAAGGGTTGTGAGAAATCAGGTAATTGTAAAATAGGTGCATGTGAAAGTGCATGTTTAAGTTTGTCAAAGGACTGTTGTTGGGTAAATCCCCATGCAAATTTTATTTTCTTTTTCAACAACAAAGTAAGAGGCAATGCTAAATAAGAAAAATTTTGAACAAACTTCCTATAGAAACTAGCCAACCCAAGAAAAGAATGAACATCATTGACTGATTGTGGTGTAGGCCATTCGATGATAACTCTAATCTTTTTCGGATCCACATGCACACCTTCACTTGAAATAATATGTCCTAAATATTCTAGCTTACGCTGAAAGAAATAAGTCTTTTCAGGATTAGCATAAAGTGTGTTTTCTCGTAACAAATGAAAAACTTTTTCAAGATGATTTTCATGTTCATTATCATTCTTACTGTAAACAAGTATGTCATCAAAGAATACAAGAACAAAAGCTTGGTAATCAGAAAAAATATTGTTCATCATTCGCGCAAATATAGCAGGGGCATTAGTAAGTCCAAAGGGCATTACCATAAATTCATAATGGCCATTCTGTGTTCTAAATGCAGTCTTAAAAATATCACTTTGTGTCATACGAATCTGATGGTAACCAGATTTAACATCAATTTTACTAAAGACACGAGCTCCTCGTAACTTATCTAAGAGATCATCTATTCGAGGAATAGGGTATCTATTCTTGATCGTGATCTTGTTAAGGGCTCTATAATCAATGCACATTCGATAAGTTTTATTCTTCTTCTCTACTAAGAGAACTAGTGCTCCAAATGGAGAAGAACTAGGCCTTATAAGTCCTTTTTGTAGCAGGTCTTTTACTTGATTTTCTATTTCCTTTTGATGTAGTGGGCCATGTCTATAAGGTGCTTTATGAGGAGGAGAACTACCAGGGACTAAGTCTATGCTATGGTCAAAGGATCCTCGAGATGGTGGTAGTTCAGAGGGATATTCAGACATAAAACAATCCTTATAAGTACTCATGAAAGGTTTATATGCATCTGAAAGTGTATGAGTATAATCATTGATGACATTAACAAAAACAATGCATGAGTTAAATCCTTTCCTAAATGCACGCTTTGCTTGAGTGTGACTAATCAATGGAAATGGCTGGAAATCATGCCGTGCAGACAAAGTAATGATTTGACCTTTGAAAACAAACTTAAAGGTATGAGTATGGTAGTCAATACGTGGGTTATAATGGTGACGAAAAGGCATACCTAGTATAATATCATAAGATTGCAAAGGTGCAATTAAAAATGTTCGTGAGTCAACATAAGGGCCTATGCTAATCGTAACATCTTGTACTTCTCGTGTTACACTATAACAACTACCTTGAAATGCAGCTTTCACTTTATACAAAGAAGGAAACGTTTGTAATTTAAGTTCTTGTACTAATAAATGTGAAATGAAGTCATGTGAACTACCATCGTCATGTAGAATTTTAACTAGTTTGTTATTTATTGTACCCTGCATGCAAAGAAGAGAGTGTAGAGAGATATCGTTACCCAAGGTACTTAAGTCCTTCTCCAATGATTCCTCTGTCCAAACAGGAGGAATTTCTTCATTATAGACCTCCATGTTATGCAATCGAGTTGTAGCCTATTTCATATGAAGAGGTGGAAATCTGCATCTTATTTTTGTATGTCCAGGTTTACCACAATTCCAGCAAGTGATACGTGGTCGCTTCTGTTGGGCATTCACTGCTGAAGTTTGAAGGGTAGGTGGTTTGGTTGGTTGGAAAGATGAAGCAACGGATGGAGTTGAATAATTGGATTGTGGAGGACGAGGAAAACTAGGGTAAGATGGGGCATTAAAATTACGCTTCATTGGAAATGAAGGTTTAAGAGGAAATGGTCGTGCACGTGGTTGTTGTAAACGGAGTGACTTGGTTATGGACTGGAATTCTTTTTCTGCATCATAAGCAAAAGATATAGCCTCGTTGAGAGTTGTAGGTCGTAGGGTGTGAAGCTTAGCTTGGATACCCACTTCCAAACCATCTTCGTATTTCTGCTGCAAGATATCCTCTGATATATCTTCAAGCATTCGTACAAGTAGTAAATTTTGCCAGAACCGCTCTGTGTAGGTAGTAACCGTATCACCCTCCTTCCATGTAAGGGTCGTCCATACTCGTCGAACATGCAAATGGTATTGAGGAGGAAGAAATGAATCCTTCACGTTTTCTTGAAAAGCCTTCCAAGTTGTTGGACGCTCCGTACTGTGTCGCAGGACATCCCACCAGAGTTGAGCTTTACCTACTAAATAGTTAGTGGCAAATTTAACTTTTTCACTTTCAGCATACATTTCATCGGTATAAAAATTATCAAACTGGGACAACCAAGAAAGTACTAAAGGCCCATCCTTTCGGCCATCAAATCGTAGAAACTAGTAGCTTCTATTACCAATCTTTGAATGAGTAACATCAGATTGGGCAGACACAATAGCTTTTACTACTCTCGTAAGGTTGTCTTCCTCAGCTTGCATCTTTTGGAGGATTTCATCACGTTGTTGGATCTCGTTCTGAGCTCCTTGAAGCTCATGCCGCAAGAGCTCTAGTTGTTGTTCAAGTGTTGCCGCAGGTAGAGGTGAATTATTGTAATCCTCCATGGTGCTCTTGGATCCTTGCTCTCACCCTTGGTGTCTTGAACCTTCTTGTTTGCAACCTTGGTGTCTCTATCCCGTGTTCTCAACCTTGCTTGGTATCTTGAACACTCAATCAAGTGCCACCCAAATATGACCAACGATTTCACACTTGCAAGGTAGCTCATTGGAAAGTTCGTTCCGAGAGCTTTCCAACGGTATATTACACGCCTCAATCCGACCTACGGATTGAAAGTTACACTTAATTCTTTGTTGAGTCCATCCTTGAAATCACCGCGAGCGCCTTGCACAAGTACCAAAGAAAGAGAGAGAGAGACTTGAGTACAACTCCAAGAGATGGTGTCACTCAAAAATTAAAATTGCCTCGCGCGTAGCCAACGGCTGCCAACGGTCGCCAAGAGAGCCTTGGGTGCCAATGTTGCCAATGTATTGCCTAAGTTATTGCCTAAGCTGTAAGCCGAAGGAGAAGATGTAGGTGACGACGTAGGTGAAGACGTAGGTTCTGGTTCTGGATCAGAATCAGAAACAGAAACCGAAGAAAGCCGAAGGAGAAGACGTAGGTGAAGACGTAGGTGAAGACGTAGGTGAAGACGTAGGTGAAGACGTAGGTGAAGACGTAGGTGAAGACGTAGGTTTTGGTTCTGGATCAAAATCAGAAACACAAACCGAAGACGAAGACGAAACAGAAATCGAAACTGAAACAGGAAACGGAATCGGAATCGCGAACAGAGAACAGAACCCTCTGTATTGACGCGTGTAGAGCTCTGATACCACTGTTCTCAAGATCTTGTTTACGCGCGTACAGAGATTACGGACACAGAAAACACACAGAGAATAGACGCAACAAGAGACGAGACACAACGTAGTATTGGGTGCAATCTCCCCCCATGCACTCTGTTTCGACAGTCCACAGAGTGCATGTATTTATAGGACTTTTGATTACGTCGAAAATAGTGGTTACATGAGGGCGGCTTCGAAAAGCAGGCGTGAAACTAAAAGTTGGTAACTTTTACAGAAAGCCATTACTTTCAATAACAGAAACTACGGTCTATAATGACCCTTATGCTAACCATTACTTTTCTAACAATAGAACCTTCTACGTAGGTTTATTTACAAAATAAATAATAATTATTCGGATTATTGATGTCCGCCCTTTCACGCCTTGCACGCTCCTCACGAACCTTCAGCTGCTATATCAAAAACATCAAAAACATATTAATACATTAATAATTTAACATTTTAACAATACCTTGTTCAATAATATACAACATGCCTCTCAGTTGACAAGCAACTGACCTCAACATTAATAATTTAACATTTTAACAATGCCTTGTTCAATAATATACAACAGCTGCTGCACAACCGGTACTGCATCCGCCTTCAAATTAATTCGATGTTGATGCAAATCTGGATCTATGCCCTTTACCTGAGAATAATCCCACACAAATACGTCTACATACTCTTTCACCAAACAATAAGATCCTCCTTAAACTGACCATCGACTGCTTTATTGATTCTCACCATCTTAGGTTCAATTTCGATCCCTAAATTGACTTCCTAAAGCTCTTCCTGCTTTACCCTTGCCGAACCTGCATACTTCTGGTCATATATCCGTTCAACCAAACTTATTACTTCTTTTTCCTATTGTTCTAACTTCTGCTGCACTGGAGTTGCCATACTTTTCTCATACATCGTTTGTATTTGTACTCCTTCCACCTCTTCACCTACAACTGGCCCATCTACTTTCTGCACAATCGGATCATCCTTACTCAATACTCCTGCAACATCAACCTCCAATACCGGTACTATCGTTGGATTTGCTTGCAAAAATTTTTCCTCTTCATCATCTTCTAACTCATCTACCAAATTCATAGTCTGAGCCATAAGTGAGTTATCCTGCACCAACATATTCCTTCTTCCTCCATAGGAATTATCACCTTCTTTTTCCCTTTTATGATCATTACCACATTCAGACCCCAATCTTGCTTGACTTTAGCAACCCTGAACCAAAGGTCTTCCTAACAACATTTCATATGGATAAGCTGACTTAGACATCCTACTAACCACAAAATTTACCATAAATGGCATTCCAGAAATAATGATCTGCTACTGCTTCAGAATGCCAATAGGCTAAACTCAAGTTTGATCTGCCATCTTCACTTGAAACGGTGCTGGAGCCAATGCCCCTTCTCCCATTTCTTTAAAAATATGCTCAGGTAATATATTCACCCCTGAGCCCCCATCAAGCAACACTTCATCAAATCGTCTTTGCCCATATTGTACCTAAATTACTGGCATGAGAAAATCTATATCTGCTGGATCAGTATTATTGGCTGATGTTGAGGGTACAGACCTAAATGCTAGCTCTGAATGCTAACCAATCAGCATCTTCAATAATTTCTCCCAAAATGCTGGTACCAAGGATAATAATTGTTCTAAAGACAAATCTAATGGTGAGTTAATGATTACCTCAAACCAATCTTTACCAGCATCTTATTTGATTGGAATCTTGTTTTCGGTTGTTATTGACGGTACCATGCCTGCATCTTGCTCTTCCTCGGCCGGATCGATAAATTTCACCTGTTTATGCTGCTCTTGCTGAACGTGTTTTTGCACTTTATCCCTAACCTGTCGTTGTTCTTGCCAATTAATAGGACCTTTGTTCTTGGACCTTGTGACCGCCAACACTTCCACTTCTTTTCCTTTCCCACACTACTTACAATCATAGCACCACTGAGAGTCATGCTTTGCATTTACCATTTCCGATGTACTAGGAGCTGCCTCCTTTCGACACTCCAGTTCTGGTAACTCAATAACTATAGCATTGGCTTGAGCACCCTGCTGTCCCGGTTGTAGTTGTTGTCCCTGTTGATTAGGCTGATTATACCGAATTACTGGTATGCCCCTTTCTTCTCTATGTTTTACCCAGAATGGACAATTGGGTCCTATCCAATGATCAGGCGCTGAACAATATCCACAAGGCATCACTCTTTGTGGTCGCCCCTGCTGATGACCTTGTTGGTTATGTCCTTGCTGATTTCCCTGATCTCCCCATAGAGGTCTTGCTTGTTGCTACCTCTAAAACTTTCCTCTCCCTTGCACAGGCATAGCCTGATTGGCTGCCACATCAATATTATTCCTATTCTCTTGCCTTGAACTTTGCCCTCTATTCTTGGGGTTGTACCAACATTGATTTGTTGTATGTCCATCCTTATCACAAATATCACAAAATCTCCTTTCTTTTGGAGCTACAATGGAATATCCATGTCTTTTTACCTTACTAATCCATGCTTCCTCTTTACTTTGCTTAGCCTTATGCTTGTGATGCTTGCTCCCTACGACTTCTTCTTCTTGGGTATCAGAGTCAGAATCAGTTGAACCTCCGTCTGACTCCAATTCTGAATCAGAATCAACCTCTGAATTAGAATCAGAATGTCTCTTTTTAGCCCTTCCAAATCTTCTTTCCACGCATGCAGCTGCTAACACTAATACATCAAAGCCATTTGCAATATCCACACTTGCAACTGCATGTCTAATGGTACTTCGTAATCCTTTTAGAAAATAACCTGCCAACATCTGGTCAGTAGGTCTTTCATTACCTTGCAATCGTTCCATTAAGGTTCTGAATTTCTGAGCATAATCTTCCACTAACATGGTTTTTTGCCTAATCGCTCTCATTTATGTAACACATCGGAAGGAGTCTTCTCTTTTTTAAATCGTTGCAAAAATGCTATTTTTAATGCATCATATGTAGCAAAATGAGCAATACCATATTGACTGAACCAGCTCATTGCTCGTCCTTCCAACATGGCAGCAAATTGCTAAAGTTTAATGTCGTCACCATATATAGCTGGGTATCCATTAGCTGTCCATTTTATCTCAAATTGAGCCACATGGCAATCAGCATCTTCTTTAGAGCCTCCTCTGAAATGAGCTGCTTTGACTTTGGGATTTGGAGGTGGTTTCCCCATTGGTTGTGGTTGAGGTGTACGCTTAGTTCTTTGACCGGTCGCCCCTTCAAGTGGGTCGAACTAGAGTCGTCTTCTTACTCCTACAGTTGCTTCTGTTAGGAATAGCACTCCAAGTATACTGCCCACTAACCTTACCTCTCCTAAACTTGTTTCTCCCTATTCCTCTTCTGTATCCAGATTAGCTTCCTCCTCCGCTTCGTACCAATCCTAGAATTTTGAGGATGACTCCATGTTTGCTTCCTTTGCCTGTGCTCTTGTAAAATACACTTTACCAAATTGTTTCCTTCTTTCCTTCATACATTTCTTGCTTCATTAGCAGCATAGTAGGATTGCCAAATGTGTTGGGGTTCGAATTCAACACATCACCACTTATTTCTGGTCAAGAAAACTTTAGCGCTGATCTACGTCACAACAAGAATACACTTCGAACAAATTTCAGGTGTAGTATGGTTACACTATGACAGAATTCATCATCCACCAACAGAATACAAATAGAAAAGATTCATTCTTGCGCTAAATGTACTTAAGTAAATTCCTTCATTGGAGTTCCTCTACATTAGGTATACATGATAGAAAAATGGAGTAGAACTTCTGAACATTGAAAATACATTACAAAAATATGTAAATCTGTCTCTGTGCTGTTCTCTCTGAAGATGTGTCTTGCCTCTTTTAGTTCTCTCGCGCTCTCCTTCTTGGAGACGTTTCTGCTCCTCTCTAACTTCCTCTGCTCATGAAGGAAATACAACTACTTATCTTTATTGCAACATCACCGCCTTACAAAGTAACTATGTATTAGAATCCGAACAAGAAAATACACATCCGATTGAGTAATATCTGAATTAGCAAACTTTCAAAATTCAAATTAACTATTTATCCTCAAGATTCTTCTATCCTCAACAATAAGTTTGGCTTTTTACCTGTGAACTTCTCTTCAAGTGTAACTTGATGTACAACAACAATTGGAGTTTTGTTCATGATGTATATAGTAGTATGCACACCTTCTGCCCAATAACAATGAGGCCTATTCTTCTCAGCCATCAAGGCTCTTGCTATTTCTACAATATGTTTATTTTTGAATTCAGCAATGCCATTCTACTCTGGTGTGTACCTGCATGAAAAGTGACATCCAATTCCATGACTTTTTAGAAAATTGCTGAACTCATTTGACATGTATTCATCTCCTCCATCAGATCTTAGTGTCTGAATATACTTCCCTGTCTGCTTTTCTACCATAGCTTTAAAATTTTGAAAGTGAGTGAATACCTCACTCTTCTCTTTCATGCAATAGACCCACACTTTTCGTGTATGGTCCTCAATGAAAGTAACATAAAACATGTGACTGCCCATAGATGTGGTCTTTGTAAGACCCCAAACATCTATATGTACTATTTCTAGCACATTCTCACTAACATGCTTGTCATGTAGAAATGACAATCTTGATTGTTTAGCAAATTGACATGCTGCACATACCTTTTGCATCTCTGCAACCTCGAAATTTGGTAGTCCATGGACAACCTCCTTTGACTGCATCAAATTCATCCTTTGCAAGTTTGCATGACCAATCCGTTTATGCTAGATCTCTATATCTGCAATAACTCCTGCACCTTTTGCAAACATGGCTGCATTCATTTCAAGAATTTTCACATTTAAGATGAACACCCGCTTTCTTTTCTTTGGCAATCAATCTTCCATCTCGTTTGTATTCCTCTATATATAACCCATCAGCATTGAACCTGACTTGTAATCCCTGGTCAACCATTTGTCCAACAAAAATGAGATTCTTTGTTATATTTGGAACATGCAGCAGATCAACAAGGTGTTTTACCTTCCCATCCTCCATACAGAGTGCTACATTTCCTGTATGCTTGATAGGGTGTGATGTGTCATCACCTGTTTCAACATATCTAGGAAGTGGCAATTTCTGCAAAGTACTAAGCCGTTCCGCATGACTAGTCATGTGATTTGAAGCACCTGAATCAACATAACAAACATTATCATTCGAATTTGAAACACCAACAGACATTGTATTCATCATGTGATGTTGAACCATGAATAGCTTCTCAGAATCATCTGCACTTGTGGATGCATAGTTGTTTTGCTGCCTTTTGTTATTTTGATTCTTCAACCTACAATCATGTTCAAAGTGTCCAGGCTTACCACAATTCTAGCATCCTTTACTATCATTACCTAAATCATTTCTGTGGAAATTTCTACGGCCTCTTTGGCTCCCCATGCCTTGAAACTTTCCACTTCCTTCTACATGATTCTCTTGTTGAATTTGGTCTTGATTATTGTTTCCTGTTCCACTTCCGCATCCTCTACTTCTGCCTCTTCCCCTGCGAGAGTAGAATACCTGCTCAGAACTAGATTTCCCTTGGGAGTTTGAATACTCACCAAGCTTCTTTTCTTCAATAATCAGCATAGATACCAGATCAGCAAAATTTGGAATATTTTCCCTAGTCTGTATAGAAGATCTGGACTGCTTATATGCAGCTCCTAAACCACGAAGGCACACTTCCACCTTATCATCATCATCTACATTCACGCCAATAGATGCAAGTGACTTGCATATGCTCTTGATTTTTAGAGTGTAGTAACTTATTGACATCCTCTTATTCTCCAATGTATGGAGCTCATTCTTGAGTTGCGATTTCCATGCCTTTGTATTGGTCTCGTACAATGTGACCAAACTGTTCTAAGCCTCTTTCAGAGTCTTGGCATCCTGTATGTGCCCAATCATGCTATCCTATATGTGAACAGATAGCCAATACATTATCTTTCATGCTCCTTGATTCCATTCCTCATATGCTCTTAACTGTTCTACAGTCCGACTCCTCTTTGGTAACTACGGAGCATTTTTGTTCTCTCCTTCGATGTACTTCTAGTAGCCTTTTCCCATCAAGAAATTTGTCATTTTAAATCTCCAAGCATGGAAGTTGTTATTGTCCAGCTTATCGCTCATAAGCTGACTCATTCCATCTGCGTTTGCCATTTCTACAGCAATTCACAACACTGCAAAACACTAGAAGCAACATTTCTGCTTGAACACTGTCGCACTATGACGTGACAATTCGATCCCAGAAAAATAGAGTTTTCATGTATCAGTAGTACACAGAATCGAACACGCTCATTCTATTACCCATATAATTACATCGAGTCAAGATTCAAGGTAAACAAAATACAATGATTGTGGTTACCTTTGGGTGAACACAATACAAGAATAATGCATTCTTAGAAATTGCATAATTACAAAATATATGTTAAAATAAAATTTTCCAACAAACTAGTGCATTCCAGAAGTTCCAGGGGCAAGGATAGCAGCCGTGCACTTCCTTTACAATTTTGGAAGTGCAATAAGAACAAGATATATGATCTCAAAAGAAGTCACTAACTTCATTTCTACAACTGCCAAGACGAACTACTAAGAACAAATTCTCTTCCAAGACATGCTAAGTCTCCTCTACAATGATCTTTACACTATTCGAAACCATGCAAGATGATCTTTCTAGAAAACTAAGAATCTTTGAAATCTGTTAGCAACTAGAATATTTAATCTATTTGTAATACTAAAGTGTTTCCATAAATTGAAAAGGCAAAAGAAAATACTAGTATGATCTTCTTATTAATGAAACACTAGTATGGTCGTGTGTTGTGTATGACATTGCCGTAGCACGCAAGCCATGCTGTGTTCTTGCAAATCTAGTGTACATTAGTGGATGTAGAGTTTATGGCGCAATTGTGTCAGTATGTTACTTTCTAAAGATTAATTTATAAGATTGATAATGGTATAGGATTAATTTTGTATTGATGGATCTAGGAATAATATCGTATGCAGAAATGTTCATGGTAAGCAGGTCTGATTCCAAGACAAAGAAGAAGAGTGAAATTGCATGGGTGGAGACGTTCACTCTTTTTCCAATATGGCCATGCTATATGTTTAGTATATTACTAAATAATTGTAGATTTTACTATTTCACAACAATGATATTCAGAGGAGGTTATAGAAATCATGATATTCATATTTTTTTTTTATCTCTTAAGTGAGCATCAAATTTTAGTTCTATTTGCATTCGAGCAGGAGCTCATGCGTAGGAGGATTTCTGTTGCATAGTCGTTTTAGACTTATTTTGTTTAAAATTATTTACCTTATCTAACGCACCCTGGAGAGGAAGGGCTAGGGAATACACAAGGATGCTTTAGGCACATGATGGGCATCCACGAAACATTGCGGTAAGGCAACCTCCCAGTGTGCCCACACATAGAGTTTGATGTGAGCAAGAGTGGGGAGCAACCATGAGGTGCCCTCTCTCTTCCCATCTTAATTATGGATCAAGCTGCATTCTTCTTTGTTTTATGAAGAGGAAAGCAGAAGGAAACTTGCATAGTGCGATTATTGGCATGTGCCTCTTCTTTTCACGGCTTAGCACATGAAGAAGCCTCCTTGTTCACTCTCCTCTTGGCCCCATTTCTATCACAAGGTTTGAATTAATGTTACATTACTTAACTGTTAGTCTATAGCTATAAAACCACTTTGCTACAATCCAACTATGATACCCAAAGCAAGCTATGATGTTCCCATTTTACTATTTTAGAACTATTCACGAGTTTTGGCAAATATCAAAATGGACAAAGAACAGACATGAAGCTTGGAGAAAGAGTGTAACATCGCCAACCTCCACAAAAGAAATTCTTCATGCACTGATTGAAGCTAACTACTTTCTCTTTCACGTACATCTGTTTGAGTTCATTATGTAGTTTATATATCACATGATGTAAAAGATGCACGTATCCATAGAGTACTCTCTGAATAATGGATTTTGGAAACTATCCGGTTAGGTATTGTCATGTAGTTAAAAAAATGCGTAGGAATCATTCAACATATGAAGGATGTTACATTCATTGAGTAGACTTTGACCTCATCTCATATTTGATATGGTCAGCATGAGAGATTTCATATATGAACTTGTTCTTGATATAAAGTGTGATTATGCATTTGAGCATCCCTAGAATTAGGATAAGAATAGATGCATTTTTGGGAATTTGAATAATTGTAAGGATGCTTATGGAAGGACAAATGGGAAAAGAATGTGCCAATCTTGCAACATTAAAGTGTTGGTGCAAATCACAAGCCTACACATTTGGCTTGTAATTCATACACATATGAAGATGCATAGGAATCAATGCTAGTGGTTAATTACCACTTTATCCTTTTGTAAAAGTCATATTTGACTTGGAATCTTTGTAAACGCCTACCAAAGTGAACTCATGGAAAAGTTAGCTTTGATTGATGTAATATCTCCTATAATGGCAGATAGCCTTTTTTAGAGAGAGCCAAAATTTGAATTCAAATTCAAATTGAATGTAAACACTTATATAAACCTCTAGGAAAAGGTCGCTGGTAAGACTCAACAATCCCGAGCTCCTCATTCTCATTTCTAAGTGTGTGTGAGGCCTACAGTCTAGCCCAAACCTATCTACACCATTAGGCAATGATCTTCATGCCTATGGCATTGTAAAACAGTGTTCATTAATACATATATCTACATTGTTCATTTCTGAGTTCTCTGTCATCATAGTGTCTGAAAGTCTTTCAACTTGTGGAGATCATATCTCACTCATTTCTCCACCAAATTCAAGGATCTATAGCTTGTTAGAGCCAGTACAAAGTTTTCTACATGATATCAAAATGTGAAGGATTTCTATTCAGCCATTTTAGAGAAAAGTTCGTCGAGGTGATCATTGGTCAAAGTCTGCAACGGTCCTAAAAAATCGAGGGTAAAGGTTTACTTGCTTAATTGATTTCTCTGAGCATAGTTAATCTTTTTAAGTGATATCACTTGGAATAGCTAGCTTGCTAAGCTAATTAGATACCCCTAAAAGGAATTTTTCCAATTCCTACTATGCGGGTCATATTGAGCAAAAGATACAGTAGGTGTCTAGTAAAAAATAGAAGGTTTTCTTGAAGACTTGAAGTTCAAAGTTGTCTGTTTTGATTCAACCTTTTCATACATCATTTCCAAAGTAAATAGGTCATTTTATGGTGTCATTGGAAATCTAAGAAGGTCCACTTATCAACTCTGAAGCATCAAAGGGCTGGTACAAAGCAGGATTTGGCATTACCTACTCATTCTCTTGGAGTGTCCATCCATCATTCCCTACAGTGGTATCAGAGCAAAGTTAAGGTAAAATGGGAGCTGGTTTTCCTTCATTTATTGATAATTTGGACATGAACAACTATCAAGAATGGTCTCTAAAGATGAAGACATACCTACAAGGAAGGAGTCTTTGAAAAGACAGGTAGACTTTTTACTTTTGAGCTAGAAGACACAAAGGACATTGCACTATACAATTATAAAGATCAAACACTTTCAGAGCTTGAGATTTGGCATAAAAGATTAGGGCATGTAGGAGAAAGAACCTTGAAACAAATATGCAGGGATCAATGTGTAATTGGAATACCCAATGTTTCCAAACAACACATGATATATAAATGTGGTGCTTGTCAGTTTGGAAAGTCTCACAGGTTACCCTTCTCAAGGAAAGGCTACATGCATGAGGACTACCTAGAGCTTGTCCATACAGATGTATGGGGACCAAGCAAAGACCCCTCAATCTCAGGATCAAGGTACTATGTATCTTTTATTGATGATTATAGCAGGTGGATTGTATTGTACTTTATGAAGCACAAAGATGAAGTGTTCAACTATTTTAAAAAGTATCTTGCACTTGTTGAGAATCAGATAGGGAAGAATCTAAAGAGGCTAAGGTCAGATGGAGGAGGTGAGTACTTCTCAAATTAGTTTGAAGCCTTCTTACAGGACAGAGGAATCAAGAGAGAAATCACCACAAGGTATACTCCTGAACAGAATGGGGTAGCTGAGAGAAGAAATAGGTTAATTGTTGAAACACCTAGGTCAATGTTAAATGAAAAGAAATTACCTAACTACCTATGGGCAGAGAGTGTTTCCACTGCCACTTACCTTATAAACAGGTTACCATCTAAGTCCCTTGATGGGATGAATCCTTATGAAGCATGGCATGGGAAGAGACCCTCACTTGATCATTGCAGCATATTTGGATGTGTAGCATATGTACACATTCCTTCTCAGATAAGAGGTAAGCTAGAACTTAGGCTGAGAAGTGTATCTTTTTTGGTAATGATCTAAGTCAGAAGGGGTACATGTTCTACAAACCTTCAAATAAAGGATTCATGGTTAGTAGAGATGTTGTCTTTGATGAAAATGATTCTTGGTATGAGAATGAATGCAGGAAGTTTAAGCTACCCTATGACTTGGAGGAGGAGTTTCCAAGTCTTGCTAAGGATGAACCTACTCAGAATGAAGACACCAATTCAGATGATAAAGACATTATCAATCTTGAAGAGTTCAAGGCATGGAAGTCCAAGGGCAAAGTCAAGATGAAGAAACTTGAAGACATACCTGAATCTTCAAATCAATCAATCAGAAGATCACAAAGGGAGTGCAAAAAACCTATCAGATATGGGTTTGATACATCTCTTGTTACTAAACATTCAATTTATCTTGCCAAAGACTTGTCAATTGAAGAACCAGGATCATATGAAGAAGCAAAAACTCAGATAGAATGGAAAGAAGCTATGGATGAGGAGATTGAAGCACTCAAAGAAAGTGACACATGGGAACTAGTACCAAAGAAAGAGTCCATGAAAGTAATTGGATCCAGATGGATCTATAAACTCAAAAGAAATTCTGATGGGTCAATAAACAGGTACAAAGATAGATTGGTGGCCAAGGGTTTTGCACAAACCCAAGGCATTGACTATGAAGAAACATTCTCACCTATGGCCAAGATGCCAACCATTAGGGTGTTGGTAAGTGTGGCTGCATTTTAGAATTGGAACATGTATTAGCTAGATGTAAAAAATTCTTTCTTGAATGGTTGGATTTCAGAGGAGGTATATATGTCATAAACTCATGGCTATGAGGATCCTAACAAGGTAACACATGTATGCAAACTAAAAAAGGCTCTTTATGGATTGAAGCAGGCACCTAGGGCATGGAATCACAGGTTCACCACATATCTTCAAGACCAAGGTTTTGTCATGAGCAAGGCAGACACTTCTGTATTCATCAAGAGAAGCAATTCAGAGGTAATATACCTATGTGTATATGTTGATGATATCGTACTTACAGGTAACGATGTCAATGGAATCAGACAAATCAAGAATCAGATGATGAAGGAGTTCAAAATATGTGATCTTGGTCTACTAAAGTATTTTCTTGGACTTGAGTTAGTCTATACTAACTCTGGAATTTCTATTACTCAGAAAAAATACATACAGGATATGTTGAAGAAGTTTCATTTGCAGGATGCCAAAGTTGCAATTACTCCAATGGAGATAAACCTAAAACTAAGTGCCCATGAAGGTGATGAAATTGATGATATTACAGGTTACCAAAGCATAGTGGGAAGCTTGAACTATGCTACCTTAAGAAGGATAGATATTGCATATGGAGTTAGTGTGCTAAGTCAGTTTATGCACAAGCCAAGGGTACCTCACTTAGAAGCTGCCAAAAGAATTCTAAAGTATCTCAAGGGTACTCAACATCATGGTTTGTATTTTCCTTACACATCAGACTTAGACATTAAGATCTATTCAGATGCAGATTGGGCAGGATGTAAGGATGATAGAAGGAGCAGTTCTGGATACATTTCATTTGCAGGTGATAAACCAATATCATGGTCTTCAAAGAAGCAACCTACTGTAGCTTTATCTTCTACAGAGGCAGAGTATAGAGGATTGGATAATGCCACCCAAGAAGCTATATGGATCAAGTTATTGTATACAGCATTGGGTTTATATACTAGGTCACCATTGATATTTGGAGATAATACAAGCTCACTTCACCTTGCAGCTAATCCTATTTATCATGCTAGGACCAAGCATATAAAGGTCCATTACCATTATGTGAGAGAGAAATTATTAAGCAAGGACATTCAACTAACATATGTATCAACCAACATGCAGTGTGCAGATTTGTTAACTAAAGCATTGGATGGAACAAAAATTTGCAGGTTCAAATCAATGACTGGATTGTAGGATATACATGAAGACTGAAGGATGAAGACTAAGACAAAATGTTTGGCTTGAGGGGGAGCTGTTGGTGCAAATCACAAGCCTACACATTTGGCTTGTAATTCATACACTTATGAAGATGCATAGGAATCAATGCTAGTGGTTAATTACCACTTTATCCTTTTGTAAAAGTCATATTTGACTTGGAATCTTTGTAAACACCTACCAAATTGAACTCGTGGAAAAGTTAGCTTTGATTGATGGAATATCCCCTATAATGGAGGATCACCTTTTTTAGAGAGAGCCAAAATTTGAATTCAAATTCAAATCGAATGTAAACACTTATATAAACCTTCTTGGAGTTTCCATCCATCATTCCCAACATAAAGCTCTATGGATGGATAGAAAATCTCAATGCAAAGGGATCAAAGGATGGACATAGCAACGATAGAGATAAGTGCTATTTCCATTTTGCTCATAGATATATTTTTTTGTTTTTCCATGCTATAATAATTATTTAAGAATACATATTAAATGAAGTAGGTGAGATCCACATACACCTAGAATGGTTCATGTATTTTACAATTTAATTAATGCACTTAAGACATGAATGAGTTGAAAAAGGTTCTTAATTTAGCAAGAAATGGAATGACCACATGGAAATGATTAAAAACTGATCATGGTATGTTCATCATATCACGGCATGCACATGAATGCAAAATAAGAGTATGTTCAAGTTTCGAATCTTATGCATGCTAAGAATCTTCAAGTAAAGATGCAAAAATCCTTGGCATAAGTATGCATGTCAATGAATTAAAACATATATGCATGGGTTGATGAGACATGAGAGAGAAATTGGGTTCACTAAGTTTAAGGTTAAAATAGGAAATGAATTCTTCGTATGAAGTCAAAAGCGTAAATGATTAATGGTATTGTGATGTCATATGAATCAATAACCTTTATTGCTTTTTATATATTCTCTTAATCCAAAAGTCACTAATGCTTAACAAAGATCAAAAAATCTTAACCTTCAAGTAGTATTTATGGATCCTCAAGTTCCGTAAAATCCATGACATGTGTAATCAACAAGGCCAAGGAATTAGGCTACAAGTCATGGAACATTTCTCTTCTCATTAACCATAAGTTAGTGGTAATACAGATCCGGATTGAAAGACGTCCAAAAGAGAAACTAAAGGCTATGTGAGACCCTACACACAATGAAAATTTACCTTTCACAATCATTAAAGAAATGATTGAGATACGAGCAATACAAAATGACTGTGTTGAGTGATTATGACAAAGAGATCAATAGATATAATGAATGATCTATTGTATTATGAAACAATGTTGTACATGATCATTGGCATGATGATCAATGCCCAATGATAGATAGAGGTGTAGGCTATGATGTGAGCCTTACTCCCTTACAACGTGATCAACAAAATGGGATTGTAATGATCTCCATAGCAATGGTTCTCATGGGACTTCAACCATTCCACATAGGATCTTCTCATGCCTTGCCAAGTGTGTAGGCTTGGCATTTGCACCAACAGCTCCTCCTCAAGCCAATCATCTTCGCTTGGTCTTCATATTCACTCCTCTTGAATGTCCTGCAATCCAATCATAGACTTAAACCTTCAAAGTTTAGTACCATCAAGTGATTTGGTCAATAAGTCTGCACATTGCGTATTGGTTGATACATATGCCAACTGAATTTCCTTGCTTAATAGCTTCTCGCTCACACAATGATAGTGGACCTCTATATGCTTGGTCCTAGCATGATAAATATGATTTGTTGCAAGATGTAGTGAGCTTGTATTATCTCCAAAAATCATTGGAGATGTAGTATGCAAACCCAAATCTGTATATGACAGTCTGATCCATATGGCCTCTTGAGTAGCATTGGCCAATCCTCTATATTCTACCTATGTTGAAGATAAAGCAACAATAGGTTGCTTCTTGGAAGACCATGATATAGGTTTGTCACCTACAAAAGATAGGTAGCCTGAGGTACTCCTTCTCTCATCTTTGCAACTTGCCCAATCTGCATTTGAATACATTTTGATGTCCAAATCTGAGGTATAAGGAAAGTATAATCCTTGATTTTGAGTTCCCTAAAGGTACTTCAAAATCCTCTTGCAACTTCCAAGTGAGGTGCCCTAGGTTTGTGCATAAACTGACTTAAAACACTTACTCCATAAGAAATATCAATACTTGTCAATCCAACATAATTTAAGCTTCCCACTGTGCTCTGGTAACCTACAATATTCTCAAGCTCATCACCTTCATGAACACTTAATTTTTGGTTTACCTCTATTGGAGTGCTTGCTACCTTGGCATCCTGCAAATGAAACTTCTTTAACATGTCTTGTATATACTTTCTCTTGGTAATATAAATTCCAAAGTTAGTATAGACTAACTCAAGTCCAAGAAAATACTTTCGTGATCATAGATCACTGATTTTGAACTCCTCCATCATTTGATTCTTAATCTGCTTGATGCCATTAGCATCATTACGTGTGACTATGATATCATCAACATATACACATAGGTATATTACCTCTAAATACTCCTCGTAACAAATAGAGAAGTATCTGCTTTACTCATGATGAATCCTTGATCCTGAAGGTGTGTAGTCAACCTATGGTTCCATGCCCTAGGTGCCTGCTTCACTCCATAAAGAACTTTGTTCAATTTACATACATATGTTACCTTGGTTGGGTCCTCATAGCAAGGAGGTTGAGACATGTACACCTCCTCTCAAATCCAACCATTTATAAATGCATTTTTACATCCAATTGATACATGTTCCAATTCTTTGATGCAGCCACACTTACCAATACCCTGATGGTTGGCATTTTGGCCATAGGTGAAAAGGTTTCTTCATAATCAACTCCTTGGGTTTGTGCAAAACCCTTAGCCTCAAGTCTAACTTTGTACCTACTTATTGATCCATCAAAATTCCTCTTGATCTTATAGATCCATCTTGAACCAATTACCTTCATAGACTCTTTCTTTGGCACTAGCTCCAATGTATCATTCTCCTTGAGTGCTTCAATCTCCTCATCCATAGCTTCCTTCCATTCTGCCTTGGTGTTTGCCTCGTCATATGATGATGGCTATTTGAGTGACAAGCCTTTTGCAAGATAAATAGAGTGCTTAGTAACTAAAGAAGTGTCATATCCAAATCTGATTGGCTTCTTGCTCTCTCTTTGTGATCTTCTGATCGCTTGGTTGGATGATTCAGGTATATCCTCCAGCTTCTTCATTTTTACTTTGCCTTTGGACTTCCATGCCTTGAATTCCTCTAGGTTGATGATGTCTTCATCATCTGATTTGATGTCTTCAATCTAGTTTGGCTCCTCCTTGGTGAGGCTTGGAAATTCCTCTTCCAAGTCATAAGGTAGTTTTACTCTCCTACATTTAGTTTCAAACCAAGAGCCATTCTCATCAAAGACAACATCTCTACTGACCATAAATCCTTTGTTGGAAGGATTGATAAACCTGTATCCTTTATGATTCAAGTCATACCCTATGAAGATGCACTTCTCTGCCTTAGGGTCTAGCTTACCGCTGATTTGAGAAGGGATATGCACATAAGCAACGCATCCAAAGATCCTGCAATGATCAAGTGAAGGTCTTCTACCATTCCATGCTTCATATGGGGTCATCCATTAAGAGATTTGGATGGCAACCTGTTTACAAGATAAGTGGCAGTAGATACACTCTCTGTCCATATATAATTAGGTAATTTTTTCTCATTTAGCATTGACCTAGCTGTTTCAACAATTAGTCTATTTCTCCTCTCTGCCGCCCAATTTTGCTCAGGGGTATATCTTGTTGTAATTTCTCTCTTGATTCCTCTATCTTGCAAGAATGCATCAAACTCATTTGAGAAGTACTCACCTCCTCCATCTAACCTTAGTCTCTTTAGACTTCTTCCTGTTTGGTTTTCAACAAGTGCAAGATACCTTTTAAAGAAACTAAATACTTCATCTTTGTGCTTCATAAAATATAAGATAGTCCACCTACTGAATACATCAATGAAAGATACATGATACCTTGATCCAAAAATTGAGGGATCCTTGATTGGTCCCCATACATCTGTATGGACAAACTCTAGGTAATCTTCATGCATGTAACCTTCCTTTGAGAAGGGTAACTTGTGAGATTTTCCAAACTGACAAGCACCACATTTATAGATCATGTGTTGCTTGGATACATTAGGTATCCCAAGCACACATTGATCTCTACACATTTTCTTTAAAGTTCTCTCACCAACATGCCCTAATCTCTTATGCCAAATTTCAAGCTTTGACAATGTTTGATCTTTTTAGCTATAAAGTGCAATATTCCTTGTATCTTCAAGTTCAAAAGTAAATAATCTACCTTTCATTTCTCCTTTGGCAATTCTCTTGAATTAATGTTGGGGATCCTCCACAAATGCTCCATGTTTGTTGAACCTGACCTGCAAACCCTTTTCCATAATCTGTCCAACATAACCCTACTCAACAATTTTTTGTTTCCATCAGAGGTTTTAACATTTCCTACCTTGATCACTAAGTGCTTGGTGTCATCCCTGTTGGTGCAAGTCAACAACCAATTGATGTTTTGGATAAAGAGTTGAAGTCAAGGGATGAAGAAAAGATAAAAAATTGAAGATTGAAGATAGAGCATGTTCAAGAAATGAAGACTTGTATACATATGTACATTAATTTGTAGTTAGCTCACTTATACCTTTTGTATAGTCATGAGCCTGTACATATATGCCTATATATACAAGTTGAAAGTCAGTACAAGTATGAGAGAGAGCATGAGATGAGAAGAATTAGAAGTTGAAAGAGCCATTAGACACTTTAGAAGTGAGGAAGAACTCTCTCATCATTTAGATGTAAAGTTTTCTGAATAGAAGAAAAAGTTGCGCTTGATATTTTCCTGTGTTCTCCTTCTGTGTTTGATCATTTCAAGAATCCTTTTGTAGACGTCTAATTCCATAGCTAATGCTTCTTTGGTTAAGATTTGAGAGCCTAATTGTAAACAAGCTGAGAGAATTATGTGTAGGAACATTTGTATGTGAAGAAGTGTTGAGTGTCTTCTGAAATAGGCACAATCGCGATGGTCAAAGAATTGATCAGTTCTCAGTGCACAGCGTAAAGTCTTGCAGAAATGATGAGTCAAAATCTAAGTTGGAAGGTAAGCCATCTATGGCTAAAAGCATTTGCTTAAATGGTTCTAGTTCGAGAGAACTGTGTGTTAGAAGTTGTAGGTGTCAAAATCGATTCTACAAGAAGACAATTTCAGACATAGGTAGATTGTTTGGATCATTTCTCAAGATCTACTGAATCTTTTGAGAAGATTCAACATGGAGAAGGTGTGACTTTAGAGGACACCTTGTTGCAATTTTTTATCAAAAGCTTTACACGTTTGATCAATCAATGAGTGAATTATGTGCAATAGACTTTTCTGAGTAGTGACTCTCCTCACAGTTAATTCAAGATTTTGATAATTTGATATTGATCCTCAGAATTGGTAAAGGTTTTGAGTTATTCTTGATATAGAGGTGCTCTAACATCAAGGATAGCTTGTTCTATTGGAGATTAACACTCTCCATCATCTGTATCAGAGCAAGAATCATCAAAATAGAAGAAAGGAGGACCCCAACTACTGTAGTCATACAGAAATCAACATTTGAAGGTTCAAAAGGTGAAAGCTTTAAGGGCTAGCTTGAGAAGGAGCCTAAAGCTATCAAGAAGATCAGAAGGAACTTCATTCAAAGTAAAGGTACACTTATTCTCATAAATTTTGAAGAATTTAATACATATGTAAAGAAAGGATGGGAGATCCTCTTTAGATAGAGAAATCAGATAGAGAAAACTATCCAGCATGGTCAATGAGGATGGAAGCTGATCTCATCAGCAAAGACCTGATAGGTTACATCACACGTGAAGAATAAAAACCACAATTTAGAGATCCTAGTGTTCCAACTAGGGATGAGCTCTTAGATTTGAATACTTGGATGAAGAAGGATACTCAAGTAAGGAGCATCATCTACATGGGAGTTAACGACTACTTGCACCTCATATTAGAGGACTTGAAAGTGCAAGTGACATATGGAATGCTTTGGAGGAGCATTTCCAAAATACTGCAAAGTCAAGGAAGGCATCCTCATGGGCAGAATTCAATACATTTAAAAAGAAAGCTTCTCAATCCATTTCTGATTATGTAACAAGGATGAACGACATTGTAGATGCATTAGGAGCAGTTGATGAAGATATTGAGGAGGGTAAATTGATGAGGCAAATTTTCACAGGTTTGACAGAAGATGAGAAATGGAAGCCATTCATTTTGTCTACTGAATTGTCACTAGATCATTTCACTCCTGATTTAAATCAGTTGCTAGGACACATGCTAACTTTTGAGCAGGATGTCAAAGGTGATGGTGATAAGAGTGCATGTCAAGCAATGTATTCAAAAGATAAGAGGAAGAATAGCAAAGGCAAGCAACAAGTAAATGAAGAAGAAGGAACAACTAGCCAAGCCAACTTCGTAAGAGGAAGAGGAGGCGGCAAAGGTAGAGGAAGAGGCGGAAGCAATAAAGATGGAGGGGACATAATATCTCTGAGTTAGATCTTTAGCATAAAAGGCTTGGACATTTCAATGAAAGAGGTATTAAGGATATGGTTAAAAATGGTTCAGTGCTTGGATTGCCTAATGTTACACGTCAACATATGACATACAGATGTGAGGCATGTCAATTAGGTAAGGCTCATAAGCAATCATATTCTAAGCATGGTTTCATGTATTCAGAGAAGCTTGAGTTGGTACACACAGATGTGTGGGGACCATCAAAGGATTTTAGTATTAATGGTTCAAGATATTATGTGATTTATGTTGATGATGCTACCAAGTGGATCACTATATATGTGATCAAAGATAAATCAGAGGTATTCAATAATTTTAAACATTATCATGTGTATGCACAAAGAATCACAGGTCAAAAGTTGAAGAGACTAAGGTCAGATGGAGGGGGAGAGTATTTTTCTAATGATTTAAGTGATTACTTATGGAATGCAAGTATAAAAAGGGAAGGTACTTGCAGGTACTCTCCTCAACAAAATGGTGTAGCAGAAAGGAGAAATAGAACTCTTGTTGATTTTGAAAGATCAATGATGAAGGAGAAAAATTGTCCAAATTATTTGTGGGCTGAGGTTGTAAATACAGCTGCATACCTAGTTAATAGGTTACCATGTAAAGCTTTGCAAGGTATGACACCATAGAAGCTTGGTGGGGTAAGAGACCTACCTTAGATCATTGCAAAGTATATTGATTAGTATCACTTCTTAAGAGAAAAGGTGATTGATAAAGAGATTGAAGTCATACATACTTCAACAAAAGATGAGATTGTAGATCATACGCTAACCAAAAGCTTGGATGGACCAAAGTTACAGAGATTCAAAGACATAGCATGAATAAAGAAGATAAAGAAAACCTCAATTGATGATTGAGGGGGAGTTTTTGGTGTAAGTCAACCACCAATTGATGTTTTGGATAAAGACTTGAAGTCAAAGGATGAAGAAAAGATCAACAATTGAAGATTGAAGATAGAGCATGTTCAGAAAATTGTATACATATGTACATTAATTTGTAGTTAGCTCACTTATACCTTTTGTATGGTCATGAGCTTGTACATATATGCCTATATATACAAGTAGAAAGTCGGGAAAAGTATGAGAGAGAGCATGAGATGAGAAGAATTAGAAGTTGAAAGAGCCATTAGAAACTTTAGAAGTGAGGAAGAACTCTCGCATCATTTAGATGTAAAGTTTTTTTAATAGAAGAAAAAGTTGTGCCCGATATTTTGCTATGTTCTCCTTCTGTGTTTGATCATTTCAAGAATCCTTTTGTAGACATTGAATTCCATAGTTAATGCTTCTATGGTTAAGATTTGAGAGCCTAATTGTAAACACGCTGAGAGAATTATGTGTAGGAACATTTGAATGTGAGGAAGTGGAGTGTCTTCTGAAACATGCGCAATCTCGATGGTCAAAGAGTTGATCAATTCAGAGTGCACAAATGGGGAGTCAAAATCTAAGTTGGAAGCTAAGCCATCTATGGCTAAAAGCATTTGCTTAAACGGCTTCTACTTTGGGAGAACTGTGTGTTAGAAGTTGTAGGTGTCAAAATCGATTCTACAAGAAGACATAGGTAGATTGTTTGGATCATTTCTCAAGATCTACTAAATCGTTTGAGAAGATTCAACTTGAAGAAGGTGCACAATCATTGGGCAACACCTTATGCAAAGTTTTATAAAAAAACTTTACACATTTGATCAATCAATGAGTGAATTATGTGCAACAGGCTTTTTTGAGTAGTGACTCTCCTCATAGTTAATTCAAGATTTTGATAATTTGATATTGATCCTCCAAATTGGTAAAGTTTTTGAGTTATTCTTGATATCGAGGTGCTCAAACATCAAGGATAGCTTGTTCTTTTGGAGATTAACACTCTCCATCAATCACCTATTTGTACGTGATGCTTACCCTTTGGTTCCTGAAGGTTAGAGAGAAGAGCTACATTGCCTGCCACATGGTTTAAGCATCTTGAGTCAATGTAGAAGAGATGCTTATCATTTATACCTGGATTTGAAGTCCTATTCATAATCAAAAGAGAATCCTCTTGCTCCTCTGCATAGTTGTTGTAGTCTTTCCTTGCTTTGTAACCTCCTTGGTAGTTGTTATTGTAGTTATTTTGTAGTTGTTATGGTACCCTTGATGATGGTTGAATCTTCCTCTTGATTGTGTATATCCACCTCTTTGAAATCCTCTACCTCTCTCATTCTTGAAGGTCATGTAACACTCATCTATTGTATGATTTGATAATCCACAAATATTACATGGTGAGGAGTTATAAGGTCTCCCCCTATCTTTCTTACCTCCTCTGCCCCTACCTCTTGAGTTTCTACCTTTCCCTGCATAGTTGGCTTGAGAGGTTGTACCTTCATAATTAATCTTCTTGCTTTTCCCTTTCTCGTTAGTCTTGTCTTTATCTGTGTATAGGGAAAAAGAGCTATTATCTCTGGATGAATCTTCATTCTTCTTGAGCTTGGCTTCATTGGTGAAGAGTTGCCCCATGAGTGTGGTTAGATCTGGAATGTGCATGTCCATGTACAAGTCCATGGCAGTTGTGAAGCTCTCCAATTTGTCATCTACCTTAATGCCAATGATCACTTGTCTCACAATTTGCTCCTCTTCAATCTCGTCTCCTATGCTTGCCAATTGATGAGCTACATCCTTGACTTTGGTCACATACTTTGAGATGCCTTGCTTGGGTTGCTTTCTCTGAGTGGTAAAATCAATCCACGATTGGTTCTTCCTAGCCCTTGTGTTGGAAGAGAAGTATGAAGACAATGTTTCCCAAGTCTCTTGGGATGTCTTATAGTTCCTAATGTGTGGAAGAAGAAAATCAGAGATTGAGTTAAGTAAGTATGACCTTGCTAATGCATCTTTGGCACACCATGAATTGAGACTTTCATGCTCCTCTCTTATAGGTTGTCCTTTGCTTCTGAAAATGGGCATCTCCTCATCTCTTGAGATGTATCCATAGAGAATCCTTCCTTCCAAGTATGTCTTCATCCTCAAGGACCATGCTTGGTAGTTCTTCCTATCCAATTTATCAATGAAAGAAAGGAAACCATCTCTGATTTTAACTTAGATTTGCTCTGATACCATTTTCGGAAAGATGGATGGACACTCCAAAACCTGAGTTGGTACTGCTAATCCCTGCTTGGTACCAGCCCTCTTTAGCTTCAGAGTTGTGTTTTAGGCCCTCTTAGATTTCCAATGACACTAAACAAGTGCCTATGTACTTTGGAAAGGATGTAAGTAATGTTTGATACAAAACAGACTACTTCCAAATTCAAGTATCAATGAAAACCTTCCATTTCTGTTCAGCCAACTGCCGCTTGTTAAGCTGAGTGCTTCCAATACAGTCAAAAATAGAAACTTTCCTTTTGGAGATATCGAATTAGCTTAATTCGCTAATGATTCCAAGTGGAAGCACTTAAAATGATTTACTATACATAGAGCAATCAATTTAGAAAGTATAGCATTACCCCCGATTTTTTAAGACCTCTACAGAGTTTGACCAGTGACCACCTCGACGCACTTTTCTCCGAATCCACTAAATACAATGTCTTCAAAATGTGCCAGCATATAGAAGTCCAACAAGCTATAGAACATTGAAAATGGGGGAGAAATGACTGAGATATGAGCAATACAAAATGACTTTGTTGAGTGACTATGACAGAGAGATCAACTGATAAAATGAATGATCTATTGTATATGAAACAATGTTGTACATGATCATTGGCATGATGATCAATGGCCAATGATAGATAAAGATGTAGGCTATGATGTGAGCCTTACTCCCTTACAATGTGATCAACAAAACTCGGGATTGTAGTGATCTCTACCGCGAGTCTTTTACATTCATCTTTTATAGATGTTCCATTCAAAATTTGAATTTTAATTCAATTTTTGCTCTCACTAAAAAGTGTTCCCCTAATCTAGGAGATATTCTCTCCAAATGAAGTCGTAACTTTTCTATCTAAAAAACTGCATGAGTTTAGTGGTAGCTACAAATATTCCTCTTAGTCAAATAGAATTTTACAAATGGTAAAAGGTAAAGAAGCCATAGCAATGGTTCTCATGGGACTTCAACCATTCCACATAGGATCTTCTCATGCCTTGCCAAGTGTGTAGGCTTGGCACTTGCACCAACAAAACTACCCTGAGGAGTCTGATAAAACTATAGTAGACTTCACGATGCTTATACTGGCAGACCTAAATCTGTATATAGCTTTGGCACAAAAAGAGAAAATAGCCTACAAAAGTGCTATGATAATGCATTCAGAGGCCAAAACGAGCTCAAATCGTGATTTCTTTCCCAAACAACAAAGCTGTTTTGATCTCCTAATCACCTTGAGTATGCTCACCAAATTTTCTGTGATTCTCAGATGGTGATCAAAGGGGTGTCGACGATGCCCTAGATGAAGCGGCGACCTGGTCTGATATCAATTGTTGGACTACAAGCTCTACGCAAGCACGCAAAGAGCACAAGGAAGAAGAAGAAGCTTGGTGCATAACACACAAAACTAAATGTATTACCACTAGAATGTACAAAGGTAAATAACCCGTTACGGTAGTAGGCATGTATACAAACCAGGGGAAAAAAACCTCCTAAAGAGGGAAAATGTGTCCGGTAGTCCTAGAGTGTTCATACACATCGCTAACTAAATATATCAACACTTTTGGAAAGGAGGAATGTTGCATTTTGCCCAAAATACAATGTTCATAGACATGTTTACTAGGTACCTCAAGTTTGGGCAAAGAGGACACCATTTCAGACTTCTATAGGCGTAGCAAACTAGCAAAATGTAGATGAACAAAGTCTGCATACCAAAGCTTTGCATCTGATATAGCTTGAGAATCTTGAACTACACATGCTGAAACATTCA
This sequence comes from Ceratopteris richardii, assembly GCA_020310875.1. Classification (NCBI taxonomy): domain Eukaryota; kingdom Viridiplantae; phylum Streptophyta; class Polypodiopsida; order Polypodiales; family Pteridaceae; genus Ceratopteris; species Ceratopteris richardii. Next base: position 16,294,547 of record CM035424.1, on the reverse strand, counting down.
AAGATTTTGCATAAGGTATGAGCTTATGCATCCTACAACATAAAATGCTAGGAGCAATAATGATGTCACCATTGACAGATCATGAACTATACATCTATCATCCACAAATTTCACAACAAAGCCAATCTTGGCTAATGTTGAAAATGAAAATAGATTTTTTCTTGATCCCTCGCACAAAAAAAGCATCTCACAATGTAAAAGAACTACCATTAGAAGTAGTCAGAATGCTCTTACCAACTCCCATGATAGGATAAAAGGAGTTGTTGGTGCATGTGATAGTATTTCGTGTAGGGGCAGGCTCAAGTGAAGTGAAGAAACCACAATGTGAGGTAATATGTTTGGTTGCCCCACTATCAAAGTACCTAACATCTGAGTCTATTGCAAACATACATTGTTCATGAGAAGATTCTTCATAACTGCAAACAATAGTAAATGCCCATTCTTCATTCTGCAGGAGATTTGGAGACTCTGATTTGGGTGTAGAGGCCTCTAAAACAAAGCCTCTTTTCGTTTTGCCTTTTTTGCATCTAGTTTGGACACGTCTTTATGGCATGATCATTTTCTTTATAGTATTTGCAAAACCATTTTGACTTTTCTATTTTCTTCTCATCTTTTTCATCCTTCTTTGACTCTGTAGAATTAGCAAATTTTTTCTTACTATTAGATGAGCTCCATTTACCTTTGCCCTTCTTACTAGCCAGGAAAGCTTGATCTACAACATAGATAATGGATGTGTTCTACCTAGAATGATCTTCTTGCAATAGAACTGAGACTAACTCCATAAATGTGAAGGCATTTGGATTGCCTTTCATCATCAATCGAAGCGTAGATGCAAAACTCTAATATGAATCTAGAAGACCATTTAGAACATTATACACAAGTGAACTATCTTGCAAGAATTCATTAGCATAAATCAACTACTCCTTCAGATCTTTGATCTTTTTCAAAAACGTGTACATGGAATCTCCTTTATTCATCCATTGGATCTTCAATTGTTTTTTGAGGTAAGCAACACGAGCATCATTCCATGCCTAGTATAAAGTGATAAGTGTATTACAAGCATCCATTTCTATTTCGCAAGAGCGAATGTGAGGAATAATGGCACTTTTGACAAAAAAGACTATGAATGTATGTGCCTAAGTATCTCTATCATCCCAATGAAGTTGCTCTACAGTAAGTGCATCAAGAACCGCAGCACGAACAGGAACTTGAAGATTACCATCTTCAACGCTATCTACATCACCTTTAGTAACTATATTTGCAGTTGAAATTTTCAACACCCTACACAATATCCCATAGTCTTTTTGCAACCAATAGATGACGCATCATATATGCCCATAATGGGTAATTGGTATCATGCAACTTATACACAACAACCAACATACAGAATACATCACTCCTTTCAGCCATCTCCACTGGTTAAAATACCTTGATGCAAAAAAAATACTATATCTCAAAAAGTTAAATTGAACTACCTTGTTGATTTTTGCTAAAGCTATATCAAACTTTGAGGTGCTTATATTGGCAAACCAAAACTTCTACATATGTTTGGCACAAAAAGACAAAATTTCTTTCATAAGCACTATGATACGAGTATGCTCACCAATTTTTTTGTGATTTTGAGGTTGTGATTGGAGGGGTTTTGAAGATGCCATAGATGAAGTGTGACCTGCTCTGGTACCAATTGTTGGATTTTGAGGTGTGCAGAAGCATGCAAACAACAAAGAAAGAAGAAGAAGAAGCTTAGAGCACAACACACAATACTGAATGTATTACCAAGAAAATGTACAAAGATAAGATACCCATTAGAAATATAGGCGTATATACAAGCCGAGAGAAAAAAACCTCCTAAAGAGGGAAAAGATGACCCAATCCTACTAGTGTGTTCATACACATCACAATCAAAATATATCAACAAAATATTCTTACAAAAAAGTTGATGTATCAGTCTCAATCTTTGCCTCAAGTTTCAAGCTATTATTTCATGGATCTTGTATCAAGAAGACTACCTAATGAATCAATTTCAAAGTGGCTCAAACATGAAGTTAATTATCTCTAACTATCCATGCTTCAAGGAATAACCTTGGATTGTGTTATTAGTCATGCATTTTAATGTAGAAAGCAAATTCCAAGAGCTATAAGTGTCATAATCAAAATAAAGTACTTGAAGGATTTGAACCAACAATCTTTGGAGTAGAATAAATCATTACAAATTATATGAATCATACACATTATAAAGATAAAAATAAGGTAAAGGGCAATACAAAGTTTAGGTTTAATCAAGGAGGTGCACTTACTCAAGTTTATCCATCAAAGATATTGGGAACACCACATTTTACCAATACAAGCTCGAAGGATGTATCTTGAACCTAATGAAGCTCAAGATAGAAAACAAAACTACGTTTTATGGAACTCATCTCTTGAGGATAAGGTTATGTCATGGACACTCAAGAAACCATCTTGAGTTCATCTTAGGTCTATGAGAGTTTTCCATATCTTAGCATGGGTGAAGTTTTGAAAATTTCAAATAGAACCCATTGAGTTGGATACCATCAAGGTTAGACGACTTACACCAAAGGGAAGAAAACATAAAAAAAACAATGGTATATGATTATATTTTGGATATCACGATCATATGATATTCAAATTTTCGTAAGAAGAAGAAAAGAGCTTGTATTCAAGTCTTCCTCAATCACCATACAGAATCAATAGAATCATCAACATACTCAAAAAAAGGAATAGAACTCACCATGAAATACATGCACATGTTTTTGCACATAGATATGCCATAAATCGGTTCAAGGTTCATCATGGTTATTAATCATCATCATCATGTTCAAGTGCCATATATCCCTAAATCTACAAAGAATACACGATACAAAGATTCTTTCTACAAGTTCTAAAGCGAACTAATCAAGACCTATGAACTCCACAAGAAGAATCCAATGAAGCACAAGCTAGAGAACTCAGCCACTCCTCTAGGAAATCCTCACTTTAGGGGTAGACAATGCAATGGAGAAACATGAGCAAACCTTCACCAAGCCTATATTATATATGGAGTTTATCATATCTCATAGTTGGTTCAACATCCTGAGAAATTAATGTTACCATCTGTTACACGGTTTATCGTTTAATCGTTACTCTACTTCCGACTCAAACACTTCAAGTTCAACCGGTTCCAAATCTTCCTAACCGCAATCGTTCTCTTAGCCACGTGGGTCCTTGGGAGTGGTAGGGGTCTGTTAGACAGAGGCCCTGTACTATTTTCCCAATTTAACACATAATCTTAATGTCATCCCGTCCTTAGCTCAGTGTCCATCCCTGAACAACGGAAGACTGTTCAGTGTATTGGAATTAGAACTTCAGGACAGAGGGTAGCAATCCGGTTACTTAATTTATGCGCAAAATATACTTCAATAACAATGTCACCTCATCCGTACTTCGTCAGGGCAGATAGGTATACCAACCAGACATTATATCTTAAAGTTACGCGGACTCGAACAATCAATTTCCTCGTAATAAACGGTTAACCATAAACCAACGATGTCCTACTCACATTCAGACCATTACAACTACTAGTCTTCCCGTAGTTGGAATAAACCGCAAATATAGGCTACAGTATCGATTTTGGTCGCTTACAGAAACGTTACAGACAATTAGTTCGGGATTACTCTTCGCGCTACCTACTTCGCCGAAGAACTGCCAATAACATACCGCACTTGATCACGCTCAGAGACACACTCACTCATCACCGAACAGACTCGCAACACAATACAACTGATTCGTCATTCTGTACTAAGGTGAGAATAATCGACGAGCCGGAGTACAGACGGAACAGAACAAAGCAGAACTTATCCTTCCAACAACATATACACGCACACAATGCGTTACAGCACTCTCCAACAAGACTTAATCAAGCAACACACTGCAATTCCCACAAAACGGGCTGCTGCCGCTCTTTTTCTCATTGCCTTAAATAGAGGATTTTTTACAAGGGTGCGCACTTCTACAGTTACCTCCGCGTTTCCTGAAAGATTCTTTTTTTCATTTAAGCTCCCTGTCCTCGTACTTTTGTCCTTGTTCGGCGGCCGTCCAGCACTTTTACATTTAAGGCACCTGTCCGGGTTCATTTGTCCTGGTTCGACGGCCCTCTAACACTGGCACGCACGGTGGACTCGAACCCGCAGGTGCATTACTGACTTCAACATCCTTTTGCGTTGCCTGTAGGCCTATTCCAGAGTTTGGCTCCCGAATCATTTCTGACCGTACTTGTTCAAGTGGAGGAACAAGTATAGCCAACCATCTCCTGCGAAAAAGTATCCAAATATTTTGAACACGACTATCCAATTGCTGTTTTAATAAGTCTATGTCCACATTTGTCATTAATGTGGCATTCAGTTCTACGCCCTCATCTTTTAATATCTGTCTTTCGATTCCTGCAAAACCTGTATTCTTGACTGCAAAATTTCATTTTCGGCTTGCAGGTTAGCATTCAGGGTAGAAAAGCTTGACATTTCGGCTTGAATCTGTGTTTGGATAGTTTGCTGCCACTGATTAAATTCTTGAAAACACTTTCTTGCGCTGATCAATTCTGCCGTTAGTTGCCGGTTGTTACTCTGTAACGCCTGTAGTAAAGCTTCTTTGTCGTCCAATTCCTTTTGCATCTGTGTCATTCTATCTAGTAATGAATTGGACTTAGTCATCGTAGCGAATAGTAATTCGTTTTTGTGCTGAAGCGCTTGTTCTTGTTGCCGCAAATATTGAGAAACCTCTTGTAGTTTGTTTTGCATCCCTTTCACAAAATCGGGTTGGAGATCGTCCGGTAATTGCTCTGGACTGGTAGTTGGCAAGTTGTCTGCCATCCTTCGTTTAACTGACAGCCAAAACGGCGTCCCTACGGTCTGGTTCTGTGCGCTAGTACCTGTGTGGAAGAAATGTGCAGACGAGGTGGAGACTTGGTCTGCTTCCTCAGGCTCTGTTTGGTGTCCTGTGTCTATCCTATCATGTTCACCGGAATAAAAATGGGGGGACCAGTGTAGCTTCTCATCCTTCACTGATTGGACAAAATTAAATATAGCAGCTAAATAGGCTGCTAGTCTGCTGTTGGTGTGGGATCTTCGCTTATCCCCGACAATGATTTGTGTGTAGAGGTGGTTATATAGCCAGTGTGTCCAGCTAACCCGACCTCCTCCTTTGGCATGTACTAATGGTGAAAAATTTTCTCTCGACATTAAATCGAATTTATCTAGGAAACAGAGCTTCTCTAAGTACCACTTAAATTGTTCTCGACGCTGATATGTGGCATTTTTCAACATGTAATACCGTCTGGGGCCTTCACAGTCGCCAAATTCATTTCTCAAATCTTCATTCGAACATTTAGGATATCGGGCATCGTCATACAGTGGCAGTTTAAATATAGCTGAGACTAACTGTGGTGAAAATTGTACCTGATTTAGAATGAAGCCTTTTGTTTGTCGCATGCTATATAATTGATTCTCTGCATCGTCATTAGCGATCCACTGCTCCCATGGTAATTGAGCAAACTAGAGGAGTCCTATCCTCCGTAGCCAGTTCTCATTCCTTCTCGAATGGATGTCAAGCTCGATTTTAAATTCGGTGGAAAATTTATGATGAATATTTACTGATGCAGAAGTTACTGAGTCATCTGCATTATCCTATAGGGTAGTATCTGTTGTCCTCACAACATGGTTCTGTGTATTGGCGCGCTTCCTGAGTTGCCATCTGAGTATGTCGGATTCAGACATGCTTGTAAGGGTTGCCGAGAAGAATATGCTGGAAGTTTCTAACTAGCGCTGAAGCTCAAAGAATACTGTAGTAAAGAATGCTATGCTATGCATACGCATTTTATAAGCACCAGGGCTTGAACTGCCATTTGCTGGAATGATTGTATTTCAGTAGGACATGACTCTTCCTTCCCCTTATCAAAATTGTATCATGAGTAAGAATCATTATGCAGCGTGTTATTCCGTAGATCGATGCTAGACTGAACAAGACTTTACATGTGCGAAAAATATCAGAAAACAAAACTTGGTTATCATACTCATTTCAAATCCATCGTTACATTATGAATTCGCATGGTCGAATTTTACTTATTCTTCTATGAGGCCTTCGAGATACATATTCCTGGCTGATCTAAATGTGCGAGCTATTTTTTTCTTAAGGGTTTCTAATAATTGTTTTAGGGTGTCAGGTTCTAAGACCTGCGCATCTATTCTGACGGAGCTAAGCGCGATTGCTTCGGTAAGCAAGTTTTCGGCCTGGGTCTGCAAAAAGGCCTCCTGTAAATAGAAATCATTGGATAATGCGGCGTCCCTGGATGTCTTCATTTCGGTGACTTTCCGCTGCATCTCTGTGACTCGATCCCTTTGATTTCGCAGTTGGTTATCGAGGCGCTCGAATTGTTGGTTCTGAAATTCAATCGTTCGGGAATATGCATCTCGTTCCCTTCGAGCTTCTGCCAGATCTTTTTGGTGTTTTGCTTCCCTGGTTAATTGTCGTCTCAGCATTCTGTTTACGTCGTCCAAACATTCCTGAGCTCTGCGTAGCTCGTCTTGGACTTGCGCTGCTTCTCGCTGTTGGTCTTGACTCTTTTGGATTGTTTCCTGCAACTGGGCCTTTGTTTGTTCGACCATTTCTTCGAGGGATGAACTGATATCTTCTTTTTCTTGGAGGGCGGTCTTGAGTTCCCGGATTTCTTCGTGTGTTTCGTGTAATAGCTGGTCTTTGGCGGAAAGCTGCTCCAATGCCACATCTCTCTGCTGTACCAAAGCCTGTTGTTCCGAAAACTGGGCTTGGAGGTCAGCTAGTTGTGTCTGTAATTGATGATTCTCCGCTCTTATGGCGTCGACTTCTTCTTGGAGTGGGGTGATGTTGGCTTCCAGGAGGTCTACCTTGTGCTGCAGGTCGTGCCTAATGGTATTTGCAACCTCAGTCATTTGTACCGGAAGTTGTTGTGAGAGGGCGATGAGTAGTTGGCCCATGTTGGCCAGTTCGGAAAAGATCGGAGTAGAGGAAAGGAGGAGTGGGTGTGGTGGTGGTGTAGAGGTTTGGGTATGGATTTGGGGGGATGTCGGGGGTGAATAATTGGGGGAGGATGAAGAAGATTCGGAAATTGGCGGCGGGAGAGGGTTGACTGGTGGGGATTTAGGGCGAGGGGATGTAGGGTGGGTTACCTGATGGGTGGGTTGGCTTTCACCTGTAATGTGGGCGATGGTGGATTCTACGGCCTTGAGTAGGGTGTTGAGCGCGCTGTCGATCACGTGTTGTTCATCTTCTCGTCGAGTTGATGCTTCTTCGGTTGAGACGGGTTTTGTTTCTGTGTGCTTCTGCTGGTTGTGGTGGTCGGCCAATGAATCGTTGTGTATGGAAGTGGCGGTGTCGTGGAAGGTCTCTTCTTGGTCTGCGTTTCGGGTGTCCTGATTCTGTCTGGCGGATCCTTGTGCTTCGCTTTCTGAAGAGCTGATCCGAATTCTCTTATTGCGGAAAAGTTGGTTGATCTCCTCATCTTCTTCTTCTTCTTCGTCGAGAGGTTGAACTGATTCTTCATGCCTAAGAATGGGACCTTGGGGTGGTGGTTGTGCGGCAAGGATGGCGGGGAAAAGGAATGAGATGATGTGGGGAAGGCGAGAGCGCGGGGTGGTACCCTTTTGGAGTTGCTTCACGATGGCTACACATTCTTTATGGATTCTGAGGAAGAAGTATGATGCAAAGTTGACGGGTTCCTGGACAGCTAACTCTAAAGCAAAATAAAATGGTCGTGAGATGCCGTAAGTGCGTTTTTGCGGGTTAAGTATGGCGACTAAGAATTGCAGAGCGGATCGTTCGGGTTCGGGGCAGCAGAGAATGCCGTATTCGTTCGACGAGGAGCGGGGGTATATTTCATTCATGCGGGCAATGGGAATACTCGGGCCATTTTCACGGCCTTGCGGGTTGAGGCGATAGGCTTCAGCGAAGGTTTGGAAGGTGATGACTGTTCGCGAAGGGAGTGAGAGGAAAACCCATTGGCGTTCGGTGGCGGGGGACTGAGCAATGGCAGTGATGATCTGTGTGAAGAAAGGATGGGCTTCCACCGAGTGCCAGGGCAACTCAGCAAAGTTAGCCAACCCTCTGCAACGTAGGTATTCGCCTACCTCGGTAGGGATACCATCGCGGAAGGCTGCATAGTTGGCTATTGCTTCCATGGCAGTTACTGAGGTAGATGATGAGCACGGATGCAGAATGCACGAGGGCTCAGAATACTAGCATGCAACACTATAGCTTATTTCGGCGTCGTCGACAGAGCTTAAATAGAAACACTACGGTGGAGGTGGAATATCATTGTGCGGTGCGGGAATAGTACTGGTTTTCATGCAGGTGTGCGTACTCGAGTGACTGTCAAGAGGGCGGCTGGTTATATCAAGATCGTACAAAACGCGGCTATTTATAAAAAGCAAAAAAGAAGGAAAAGTTTAAACAAAACGCGGTCCATCGTCGAAAACTTAATGCGGGCTAGTGGTGTGATGATATGGCCGTAACTTCGACCCATTAATTACCTTGGGGAGTGGATTTCCAGTCAACGTAGTCAACCGAAAAGTTGCCGGACCGACTTGTTCTGAGATCTTAAAGGGACCGAACCAGCGTAGTTTGAACTTTCCTGCTACTCTATTGGATTTTGCGTTATAGAAGAGTACAAGCTGACCTACCGAAAAGTTTGGGGTCTTCAAATATCGATCGTGTGTCTTGGCTTGCCTTAGTTGTACTTCGCGCATGGTTAAAAAGTTGAGCCATTGGTGCTCATCAAGTTCCCTGAGTGCGTCCATTCGTGCTGTCAGCGACTCTTCTGGAAGCATTTTCTGGGTGATTGCTACACGCAGGCTTGGGATAACTATTTCCATGGGTGCTATTGCTTCTAAACCATAAGCTAGTTTGAAAGGTGTCAAACCTGTTGTTACCTTATATGTAGTTCGGTATGCCCATAATACTGCAGGTAGTAGTTGATCCCATCTTTCCGGTGCTTCCATGATCAGTTTCCGGAGGATATTCAATAGTGACTTGTTTGTACTTTCGGCCAGACCATTGGCGCGAGGGTAATATGGAGAGCTAAGTTTATGTGTCACCTCGAATGATTTGGTTAGTACCTTCATTACTTGATTTACGAAGTGAGTACCTTGATCTGTCACCAATTCGAGAGGTAAGCCAAATCGTGGGAAGACATCATTTAACAGACATTTCGCTACTACAACTGCTGTAGCAGACCGTAAAGCCCAGGCTTCTGCCCATCTCGTTGCATAGTCTGTACAAGTTAGTATGTATCTGTTGTTACTGAAGACTGCTGGAGGTGTGATTGGACCGATAAAATCTAATCCCCATTTCTGAAATGGTTCGAGTGGCATAATAGGCTGCAAGGGAAAGAAGTGTCGTTGCAGTGGTTGTCCAGACCTTTGACAGTTATCACAGTTTTTGACGAATTGGGCCACATTTCGGTACATAGTAGGCCAGCAGAGACCTCCTTGCAGAATTTTCCGGTGAGTTAGATCTGTGGCAAAGTGACCACCAGTAGGGGTTGAATGAGCCATCGTGATGACCGAGTTAATTTCGTGTGGAGGAACACATCAAAGTAAGATTCCGGTGTGATCTACATAATACAGTTCTCCTGCCACTAGCCGGAATCGGTGGCTAAAGACTGCCAATTTCCTTCAAACTGCCTTGGTAGTCTCAGATGGAAAGCATCCTTCGGTGAGAAAAGTTAAAATCTGATCATAATATGTAGGTGTTGCTTGTAATTCGGCAGTCTCATCGGTCAGTGGCTCAGAACTATAAATTGCTGGAGTCGTGTCATCTATGCCTATCGGAGCTTCACCAGAATCTAGGCGAGATAAGAAATCTGCTAAGGCATGTGCATTTTCGGGTCAGTGAATGACTTCATAATCAAATTCTTGCAAGAGTAGCACCCATCGGGCTAATCGTCCGCCTAGATGTTGTTGTCTCACTAGATAGACAAGGGCAGCATGATCCACTTGAAAGGTAAATTTCCGGCCTAATAAATAATGTCTGAACTTTTTGATGGAGTAAATTAATCCTAGACATTCTCTTTCAGTGGTAGAATAGTTCTTTTCTGCCGGTGCAAGCCTTCTGCTGGCGTAATAGACAGGGCGAAACCACTTATGTGTTTGCTGCATCAGAATACTGCCGATCGCAATATCTGAGGCGTCGACAAAAACATGGAACGGATTGTCCCAGTCCGGTGGTTGTAGGATTGGTGCCTGCGTCAATAGATACTTGAGTCGATCAAATGTAGTTTGGCATTCTTGAGTCCATTCGAACTGTCGTGGAGTTTTGGTGATTAGTCTATTCAAAGGTACAGCCAGATGAGCAAGCCACCGTAAGTGTCTGCCGTGCCACCGTACTTGACCCATAAAACGCATTACTTCTTTCGGAGTGGCGGGTACTGGGGCTTCTAAAATTGCCGAAATCTTATCTGGGTCTACTCGGATACCTTGGGCAGATACAATATGACCAAGTAATTTGCCACATGAAACAGCAAACACAGATTTGCTTGGGTTAAGGCAGAGTCGGTAATCTCGACACTTTTGGAAACAGCATCATAGATGAAGCAAATGTGCCATCATTTTTCCAAAAATTGAGAAATCAGCGAGATATACTTGCATAAACGAATTGAGATAAGGAGAGAAAATCTCCTGCATACATCGCTGAAAGGTGCTTGGTGCATTCTAACCTGATTGTAACCGCTGTATCCGTCTAAGAATGAATACATTTTGTGGCCTGCTACCCTATCAAGCATGGTATCCAGAAAGGGGATCGGGAAAGGATCTGGTACTGTTGCTGCGTTTAATTTCCTGTAGTCTACACAGATTCGTAATTGCTTATTTTTCTTTGGCACGATCACAATTGGTGAAATCCATTCAGCATGTTCTACTGGTACGATGAATCCAACCTGTAATAATCTGTCAAGTTCGGCTTTTACCTGAGATGCATATTGGGATTCATCCGATAGCTGGGCTGCCTATTCGGTTTAGCTTCAGGCTTCAGCATGACTCGGTGCTGATATATGCGCGGATCTAATCCTTTCATATCTTTGTAATCCCAGGCAAAGACGTCTGAGAATTCGCGAAGTAGTCGAATCAGATCAGCTTTAAATAATTCCGGTAAGTTTTGCCTTATCTTTACAGGTCGTGGATGATCTTCGTCTCCTAGATTGTACGAGGTCAACTGGTCTTCGGAGACATAAAACTGTTGCGGTCTCTCTGTGTCGTCTGTCGACCGGAATAGTGAATGTAATTCATTGTCATGTGTTGGCACCCTATCTTCTTGCTTGGTTTCTTGGGTGATTGGTGTAACTGCACATACTGAAGTACTCCAGTTATCTATTACGGACTGTAGATCAACAGTCCCTAAGGTCATTAAGTCAGCGTTACTCTTCAGAAATTCCTCTTCTTCATCATCTGATAGTCCATCTAACATGTGGATAGGTTCAGCAAAATATGGTCTGGCGTTGTCGCGTAGTTCGTGACAAGGAGAGAGAAGACACATAATAGATCATCGATACCTTTTTTTTGGGATCAACAATAATGCTAATGTTTATGTGACTTGTAATTCTGAAATCTTGTCAAAGTAAACAGATTCATTCAGCCAAAGAGAGTGTTTCACAAAAGCAAGAGTTGACGCTATTTAGACAAGGTGCGAAACTCTAATTGATTACCTACGTTTTCCTTTGTGATTAAAGAAAGACTTAGAACCTTGTGCATCTTGTTAGAGAACTTAGAATGACAGTAAAATCGATATAGAGTATTAAGCGGATGAAATAAAAGCACGATACAAATCGATGTTCGTAGTGTGAAAGAAGAATTAAAGTAAAGTCCAATGACAATCAGACTTGACTGTATCTAGCGTCATTAGTAAATGAGTTCTCATTCCGCATGTCCGGTGTCTTTCAGATTTTATACATATATGAAGTTGATCGAATTGATATCAATTGAAAATCAGAAAAATTATGGTTCATGGACAGCGCTTCTATCAACAGAAACAATGGCTTCATATAACGGTGGTTGCAATTAGATGCAGAGCCTTTTGCATGAAGGATTGAACAAAAGAAAGACAACGATTAAATATAGAAGATCGATGACGATGCAAATAAATAACTCTTCGCATCAGTACGAAAGAATGTTTTTTAGATGAACAGAAATATTGTGATGATTTTACAAATTTCAATATAGATTGTGATCAACGACGCTGCTTAGAGCCAATGTTAACGCTGCTGAGGAGTAAATATACTTATAACAGATTAGTAGGTGATGCACTGCGAATGAAACAAAATAGAAAAAGAAAGGAGCGCTTACACCTTCAATCATCCTATACATCATCATGTCAGCAATAAAGAATTTCTGCTCTTTTTGTCATCAACGCTTGCTGGGATCTTTCCGTTGATTTGTTGTCAGAAGTTAATATTCTTCTTCATATTATTGTCATTATCCGTCAGCAGCACTTCTGCATCAGTTGATCGATCTTCAACGCCACCAATTCAGCATTAGAAATTCTCTGATCATCAGCAAGTTTACTGTCTGGAGAACTTTCGTCTCTTATCTATTGTATAAGAAATCAAGGTACTAGCTCAGTGCGGAGAACAGAAGCCCCTTTTCCTTCAAAATACATCATCGTCAGATCTCGTCGTCAGATCATAGACTTTCCTAGAATTCGCAAACGAAAATCATCATTCTCTGAATGCTGTCTATAGCAGATAATCACCATCAGCATCACCATGTTTCATCAGCGTCGCGCTTCGCCATGTCTAATGACTACCACCATATAATTTACCGACAGTCCTAAGCCACCATCAGAAGAAAATCCCATCCATGAATTGCCTCTTGCGGGCACAGAAGACAGATGATGTCGGACGTAACAGCCTCCCAATCAAAGTCATCCTTCGTTCCATAAATCTGCCCTCAGATCAGTTTGCATGAAATTGGCCTTTAAACTTCTGCGCGGCTTCCAGATCAGATTTCCTCATGACTTGTATCGAAAGCTCCTTCGTCGTCATTAACAGCAGCAAAATTTTGATGTGAGAGAAGACTCTTGTCGTCGCATCCTCCATGTCAGAATCTCGAATGTTGCTGCCCGACAATAGCCTGAAGTTGCCTTCTTCCTTACAAGAATTTGTCCTTCTTTTTCCTTTGACAGAACTCCTCAACTTGTTCTGGAGCCGCTGACTCCTTTTCTGCATATGCCGCCCCTTAGCTCCCAGACCTGCCTCCTCTCTCTGAGATGTTCTGCCACCGATTCTCTGTCATCCCTCGTCACCCATGCTGCCTGAAAAAATCCCCCCGATGTGACTCGAGGCCTTTCATTGGCATTTTTCCCCTTTGAAGTGACACGTTAACACCTTCTTTTCTGAGCGTGTGCCGATGTGCCATCCCTCCTACAGCTACAATAACATATTCACCATTTCGTATTGCCTCTTTTTCAATCTCTGTCACATGTGATGGACCTTGTTTCGAAACTGGAAATCAAAAACCCATATGAAAACAAAAATAATGTTGTTCTTTGATGTGCACTATGCTCTTTCCTTTGAGATTTTCCATGCCCTTAAATTGTAAGCTTGGATTTCAGATCGCGACCACATCCACCCCCTCTGAACCTGTGCATCCTCCGGATGCACCACCATCGATTTCGGTATCTGTAAGTCTTCAAGAATCCAAATGTGAGTGAAATCAAGTGCATGGATTAAAACAAATGTCCCTATGCACGGCCATGTAATGAGCCCTACATATGCATACTCTAAGTGCATAAAAAAAACAGCATGGTGCAAATAGGGGAGGTATCAGGCATTCGGTGTTGAGGATTTACACTCAATTTTTATTATGGATATACAATTCAATACAAGTGCAATCACTCGTGCAACTATGGGTTTTAAACAAAATATTACTCGTGCTCTTTACATTTCATTTATGCATGTGTTAGGTGCATGAGGGGAAACAAAAATGGTGCAAAAAATCAAGGTTTTATGGTATCTAAGCAACGCTCACATCACCCACAACTCCACTCTCTTACAGATGCAATCACTCTCCCTTACTCAGAATTATTCTCTCTTATCACACAAAACTTGCTTTATTATTTTTCAATGATATTTACCTATCTAATTGTGCAGATGGACGTGCTTCTACGGAATTTCAAAGATGTGTTTCTATATCTTTTTTTTTATGCATATTTGGCATGCAATGCATCTCAAAGATGGTGCAAAGAAAAGATCAGGGTTAAAGCACGATAGCTAATGAAAAAGATTTTCACGACTTTGTTCTTGAGTCATCATCTCCGTTGGCTTCGCTTGATCATTCCTGCACTCATAGAAACTAAACAAATCATGAGAAACATCAAATCATATGACACAATATGTACATGCAATCCATGAAAGAACTTCGGGAAACCATTTGCAGTAAACCATAAAGATGTAATTTGAAAGTGGTTGCCTCCTGCACAATCCATCAAACTCCTAGATCTCCAATTAGCTCCATATCAACACCTGTTCTCAAAACTGTATAAGAGAAATTAGTAGCATCACATTCAAGAATCACATTTTAAAAAAAAATTATAAAAAAAAAAAAAAAAAAAACTTCATTCATTTGAACATTAAAATATCTATTTGATTTATTTTGACTTCAAACCACTCATCCAACATGCATTCATTACCATAGGTGTTCCCACTTTAATTTCTTGCATTTTTAGTTTTATTTGGTTTCTTCTATCTATCTTAAGATTAAAGCAAAAAACACAAGTTATATACATTTTTATTTACAAATTTCCTTTTGGTATTATTAATTCTCATTTATTAGGGTTTTTCCCTTCAGACCCATCTCCCTTGATATATGGTCACCAAAGAAACTGTGCTTCTTAAGAAGCCACCTTTGGATCGCATCAATCCGTGAATCATTTTTAAAAAGATTAGATATGTGGACAAGCCATTTCATTTGCTCGTCCATTCCTTGTAGGCTCGACCGGCATACATAGCTCTTAGAAAATTCAAACATCCATGTTTCAATCGTTTGGGCATAGTCTCCTTTATTCATGATCCTCTCATGTGAGGTTACTCTCGATGAGTCAAACACACATGAATATAGAGTGTTGATTTTTAATATGCTTAAATCATCTTTAAAAATTCCGTGCAAGCATGGATTTTGATTCATTTCATGCTTGGGATCATTTGAGGAAATATCTTCAATTGCATCATTTCGAATATGTTCTTCATCTTCATCGAAATAAACGTATTGATTAGATTCATTCAATTCCTTCATCAAGTAGAAGTGAACATCATGCTCGGATGATAATACATAATCATTTTTGTCTTCCAATCTATCATGATTCCTTTCTACTTGAGTCCCATTAATTATGGTATCTGCTTCTTGTTCTAGTCTTTCCAGGAACTCTTCATCATTGTCTTTGTTATGTTCCCAGAATATTTCTCCCTCAATGTGAATGGAATCCATATCCTCATAATCAAGAAAATCTTGATCTTAAATTTCTTTATCCAAAATGTCATCACAGGATTCTACATCCATCTCCATCGATTCTTGCTCGTTCTCTTCAGAGGATGTACTTATTCCACCTTCTTCAATTATTGATTCTTCAATCACTGATTCTTGCTCAAGAATCTCATCATGTATGAGAATCTCAACATACGCATCCAAATCAACTTGAGCTTCATCGTTGCAATCGTTTGACTCAATAGTTTTACATTGGATATCCTTCAATGCTATACACGCATCTGATTTATCATATGTCACAATAAACATTTCATCTGCCACTTTATACTCAATTTCTTCAACGTGTGGACTCAACTCAACATGATTATTTTTGACATACATATCAGTATTTAGAGAAATGATCAATGGTATTTTCCCATCCTCCTCATGTTCATTCATATTTCTCTCTTCATAGAATGTGGCATCATTTACATACATATCATTATTTTGAACTCCATCCAACTTATCCTCTTTTTTATGTGTAGGATCTTTGTCCAATGTGACATCGCTCAAAAGAATATCAGTATCTTGATCTTGATCTAGACTATCGGTAGGATTAGGATCATGCTTATCACCATCGCCATACACATCACTATCTAGAGGACTTATCATTTGTACATCCTTTATATTAGCATCATAGTCATCTTCGTCATCACACATTTCAACCTCTAGAGGACTCATTATTTGCATGTCCTCCTTCATATAAGTAAGTTCGTTTTCTTGCATCTCTGTATGCATGTATAATGCGGATTCCTGCATATCCATTTTCTTACCCATCGGATCTTCTATTGACAGGTCCTTAGATTCAACATCATGTTCCATAGGAGTTCCTTCATGTAATTCAGTCATTAGATCAGAAGTTCTATCCAAATCTTGTGTTAGAAAAGAATCATCACCATCAAGTGACATCCAATCATACTCCACATCTTGCCCGATGTCATCATGTAAGGATGCATCTCGAGCTCGATCTTCAGACATATTTATTAGGTTCTCTATTTGTATCTCATCTTTTATCTCCATTTGGTTACCTATGAGCCTTCTAGATATCTCTATCTCTTTGTTTGCATCTTGATATGTTTCTTGATTTGTTTGATTATCTTTTATTCGATGTGAGGAATTTATCGGAGTAGAGAAAGCTTCATCTTGATTTCTTGTTGGGGTTTGTTGGTTTTTGTTTTGTTTAATGTTTGTTGTTTGATTGGTTTGATGTTGGTTTAGTTTGATTTGATTTTGATTAGCTTCCACTTGCTCTTTTGATCCTCCCATCTTCGGGCTTTGTCCACTTATGGCACTTAAAGATATAATCATTGTAAAGAAGTCTAGGGGCTCTTGGCACCTTGTAACCTTTGATGTTACATCAATCGCACTTTTAGAAGTTTCTTCATATTTCCCATCATCACTATGGATATTAAGCCCATGCATATCTACTTCATGCCCAAATGGGGTCTCTACAAGCTCATGGACTTGAACATTATCCACGATTGGTAAAATGCTTGGAACATGATTATAATTTTCATCTATTTGAAGATCTGTTCTCCAATCATTTAAAAATTTCTCTATTGTTTGTTGTTTCTTTACGTATTTCATCACAGCTTCATGGACGAGCATCCAATCCTCTGTGAGTCCTGAGTCAGAGTCTATATCTTGTAGAAGTGGAATTAACTCCTCTCGGGCATTAACATCGATTGTTCGAAGAAACAACGAAACTCTTTCATGACTTATGCACCTCTTATCGTGCTCAGAAAGATCATCATATTGTCGCTCAAACTCTTCTTTGATCTCAAGAATTGGTTGGTCTTTGGGCATATGAACCCACCTTAGGAAAGATCTACAAGTTACTTTATCAAGATCCTCTAGCATAAACTGCTTGAGGAGTGTCGCTTTGTATTGGGACCATGTCGTTTGATTTATTCGCATTATTTGGTCTCGCATGTCGTAATCCGACACATAGATAAAGTTTTCGCATAGTTCTTTTTCCGTCATCGGACTTAATCCGACACCTAGATATTTGGCCTCGAGTTCATATTCTTTGCAGAACTTTGAGACATTCTTTCCATTGAAAAAGCCACACCGATTGACTAGACGTTCATAAAGTGATTGGATGGCTTTTTGACGCCTATCTTCTTCTTGAAATCGTAGGAATTGAGCTAGGATCTCTTCCATTTTGATTATGCTAATCTTTGTGGCTCTATAACTCACTCACCCCCTCCTTTCACGTCGGGTTCACCAGGTATGTCGCGTAGTTCGTGACAAGGAGAGAGAAGACACATAATAGATCATCGATACCTTTTTGTTGGGATCAACAATAATGCTAATGTTTATGTGACTTGTAATTCTGAAATCTTGTCAAAGTAAACAGATTCATTCAGCCAAAGAGAGTGTTTCACAAAAGCAAGAGTTGACGCTATTTAGACAAGGTGCGAAACTCTAATTGATTACCTACGTTTTCCTTTGTGATTAAAGAAAGACTTAGAACCTTGTGCATCTTGTTAGAGAACTTAGAATGACAGTAAAATCGATATAGAGTATTAAGCGGATGAAATAAAAGCACGATACAAATCGATGTTCGTAGTGTGAAAGAAGAATTAAAGTAAAGTCCAATGACAATCAGACTTGACTGTATCTAGCGTCATTAGTAAATGAGTTCTCATTCCGCATGTCCGGTGTCTTTCAGATTTTATACATATATGAAGTTGATCGAATTGATATCAATTGAAAATCAGAAAAATTATGGTTCATGGACAGCGCTTCTATCAACAGAAACAATGGCTTCATATAACGGTGGTTGCAATTAGATGCAGAGCCTTTTGCATGAAGGATTGAACAAAAGAAAGACAACGATTAAATATAGAAGATCGATGACGATGCAAATAAATAACTCTTCGCATCAGTACGAAAGAATGTTTTTTAGATGAACAGAAATATTGTGATGATTTTACAAATTTCAATATAGATTGTGATCAACGACGCTGCTTAGAGCCAATGTTAACGCTGCTGAGGAGTAAATATACTTATAACAGATTAGTAGGTGATGCACTGCGAATGAAACAAAATAGAAAAAGAAAGGAGCGCTTACACCTTCAGTCATCCTATACATCATCATGTCAGCAATAAAGAATTTCTGCTCTTTTTGTCATCAACGCTTGCTGGGATCTTTCCGTTGATTTGTTGTCAGAAGTTAATATTCTTCTTCATATTATTGCCGTTATCCGTCAGCAGCACTTCTGCATCAGTTGATCGATCTTCAACGCCACCAATTCAGCATTAGAAATTCTCTGATCATCAGCAAGTTTACTGTCTGGAGAACTTTCGTCTCTTATCTATTGTATAAGAAATCAAGGTACTAGCTCAGTGCGGAGAACAGAAGCCCCTTTTCCTTCAAAATACATCATCGTCAGATCTCGTCGTCAGATCATAAACTTTCCTAGAATTCGCAAACGAAAATCATCATTCTCTGAATGCTGTCTATAGCAGATAATCACCATCAGCATCACCATGTTTCATCAGCATCGCGCTTCGCCATGTCTAATGACTACCACCATATAATTTACCGACAGTCCTAAGCCACCATCAGAAGAAAATCCCATCCATGAATTGCCTCTTGCGGGCACAGAAGACAGATGATGTCGGACGTAACAGCCTCCCAATCAAAGTCATCCTTCCTTCCGTAAATCTGCCCTCAGATCAGTTTGCATGAAATTGGCCTTTAAACTTCTGCGCGGCTTCCAGATCAGATTTCCTCATGACTTGTATCGAAAGCTCCTTCGTCGTCATTAACAGCAGCAAAATTTTGATGTGAGAGAAGACTCTTGTCGTCGCATCCTCCATGTCAAAATCTCGAATGTTGCTGCCCGACAATAGCCTGAAGTTGCCTTCTTCCTTACAAGAATTTGTCCTTCTTTTTCCTTTGACAGAACTCCTCAACTTGTTCTGGAGCCGCTGACTCCTTTTTTGCATATGCCGCCCCTTAGCTCCCAGACATGCCTCCTCTCTCCGAGATGTTCTGCCACCGATTCTCTGTCATCCCTCGTCACCCATGCTGCCTGAAAAAATCCCCCCGATGTGACTCGAGGCCTTTCATTGGCATTTTTCCCCTTTGAAGTGACACGTTAACACCTTCTTTTCTGAGCGTGTGCCGATGTGCCATCCCTCCTACAGCTACAATAACATATTCACCATTTCGTATTGCCTCTTTTTCAATCTCTGTCACATGTGATGGACCTTGTTTCGAAACTGGAAATCAAAAACCCATATGAAAACAAAAATAATGTTGTTCTTTGATGTGCACTATGCTCTTTCCTTTGAGATTTTCCATGCCCTTAAATTGTAAGCTTGGATTTCAGATCGCGACCACAGCGTGCAGTTCGCAAGGTTGTATAGCATCTAATTTTACTACATATCTACGGCTGGCATCTTTGAACGTAAGCTCTTGTGCAGACCAGTCTTGTATTACCTTCGCATGCTTCAGCCAAGGTCAACCAAAAAGAAGGTTGTAATCCAAAGTGGATTCGGGCATATCTAGTATGACAAAATTCATTTTGAAGGTCGTACCTTGTAAAGTAATGGGTACATTTCGCACAAGTCCTACAGGATGGACCCTAGATTGGTCTGCCATTCTGACAAAAAATTGATCTGGTTTGATTTCGGTCCATTCTAACCTATTGCATAAGGCTGTAGTTGCAATGTTGACACTAGAGCCTCCATCAATCAATACCTGTGTAATTTTATAATTCTTATACCATACCGTAATCAAAGGGACTGAATGATCAACCGTAGAATCAGGTTCTGGTTGAACTGCTGCTGTCGCCGGAATACAAGAAGGTACCGGACTGAACTGTTGTTGGAACTGTTATCGAACACCAGGTACTAATGCCAGTAGTTGGCCGAGAGGCAGAGTGATAGATGCCTTGGATAAAATTTCCCAGGCCTGCTGAGATTGGTTATCTTGCTCTTTTGAACTTGAGGTCTCTGTTGATGCTGAAGTATCTGCTGTTATGTCTACTGCTGATGGTGGTTCCGCTGCTGCTTCCTTTTGTTGTGTTCCTTCCTTTGTCGACGAGGTCTGAGTCACCGGAATGGGTTCTGGGAACACTGGTGGTTCTGTGGCGGTCTAGTGACTAGCCTTGTTATACATCCTATGTTGTTCTCGTATCCCTGGTTCAAATACTTCTGCTGCTGACTGCAGCTGTTTACCTGATCGGGTCTGGACTGTAGCAGTTTGTGTTTCTACCGGTGTAATTTGTACCATGTTGGCCATTGGGTTTTGCCGCTCCTTCTTCCTTTGATCATACTCAGCTGCATCCTTGCAATATGTTCTAATGTGTCCGAATTCACCACAAAAATGACAGCGTGGAGGTGGTAAATTGGGATTTTCCGGTGGTGGTTTGTTCTGCCAGCGGTTTGCGTTATAGTTATTGTTTCTCTGTCCCCTATAGTTTCGATATCCTTGTGGTTGATTATTTCTCAGTTGCGGAGGTACATAATGATTTGCTGCCTGTCCATGTTCTTGAATAACAGCATTGACTGTTGCTGTTCCCTGTAATCTGGCATTGTAGACACAATTTCTGGTGGTGTGTCCGGTAATGTTGCAGATAGCGCAAAATGTTTGATTTAGCGCACAGTTGGCACTAGTATGACCTGAATTTTTGCATGTGATACAGTACACTTGTCTGGTTATATCTTCAGTCATAGTTTTGTTCGTTTTTAACCATTCTAGATCTTCTGTAAATCCACCGACTTTGGATTCCAGTTGCAGAGCCATGGCGATGACTGCATCCAATGTCATTGCTCCGACACATCTGATAATCATGATCTGCTTCAATTGCGGGTTTAACCCATTGATAAACCATTGAGTGATAACGTCATCCGGTAAGTTAGCGTGGGCCTATGGTATCTGTCGCAAGTGTGTTCTAAAAAGTGTAGCATATTCTTGGACAGTCTGATTCGCCTTCTGTCGGTTGTTCTGTAAATAATCAAAGATTTCGGCGGGATTCTTCTTTAGCCTAAATCGTTGCAAAAAAGCATCTCGTACTGCATCATAGGTACTGAAATGATTAATGTCGTATTCCATAAGCCATCTAGCCGCTTCATTGACCAGTGTAGATTGAAAAACAATGGCCTTGTATGCCTGATCTGGTGGATGGTTGAGGACTGCATAACTGATCTCGAAAGTGCGTACATGAGCATCCGGGTCATCTCCTGGGAATCCACCAAATTTCGTGTATGTTACTCCTGTTGGAGGCGGCCTTGGTTGACCTAACTGTTGTTGCTGTTGTTGTCCGTTCATCGTGAGTGTCTCCGGTCCTTCTTCTGTATCTTGAGGTTGATTAGTTGAACTATCAGAATCTGGATTGCCGGATGGCGTGCCTTCTGGTGTGCTGTTTTTGCGTAGGATACTTCGGACCTCTGCTTCGAATAGCTCTCCTTCCTTCTGGATGTCCAATATCCGAAATCTTTCTTCCAAGCACGCGGGTCGGGCTGAGGATTCCGCAAAAAATGCTAATCCTTGGCCGCCAGTTGGTGTTTCTATCACCGGAATATCACCGGAATGAACTGACAATGTACCAGACTGTAGTGTTTTTCCACTTTTACCGATTTCTTTTCCTAGAGTTTGTCTAATCATGGATAACTCTGAATCTTTATCCAAGATTGTTAAACTGGTCTCGAGTGGCGTCTTGGTAGATTCTGGAATTACTGTATTTTGGTTAGGCTGGGTCGAAATGACACCAGAATGTACCAAAGGCGTTGATCGTTCCACCGGAATATGACCGGAATTAATTCTAACGTCCTTAACTTGCTTGACCACTGGGTCAGGCCGCTATACCTTCTTCTCCTAGGGTTGTCTTTAGTACTTTTCTTGTTCCAGTCGTATGGTTCCTAGGATACGTTTCGCCAGACCGAGTAACCGGCATGTATCATTGCTTAGTAGCACTATCTGAGCAGTTGGCAACAATCTGGCTCTGTTGCTACCGTCAGTTAATCGTACGATAAACGTAGTGTTTGATTTTGCAAAACAGCCGGCACGCTACTGCCACTTTTCACAGATAACTGGCAACCTGATGCCACCTTCCCATAGACGGTGCCAAATGTTACACGGTTTATCGTTTAATCGTTACTCTACTTCCAACTCAAACACTTCAAGTTCAACCGGTTCCAAATCTTCCTAACCGCAATCGTTCTCTTGGCCACGTGGGTCCTTGGGAGTGGTAGGGGTCTATTAGTTAGAGGCCCTGTACTATTTTCCCAATTTAACAAACAATCTTAATGTCATCCCGTCCTTAGCTCAGTGTCCATCCCTGAACAACGGAAGACTGTTCAGTGTATTGGAATTAGAACTTCAGGACAGAGGGTAGCAATCCGGTTACTTAATTTATGTGCAAAAGATACTTCAATAACAATGTCATCTCATCCGTACTTCGTCAGGGCAGATAGGTATACCAACCAGACATTATATCTTAAAGTTACGCGGACTCGAACAATCAATTTCCTCGTAATAAACGGTTAACCATAAACCAACGATGTCCTACTCACATTCAGACCATTATAGCTACTAGTCTTCCCGTAGTTGGAATAAACAGCAAATATAGGCTACAGTATCGATTTTGGTCGCTTACAGAAACGTTACAAACAATTAGTTCGGGATTACTCTTCGCGCTACCTACTTCGCCGAAGAACTGCCAATAACATACCGCACTTGATCACGCTCAGAGACATACTCACTCATCACCGAACAGACTCACAACACAATACAACTGATTCGTCATTCTGTACTAAGGTGAGAATAATCGACCAGCCGGAGTACAGACGGAACAGAACAAAGCAGAACTTATCCTTCCAACAACATATACACGCACACAATGCGTTATAGCACTCTCCAACAAGACTTAATCAAACAACACACTGCAATTCCCACAAAACGGGCTGCTGCCGCTCTTTTTCTCATTGCCTTAAATAGAGGATTTTTTACAAGGGTGCGCACTTCTGCAGTTACCTGCGCGTTTCCTGAAAGATTCTTTTTTTCATTTAAGCTCCCTGTCCTCGTACTTTTGTCCTTGTTCGGCGGCCATCCAGCACTTTTACATTTAAGGCACATGTCCGGGTTCATTTGTCCTGGTTCGGCGGCCCCCTAACACATCACATGCAAAACATTCCAAAACCCTAATATTGACTCTCTACTTGCTTCATTCTTACATCTAGAGGCGTTGTTTTCTATTGTTGTCATCATCAATGACATAATCGATTCTTAAACCCCATTGAACACATATATGAGCGTTTGATGACACATACCTTAATGTTTCTAGTGCTAGTTTTGCGAGCTCAATGAGTTGTGATCTCTAAGTAAGTTACCTTCTAAGTTCCACTTTGAGTTTTTAAATTGCCCGTTTTTATAGTCTTGTCGTGTAGTAATAAAAAAACTATGTCTTGTCCTCTTCTAATATCATAGTATGAGATCCTATCCAACTATTTCTTATATCTATTTCATCTCCTTGAAGGGAGTTCTTGTAATTTAGATATCTTGGTTCATACCTACAACCTTGGGTTGTGGGATCTCTTGTATCATGTTTAGTCTAGTTATACATACATATCAATCCGAGCTTATGGGACTTCTTGTAATGGTTCTATATTCTTGTAATATTTCCCCTCCATGGGTGACCTTATAATCTAAAGCATATTTTCAAAAATCTTGTTCAAGTCTAGTTAGAGAACACAATGTAGTACTCCCTTGACATCAAGAGTACATGATACGACATGAGAGGAATCATGGAATGGAAGGAAACCAAAAATTTCAAAGAACACAATTTATCATATGTTTGCTATACATGTCGCACAAGCATTGAGAGGTAAGCTTGATGCTAGAGTAGAAATATTCATTTTCATTAGTTATTATTTGGAACAAATATTATGCAAGTGCTACAATCCAACCAAGAATGAGCATAAGGTATCTAGGGTTGTAGTCTTTTATGATCTTAAGTGATGGCATAGTTCTAAAGTTGCTTTGTAGGATGATGACATTGAGAATGAAGAAAGAGTAGATGCATTTAGGGTTCAAGAAAGCTTTGAAATTAGTAGGACAAACATTCAAAATAGTTCCAAATATGGATTCATCCCATCAATCAATGAATCATTATAGAGGGAAGGCAAGGTCAATAGAGCTTGATGATAAGTGAATGAATTAGAAGATATTGAAGAGAAAATGCTAGAAGATGGAGCAACATCAAAGGGAAAAATCAAAATACCAAGGCAAAGAAGGTACATTCCACGTAAGGGAGAAAAAACAAGGTCAGTAAGGGCAAATCATTTTATCTCAAAGTTAATCTATGATAGTTTTATTGATATGCCTTATGCATACATGTCTAGGGTTATCAAGAGTAAAGCACCCTCCACCTATGAAGAGGCAAATGACTTAAAGGAGTGGAGATAAGTTATGAAAAGTATGAAAAACTACTTAAAGGAAACAACATTTGGAGAAAATACTAATGCAGGAAGGAATGAAGGTAATTATCAACAAATGGGTGTACAAAGTTTAATGAAATTTCAATGATCTCATTGCTAGATACAAGGGACGACATGTGGGAAAGATTTTTCCCCAAACATATGGGATAAAGTATGAAGAGACCTTCATCCTTTTTTCAAAGATGACCAAAGTGAGGGTTATCATTGGATTATCCACATCTAGAAGGTGATCCATTTATCAATCAGATAGAAGGAATGATTTTCCTAATCATGATTTGCAAGACCAACAAGCTCTATGGTTTGAAAACCCTAAGCATATAGAGTATGTGTGTAAATGTAAAAACTAAATGATTAGGACAACCATATGCTTGAAAAATGAATCTCCTCCCAAACGTTTTCCTTTATGTATAACTACTTGAATCAATGAGGACCTCAGATGTAACTAGAGTCCACAAGTGCATGTGCGATCTCCACAACTCCTTTTATCTTCCACCAGAGTGCACCAGTGGTTGGTGTGATCTAAACGACTACTTTAGTACCTTCCACTAGAGTTCACTAGTTGTAGCTATATTTGCCACTCTAGTTAAGTCTCTTTGTACTCAAGTTAACTCACTTTAACTTCAGTTAGAAGGCTCTAGAGCTCTTTGGGCAAAACCCTCTCCCCATGCTCCCTACAGGGCTTGAACCCAAGACCTCCACCTTCCCAACCTTGAGAATTAATCACTAGGCTAAGTGGATTATGCATCTTAAAGAGCACATGGACCTATGCTTAAGTCTAGTCTCAATATATTTGGCCATACATACTAGTGATCGAAGGTGTCAAATTTTAGATTCGCATGAACCAAGTAGACTCTCAAATCATAGAATTCCTTTATTATGCTATTCCCCCATTGGGGAATATTTTGATCCTCAAAAATAAATATACATATAATAAATGGAGGCATACCCCCAAGCCGCATGTTTGAATCTCAAAGAACATGTTTCATCTCTATGGTGGGATCCCTACGCAAATGATTCAAAAGATCATCTAGCTTTGTACTTGATAAATTGATATGAGTACAAAGTAGTGAAAGAATAATAAGGGTGGATTAAAATGAAAATCTTTCGCCAGTTCACTATTTTCACGATGTGCTATCTTGGCACTAACATGTGAAATGGGTGGATTCAAATTACTAATCGATTTTTTGGGCATCAATAGTGCATGGACTTAGTAATTGAGGTGGGATTGCTATCCCTAAGAAGACTCTCAGAACTCTTGATTTAATTGAATTTGATTTGGAAGAATAGAAGTCTGGTTGTCATAAATATCAGTTTGGTTGTCCCAAACATCTAACGTGGATGTTTGTACTATGGATCACTCCCAAAAAAAAATTACTTAATTTTCTCACTCAACTCGACAAATAATTTGCCTTATTGGGCTTAAATGAATCCTATGTAGAATGTTGGAGAAAGTTTTCCATTTAGTTTTTTTTTCAACCTTACTTTAACTTCACCAAGTGAAATCCAAAAATGAAACCACGACGTGCTTAAGAGACGAATCTCCTCCCAACCTTATGCCTCTATATACAATTGCTCAAATCAAGAAAGAGCAAAGATGTAACCAGATTCCACACGTGCATGTGCAATATCAATCACACCTTTTATCTTCCACCATAGTGCACTAGTGTTTGGTGGGGTCTTGACCACTACTTTGGTACATTTCACTACAAACCACTAATGGTAGGTGTACTCGACACTCAAGTTAAGTCTCTGTAGACTCAAGTTAACTCATGTTAACTTGAGTTAGAAGGCTCTAGAGCTATTTCAAAACAACTCTCTCCCCATGCTCCCATGCAATTGAATCCAAGACCTCCTCCTTCTCAACCTTGATATTTAACCACTAGGCTGAGTGGATTACATGTTTTAAAGAGCCCATGGACTTATGATTAACTCTAGTATTCGGATCTTTGGCCATAAAAATGCATAACCAATCGTATCCAATTTTAGATTTGTATGAACGTGTCAAACACTAAGATCATAGAATTACTTTATTATAGTAGAATTAGCAAGCAAGACACTAGAGATTGGAATCAAATGCTTTTTGAATATTTACGCAATTTTGGAAATAAATCAAGTGATGCAAAACCTTCTCTATATGTTAAGTGAGAAGGGAGCCTAATTGTTTACATATGCATAGATATGGATGACCTAATCATAAGAGGAAGTGATGAGGTATGTATCAAATTGATTGACACCAATCTTGCAAAGGAATTCAAGAACTTTGATCTTGAAATAGTCAAATGCATTCTATGGTTTGGTATAATCCAAGAAGCCAATGGTGTTTACTTCGCACGAAGGAAATACCTGTTAGATATGTTGTACAAGTATGGCATGAGTTGATGTACGATTGACACAACCTGTGAATCAAAATACAAGGGTATTTGCAAGTGAAGATAAACGAATTGAAGACATTACAACATATGGAAGCATAGTTGAGTATAAACTATGCAACAATCATAAAATGCTTATTTATATTATGCTATAGGAGTGCTATCTCAATTTTGGAATGCACCAATTGATGTTCACTTGAATGCAACTAGGAGAGTGCTTAGATATACCAAGCACACAATCCACCAAGTGCTTTTCTACTCTTATGGAGATGGAGTACAACCTAAGGTATTCATTGATGATGTTTGGGCTAGCTTAGAGCAGGACAAAAGGAGTACAATTTTCTATGCCTTCATGCTAGGTACAAGACTCATCTCATAAATTTCCAAGAAGCAAGCTAGAGTTGCACTATCATCTACTAAAGCTAAATACAAATATTTAGTTCTTGCTACATGTGAGATCATGTGGCTCAAGAAGCTATTCAAGGACTTGAATGTAGAGGTCAAAGAGTCCACAATATTTGGAGACAAGATTTCAAGCATTCATCTAGAAGCAACCCAACGTTCCATGCAAGAAACAAGCACATAGAGATCCATAATCATTTGATCAGAGAAAAGATATTAGCCAACAATATGGACATCAAATACATTAACACCAAGGAGCATATAGTAGACATCATGATTAAGTTTATGGACGCAAAAGAATTGGATAAGCTCAAGGACAACCTAAACTTGAAATAAATCAATGGAGACTATATCATTTGAGCTTGAGGGATTTTTTTAGAATTATAGTCCTTTGGAAAGTTCAAGTATGTGAATGGGGACTTAAAATAATGTACCACATCATCCCCATATTTGGTGAATTGAGAAAGTCACTCCACAAGTTCTTATTGGCTGAATGAAATCAACTATCATGATTGAAGAAAGTTGGGATCTCTTTGGAGGTTCATTCAAATTCAAAATATTACCATAAATCTACCATTATATAAGGAATCTCTTGAAGACATTGATGGGCATCCTCCATAACTCATTTGACACTCGTTTGTATGTTTACTTGCAAGTCTAAGCTAGCCCCTTGCTACGTTATTCCCCAACTAGCTTTATGTTTGAATACACAGAGAGTTTTTTGTTGGTGCAAGTGCCAAGCCTACACACTTGGCAAGGCATGAGAAGATCCTATGTTGAATGGTTGAAGTCACATGAGAACCATTGCTATGGATTCTTTACCTTTTACAATTTGTAAAAGTCTATTTGACTTAGAGGAATATTTGTAGCTACCACTAAACTCGTGGAATTTGTTAGATAGAAAAGCTATGATGTCATTTGAAGAGAATGTCTCCTAGATTAGGGGAACACTTTTTAGTGAGAGCCAAAATTGAACTCAAATTTAAATTTTGAATGGAACATCTATAAAAGATGAATGTAAAAGACTTGCGGTAGAGATCACTAGAATCCCGAGTTTTGTTGATCACATTGTAAGGGAGTAAGGCTAACATCATAGCCTACACCTCTATCTATCATTGGGCATTGATCATCATGCCAATGAGCATGTACAACATTGTTTCATAATACAATAAATCATTTATTATATCTATTGATCTCTCTATAATAGTCACTAAACACGGTCATTTTGTATTGCTCATATCTCAGTCATCTCTCCACCAATTTCAATGTTCTATAGCTTGTTGGAATCTGCTTTAAGTCCTATACATGTGGAAAAAATGATGAAGACATTCTATTTAGTGGATGCGGAGAAACGTGCATTGAGGTGGTCACTAGTCAAACTCTCTAGAGGTCCTAAAAAATCTATGGTAATGCTATACTTTCTAAATTGATTGCTCTATGTATAGTACATCATTTTAAGTGATTCCACTTGGAATCTTTATCTCATTAAGCTAATCATATATCCCCAAAAGGAATTTTAATAATTCCTATTGTACTAGAAGCACTTAGCATGACAAGCAACAGGTGTGTGAACAAAAATAGCACTTGTTTAGTGTCATTGGAAAGATAAGAGGGCCTACAACACAAATCTGAAGCTAAAGAGGGCTGGTACAAAGCAGGGATTAGCAGCACCAACTCATTTTCTAGAGTGTCCATCCATCTTTTCCTACACTGATATCAAAGCAGAGTTAAGGTAAAATGGGAGATGGTTTTCCTTCTTTCATTGATAAATTAGACAGGAAGAACTACCAAGCATGGTCCTTGAGGATGAAGATATACTTGCAAGGAAGTAGTCTCTATGGATACATCTCAGGAGATGAGGAGATGCCCATTTTCAGAAGCAAAGGACAACCTACAAGAGAGGAGCATGAAAGACTCAATTCATGGTGTGCCAAAGATGCATTAGCAAGGTCATACTTACTTAAATCAATCTCTACTTTTCTTCTTCCACAGATTAGGAACTATAAGACATCCCAAGAGACTTGGGAAACATTGTCTTCATATTTCTCTTCCAACACATAGTCTAGGAAGAACCAATTGTGGATTGTGTTTACCACTCAAAGAAAGGAGAAGAGATTGAAGAGGAGCAAATTATGAGACAAGTAATCAATGGCATTAAGGAAGATGACAAATGGGAGAGCTTCACAACTGCCATGGACTTGTACATGGACATGCAGATTCCAGATCTTACCACACTCATGGGCCAACTCTTCACCCATGAAGCCAAACTCAACAAGAATGGAGATTCATCAAGAGGTAATAGCTCTTATGCCCTAAACACAGATAAAGGCAAGACGAAAGAGAAATGGAAAAGCAAGCAGATTTAGGATGAAGGTACAACCTCTCAGGCCAACTATGTAGGGAAAGGTAGAAACTGAAGAGGCAGGGGCAGAGGAGGTAAGCAACGTAGGGGGAGACCTTATAACTCCTCACCATGTAATATTTGTGGATTGTCAAATCATACTATAGATGAGTGTTACATGAACTTCAAGAATCAGAGAGGTAGAGGATTTCAAAGAGGTGGATATACACAATCAAGAGGAAGATTCAACCATCATCAAGGGTACAATAACAGCTACAATAACAACTACCAAGGAGGTTACAAAGCAAGGAATACAAAGGAGCAAGAGGATTATCTTCTAATTATGAATATGACTTCAAAGCGAGGTATAAGTAAATGATGACCATCTCGTGTACATTGACTCAAGATGCTCAAACCATGTGGTAGGCAATATAGATCTTCTCTCTGACCTTGGGGAACCAAAGGGTAAGCATCTGGTACAAACACGTGATGACACCAAGCACCCACTGATCAAGGTAGGAAATGCTAAAACCTCTGATGGAAACAAAAATCTATTAAGGTTCTATATGTACCTACAATTACCAAGAATTGATAAGTGTTGGACAGATTGTGGAAAAGGGTTTGCAACTAAGGTTCAACAAATATGGAGCATTTGTAGAGCATCCCCAACATGGATTCAAGAGAATTGCCAAAGGAGAAAAAACACGTAGATTATTTACTTTTGAACTTGAAGATACAAGGAATATTGCACTTTATAGCTACAAAGATCAAGCATTATCAGAGCTTGAAATTTGGCATAAGAGATTAGGGCACGTTGGTGAGAGAACTTTAAAGCAAATATGTAGAGATCAATGTGTGCTTGGGATACCAAATGTATCCAAGCAACACATGATCTATAAATGTGATGCTTGTCAATTTGGAGAATCTCACAGGTTACCCTTCTCAAAAAAAGGTTACATGCATGAAGATTACCTAGAGCTTGTCCATACAGATGTATGGGGACCAAGCAAGGATCCCTCAATTTTAGGATCAAGGTATTATGTATCTTTCATTGATGATTTCAGTAGGTGGACTATCTTATATTTTATGACGCAAAGAGATGAAGTATTGGGTTGCTTTAAAAGGTATCTTGCACTTGTTGAAAACCAAACAGGAAGAAGTCTAAAGAGGAAAAGGTCATATGGAGGAGGTGAGTACTACTAAAATGAGTTTGATGCATTCTTGCACGATAGAGGAATTAAGAGAGAAATTACAACAAGGTATACCCCTGAGCAAAATGGGGTGGCAGAGAGGAGAAATAGACTAATTGTTGAAATAGCTAGGTCAATGCTAAATGAGAAAAAATTACCTAATTACTTGTGGGCAGAGAGTGTATCTACTACTACTTATCTTGTAAACAGGTTGCCATCCAAATCTCTTGATGGGATGACCCCATATGAAGCATGGCATGGTAGACGACCTTCACTTGATCATTGCAAGATCTTTGGATGTGTTACTTATGTGCATATCCCTTCTCAAATCAGAGGTAAGCTAGACCCTAATGCAGAGAAGTGCAGCTTCATGGGGTATGGCTTGAATCAGAAAGGATACAGGTTATAAAATCCTTCCAACAAAGGATTTATGGTCAGTAGAGATGTTTTCTTTGATGAGAATGACTCTTGGTTTGAAAGTGAATGCAGGAGAGTCAAGCTACCTTATGACTTGGAAGAGGAATTTCCAAGCATCACCAAGGAGGAGCCAAGCCAGATTGAAGACATTAAATCAGATGATGAAGACATCATCAACCTAGAGGAATTCAAGGCGTGGATGTCCAAAGGCAAAGTAAAATTGAAGAACTTAGAGGATATACCTGAATCATACAACCAAGCAATTAAAAGGTCACAAAGAGATAGGAAGAAGCCAATCAGATATGGGTATGACACTTCTTTAGTTACTAAGCACTCTGTTTATCTTGCAAAAGAATTGTCATTTGAAGAGTCATCATCATATGAAGAGGCAAAGACCAAGGCAGAATGGAAGGAATCTATGGATGAGGAGATTGAAGCACTCAAGGAGAATGATACATGGGAGCTAGTGCCAAAGAAAGAGTCTATGAAGGTAATTGGTTATAGATGGATCTATAAGATCAAGAGGAATTCTGATGGATCAATAAGCAGATACAAAGCTAGACTTGTGGCTAAGGGTTTTGCACAAACCCAAGGAGTTGATTATGAAGAAACCTTCTCACCTGTGACCAAAATGCCAACCATCAAGGTATTGGTAAGTGTGGCTGCATCAAAAAATTGGAACAGGTATCAATTGGATGTAAAAAATGCATTTCTAAATGCTTAAGTTCTTCAACTTCCACTTCTCCAACCTTTCGACTCTACAGCATATTGAAATTCTCCTCAGAACAATCTTGCTTTTCTTGAAAGTCCCTATCAATAATGAATTCCTGCTTTTCAATTATCATATCCACCTTTTCTTCTAGATTCTTCTAT
The DNA here is from genome assembly GCA_020310875.1 of Ceratopteris richardii. NCBI lineage: Eukaryota > Viridiplantae > Streptophyta > Polypodiopsida > Polypodiales > Pteridaceae > Ceratopteris > Ceratopteris richardii. The sequence continues at coordinate 16,261,972 of CM035424.1, read as the reverse complement.
AACAACTGTTCTTGTAACTCTTTAATTATTTGTGCATTTTCTTCAATTTGCTTCTCTTGTTTTTCAATAATATGGAGTAAATCTTTTTCATGCTTTGACACAAAGCATGCCTGCACCTACTCATTTTGAATCCTGAGCATACTTTGCCAACGACTCTAAAACACAGTCCAAATATCTTGAATATACTTATGCAGCTGCTGCTTTAATAATCCAATATCTGACCTTGTCATTAATACTGCATCCAGCTCCACATGTTCGTTTTTTAACATCTTCTTCTCCAGCACCTGTAATACCTGCATCCTAGAGTGAAGAATCACTTGTTCGTTCTGCAGAGTAGCATTAAGTGTTGAAAAATCCATCATCTCTTTCTGAATTTGTTCTTGTATAGACCTCTACCATTCTTCAAATTCTTGCATGGACCGCTTTATTCTGGAAAACTCTATTACTTGTTGCATCTTGCTCTCTTGAATATATTTCTCTAATGTTTGTTCCTTCTTATTCAATTCTTCCTGAAGTGTTTCAACCTGCCACTGTAAAGACCGATAATCCTCCATGTTAATAGATACTTTTGTCTGTTCGTACCTAGTTAATTTCTCTTTTGCAAGACTAAAACATTGGAAATTTCCTGCAACCTTTCCTTCATTCCTAGTACATCATACCCTATATTCCTTATTGATTGGTGCATAACATCCTCTGGCAACTTATCCCCTACTTCTTGCAGCTGTTCTTCCAATATTCTCTTTTTAGACAACTTAAAAACCTTTCCTAGTACTTTTGGGCGCTCATTCTCATCTATCACCTGCAGGAGATCATCCTCCGTTATCACCGCCTTTCCTAAATCAGTTTGAATTATGTGCATAACCGGTTCCAATTCTTGTAAAATATAACCTGCTTTCAGAAGATCCGTACACGTCTCTAAAGGTCTGTCCACCTCTCTCTTAGCTAGCTGTTCCTGATTTTTACCCATCAGCTCGTCACTATGAATGTTTATCTCCTTTGGCCATGAAAACTTTTGACTGTCCACCAGCTGCAGAACCTCGAACAATGCCACCAAATATGTTGGCATCCTACTATTCGATTGCGTTTTACGTATATCCCCTACAAATATCTCACTGTGCGTGTGATCATGCAACCAATGAGCCCAACTGACCTGTCCACTTGCCTCTACATAAGCCTAAGGTGCAAAATTTTCTTTGGACATGTAATCATATTTGATGATGAAACACAACCTCTCCAAGTACCAGTTTAACTACTCCCGTCAAACATGATCTGCATTCTTCATCATATAATACTATCGTTCCCCTTCCCTGGACCCAAAGTCGTTCTTCAAGACGTCCTTAGAACACTTCGGAATGACCACATCCTTGTATATAGGTAACTTAAATATTTTTGCAACTAATTCAGGCAAAAAATTTACCTGTAATGATAGCTGACCTTTCATTTTTCTGATGATCTCTAGCTGACTTTTCGCATAGTAGTTGCATCGCCATCTCGCCCATGGCAAAGTAGCAAATTGAAATAAAGCGATCTTACGGAGCCAATTCTCATGGTGTCAATATCTCCCCCTCGTCATCCCGAAGCAAGCTATTACTTTCCTCAATTGTGGTTTCTTCTTTGCGCAACACAACTTCCCTCTTTCTCATATGACTTTTGGTTCATGCGCCAACACAATAGACAGAGGAAGAGACGTTCCTTTCAGGGCCATAAAATAGGACGGAAAACACAAGTACGGCGAGTGCGAATGTTCAACTTGCCATTGATGGAAATGTTTGACGTACTTACTCACGTACCAGTTCATGCAATTGAATAATATTTTAGTATGGATCACTTTAAAAATCAATAGCAACCTGTTTCCCTGCATTACCATAACATGCCTAAAAGATCTTTTACATGTGCCTTGATAATCATTAAAACTAATGCGCACCTCAAGAATACCAAACTGATATTTAAATTCATTAACACTCCCTTTTCTGGTGCACGACCTTCCCACCACAATGTTCCAACTAACCTTACTTTGCAAGATAATATCTAGCTGAGCACTATCTTTCTGTTCATGTTGCCCCTGATACACCTGTTCGTCATCTCTCTGACCACTTGCAACCCTTGTTGTACCTGTCTCTGGAACTTCATTACTTGTTGCCTTGGAATATCCCTTTGAATCTGCAATCCGATCCAGTAATACCTCCTTCTCAATTTTTGGTTGTGGAATAAACCTTAGCAAAATATTATACTACAGCTTTGGACATGGAACTGGCCATTGTAATCGCAAGAAAGTACTGAATGTAATTTTGGACCAACAAGAATAAGAAAACATTTCACCATGGATGAAAATGCAGAGAAATAAGCCTTCTTACTACGATGATCACAAACATTGTTGATTTGATTTTCAAGATGACGGATCACTTGCACAACATTAGAAGATAACCAATCCAAATGTGGCGGCTTCCCCTGAAATAGTTTCAGCCTAAATCCATTGATTGGTTTGTCCATCCTTGTGCCAAACACATCTTCCACTCGAAAAGTTCCTTGTCCTAAAGCCTGCACAATCTGATATGGGCCTTTATATCTCAATGTAAGCTTTCCTGGATGAGGTCCGAGCTTAGAATTATACACCATCACCCAATCCCCTTCTTTAAATAACTTAAACTTCACATTCTGATTCACCCAAGCTTGTCTTCACCTTTGAATTACCTTGGTGATATATGCACTTACCAAACGATCCTCCTCCATCTGAAGAAGATATTTGCTCCTGTGTTTAACCGATAGCTTAGGAGACATCTTTTCTGCTGTGATTCGCAAACTTGGAACTACAAATTCCATAGGTGCTACTGCCTCCAAACCATATACCAATCAGAATGGTGTCATTCATGTTGTCACTTTAAATGCTGTTCTGAATGACCACAAAGCTGAGTCAAGTAGAAAATCCCAATTTTTCTGATTGTCATGAACTAGCTTTTTAAGAATACGCATTAAGGTTTTATTCGTACTTTCTGCTTGACCATTTGCTTGTGGATGATATGCTATAGTCTTTTTATGCATGATTAAATGAATTCTTGTTAACTCTGAAATCACTTCATTAAGGAAATGAGTACCTCTATCACTTACCAACTCAATCGGATACCCAAACCTCGTCATAATATTATGATAAAGAAATTTCACCACACTTGCTGCCTTATTATTCTTCAATGCCATTGCTTCCACCCATTTCGTGCAATAGTCTATTGCTACAAGTATATATCTACTTCCCGACTGAGTAGTAGGTTTCATGGGCCCCACAAAATCCATGCCCCATTTTTGGAAGGGATCCAATGGTAAAACTGGATGATTAGACATCCGATCTGAATTATTAGGTTGGCCCAACTTTTGGCAAATCACACATCCTTTAGCATACTCATGGGCATCCCTTAAAATAGTTAGCCACCATAACCCAGCTTGTAAAACTTTCTTCCCTGTAATATCCCCTGACAAATGACCTCTTGCTAGATATGAATGTGCTTCCTGTAACATGGCTGGTTGTTCAAATTCTGGTACACACCTCCTTATGACATAATCCACCCCTTTTTTGTATAATGCCCTAGCTATAACCAAATACGGCCTACTTTTAAGTGCAAAATTCTTCCTTTGATCAGGTGTAAAGTATTGTGGTAATGAACCATCAGTTAAAAAACCTAATAATTGGTCATACCAAGAATCTGCTTCCACCATTTGTGCATTAAACAACTCAGCATCCGGAAATTCATCACTTACACCTGTAGGTGCTTCTCCTAAATCCAATCTACTAAAGTAATCTACCATTGCATAATCACAAAATCAAATTCCTGTAATAAAAGCATCCACTTGGCTACTCGTCCTGTTAATAAGGGTTTCTTGATTAAATAGACCAAAGCCTGATGATCCACATGAAAAACAACCTTATTGCCCAACAAATAATGTCAAAACTTGTTAAGAGCATATACCATTGCCAAAGCTTCCCTTTCCATCACCGGGTAGTTCCTTTCAACCACACACAATACTCTACTAGTATACTCTCAAATGTACTTGGTGCATCAGTCCCCTAATCCTCTTGATCTGGCCATTCTATAAGCATGACATTTGCCTGAGCCGCATGTTGCCCCTGTTGTTGATGCTGTCCCTGTTGATTATTCTGATTGTACCTGAGAACAGGTATACCTCTCTCTTCCCTATTCTTTACCCATAAGGGACAATTCGGCCCTATCCAATGATCGGGAGTTGAAAAATATCCACAAGGCATCACCCGTGGCGGTCGACCCTTCTGATTCCCTTGTTGGTTATTCCCCTACTAATTCACTTGATCTCTCCATGGAGGTCTTACTTGTTGTTGCGTCTGAAAATTACCCCGCCCCTGGATGGGAATAGCCTGATTGGCCGCTACTTCATTAATATTCCTATTATCTTGCCGCGAACTTTGCCCTCTATGCTTGGGGTTGTACCAACATTGATTTGTTGTATGTCTTGCTTTGTCACAGATATCACAAAATCTCTTTTCCTTTGGAGCTACGATGGAATATCCATATCTCTTTAACTTATTAATCGATGCCTCCTCTTTACTTTGCTTAGCCTTATGCTTGCGATGCTTTTTCCCCACTATTTCTTCATCTTGGTCATCAGAGTCAGAATCCGTTGAACCTTTGTCTGACTCCATTTCTGAATCAGATTCAGTCTCTGAACCAGAACTAGAATGTCTCTTTTTAGCCCTTCCAAACCTTCTTTCCACGCATGAAGTTGCTAACAATAATACATTAAATCCATTAGCAATATCCACACTTGCCACTGCATGTCTCATAGCACTTCGTAGTCCTTTTAGAAAGTAACTTGCTAACATCACATCAGTATGTCTCTTATTCCTTTGTAACCTATCCACAAGTATTCTAAATCTCTGAGCATAATCCTCAACCAGCATGTTTTTCTGTCTGATCACTCGTAATTTTCTCAAAATATGACAAGGAGTCTTTTCTTTCCTAAGTCTCTGCAAAAATGCTATTTTTTATGCATTGTATGTAGCAAAATGAGCTATACCATATTGATTGAACCAGCTCATTGCTCGTCCTTCCAAGGTAGCTGCAAATTGCTGAAGCTTAACTGCATCACCATATACTGCCTGATAGCTGTTTGCCATCCATTTAATTTCAAACTAAGCAACATGACAATCAGCATCTTCTTTAGAGCCTCCTCTGAAATACGCTGATTTGACTTTAGGATTGGGAGGTGGTTGCGCCATTCGCTGTGGTTGACGTGTATGCCTAGTTCTTTGACTGGTCGCCCCTGCAAGTGGGTCAGACTGGAGCCGTCTTCTTACCCCTACAGTTGCTTCTGTTAGGAATAGCGCTCCAACTATACCGCCCACTAACCTTGCCTTTGCTGCACCTGTTTCTCCTTCCTCCTCTACAATGTCCAGAACAGCTTCCTCTTCTGCTTCATACCAATCATAAAATTCTGAGGATGACTCCACGTTAGCTACCCTTGCTTGCGCTCTTGTAAAATACACTTTACCAAATCGTCTTTTTCGTTCTTTCATGCATGTCTTGCTGCATTAGCAACACAGTAGGATTGCCAAATGTGTTGGGGTTCGCATACACATCAATTCCTTGACTCTGGTAAACCAAGTTCTCAGCACTAGTCTGCTAGACATAGAGAATTGACTTCTAGAAAATTTCAGATCTATCACTGCTCTGCTGAGACAGAGTATAATTTTAAAGATTATGACCCGCAATAGACAGAGTTTTACGCTTGCTCTAAATAGATTTTAGGCAAAAATCATCATTATGAGTCTTCTGAAACATGCCTTATAAGATAGAAAGAGTTCATGAGTACATTCCAGTAATACATATAGTAAATCATTACATGATTGATCTGGACTGACTCAAATATGTATCTACGCTATTACAAGAATAAAGAATCTCTCTTCTATTTCTTCTACTTCTTCTTTTTTCTCCCGCCCTTGCTTTCTTCTTCTCCCTTTTCTTTTACTAGCGCGAACCAAAACATAACTACTCCCTTCTCGCAAAGTCGGTGCTCAATTAAAATATAATTGTCTGTTAAAAATTCGAGTACGCAACATTCGAGTTAGAAGAAATCTGATTTAGCAACAATCTGATTGAGTATTCTCCAAATTAGCAGAGTTTCAGAATTCAGATTAAGTATATATCTTCAAGATTCCTCTATCCTCAACAAAGATATATTTAGATGCATATTGGGCAGGTTGCAAAGATGATAGAAGGAGTACCTCAGGTTACGTATCTTTTGCAGGTGATAAACCTATATCATGGTCTTCCAAGAAGCAACCTATTGTTGCTTTATCTTCAACAGAGTCAGAATACAGAGGATTGGCTAATGCTACTCAAGAGGCCATATGGATCAGATTGTTATATAGAGTTGGGTTTGCATACTACATCTCGAATGATTTTTGGAGATATACAAGCTCACTACATCTAGCAGCAAATCCTATTTATCATGCTAGGACCAAGCATATAGAAGTCCACTATCATTAGGTGAGAGAGAAGTTATTAAGCAAGGAAATTTAGTTGGCATATGTATCAACTGTGAAGAGATGGATAGGTATGTGTTGAAGATGAAGAGGTGTTGTAAAATCTTTGCTCTACACCAGCCAAATGAACTCCAGGAGTAGATGGTGGGCCCTTTTAGCTTGCCAATGGATGTATTAGACACCCTATGTACCTTGGAAGATCACTCTCAAAAAGATAGATCAAAACAGATAAGTTGGAGTTAGCTCAGAGGTGAAAACTTGCTATTCTTGGTTGATACACCTGTCCAGTGTTTTACATAATTCTCTGAGCACAGCAGCAATTAGATTAATTCCTCTTGGGGAAGGCTATGTAGCTTAAAGAGCTAACTTTAGAGAGTAATCGCATCAAAAATAACAAACCACACACTGAGAATGACTTTTAACAAGTGATGACATCATCCCGATTTTCACGGGCTGCTACAGAAATAGACCAGTGAGTAGAAAAATTAACATAACTCAAGATGTAAGAATCCAATGATCATGCAAAATTTGTATGCTTATACTAGAGAGTAAGTTGAATCGCACAAGCTTTAAATCACTGAATTTGGATGAGTAACCACTGAGAAATGACTCTGACAAGATGACTGAAAAAGTCGGGTACCTGACAGAGAAGAGAAAATGAACATACCCTGTTGACTTCAAATGAACATAACTGAAGATTCCAACATCCAAATGACATGAACATTTCTGAGCATATAGTAGACTTATAGAGCTAACTTTACCAAGTTAAATCACTGAAAATGATGAACCAAGTGCAGAGAAACAATCTCTGCAAGCTAACTGAGAAAAACTGAAGTAATGGCAGTGAGTAGTACACATCACAAGAACATGGAAAGATGACCTCAAATAATCATGAAAATGAAAGTATATTTCTTGTACAATACAATGACTTACTGATACATATGTGTGCTTTGTAATCACACCTTGAAATGGCATAAAGCTCAGCTCTTGGAGGTCTTCACATAGGTCTCTCTAACCACGACTAAAACTGCCATCTATTTATAGTTGAGTTTGGGAGGCTAACTTCCCTCAATCACTCTCCAATCAATCAATGATTGATTTGATTCTCTACCTACCACAAATCACGAATTCGTGGCTCCTCTTTCCATTCTTGATCATGTGGGCTCAACCACTTAAGATTCTCTTACTTTTACATTAAGTAAACTCTTCAAAAGTTACAAGAGGTAGTTCACAAGTGAACTTTACATAGTCTTCATTTTGAAGCTTCTTTAATGACTTTGTGAGACTCAAGCCAATACTTAGGCTTGTCATAGACTTGCTGCAACAGCTCCCCCTCAAGCCAAGTATGCTTGAGGTCTTCAATCTTCCAAGATTTCCTGCAAACCAATCATAGCCTTGAATTTGCAAAGCTTTGTACCATCCAATGCTTTGGTTAGAATATCTGCACATTGTTGATGAGTGGACACATATGATATTTGAATCTCTTTGCTTAGAACCTTCTCTCGTACATAGTGATAATGAACTTCAATATGTTTAGTCCTTGCATGAAAAATAGGATTAGCAGCCAAATGAATAGAACTCATATTGTCACCAAAAATAGTTGGAGTTCCAAACTCCAATCCAAGATCTTTGAACAATGTCTTCATCCACATAGCTTCCTGTGTAGCTATGGCAAGACCTCTATATTCAGCTTCAGTAGAAGAGAGAGCAACTGTGGGTTGCTTCTTGGATGACCATGAAATAAGCTTTGAACCTGCAAAGGTAAGATAACCTGAAGTGCTCCTTCTATCTTCCTTGGAGCCAGCCCAATCTGCATCAGAAAATAGCTTCAAACCTAAATCAGATACATAAGGATAGTAAAGTCCTTCATTTATGGTTCCTTTGAGATATTTGAGTATCCTTTTGGCAGCATCCATATGTGGTTTCCTTGGTGTGTGCATAAATTGGCTTAGCACACTCACACTGTAACATATATCTACTCTTGTCAATGTGGCATAGTTGAGACTACCCACTAGACTTTGATATGATGTGATGTCCTCTATGAGTTCACCTTCATGTGAGCTCAATTTGTGATTAACCTCCATTGGAGTACCTGCAATCTTACAATCTTGCATCTTGAATTTTGCCAACATGTCCTTAATGTACTTTCTTTGAGTGAGAAACAAACCATGATCTTTGTAGACAACTTCCAAACCTAGGAAGTAGGTAAGTGAACCCAAATCACTTATCTTGAACTCTTCTCTCATCTGATCTTTGATCTTCTTCATACCATCTGCATCATTTCCTGTCAATATAATATCATCTACATATACACATAGGTAGATGACCTCGGAATTACTCTTTTTAATAAAGAGTGAAGGATCTGCTTTGCTTGGTTGAAAGCCTTTGTCCTGCAAGAATGAAACAAGCCTAAAATTCCAAGCTCTTGGAGCTTGCTTGAGACCATACAATGCTTTGTTAAGTTTACACACATAATTAGGATAAACTTGATTCTCAAAACCAGGTGGTTGTGCCATATATACCTCTTCTGTTATCCAACCATTCAAGAATGCATTCTTCACATCTAGTTGAAGTATCTTCCAATTCTTGGAAGAGGCAATACTAAGCAAAACCCTAATAGTAGGCATCTTTGCCACAGGAGAGAATGTCTCCTCATAATCAATTCCCTGAGTTTGTGCAAAGCCTTTTGCTACAAGCCTTGCCTTATACCTGTTAATGGAACCATCAGAATTCTTCTTGAGTTTATAGACCCATCTTGAGCCTATTACCTTCATGGATGAAGTCTTGGGCACCAAATCCCAAGTGTTGTTTTCCTCGAGTGCTTCAATCTCTTCCTTCATTGCATGCTTCCATTCTGTTTTTGCTTTGGCCTCTTCAAATGATGATGGCTCCTCTTGGTTTATGTCCTGTGCTATGTAGATAGAATGTTTAGTTACTAATGAGGTGTCAAACCCATACCTTTCTGGTTTTTTCTTTTCCCTCATAGATCTTCTTAAGCCATGATTTGATGATTCTGCCTCATGTCCAAGTTCCTGCAATTTTGCTTTACCTTTAGACTTCCATGCTTTGATCTTTTCCATCTGACATTCTTCATCATCCTCTGAGGTGTCTTGTTCTTCAATCTTTGATTGTTCTCTACCAAGCTTTGGAAAATCTTCTTCAAGATCATATGGTAAATTGACCTTCCTGCATGAATCTTCATAGCATGAATTGTTCTCATCAAAAACTACATCTCTGCTTACCAAGAATCCTTTGTTGGTAGGGTTGTATAACCTGTAGCCCTTTTGATTGTTGTCATATCCAATAAATACACACCTTTCTGCTTTTGGATCCATCTTGCCTCTAACCTGTGAAGGAACATGAGCAAAAGCAATACATCCAAAAATTTTACAATGATCTAAACTTGGTCTTCTTCCATTCCAAGCCTCATATGGAGTCATCCCATCAAGGGATTTTGAAGGAAACCTGTTAATCAAGTAAGTGGCTGTAGATACAGCCTCAGCCCATAAGTAATTAGGTAAATGCTTTTCATTTAACATAGACCTTGTAGCTTCAACAATTGTCCTATTCCTCCTTTCTGCCACTCCATTTTGCTCAGGAGTGTACCTTGTAGTTACCTCTCTTTTGATTCCTCTTTCTTGAAGAAAAGAATCAAAATCATGGGAGAAGTATTCTCCCCCTCCATCTGACCTTAGCCTTTTTAGTGATTTACCTGTTTGATTCTCCACAAGAGCCAAATATCTTTTGAAACATGAAAAAACTTCATCTTTGTGTTTCATAAAGAATAGGATAGTCCATCTGCTGCAATCATCAATAAAGGAAACATAATACCTTGATCCTGATATTGAAGCTTCCTTGCTTGGTCCCCATACATCTGTATGAACCAACTCCAAGAGATCTCCATGCATATAACCTTTCTTCATGAATGGTAACCTGTGAGACTTTCCAAACTGACATGCACTACACTTATAAATCATATGTTGTTTTGACAAGTTAGGGAGTCCAAGTACACTTTGGTCCCTGCAAATTTGCTTTAATGACCTTTCACCAATATGTGCTAACCTTTTGTGCCATACTTCCAATTCTGTGAGTGTCTGACTACCATAATTAAAGAGAGCAATGTTTCTAGTGTCCTGTAATTCAAATGTGAACAATCTACCTGTCTTTTCACCTTTTGCAATTCTTCTAAATCGTTGACTTGGATCTTCAACAAATGCTCCTGCCTTTGTGAACCTGACTTGCAACCCTTTCTCTACTATCTGCCCAACACTTATCAAATTCTTTGTAATGGTAGGGACATAGAGTACCTTACTGAGTAGGTTGATGTTTCCATCAGGTGCTTTGACATTGCCTATTTTCTCCACAGGATGTTTTGTATCATCTCCTGTTTGTACCTCATGCTTATTCCTTGGATCTTCTAAATCTGATAGGAGTGCCACATTTCCTGCCACATGATTTGAACAACCTGAATCTATGTAGAAAACATGCTCATCAGATTTACCTTGTGGCATAGCCATGTTCATGATCAATAATGAATCCTCTTTGTTTGAGTCTTATGTGTAGTTATTGTAGTCTCTCCTTCCTTTGTAGCCTCCTTGATAGTTTGAATGATTGTAGTTGTTGTAGTTGCCATGATAATTGTTGAACCTTCCTCTTGAGTAGCCATAACTTCCTCTATTGTATCCTCTACCTCTTTGATTCCTGGAATTCCTAAAGCAATTTTCAGTTGTATGATTAGTTAATCCACAAATACAACATGAGTTGGAGTCTTGGGATCTCCCCCTGCCTTGTCTACCTCCTCTTCCTCTACCTCTGCCATGTCTTCCTCTACCTGCATAGTTAGCTTGATATGTACCTGCTTCATCATCCACTTTCTTTGCCTTTCCTTTGTTATCTTTAGACTTGCTTTTATCCGTGTATAAAGCTGAAGATTGATTAATTTTAGAGCTTTCTCCATTTTTGATAAGCTTTGCCTCTTGAGTAAGTAATTGTCCAATGAGTGTGTTGAAATCAGGTACATGCATGTCCATGTACAAATCCATAGCTGTGGTGAATGCTTCCCACTTATCATCTGCCTTCAAGCCATTGATGACCTGCCTTACAATTTGCTCTTCATCTATTACCTCTCCAATGCTTCCCAATTGATCCGCTATGTCCTTGAGCTTTGTGACAAAATCAATCACATTTTGTTTGGGAGCCTTCTTGAGAGTTGTGAACTCCAGCCATAGTTGATGCTTCCTGGCTTTGGTACTTGAAGAAAAGAAAGCTTCAAGTGCATCCCACACTTCCTGAGATGTCTTACAACTTCTAATGTGAGGCAACAAAAAATCTGAGATAGAGTTGAGGAGATAAGACCTTGCAAGTGCATCCTTGGAGCACCATGTGCTCAATCTTTCTTGCTCTTCTTGTGTTGGTTGACTTTTGTTCCTGAAACTTGGCATAACTTCATCTCCAGCCACATAACCATATAAACTTCTACCTTGGAGATAAGCTTCCATTCTTAATGACCAAGCTGAGTAGTTACCTCTGTCCAATTTGTCAATTGATGAAGGAAATCCATCTGCCATGTTGGCCAACCTTGCTCTGATACCACTGTGAAGAGATGGATAGGTATGTGTTGAAGATGAAGAGGTGTTGCAAAATCTTTGCTCTACACCAGCCAAATGAACTCCAGGAGTAGATGGTGGGCCCTTTTAGCTTGCCAATGGATGTATTAGACACCCTATGTACCTTGGAAGATCACTCTCAAAAAGATAGATCAAAACAGATAAGTTGGAGTTAGCTCAGAGGTGAAAACTTACTATTCTTGGTTGATACACCTGTCCAGTGTTTTACATAATTCTCTGAGCACAGCAGCAATTAGATTAATTCCTCTTGGGGAAGGCTAGGTAGCTTAAAGAGCTAACTTTAGAGAGTAATCTCATCAAAAATAACAAACCACACACTGAGAATGACTTTTAACAAGTGATGACATCATCCCGATTTTCACGGGCTGCTACAGAAATAGACCAGTGAGTAGAAAAATTAACATAACTCAAGATGTAAGAATCCAATGATCATGCAAATTTGTATGCTTATACTAGACAGTAAGCTGAATCCCACAAGCTTTAAATCACGGAATTTGGATGAGTAACCACTGAGAAATGACTCTGCCAAGATGACTGAAAAAGTCGGGTACCTGACAGAGAAGAGAAAATGAACATACCCTGTTGACTTCAAATGAACATAACTGAAGATTCCAACATCCAAATGACATGAAAATTTCTGAGCATATAGTAGACTTATAGAGCTAACTTTACCAAGTTAAATCACTGAAAATGATGAACCAAGTGCAGAGAAACAATCTCTGCAAGCTAACTGAGAAAAACTGAAGTAATGGCAGTGAGTAGTACACATCACAAGAACATGGAAAGATGACCTCAAATAATCATGAAAATGAAAGTATATTTCTTGTACAATACAATGAATTACTGATACATATGTGTGCTTTGTAATCACACCTTGAAATGGCATAAAGCTCAGCTCTTGGAGGTCTTCACATAGGTCTCTCTAACCACGACTAAAACTGCCATCTATTTATAGTTGAGTTTGGGAGGCTAACTTCCCTCAATCACTCTCCAATCAATCAATGATTGATTTGATTCTCTACCTACCACAAATCACGAATTCGTGGCTCCTCTTTCCATTCTTGATCATGTGGGCTCAACCACTTAAGATTCTCTTACTTTTACATTAAGTAAACTCTTCAAAAGTTACAAGAGGTAGTTCACAAGTGAACTTTACATAGTCTTCATTTTGAAGCTTCTTTAATGACTTTGTGAGACTCAAGCCAATACTTAGGCTTGTCATAGACTTGCTCCAACATCAACCAATATGCAATGTGCAGACTTATTGACCAAAGCACTTGATGGTACTAAACTTTGCAGGTTTAAGTCTATGATTGGATTGCATGACATGCAAGAGTAGTGACTAAGAAGACCAAGCCAAGTTGTTTGGCTTTAGGGGGAGCTGTTGGTGCAAGTGCCAATCCTACACACTTGGCAAGGCATGAGAAGATCATATGTGGAATGGTTGAAGTCACATGAGAACCATTGCTATGGATTCTTTACATTTTACCATTTGTAAAAGTCTATTTGACTTAGAGGAATATTTGTAGCTACCAGTAAACTCATGGAGTTGGTTAGATAGAAAGGCTACGATTTCATTTGGAGAGAATATGTCCTAGATTAGGGGAGCACTTTTTAGTCAGAGCCAAAATTGAATTCAAATTCAAATTTTGAATGGAACATCCATAAAAGATGAATGTAAAAGACTCGCGGTAGAGATCACTACAATCCCAAGTTTTGTTGATCACATTGTAAAGGAGTAAGGCTCACATCATAGCCTACACCTCCACCTATCATTGGGCATTGATCATCATGCCAATGATCATGTACAAAATTGTTTCATAATACAATAGTTCATTCATTATATCTGTTGATCTCTCTATCATAGTCACTGAACACAGTCATTTTGTATTGCTCATATCTCACTCATTTCTCAACCATTTTCAATATACTATAGCTTGTTGGAATTATTTCTAAGTCCTCTACATGCTGACAAATTTTGAAGACGTTCTATTAAGTGGACTCGGAGAAAAGTGCATTGCGATGGTCACTGGTCAAACTCTATAGAGGTCCTTAAAAATCTATGGTAATGCTATACTTGTTAAATTGATTGCTCTATGTATAGTACATCATTTTAATTTATTCCACTTGGAACCATTAGCTCATTAAGCTAATTCGATATCTCAAAAAGGAATGTTTCTAATTCCTACTGTACTGGAAGCACTGAGCTTAACAAGCAGCAGGTGTATGAATAAAAATAGAAGGTTTTCATTGATACTTGAATTTGGAAGTAGTCGCTTTTGTATCAAACATTACTTGGATCATTTCTAAAGTACATAGGCACTTGTTTAGTGTCATTGGAAAGCTAAGAGGGCCTTCAACACAACCCTGAAGCAAAAGAGAGCTGGTACAAAGCAGAGATTAACAGTACCAATTCATTTTCTAGAGTGTCCATCCATTATTTCCTACTTTTTTTCTGCTATATCACATTGTATGTTGCTTAGAATTTTAGCCAAGTTAGTTAATCTTGTTGCTACAAGTATAAGAATGATTTCATAATCTTATACTTTCAAACTTTATGTTCTTTTGTGTATAGAGTGGGATAATGCACTGTCTATTCTCTGCATACTTTGATTTTATTTGAGTGAGTTGAGTACACATATATGCACATAGAGAAGTTGCCTGCCTTGTGTGGGAAGCTTCACATATCTCCCAAAATCCATTTTGAGTGACCTACGGCTTGTTGGAAATTTGTGAGGGATCTAGTTTGTGTACATAATCGCAAAGTTTTACTCCTCGGGAAGAGAGAGCAATTGAATTTTGGGACGAATGTGGTGCCATCACTCACATCTAATTGAGCAGATTGATTACTGTAGTTGAAGAAATGTTTATAACTGAGCTGTGCGCACGAGTTTTCCATGATGAATGTTGCATGTATGTTTATTTCCTGACATTGTTAGATTCCTTCAGTATCACAAGTTACAAACTAAAATATAATGTACTCATTCGATTTCGTAAGACGTATTGACTCACATACATGATAGGGTATAACTTTCCATAAGCTTTCATGCAAAGACGATAAGCTCGCAGTCACCTTCTCGACTTCAACTGTTCACCCGTGAATCACAAGTCAGCAGCCAGAAGCAATGCCAAGTTTTATATTCCCAGGTTTATATGAACCAGATATGGAGTATCAGGAAATTAGTGGCATTCTTTCCTCCATTCGAGAAAGAACAGATCTTGCGCATATCATCCTTGAAGTTATCAGGTCTTTAACTGATTATTTACAGTATGTAAGAATCGATGTATTTACTGTTATATTGTGTACGCAATGCCTCGATGTGCAGGAATTCACGTTCGCATGACAATGTTCTGCTTGAAATTCGCGCACCTGACGACACAGGCCAGAATCCGCACATCTCTCTTTCCCACGGCAGAAAGGCTGTCCTTCACGCGAACGGCGTTCAATAAAGAATTGCGAATCAGTGCGTTTGCAGATGTTGTGGATCGGCTTCGACACTCTTGCTATGGCGTTCTTCCGTCATATGCGCTTTTCCATGTGTTCCGGCGTACTGTATCTGCTACTAAGAGTTTTGGAAGCAAGATCAGCCAGTTGTCTTTAACCATCCGTGAACTGGAGAAGGAGATTGAGGGTTCAGCTGTATGTTTTCCCAGACTCCTTTGTGGCCGTGCAGGACCGAAGTCCAATGCTTTGGATTTGCAGAGTCTAGTTGTGATAGTACAGAGGTGCGGCAGCTATGGAAGCGCTGTTGCCAAGGATGACACAATGAGCGGAACCTCACCTGTACCATCTTTCTGCTTCGAAAAGAAGTAAATGAGTGGCTGAGACATCGACAAAGACAGTCAAGGACATGTAAAAGAACATAATCGGCGCACCACATCATGTTTAGCAGTTTGTACCCGAATTCGGACATGACACTCGCCTCTCCAAATTTATCTGAATCAAGTACCTACAGCTCCCGTGGAGTGTAGCAAAATGTGTTCTCAAAACGAGGTATGTAAAGATAATATAGACATGTGGAAGCTATGGAAGCACTATTCCAGATGCCATAGCAAGAGCGAGAAGCAAGCATGTCTAGAACCATACAACTTACAAGGTACGTCAAAGAGAACCGAGTTATGTGTTAGTTGGCTTTGGATGTGAGAGAGGAGTAATGTGTTAGTTGGCTTTCGATGCGAGAGAGGAAGTCACGGCGAGATTATGAAGAGCATTTGAAGATGACATTGCACAAAAAATGCAATTAAGAAAAACTACTCTTTGCCTTATATATTTACCAATAACTTATGGTTCATAATGCAGGACTCTATGTGGTTTGGATGGCTAATGAGCAACACTTAAGTAATAAATGTAGAAAACTCGGTTTTACTAACTGGTCTTCTTTGTGTAGGTGTGATGGTCTTATGAACCCCCAGCAGCTCACTCTCTTTCCTGAACTCTCACTTACATCCAGTGATATGATCATTAATGGATTGGAATTTCTCTGACAAGATGTCTGTGTTCCTCTCTTACAGGCCTCTACATCTCTGTCATGTGGTTGGTGATATGTACAGTAGGTACAAGAAAACCTTCAGATCAGTTCAAAGTATTTCTCTCAAGCGAAATGATAGATGGAAAGTGGAGTGGAATAGTCAACAGTGGAGATATAGGTTTAAGCTGTTGTGGGCCTTCTCTACTAACATCAAGCACAACATTTTTTTGTGGCTAATCATTGATAGAGTTGTTTGGACAGGCAACAAACCTCTGAAGCTCAACATTGGTAGTGGTCTTTGTAATGGTTGTGGTCAACATGAAGACCTAGAACATATCTTTTTATACTGCCCTAAAGCCAAAAGATACTGGAATGCTATCACTTCTTATTGGCAGAGTCTAGGGATGTCTCTCCCTTCTCCAAGAGAAGTTCTTATTAGGGAAATCTACACATTTGAAGTTGGTTTATGGAAAATTTTGAGAAACCACCTCCTCTGGTATATGTGGAGAGAGAAACCTATTAGGCTTTTCTCTCAAAAGCCCAAAGACTTGTTTTTTGTTTGTAATCAAAAAACTCTACAAATCTTCAACGACTGTAAAGCTGCTATGTCTGATGCCCCTTGCTCTATTAAGTCCTTGGGAAACATATGTAAAACAAAACATTATAGGCCCTAGAAGAAGTTTGTCCTTTCTTTGTACTCTGGCAAGAGACTCAGACTGATTGAATTCTTGGAATATCATTTGTAACAACCTCCCAGACTTTGTTTGTGGTAGCTCCCCTATTGGGCTGTATTTTATCTTCTTTTTTTTAATTCAGTTCAGTTTCCAGGAAAAAATGCACCTCGAAAATGAGAAGAGATGAAATGCCACTGAAGATTAGAATAAGAGTTGGGATACATATGCATAGTAAAATATAGATGGTATCCAAACACAAACAGAGAAACGTGATGAGTGTAGAAAGAAATGACTTGAATCTTATTCCTTCTTTTTAGAAGTAGTATTTTGTATAATATTTAAAGTGGCGTTTGAGGATGTTGTAACCCAATTGAGATGCAATCTTATAGATTTTTTTTCGATGTCTTTCTATTGTTCTTTTAAAAGTCGTATTTTGTAAAATACCCAAAGTGGTGTTTGAGGATGTTGTAACCCAATTAAGATGCAATCTGATAGATTGCTTTTCGATGCCTTTCTAGTTTTCTTCCTAGAGAGCGCGAATGTGAGGAGCATTCGAATTACAATGTACTGAGAAATGACCACTAATAGAAATAGGGGGCATAGCGACGCCCCCAAATTGAAAAAAAATCAAGAACCGTCGCTTATGCGACACTAGCGATTTGGCACGCCCCATAAAGACATGTCATCACATAAGTGATGTTAGCGTCGCTTATGCAATGTTAAAAGTATGTGTCTCAAATAGCTTCACTTTTAACGATGTGGCAAACTGCGTATGGTGCTTAAGTGTCGCATAAGTGACATCCTGTGTTCCAGAGCATCGCATAAGCAATGCTCTGGAATGTTAGAAAAAAATTCGATTTCTCTCGGCACATTTGAACCATGATTTGGACTTGCAACACACAAACACACACAAAAAGAGGGAAAGAGAGAGAGAGAGAAAGAGAGAGAGAGAGAGAGAGAGAGAGAGAGAGAGAGAGAAGGAGGGAGGGAGGGAGGGAGTGAGGGGGAGAGAGAGAGAGAGAGAGAGAGAGAGAGAGAGAGAGAGAGAGAGATCGACAAGAGCTCTGTGAAGCAATGTATGCACACATACACACGTACACACACACATACACACACACACATACACACATACATATGCATACAAATACACATATACACACATAGACACACACACACATACACATAGACACACACACATACACATAGACACACACACACACATACACACTAATTTACATACACACATACACATGCATTCTTTAACCTATTCAACTTTACCTTCGGAGTGATTACCTCTTCATATTCTTCTTCATTTGCATCTATCTCACCATTTGGAGTAGCACTTGCTTCTTCGATTCTACTATGAGCTGAATTTGGAGACACAGAATGACTCCCCCTCCATGTTGAACATTCTTCATTTGATGTAGATGCCTCTGGACCTGAAACCTTTGCTTGATTGTTGAACTTCTCTTTGATTTGTTCCTGCATAATCATCACAATCTTCTCCAAGAATCTTTTCCTTTCCTTTATCTTCATACCATAGTCTTAATTCATCAAAGACCACATCTCGTGAGACTCTTAATTCCTTTGTTCTAGGGTTGTAACACTTGTATCATTTTTGCTTCGTTGAGTAGCCGATGAAAATGCATTTTTCTGACCTTGGTTCCATCTTTGTTCTAACTTCTTGTGGAATGTGAACGAAGCAAACACATCCAAAGACTTTGAGGTGTGTAAGATCAGGTTCCTTACCAGAATATACTTCCTCTGGAGTCAAGTAATGTATTCCCAATGTTGTGCACCTATTCATCAAGTAAATGGCGGTTCTGGTAGCCTCAGCCCAATAGTACAATGGTACCTTCATCTCGTCGAGCATGCATCTTGCAATTTCAGCAATTTGTCTATTTTTCCTCTCAGCTACTCCATTTTGTTGTGGTGTATACCTACAAGTGAACTTCCTTTTGATCCCGTTCTCTTGTAGAAAATCTAAAAATTCTTTGGAGAAGTATTCTCCTCCACCATCGGACCTTAAGGTTTTGATAGACCTTCCTGTTTCTTTTTCAACTTCAACTTTGAAGCTTTTGAATATAGAAAACACCTCTGATTTTTGCTTCATACAAAAAAACCATACCTTTATTGAGTGATCATCAATGAAGGTGACAAAAAATCTATTATAGCCATCAATGCCTCTTGGGTTGGTCCCCATACATCCGTATGTATCAAGTCCAAGACATTTGGGACCACATAATTGCTCCTCTTGAATGGTTGCCTCGATTGCTTTCCTAGTTGACAAGCTTCACATAACTCATGTAGTCCAGGGCTATTAAATTTTGGAAGACTCTTACCACTTCATGTTTGCTCATGTCCTTCAGCTTTGGAATGTTGATGTGTCCTATTCTTTTGTGCCATAAGTCAAGCTCTGAAATCTTTTTGTTCCCACATTGAATGTACATGACCTTTCCATGTGGATGTTGGACGTCCAAATTGAACATCCTTCCTTCTCTCCTACCTCGAGCAATGACCTTGAAGCCTTCCTTTGGATTCTTTATGAAGCACCCATTCTCATTGAATATGACATGATAACCCTTCTCTACCATTTGTCCTACTGAAATCAAGTTCTTTGAAATTGTATGAACATGAAGAACATTAGATAGTACCTTTTCTCTACTTGTATCTCCAAGCCTTATATCTCCAATATGTTCAATCATGTGTTGAGTATCATGACCTGTTTCAACACATCCTTTTCCACTTGATACATATAGATTAGTGAACAAACTTCCTTGGCATGACATATGGTTACTACAACCTGAATCAATGTACAATTTTTTGTCATCTTCACAAGAGCTTCTATACTCATGTCTCATTGCAAGTAGTGTGTCCTTGCTTCCTTCACTTGAGGTGCTTGCATAATTGCTTTGGTTCCTTTGATTGTCTCCATTTGGTCTTCCATTCTTCAGCCAACAATCACTAGCATAGTGTCCTACTTTACCACAATGATAGCATGTTATACCTTTATGAGAATAGAAGGAGACTCGGCCTCTTCCTCTACTTCTACCTCGACCTCTTCCTTGTGTGTTGGCATTTGATGCATCCTTGTTGTCTTCTGAATTGTTTTGATTGTAGTTGGAGTTTTTGTGACCTCTTCCTTTGCCTCTTTAGCCTCCTCTTGAGTTCCTTCCTTTACCTCGAACTGCATATAACATTTGGTTGTGGCTATCCTTTCCTTTGGGACCACCAAAGCTAAGCTCTTCTATGACAAGATGAGGGATTAGTTGTTCAAAACCTAGATATGCATCTTTCAAGTTAATAGAAGTTATAAAAGGCTTCCATCTTTCATCTTCCCTCAATCCATTGAGAGTATAACACACAAGATCTCCGTCTTCAATCGTTATGCCAATAGAAGCTAAAGCATGGCTTAGCTCCTTAATCTTCAAAGTATATTCAGCTATGGATTGACTCGAACTTTTCTTGATTGTGTTCAACTCATTCTTGAGTTGAAGTTTCCTAGCTTTGGTATTTGTTGAATACATCCTTTCAAGAGCTTGCCAAGCATCCTTAGCTTTCTCTAGATGTTGAATATGCCCTACCATGGCATTAGTAATGACTTGCGAAATGAGGAACATGACTCTCCTATTCCTCTCTTCCCATTTTTTTGCTTGTCTCTTTTGGACTTCGGTGGCCATAGCTTGATTGATTTGAGGTTGAGCATCATCGCTGCTTACAATACCCCATAAGGCTTTTTTCCATTACGTAGTTGGTCATTCTAAGCTTCCACATGGGATAGTTATCCTTATCCAATTTCTCTACTTGTTGACCCAAGTCAGCCATTGAAGACTATCAAAGACTTTGAGAGTTACTTCGAATAGTTATATTGTCCTTTGCTCTTGTATTTGTGAAGCTCCCTCTTGTTTGTAGCTCCTCTTTTGCTTTGCTTTAACTAGAGCTTTGTTGATGAAGCGTCAGCACCAAGTTTGCTATGATACCAACTATGGAGAATGAGTTCTTCTATGCTCAATGGAAATGTGTAGTGAACCCTTTATGTCTAGCACTTGGACAAATAGCTAAACCTTAGATAGCTTGTTGCTCTCAATACAAAAGTGAAATGGACTTTTGCCTTTATTCCATCAAAGTAGATAAAGAGAGTTTCTAACAAGCTATAAATAACTTAATTTGGACAAGTTTTGATTAGGAAACGCAACTGACAAAGATGAACTACCTATCCACACAAGTATGACAAATAACTAAACTTCACTCTCGGACTGATAACTCTCTGAATATATATCCTTTGAGAAAGATATTTGGTACACAGAAAAAAGACACAAATAGCTTTCGAAAAGGCTAAAAAACAAGTAATTTGGATGAGTTTTGGTTAGGAAATTCAATTGACCAAAATAGACCACCTGCACACATAAGTATACTATAAAACTGGACTTCACTCTCTGACAGATACCTCACAGAATATAAATCTTCTAAATGAGATATTCATGATAGTAAACATAGCTATGCCAAGAGCTTTCCAACAAGACAAAAGTCAATCAATTTGAATATGTTTTGGTTGGGAAAAATAACCAACCAAAATAGACTACCTCTCTTTATAGGTATATTGAAAAACTAGACTTCACTCTTTCATTGATATCACATATAATATATAAGCTTTGAAGACGATATTTGATATCCAGAGAGTACACAAGATAAGCTTTGAATGAATGTTTAAATGCAAGAAATAGCTACATATAGACTGAGATATGAGCTTCACATCAGAGCTATGTACAAATTGACGTTCGACTGGAAGGAGTCTAAGGGAAGATAAAATGACAAAATGGTCAGATTTGACTATTGGGAGCTCTTGCCTCTTTCTCTCCTTGTTTTGAATGTGCTCTCACTTCAATTTTATAACCAATGAGCATGTGAAGAAGTTTGTGCCTCCTTCTTAACTCACCACTTTCCCCACTACATGCCACTGACTACAAGGCAAGATATTGTATCTCTTACTCATCATTAATTTTGACTAGACTTTTTTCTTTTCTTTTTTATTTCCTTTTTTCTCTTCTTCTCTTTTATCTTTATATTTGGTAAATTTATCCAAGCATAGCTCATATGAAAATGAGCTTGTACATTTATCTTCAACACTATCCAACTTCAAATTCTGATCTAATGGCATAGAAATTGGCTTACAATCAGCCATGCCATCCTTTTGTGGCATAGTAAAGGCATATTTCTTCTGTTATATCCATATACCTATTTCTGTATGTATAAACTCAATGCCGAAGAAATAGCACAACACACCAAGATGTTTCATTTCAAATTCTTGCATAAGGAGTTTCTTTACCTCTTTAATGCTTTCTTCATTGTAACCTCCTACAATTAGGTCATCAGCATAAATAGCCACAATCGTGATGCCATCATTAGGCTTCCTTGCATAGAATGAATGATCTACATCACACATAGAAAATCCCATGGTGGTTAATTAGTCAGCAATCCTTGCATGCCAAGCATGAGGGGCTTGTTTAAGTCCATACAAATTGTTTTGCAACCTACAAACATATTTTGGGTGCTTTGAATCTTCATATCCTTGTGGTTGGTCCATGCAAACTTCTTCGTGTAACTCATCATGTAGGAAAGCATTCTTCACATCCATGTGATACAAAGTCAGTCCTTTTGTTGTAGCTAATGCAACAAGTTTTATGACATTATAAATTTTAGTATAGGACTCAACGTTTCCTAATAATCAATACCATATGTCTCTGCATATCCTTTTGCTACCAATTGTGATTTGTACCTACTTATGCCATCATTGGCATTGTACTTTACTTGGTAAACCCACTTGAAGCCTATGGGTTTCTTTCCTTCTAGAAATGTAACTAGCATCCATGTTTTGTTTCCATAAAGTGTAGCCATCTCCTCATTCATAGCCTTTTTACAATCTACATTTCCAATTGCATCTTCAAAACAAGAAGGTTCAACATCTTATGTTACCTTGTTCATGTAGGCACAATGATGAGCCGTGCAAGTATCATATGTCACTCGTTGCATTGAATTTAGCATCCTCCCATATTGTCTTGGTCCTAGGTCACTTCTCCTTATATCATCTACATGTGCCTTTCTCACTTTTGGAGTCTTCATAGAGGGCAATCCAAGTGCTTCATCAAGGCTCTTTTATGAATTGTTTGAATCTCCATCCATCTCTCCAAAACTTGTAGATGTTTTACACCAATAGAAAGCTTTGCTTTACCTTTCTTGGATGTATTTAAGGAATTTTCTAGACTGACATTTCCATGCAATCTTCCACTCCATGGTTTTGAGTTGGAACTATTTCTTCATGATGCATCTGGTCCACTCAAAACTTGAGATTCAGAACTTGATTTTTTAGCATTTTTTGTGCCATTCCGTTCAAGATTAAGTCCATCTTTGGCATCTGCATAGAAGCTTGACATTTCATCAAATACATCTCTACTTACTCTCACCAATCGTGTGAGTGGGTTTTAACATTTATATACCTTTTGCTCAAGGGAGTACCCAATAAAGATACATGTTTTTGCTTTTGGATCAAGCTTCTTCCTCAACTTATCTAGAATATGTACATATGCAATACAACAAAAAACTTTAATATATGATAAGTTTGGATTTATACCTATGAACTTCTCTTTAGGTGCAACTTGATGTACATCAGTAGTCAATTTTTGTTCATGATGTATAAAGCAATGCACACAACTTCTTCTCAACAATAGTGAAGCATATTCTTCTCAACCATCAAGGCTCTTGCTATTTTTGCAATATGTTTGTTTTTGCATTTAGCAATGCCATTCTCTTGTGGTGTGTACATGCATGAGAATTGACATTGAATTCCATGATTTTTAAGAAAGTTGTTGAACTCAATTGACATGTATTCACCTCCTCCATCAGATCTTAATGTCTAGATATACTTCTCTATCTACTTTTCCACCATAGCTTTAAAATTATGGAAGTGAGTGAACACCTCACTCTTCTATTTTATGAAATATACCCATACTTTCCATGTATGGTCATCAAGGAAAGTAACATAAAACCTACAACTACCCATAGATGTGGTCTTTACACAACCCCAAACATTTGTATGTACTATTTCTAGCACATTCTCACTAAAATGCTTGTCATGTGAAAATGAAGCTCTTGGCTGTTTACCAAAGTGACATGCTATACATACCTTTTTCCTCTCTAAAACCTTGAAGTTTGGTAGTCCATTGACAACCTCCTTTGATTGCATCAATTTTAGCCTCTGCAAGTTTGCATGTCCGATTCCTTTATGCTAGATCTTTATATCAACAATAACTCTTACACCTTTTGCAAACATGGATACATTCATTTCAAGAATTTTCACATTTAAGGTGAACATCCTACCCACTTTTTTTTCTTTGGCAATCAATCTCCCATCTTGTGTGTACTCTTCTACATATAACCCATCAACATTGAACCTGACTTGTAATCCCTGGTCAACCATTTATCCAACAGAAACCAGATTCTTTTTTATATTTGGAACATCCAGCACATCAGCAAGATGTTTTACCTTCCCGTCCTCCATAGACACAACCATATTCCCTGTATGCTCGATAGGGTGTGATGTGCCATCAGTTGTTTCAACATATCCATGAACTAGCAATTTCTACAAACTACTAAATCATTCTATGTGATTGGTCATGTGATTTGAAGAACTTCAATCAACATACCATACATTACCATTCAATTTTGAAACATCAGCCGACATCATATTGATCATGTGACATTGGACCATGAACACCTTCTTAGAATCATCTACACTTCTCAGTGCATAGTTGTGTTCTTACATTCTATTATTTGGATCCTTAAACCTGAGATCACGTTCAAGTTGTCTAGGTTTACCACAATTCCAACATCCTTTACTTTCATTACCTGAATCATTTCTTTGGAAATTTATGTGGCCTCTTTTGGTTGGCCCTACCTTGAAACTATCCTCTACCTCCTCCATGATTCTGTTGTTTACCTTGGTCTTGGTTATTTCATCCTCTTCGACTTTCAAAGCCTCTATGTCTACCTCTTCCTCTACGAGAGTAGAATGCCTATTGAGAACTAGTTTTTCTTTGGGTGTTGGAGTCCTCACCAAGATTCTTTCCTTCAATAATCAACATGGACACCAGATCAGCAACATATTGAATATTTTCCCTAGTGTAAATAGATGTTCTGAACTACTTATATGCAATGTTTAAACCACAAGGCATTCTTCGACCTTATCATCATCATCCAGATCCATGCCAATAGATGCAAGTGACTCACATATTCTTTTGATTTTTAGGGTGTAGTCACTTATGGATATGCCCATTTTCTCCAGTGTATGCAACTCGTTCTTGAGTTGCAATTTTTGTGCCTTTGTATTGGTCTCATACCAAACTATTCCAAGCCTATTTCAGAGTCTTTGCATCCTATATGTGCCCAATCATGCTATTTTGTATGCTAATAGATAGCCAATACTTTACCTTTTGTTCTCCTTTATTTTATTCCTCATATGCTCTTTACAAGTTCGTAGTTTTATTCCTCTCTAGTAATTGTGGAGAATTTTTGTTGTCTCCTTCAATGTACTTCTTATAGCCTTTTCCAATTAGGAAATTTTTCATTCTCAATCTCCAGACATGGCAGTTGTTCTTTTCTAACTTATCACACATAAGCTAACTCATGCCATTTGTATTTTCCATTTCTATAGCAAATCACAACAATGAAAAAACACTACAACCAGTACTTCTACTTGAACACTATTGCACTATCATGTGATAATTTGATCTGAGAAAAACATAGTTTTCGTGCATCAATAGTACAAGAAATCTAAATCATTTCAAATTCTAGATCTGGAATATCTGAGTTTTTGCAAATAGGATGCAAGTTACGATTTGGCAAACTGACCTATTTTTTCTATGGAGCCCACCTTGCAAGCTCAAAATGGACATCATCAATGGCTCTTAAACAAAAATCTGACAAAAACAAGTGACCCTTTAGGGTTAACTCTCAAAAATATTTTGATGTCTTCTACCTTCATGCATTTTTTCATAGCAATCTGAGGTGGTTTGTGAATTGTGCTTTCTCTATGCCTTCTCACGTACTCTTCAGCATTGACCTTCTCCATGAGCTCTCTATATCTACACTGGCTCTCATACCATGTCACGAGGAAGGAGATAAGGAAGAGAGATCACACACACACACTAGAGTCACAATCAAAGAGGAGCAGACATAGATTGAGGCAAGGAAGGATGATCTTCTTCTTCCTCTTCTTCTTCTTCTATTACATAAAAGGAATGTACAAGAATGACCTAAACGAACAATACAACTAGTGCAAAATATATAAATAACACAACATAAGTAAAATTCTAATATCCGGGAATGAGTGAGTTGGCAAGAATCTGTTGTGCCATCACTCTCAGTAGATAAATGTAGTAAAGCTCAATGAAGTATCCATGACATATACTGGCGTGACCACTATACATGTCAGAGAAATGAAAAAGTAATACGTGTCATCTTGGGTCATCACATGTTGAGCTTGATATCTGAATAGAGAATGGGTTGCATCTTGTCCAAAGTATCATTGCAGTGTTTCATCATTTGAGAAATGGTATCATTTGATATCTCCTTGTCAATGTTTACTAAGTTGCTCAAGTCCACCTTGTAGCCAGAGTGAAAAATCTCTACTGCATATGTGGTGACCATTTGTGTCCTTTCAATGAGTATGTATTGTGCCCCCTCATCTAATAACCTTCAATTATTTTGTCAAAAGGATCTTGAAGCCTGTTCAATATGGACCTCTGTGATCTGATCATAAACTTGATGCTATTATGTAGTGCATGTTTCATTTCTTGATTGTGTTTTTCCATATATTTGCACAACATGTTGTAGCTATGAAATCCATTCACATACCCAAATGGTTCATCCCTTCACTATTGTGAATTTGATTCATATTTGAGAACAAATTTTTGATTTTTTTTTCAAAGATTCAAAACTCTTGCAACGAGAACAATCACCTTGGATACCTCAAAGAGCTTCATTGTTGTGAGTACAACATAGTCCATTTTTTGAATTTCTGTTTTAAGGTTTTTTTGAGATATTCATTGTTTTTGCATCTTTTTGGGAACAACCTATTTCCATTCAACTTAATTTTGGTTAAATCATCTAAACCAAAAAATCATCAAGCTTGTTATAATATTGTTGGTATGATGATAATGTATTCTTTATAGTAGTCCATATCATGAAACCATGAACTCAAGTTTGTATACACTATGAGGGTCTAAATTTTGGAGCGAGTAGTACCAAGATGCATGAAATTGGTTTTTCAGAAAACAAAATTAATCAAGTATTATATCACCATAATGAGTTTCCTATTGAATAGTCTTGGCCAAAAACTACATATACTTTGGTTCCAAATTTACATGTTTTTAGCAAAGACATGGTTACAAACATGATCTAAACATATAGAGTGTCAACAAACAAGAGGTAATCGAAGAAAACAAAACATATCATATTCTTAACTATCATTGAATCAAAAGTTTATGCATTGGGATGAACATTTTCAGTGTAAGTGGTTAAAAATGATGCTAAGGTTGTGTCTTGTCGTAAACTTCATATCCAGATGTCTATTATTAATGTTGCATGCAACTCCTTGATACGGCCAATACAAGCGATAAGGCCCATCAGGAAATAACCGATGGGCTTAATCACTTGCATCAGTTGGAACATAAATTGTACGTAGAAAACGGTGTTTTTCACATGATAAAATGTACCTGTCATTGCACCATGCAAGTCCAAGACACGACCGATGCAAGCAATGAGGCCCAACGAAAAATATTTGATAGGCCTTATCGCTTGCATCGGTCCTGATCGATTTCTCACTCTATAAATGGAGATCTTGGACAAAATTGATACAAGCTAAAGATGTTGCATCTTTCACATCTCATTTCCTAACCCTAAAATTCATGAGAATATATTAAACTACATACCTTCACCTCCTCAATGAGCTCTTTTGAGTCAATACATATTGTTCCTTTGTCCTCAGCAACATCCAAGAATGAATAGCCATGCCCAAATGAGTATATTCGAAGTTGCTTCTGATGCTCATCAAACTCTTCATCAGCAAGTGTTGGCTTCGCTGAGATAGCTTTCTCAAAGCATTTTGAAAGAGCTTGTGATGAATCTTTGAATTCTTCATTTGACAAATCCAAATCAAGATGCAAAAAGTCTTCTTTTCTTTCTCCTTTCTCATTGTTGAATCTCCTTGCAACTTCTTTTGACTCAGTTATAGCTACAAGGCAGTAGTCCTCCCTAAGGTTGAAAAGTTCTTGAATGTAAAATAGAGAAATAAACTCCTTTTCACAGATAAAGTAAAATGGTAGATTTGGGAGAAGTAGGGACTTAGATAGTTCAACTTCTTTAGTTGGCTCCTTATTGTAGTCTCTCCTTTCAAAGTAGCCACATCAAAACCTTTGACATGATCTTCTTCTGCTTGGAGATTGATCTCCTCAACAATCTCCATGAAACCTTTCATACTTTTTGAGCTTCCCTCAAGTGTCAGCTCTAAGAAAGGCTCGTCTTCAACATGAACACTTTCCTCCTTTTCAATTGAGATGTGATCAAGCCATATCAAGAAAGCAATGTTTAAAGGGAGCACGTAGGAGTCCTTTTCATGCTCTGGGCATTAATCTAGCTTCCCTGGCAAAGGGGATATCATTTTGCATTCTCTTGTGATTTTTGCCCTATCTATTGGATTCTTCCCAAAGATGTGAGGATGGACATAGGTTTTCTGAGATATAAACAAGTTGCTTTCCATTGATCAATCCCAAGAAGTTCTCCCACTCATCCTAAGAAAACTTTTTGATTTCTCTAGGAGTTTTTCAAAATCAATCTTGGGGTTGAATATCATCATTGCATCAAGAAAATAATCTACAGTTAAACCCTCTTGAACCATGAAATCAAGTAGTTTCTCTGATGGAGAGACACTAAGGATCTCATTCATTCCCTCCATCTAAGCTGCAACTTCTCTTGTATGTCCCAGAGGAGAACACGACTGATGCAAGCGACTCAAGCTAGTCAACGTGGGTCAAACGGGGAAAATCGCTTGTATCAGTCATGTCAGGGAAAAAAGAAAAATATGCACGGTAATGAGACAAATTCTATGAAGGTTGAAAATATGAATTGGTGAAGGGAGTTTCTATTTATAGGTGAGGAGGGAGGAGTAACGGTTAAATGATGTGGACCAATCAATGAGTGCCACATGGCAAAGGTACGTTGGGAATCCCAATCGATAGATGATGTGGCCCACTCAAATCATGCCACATGGCAAAGAAAATTGGAATTTGCAACAGTTAATTGATGTCGACCAATCACAGCATGCCACATGGCATCAACGGGCAACTCAGTTTTGAGACCTATTTAAGTTTCCCTATTCACTTTCTCTCATTTTTTTTCTCAACACTTTCTCAATGCTCTCTATTTTAGGTAATATGGTCATGACTGATCCAAGCGATAAGGGACATCCGGATGTTTTCCGATGACTCTTATCGCTTGGGTGGGTCGTGATTCTAAAACCATATCATGGCTTTCAAATAATGTTTCCTTTTATTGTTCTCTATAGTGGAAATAGAATTGATTGATATTTCATGATGATTGAAAGGACGACTGATCAAAGCGATAGGGTACATCTGGGATTTGTGGATAACCCTTATCGCTTGGATCGGTCATGTTTCTTAAATGGCATTGAGTCCTTGATCATAGCTTGCAAATTATGTTTTGCTTAGTGAAGTTTGAGCTATTATGCATTGTAAGCTATATTCGAAATAGTATTGATTGATATTTCATGATGATTACAAGGACGACTAATGCAAGCGATTAGGGACATCCGGGGATTTTCAGATGACCTTTATCACTTGGATCGGTCGTGCTTCTTAAATGGCATCCTTGATCAAAGTGTTGAAGTGACATTTTATTTGGTTAAGAATTAGCTGTAATGCATTCCAAGGGAAATGGAATTCACTAATATTTCATGATGATTAGAAGCACGATCGATGCAAGCGATTAGGGACATCCGGGCATTTCTAGATGACTCTTATCGCTTGGATCGATCATGTCTCTAACAATGGAAAGAGTCCTTGATCAAATTTTTTGAGAGTAAGTTGCCTTGCCTTTCCACTTCCATGCCTTAAGACTCTCACTTTGTGCAGGTTATGGCTAGGACCAAAAGGACAGCAAGGAAGCTGTATCGTGAGGGTCACGACCAAAATGCCCAAGATCAAAATGCCCTGGAGCAAAATGTCAAGGAGAAAAATCGCCAGAAGAGTCAAGGCAATGCATTAGAGAAGCCTTCAAAGAAAAGGGTCAAGTACCATGTAAAGTCCTTGAAGGAAATAAGAAGAGCTCAAAAGTCTGTGGGACTGTTGATCCCTAGAATTCCATTTATGAGAGTTTTCAAGCAGTTCACAACCAATCTCTGTTCGACCTCATCCTTTATCAATGTGAAGTGGCAAACTCAAGCACTTCTATGCCTGCAAGAAGCTGCAAAGGACTTTGCTATTGACTTTATGAATGATGCCTATTTATGTGCAGATATAAATTTGATAAATCTCTTGTTCCTATTGATCACCATAATAAAAAATCCTTCGATATTTTAGATATACCTCCAGCCCGAGCACCCAAAACAACAGTTGTCATTGAAGAGGTCAACCCTCACGTCACAAATGATCATGAAACTAGAACTGCAACAAATAGTGAGGAGGAGAGGAAAAAGCAGGGATTATTTATAGAGGAAAGTGTCATCTTAAACCAGATTCAGAAGTTACAGAAGGCAAATAAAGAGCTCCTTAAGGAAGGAGATGGGAAGATAATAGTTAATGTTGCAATGGCATGGCAGGATAAATGGTTCTTTGACATAAGACCAGAAGACGACAAAATGTTGAGGGAGTTTCATGTTGAAATATCAGATAGTGTAGTCAACATTTCACTCAGGTATTATCTAGAGGCCATAAAGTGCTCTTGTATTGCTTAATTTTCTAGTTCCTTAACTGAATATTTATTTCTTGATTTGTAGGGTTCTTCTTCAACAATGTGAGGAAGCAGTTCAAAGAAAAGTATTTATCATAGATCCTCTAGTGACACAGTGTTTTTTGCATAGACATGGAGATGCCAAATCCTTTCTAGAGAATTTTACAAAAGAGGTAGAATGTGTTATCTACCCATATATTGAAAAGTAAGTATTCATCTTCACTTTGAAAAGTACATTTGTATCATTAAAGAAAGTATATTTACATGCAACTCATTGACAGGGGCCATTGGAGTCTTATTATTGTTGACTTCAATGCATATCAAGCTCTTTTCCTCAATTCTCTTAAATCACAACATGGGAATCGCAAAGTGTAAGTTGCTATAATTTTTTTTGTTCTCTATTTAAGAGCCATGCCATCCACTCACTTACAATGCAGTGATGCAAAGCTTCTGAAGATGCATATTGGTCAGAATTCTCCTAGAATTGCTAAATTGAATGAACAAAAGAAATTTGGATACATACAAATTCATGTGCCATTGTAGAAAGACGCAATGTCATGTGGCTGGAGAGTGATTGCAAATGTTGTAAGATGCTTGGAAAGAAGGCCTTACAGTCCTGAATTGAATTTATCAGACTATCTAGATGCATGGATCATCTTGATCAGAGAGAGAGAAATAAATGGCATTATGAAACATGCAATCTGCCCCAATGATCTAGACTCACCTCCACACGCAATGTCATGTGGCTGGAGAGTGATTGCAAATGCTGTAAGATTCTTGGAAAGAAGGCCTTACACCCTGAATTGAATTTATAAGACTATCTAGATGCATGGATCATCTTGATCAGAGAGAGAGAAATAAATGGCATTATGAAACATGCAATCTGCCCCAATGATCCAGACTCACCTCCACCCCCTCCACTAGATAAAACGAAGTCCGAAGGAAAAAAGAAAGGGCTTCCTCTTCACTCACCATTGAAGCATGGGACCAAGAAAATGAGTCGAGGTGAAAGCTCCAAAAAGGGCCACAAGCATCAGAGAAAAGAGGGCTCCAAAAAGGATAGAAAGGCATGAGTCATTTTTGAGTCAAAGATTGAAATCTGTTGTAAAACCAACATAGGTTGGAAGATTTATTTATGTACAAATTGTATGTACTTATGCCAATCTTGATCTGGAAGATGGTCATTGTAACCATATTTATTTGCCTTAACCATATTTATATGCAAATACAGTTGTATTGAACCTCTTGAGAGTTAAACAAAAGTTCATTGCATGGTCCAACAAAATTTGGTCATGTCACAAATATGACTGTATTGTGGGTTTCTTACTTCATTCTTGTTGGAAAGTTTAAATTCAAGAAGATAGAGAAGACCATAAAGAAGAAAAAGGACACGACCGATACAAGCGATACGAGGAATCGGAGAATTTTGGATTGCCCCTATTGCTTGCATCGGTCGTATTATCCATTTAAACATAGCATCCCCTTTAAGCAACCTTGCATGAGATGAGCTGAGTTGCAAGTTGTTTTTATAGTTATGAGTCAAACCTTTACACAAAGGTCACCTTTTGAAGTCTCTTCCGGTAGTTTGCTAACACGACCGATCCAAGCAATAAGGACGATCCGACAAGTTCAGATTGCACTAGTCGCTTGAATCGGTCATCTTCTGTAATCTCGTCTCCTCTGTTTTATGACTTAAGTCATGCTCTACATATTTTGAAATTTCATACCTTGGATTGGAATTTGCACCAGGTTCTCCAACCTCTTTAAAATAACTTGTTATGTGCACCATGATACTTTCTCTTGCATACCTTGAGGACAGAAAAGATGGATAGAATCAAATAATTTAATTGAAACTAATGTGCATGACATTGCCTTTTGGATGTCAAATTTCATTTTGCATAGAAAACTTGAAACTGTTGAATAATCAAGAGCATCCCAATCTAATGAAGAGATGCAAGGAGCAGGTACATGAACAATATTTCCATAAGAACTCCTCCCTGATGGCACTTGATAATCTGCATAATGGAAAAATAAGATTATGCTATTGAAAAATTGAACAGATTTGTTTGTATACATGAGTTCTACATATTCCTTATGAAGAACTCTGAATATTCCTTTTAAACATTCAACAGGTTGCCATTCCACAATATTGGAAGGAAATATATCTGCAGTACAAAAACATATGTTTTGTTATACAAAAACAACTGGAATGATAGAAGAGCATTGTAAAACTTCACTTACAGTATGAAGGGAATTGCAGATGATTTTCTAGAACAAGATCCTTAGCAGTGTACACATGTTGTACTCGTGCAAACCAACCACATCTCTTCAATTTGAAACTGAGAATACGTCCCTTCCAGTGGTCTCTTGTGTTGTCTCTTTTGGCACACTTAACTTTATGGGCACCTCTGCAGCTAGGAAGCATAGTTACCCATTTATTTACTTTCACAAAATGAGGTTTCCACAAAGAATCCTTTATTTTGTTGTAAACCTCACACGATGTTAAACTATTGGAAGGATGACGAGAAGAAGAAGCCATTTGAACTTAGAAGAAGAAGAATGTTCAAAGCGAGAAATAAAAAAAAAAGAATTTCTTCATACGGTTAAAAGAGACAGCAATGTTATATTCTTGTACACGTGGAAAGACTCTATTTGTCAATTTCCTTAAACTATCATTAGCAAACAACCTCATTTTAGGTTTTTTTCACCCTAATGAACAAATCCCCCCTAGGAGTGATGCGGTGAACAAGGAGTTGGGACTCATGTATAAGGAAGTACCAAGCTCTGTGGAATCACTCCACAAAAGGAAGTATGCCCAAAGCTTTGCAGAAAGCTTCAAACTTCTCCTAAGCAGAGCCTTCGTGAAAAGGTCTACAATGTTCTCCTGCGTGGGCACATATGCCAAGCTGATCTCTCCAACAGAGAACCTCTCCCTAACATAATGATAATGCACCTCAATGTGCTTAGTGCGAGCATGGAACATAGGGTTCCATGCAACGGCCAATGCACTCTGACTGTCAGTGAAGATAGCCATAAGACATCTGAGCCACACACTCAACAATCACTATGAAAGCTATGCTATACTTAGCCTCACAATACGAGGTGGCAACAATAGGCTGCTTCTTGCTTAGCCATGATATACATGAGCTACCAAGCATGAAGCAAAAACCACTAGCGGACACACAAGTGTCATAGAAACCAACCTAGTTAGAGGAAGAAAAAGCATGAAATTAGGCAGTAGTGATCCTCCCTTGGGAAAGAAAATCCAAGCAGCCAAGTACCATCAAGTAGGAAAAGATGTGCTTAACCACCTTCCATTGATTGACGCTTGGGCAATGCATAAATGTGCTCATCTGGGAGACAGAAAATTGAATATCTGGCCGAGTTATGCATACGTAAATCAAGCATCCAACACCCTTCTGATAGAGAAGAGCATCAAATGCATCTCCAACATCATGAAGACTCAATCGTAAACCTGTCTCTATAGGAGTGCCAATAGGTTTACAATCTTCAAGGCCAAAAATATTGTAATAATGTGTCAGTATATTTCATTTGACACAAAGCCATTCCACCATAAACTTGCATAAATTGAATGTCCAAATAATGATGCAAATACCCCAAATCACACATCTCAAATGAAGCATGCAAATCAGCCTTAAAATCAGCAATATGCTTGTCATGAGGACCAGTGAGGAGGATGTCATCAACATATACAACAATGATCAGAAGCACATCATTAGCACACTTAACATATAAAGTGCTTTCAGTTGAACTATTCTCAAAACCATGTGCAATGAATTAGGCATGTATCTTTTGATACCAAGCACATGGTGCTTGCTTTATACCATATAATGCCTTCTTCAACCTGCACATTTGGTTCTTGTGCCTTTTTGCACAAAGCCATGGGGCTGAAATACATACATCTCATCATGCAAATCACCATTCACAAATTTAGTTTTAATGTCCAGCTGATGTACATTCCAACCAAGATGAGCTACAAGTGCACAGATGCTACGAAAAATAGTCATTCGGCATGTAGGAGCAAAGGTTTAATCAAAATCAATGCCTCTTTTGTGTACATAAGCCTTTGCAACAAGCCTAGACTTATACCTATCAACTGTTCCATCAGGCTTATGCTTAAGCTTGTATACCCAATTAATGACAATGACCTTATTGCGAGGGGGCAAGTCACATAAAGACCGAATATCATTTTTCATGATAGCATCATATTCAAACTACGTAGTAGCTATCCAATTTTCAATTGTTTTTGCTTCATCAAACAAAACAGGATCATTCTCATCACTAAGACGACACGCAGTATCATAGTGCAAAAGAGGCACTATGACACCTTGAATGAGTACGATATGACAAAGGTGCACCTAACTTGCTATCATGTAGAGTCTACACCAGCCATTTTGGCATAGTTTTTGCCTCCTCAATATCAGCTCTCTCATCAACAAGTGCATCTTGTACATCTGCATCAGAAATGGAATGATTTGCATCATC
The DNA here is from genome assembly GCA_020310875.1 of Ceratopteris richardii. NCBI lineage: Eukaryota > Viridiplantae > Streptophyta > Polypodiopsida > Polypodiales > Pteridaceae > Ceratopteris > Ceratopteris richardii. Next base: position 16,226,172 of record CM035424.1, on the reverse strand, counting down.
ACATGAAACTTGCAAAGGTTGAGAAGTTTCCTCATTAGGACCAGCACTAGACTGTCCACCTCTAAAAAGAGGCAACAAGGTATCATACATGTCTTTGGAACTACCAGATGTCTCCTTTGTGCATCAAAGTAAAGGCTGAATAGGATCTTCCACAAAAACAACATGAGGGCTTACGAAATTTTTTTTTAGTCTATGTATGATATAGAGGATAGCCTTTGCTTTAAGAATTGTACCAAACAAATATACATTTCACTACTTTATCATCCAATTTCTTGCGATGTTGTTCAAGCACTAATGCATATGCCAGACAACCAAAAACACGTAGGTGAGCAACACATGGGTTATGACCAGGCCAAGCCTCATATGGAGTGATAGAGTGCAATGCTTTTGTGGGACACCTGTTAAGTACATATGCTACACACATAATAGCCTCAAGCCAGAAACTATGTGGTAAAGCCTGACTCTTGACCATATACCTGGCCATCTCCATGAGTGACCTGTTCTTTTGTTTAGCAACTCCATTCTATTGAGGTGTATAGGACACTATATACTAATGTTTTATTCCACATTCAACCAAAAATGCATTTAAGTCAGAAGACATATATTCCCCCCTTGATCAGAACGGAGGGTGCCCATTTAACATGCTGATAGATTTTCAGCCAAAACCAAAAACTGTTTGAAGCGCATAAACACTTTGGACTTTGCTTTCAATGCATATACCCATGCATGCCTAGAAAAATCATCTATGAAATTCAAAAACTAAAGATAGTTTCCAAAAGAGGGTATCTACATAGGACCACAAACATCATTGTGAACAAGCTGCAATTCCTAAGTAGCTCGAACTAAACCATCTTTTGGAAAGGATGAATGCTACATTTTGCCCAAAATATAGCCTTCATAGACATGTTTGTTGGTTGCCTCAAGTTTGGGCAAAGAGGACACCATTTCCGATTTCTGCAAGCATAGCAAACTAGCAAAATTCAAAGGAACAAAGCGTGCATGTCAAAGCTCTTCATCTAACATAGCTTGAGAATCATGTAGTGCACATGTTGAATCATTCATAGATTTCTCATAGTCTATGAGCTTATACATCCCATGACATAAAATGTGAGAATCAATAATCACATTGCCATTTGACACATCATGAACTATACATCTATCATCAATAAATTTTACAACCAAGCGAATCTTGGATAAAGCTCAAACTCATAATAGTTTCTTCTTGATCAGCAGTATTCAGAATGACCTTAGCAACTCCCATGATAGGATAAGAGAAGTTTTCAACACATATGATAGTATTCCATATAGGGCCAAACTTGAGTGAGGTGAAGAAACTGTGTTGTGAGGTAATATGTTAGGTTGCCCCACTTGTTAAACGCATTCCATAATTCATAACATGCCCCTCAGTTGAAAAAGCAACTGACCACAGATGATAAAATAAAAATAAACATGGATGGCCAGTCAGATGTTCCATCACTGAATGAAAATAAGCATGCTCCATGTAAAAACACATGCAAGGAAATGTTCATGGAAGAGTTACATTAGTGTGTTTGTGTATGATATGCAGAAATTAATTGGGGTGTTAATTGTGTTTTATGTACCCATTGACATTCTCCAATAGAGTGATTTTTGTACTTAACTAAATATTGATGATATTGAGTACCTGTGCATGTAGTAATGACATCTTGATAAATTATTTGTCAAGAACTAAGATTTTAGATTGTTTTTCAATTAAAGGAGGGTCATCAAGAAGTGGAGTGAGTGGTATAGTGCCTTTAAAGGGTTTAAGTGAACAAATATGAAAAGAGTTATGTATATTCCAATGAGATGGTATATCTAATCTAAATGAATTATCATTGATTTTCTGTAAAATGCAAAATGGTCCATAATAGCATGGTGCAAGTTTAATTTTAGGATGCTATAGAATATTTTTGAGAAGTCTTTTAATGATATGCAACCATACAAGATCATTTTCTTGAAATTCCTTGGCTAATCGTTTTGTATTGACATTATGTGCATAAGATTCATGAGTTTACCTAATCTGATTGTGAAGATTGTGAAGTATAGAAATGTGATCTTGAGCAATAGAATCAGGCATCGGAATTTCAGTTTGAGTAAGTGACATGGGAGTGGGAAGCTTTTTACCATAAAAATTTTCAAAAGGTGCACATGTAGTAGTGGTGTGTGGTGTTATTGTAAGAAAATTGAAGCAATGGCAAATTTTCATCCCAATTAGTGGGATTATCTAATGATTAACAATGCAATAAATCAAGAATAGTACTAATTGTAGCCTCACTTTGTCCATTACTTTCAGGATGAAATGCAGAGGTAAAATCTATTTTAGAACCAAAATGTTGAAATAAGGCAACCCAAAAATGATTACAAAATCTAACATCACGATCAAAGAACATTACTTTAGAAAATTCATGATGTGGGAAAATGCATTTAATGAATAATTATGCAACCTAAGGTGAAGATAAAGTTTTTCTACAAGGAATGAAATATGCATATTTACTAAACCTATCAACTATTGTCCAAATCATATCATTATGTGATGAAGGGATAGGAGGACCTGTGATAAAATCCATAGAGATTTGTTCCCATGTTTTGTTCTGAATGGGGAGTGGCATTAATAATCCAAATGGTTTACATGATGATGTTTTACATGCTAACATACAATGCATTTAGAAACATAATGTGCAATATCTTTTTCCATGTGTGGCCAAAAGAAGAAATCTTTCCAAGCAAAAATGGTGCTCTATATGCCTCTATGACCCATGTAAGATGGTTCATGCATTTATTTGATGACAAAATCTTTAAAAAATTGGGTTATACACAATCTATGCTGAAAATATAGTAAACCATGATGAAATGTATAATGTTCATAAGATAAAGGTGCACCATTGTTGAATTCATGCCATGCACATGAAAAATACAAATCAAATGCATAAGTAGAAATCATTTCTTGAAAAGAATGAATTAGGATGGCAGTAATATTATGAAAAACAATAGAATGTGAAGGAAAATAGCTAAGAGCATCAGCTACAACATTAGCCTTACGAGGTTGATATTGGATCATGGGTTGGAATTATGAATGAATTAAGCCCATTTAAGATGCCGATCAAATATTAAGGGCTGATTTAATAAATGCTTAATAGCCTCTTGATCGATTTTGATTGAGACCTTAGAGCCCATAAGATAGTGTTTCCAAATTGACAAAGCATGCACAACTGCTAACAATTCTTTATCATATATACTATAATTCCTTTTGAGGGTTTAAGCTTTCTACTCTCAAATGCAATAGGATGATCATTTTGCATTAAAACAACACCTATTCCTAAACCACTAGCATCAGTAACAACATGAAATGGTTGTGAAAAATCAAGTAATTGTAAAAAAGGTACATGTGAAAGTGCATGCTTGAGTTTTTCAAAGGATTGATTTTGGGTAAGTCTCCATGGAAAGTTTATTTTTGTTTTCAATAACAAGGTAAGAGGCAATGCTAAATTAGAAAATTTTCAAATAAAGTTTCAATAGAGACTAGCCATTTCAAGAAAAGAATGAACATCATTGACTGATTGTGCATGCCATTCCACTATCACTTTAATCTTTTTTGGATCCACATGCATGCCTTCACTTGAAATAATATGTCCTAGATATTATAGCTTATGTTGAAAGAAGTAACTCTTTTTAGGATTAGCATAAAGTGTGTTCTGTCATAGCAAATGAAAACCTATTTTCAGATGTTTCTCATGCTCACTATCATTCTTATTGTAAACAAGTATATCGTCAAAGAATACAAGAACAAAAGCTTGGTAATCAAGAAAAATGTTGTTCAACATTCGTGCAAATGTAGTAGGGGCATTAGTAAGTCCAAAGGGCATTACCATAAATTCATAATTGTTATATTCCAGAGATGTACATGCTTGGAGGAACGAGATGTTCCTTGCTCGGGGGATAGCCAAGGCCAAAAGCCAGAGAGTTCATACGAGGTACCTACTCATGATGGCTAGATGGGTAGAGGGACCTTAGAGAGAACTCTAGAAGGTGACTAGGCAAGGGCTATAAATAGGCTGGGAGGTGAGTCCCAGGCATGTCATTCTTGACTTCTCACAATCATGAGTAGGTACCTCGTATGAACTCTCCGGCTTTTGGCCTTGGCTATCCCCTGAGCAAGGAACATCTCGTTCCTCCAAGCATGTACATCTTGAGAATATAACAATAATGGCCTGTTTGAGTTCTAAATGAAGTCTTAAAAATATCGCTTTGCATCATACATATCTCATGGTAACCTGATTTAAGATCAATTTTACTAAAGAAATGAGCTGCTCCTAACTTATCTAAGAGATCCTCTATTCAAAGAATAGGGTATCTATTCTTTAATGTGATCTTGTTAAGGGCTCTATAATCGATGCACATTTGATAAGTTTTATTCTTCCTCTCTACTAAGAGAATTGGTGCTCCAAATGGGGAAGAACTAGGCCTTACAAGTCCTTTGTGGAGTAGGTCTTTCACTTGGTTTTCTATTTCCTTTTGATGTAGTGGGCCATGACTATAAGGTGCTTTATCCTTCAAAGTTAAATGTATGTGTATGGTAGTCAATGCGTGGGTTATAATGAAGACAAAAAGGCATACCGAGTATAACATTGTAAGATTGCAAAGGTGCAATTAAAAATGTTTGTGCATCGACATATGAGCATATGCTAATCATAACATCTTCCAGTTCTTATGTTACATTATAAGGACTACCTTGAAATACAGGTTTCACTTTATACAATGAACCAAATGTTTCTAATTTAAGTTCGTGTACTAATAAATGCAAAATGAAATCATGTGAACTACCATCATCATGTAAAATATTAACCAGCTTGTAATTGATCCTAACATACATGCAAAGTGCATAATAGATCAAGCTAGATCTTCACTTTTCCTAGATTGTAGGAAAGTGAATTGATTCCCTCCAACAACCTTTACCATGTTCATTTGAATTCAAAATCCACTTGTAAACATCATGGAGAACTTTACAAGTCTAGATAAAGACTTCAAATCACTTGTACATTACATGGAAGCAATATACATATACTTTTTGCCATCATTGTCTTGCTCCATTTTTCTACATCATCTTCTTCAATAACACAAAGCTTGTAGAGGTCGCTTCTCTCTCTACAGATCTCCAAATTGGATGAGAGAGGATGCATGGAAAGGTATTAGTATCTTGTTTATGTCTAAATATTTTCAAAGCATTTGTATTGGTAGATTGGATTAAATCGCAATTTTTCTATCTGAAGGTCTATCTCTATGCATTCCTAAAAAATAGGAGCTACCACTATTGAGTGTCTAATTCATTCCAAAAGCATATTTTGCTTATTTCTTGTACTCTTGTGCATTCTATACACTCAACCCTATGTGTATCACTCTGGAAATGGCATTTTTCTAATTGTAAGCATGCTACACGCTATGAGCATTTGAAGTTCATTGTCTTATCAAAAGAGCTAGTCAATGCACAAATGTATCTGTTTTGTATGGAATCTTCTCCTTAATGCTTCAAAGTACATAATGCATTTTTTTGCACTTATTCCATGCCTATAAGGTCTACTTGAGACTCCATAAGCTCAAGGGCTGGTTTTGTGCTCGTTGGCTGGACCAAACTTCGTAGCTTTGCAACTCACTTTTCTACCCACTACAAGCTTCTCCAAGTTCTTTCAGTGCTATCAGAGCTAGATCAAGATGGATGATAACTTGATGTACCCTGCCCATCAGCCTTCTCCAAGGAGACAGTTAGGATCTCCGACCAAAGATGTCGGAAGACATTGTCAAAAAAGTGAAACATATATGTTAGTACATTTCGGGTTCCTGGTTCAGTACTCGTGAACGCGTGCTGAAGCTTATTTGTCCATCTCATACATAGCTCCTTATTTGCCAATTGTGAAGATACAGAAAGGCGACGCAACAGCGGAGGGAGTATCGAAGCTGAGGACTGAACGATTTTATCATAGAATGCCTCGCCTACACTGGGAAAGAAGCCGCTTCTTTTCACGTGTGATGTATCGAGAGTTGAGGAATATGTTATCATGTTAGTTCCACTCTCTGACGATGTTCATCGGAAAGAGAATAAACCAGTATAGTGATATTTACTGAAGGTAAGACTGTAACATCGATCCCCAATTCAAATATGATCCCAAGGACTCGTTTTATACAGAAATATTAGAAAATTAGAGAGAGAGAGAGGGAAATGGTTACAAATGTGTGAGAGAGAGAGAGAAATACTCTGAGGGATTATTTAATATGTAGCCTTATCCATATGCTCATATGTGAGACATTTCCAACTATTGCACCGATTCACCTTATCACTGAACGTTGATCTACAATAGTTTTTTACTGCTTATTACACTTACTTGTTTCCTCTTACCTATTTGCTTCCCATTCGCTATATCCTATTTGCTGCATTTATTCACTATACTCTACCATGTTCCATTTATTTGCTTTTTGTGCGTCGGATCTTTTTGTTTATTAAGTATCGTATTCTATCATTTTGCATTTATCCTGTGAAGTAGGTAAATATTGTGAAACATTTTGATCGAATAAGCATCCATAATTGCGCTGATTTTGACTTGCTACATAAATTCTTGCTCACAAAATAGTATATACAGTGTAAATCAATTCTGCGTATTTGGATAGGTCTAAAATTTTACTCTCAAAATCGCATAGGAAGTGAGTGTGTGGCTCATTACATATCTCACTCAGACATTACGTTTTGCAATAACTAATCGCATTCTATACGCGCTATTGTAATCGTAAAACCCTGTACCGTTTGAAATCCAAGTGTACGATGACATGCACTTAAAGCATCTCATGCAATGACTATACACAATGCTAACTATATGCACAATGCTAACTATACATGCAATGACTACCATGAGATATTATATAGCTACAGAAATCACGACCATATGCACAACCCTAACTGTACATGCCGTGAATACCATGAGCATATTATATAGATACAGAATTCATAACCATTACTTGCGAAAACATATCCTGAACAATCATGTGCGCGTCATGATCTCCTTCATATATATATATATATATATATATATATATATATATATATATATATATATATATATATATATATATATATGTGTGTGTGTGTGTGTGTGTCCATTACCATTTGTTGAGATATCAAGCTCAACATGTAATGATCCAGCATGACACGTATTAGTTTTTCATTTCTTTGATATGTATAGTGGTGACGCCGGTATATGTCAAGGATATTTCATTGAGTTGTACTATATTTATCTTCCGAGAGTGATGGCACATCTGTTTCTTGACAACTCACTTATTCGTGGACATTAGATTTTTCCTTATGTACTAATCTTTATATATTGCACTTGTATTCTTGTTTTTTAGGTCATTCTTATACATTCCTTTTATGTAATACAAGAAGAAGAAGATCATTCTTCCTTGCCTCAATCTAAGTGTGTGCTTCTCTTTGATTGTGAGAGTGTGTGTGTGAGAGCTCTCTTCCTTATCTCCTTCCTTGTGACATGGTATCAGAGCTAGTGTGGCTGCAGAGAGCTCGTGGAGACGGCGATGATGAAGAGTATGCGAGAAGGCATGGAGAAAGGGCATACTCGACCTGCGTTTTGAGCCCGGAAGGTGGGGCCCATAGAAAAACCAGGTCAGTTTGCAAAACTATAACTTGCGTTGTGTTCGATAACACTCATATATTCGAGATCCAAAATTTCAAGTGATTCCATGTACTCTTGATGCATGAAAACTATGTTTTTCTGAGATCGAACTCTCACATCATAGTGCAATAGTGTTCAAGCAAAAGTGCCACTTGTAGTGTTTTGCAGTGTTGTCAATAGCTGCAAGAATGGCAAATGCAGATGGAATGAGTCAGCTTATGATTGATAAGCTGGACACGAACAACTTCCATGTTTGGAGATTCAAGATGATGAATTTGCTGATGGGAAAAGGCTACTGGAAGTACATCAAAGGAGAGAACAAAAATGTTGTGCAGTTACCAGAGAGGGATCGAACTGCAGACTAGTTAAGAGCGTATGAAGAATGGAATCAAGGAGCACAAAAGGTAATGTATTGGCTATTTGTTAACATACAAGAAAGCATGATTGGGCACATACAATATTCCAAGACTCTCAAAGTGGCTTGGAATAGTTTGGTCACACTGTATGAGACAAATACAAAGGCATGAAAATTACAACTCAAGAATGATCTGCATATATTGGAGAAAAAGAGCATGTTAGTAAGTGAGTACGCTCTGAAAATCAAAAGCATATGTGAGTCACTTGCATCTATTAGCATGAATGTAGATGATGATGATAAGGTGGAAGTATACCTTCATGGTTTCGGAGCTGCATATAAGCACTTCAGAACTTTTATAGAGACCAAGGAAAATATTCTAAATTTTGCTGATCTCGTATTTATGCTGATTATTGAATAAAAGAATCTTGGTTAAGATACAAACTCCCAAGGAAAACCCAGTTCTGAGCAGATATTATACTCTGGAAGAGAAGGAGGTAGAGGTAGAGGCTTCCGAAGCGGAAGAACATACAATAACCAAGACCAAGGTCAGCAACAGAATCATGCATGAGGAAGATGACAGTTTCAAGGCAAGGGGAGTTAAAGAGGTCACATAAATTTCCAAAGAAATGATTCAGGTAATAACAATAAAGAATGTTGGAATTGTGGTAAACTAGGACACTTTGAACGTGATTGCAGGTTCAAGAATCAAAATGAGAGAAGGCAACAAAAAAACTATTCATCCATAAGTGGAGAGGATTCTAAGAAGATGTTCATGGTTCAACAGCACATGATGAATACGATGTCTGTGTTGGAGATAGACGTCTGCGGAAGCACGCAAACAGCACAAGGAAGAAGAAAAAGCTTGGAGCACAAACACACAATACTGAATGTATTACTAGAGAATGTACAAAGATAAGTAGCCCATTACGGCAATAGGCGTATATACAAGCCGGGGGAAAAAAACCTCCTAAAGAGGGAAAAAGTGCCCCGGCGGTCCTAGAGTGTTCACACACATCACTACCTAAATATATCAACAAATCCCCCCTGGGAGTGATGCGGTGAACAAGGAGCTGGCACTCATGTATAAGGAAGTGCCAAGCTATGTGGAAATCACTCCACAAAAGGAAGTAAGCCCAAAGCTTTGCGGAAAGCTTCAAACTTCTCCCTAGGCAGAGCCTTCGTGAAAAGGTCTGCAATGTTCTCCTGCGTGGGCACATATGCTAAGCTGAACTCCCTAGCAGAGAACCTCTCCCTGACATAGTGATAATGCACCTCAATGTGCTTAGTGCAAGCATGGAACACAGGGTTCCTCGCAACTGCCAATGCGCTCTGACTGTCAGTGAAGATGATGGTGGCAGAAGACTGGCCAACACCCGAATCAGCCATAAGGTGTCTGAGCCACACACACTCAACAATCGCTGTGAAAGCTGCCCTATACTCAGCCTCATAACTGGAAGTGGCCACAGTAGGCTGCTTCTTGCTCAACCAAGATATACATGAGCTACCAAGCATGAAGCAAAAACCACTGGTGGACACACGAGTGTCATAGCAACCAACCCAATTTGAGTCAGAAAACGCATGCAAATCTGGCGGTAGTGATCCCCCCTTGGGATAAAACAACCCAAGTAGTCGAGTACCACTCAAGTAGCAAAAGATGCGCTTAACCGCCTTCAAATGCGTGACTCCTGGGCAATGCATAAACCTGCTCATCTGTGAGACAGCAAACTGAATTTCTGGCCGAGTAATGCAGAAGTAAATCAAGCATCCAACAGCCTACTGATAGAGAACATCATCAAATGCATCTCCAACATCATGAAGACTCAATCGTAAACCTGTCTCCATACGGGTGGCAATAGGCTTACAGTCTTCAAGGCCAAAACGCTGCAATAATGTGTCAATATATTTCGTTTGACACAAAGCCATTCCACCATCAATGTGCATAAACTGAATGCCCAAATAGTGATGCAAATGCCCCAAATTAGACATCTCAAATGAGGCATGCAAATGAGCCTAAAAATCAGCAATATGTGTCTCAATAGGACCAGTGAGCAGCATGTCATCAACATAGACAACAATGATCAGAAGCACATCATTAGCACGTTTAACATATAAGGTGCTTTCAGTTGGATTGTTCTCAAAACCATGTGCAATCAGATAGGCATGTATCTTCTCATACCAAGCACGTGGTGCTTGCTTTAAACCATATAATGCCTTCTTTAACCTGCACACTTGGTTTTCATGCCCTTTTTGCACAAAGCCACGGGGCTGAAAAACATACACTTCTTCATGCAAGTCACCATTCAGAAATGTTGTTTTAATGTCCAGCTGATGTACATTCCAACCATGATGGGCTGCAAGTGCACAAATGCTCCGAACAGTAGTCATACGGCATATAGGTGCAAAGGTCTCATCAAAATCAATGCCTCTTTCCTGTGCATAACCCTTTGCAACAAGCCTAGCCTTGTACCTGTCAACTGTACCATCTGGTTTACGCTTCAGCTTGTATACCCACTTAGTGCCAATGGCCTTCTTGCCAGGAGGCAAGTCACATAAAGACCATGTACCATTCTTCATTATAGCATCATATTCAGATTGCATAGTAGCCATCCAATTTTCTGAATTTTATGCTTCATCAAAAGAAACAGGCTCATTCTCATCACAGAGACTAGATGCAGCCATAGCATAGCAATCTGATGCAAAGGAGGCACTATGAGAGCCTGAACGAATACGATATGACAAAGGTGCATCTAATTTGCTGTCACGCAAAGTCTACACCAGCCATTTTGGCATAGTTTTTGCCTGCTCAATATCAGCTCTCTGATCGACAAGTGCATCATGTAAATCTGCATCAGAAATGGAATGATCTACATCATCATATGAAACTTGCAAAGGCTGAGAAGTTGCCTCATTAGGACCAGCACTAGATTGTCCACCTGTAAAAAGAGGCATCAAAGTATCATACATGTCTTTGGAGCTAACAGATGTCTCCTTAGTACATGAAAGCAATGGCTGAATAGCATCTTCCACAAAGACAACATCACGGCTAACCAGAATGCGTTTAGTCTGTGGATGATACAGACGATAGCCTTTACTTTGAGAACTGTACCCAACAAAAATACATTTTACTGCCTTATCATCCAATTTTCTGCGATGTTGTTCAGGCACTAATGCATATGCCAAACAACCAAAAACACGCAGATGAGCAACAGATGGCTTGCGGTCATGCCAAGCCTCATATGGAGTGACAGACTCCAACGCTTTAGTGGGACACCTGTTCAGTACATATGCTGCACACATGACAGCCTCAAGCGAGAAACTATGTGGTAAAGCCTGACTTTTGACCATGCACCTCGCTATTTCCATGAGTGACCTGTTCTTTCGTTCAGCAACTCCATTCTGTTGAGCTGTATACGGCACTGTACATTGGTGTTTTATCCCATGTTTAGCCAGAAATGCATTAAAATCTAAAGACATATATTCCCCCCCTCGATCAGAACGGAGGGTGCCCATTTTACATGCTGACAGATTTTCAGCTAAAACCAAAAACTGTTTGAAGCACGTGAACACTTCGGACTTTGCTTTGAGTGGATATACCCATGCAGGCCTGGAAAAACATCAATGAAAGTCACGAAGTAAAGGTAATTTCCAAAAGAGGGTGTTGTTGATATATTTAGGTAGTGATGTGTGTGAACACTCTAGGACCGCCGGGGCACTTTTTTCCCTCTTTAGGAGGTTTTTTTCCCCCGGCTTGTATATACGCCTATTGCCCTAATGGGCTACTTATCTTTGTACATTCTCTAGTAATACATTCAGTCTTGTGTGTTGTGCTCCAAGCTTCTTCTTCTTCCTTGTGCTGTTCGCGTGCTTCCGCAGACGTCTAACTCCAACAATTGGTATCAGAGCAGGTCGTTGCTTCTTCTAGGGCGCCGTCGACACTCCTCCGTTTGCAGTCTCAGATTCACACAAAATTTGGTGAGCATACTCAAAATTTGGTGCCAAAATCGCGATCTGAGCTCGTTTCGGCCTCCGAACGCACTATCGCAGTGCTTGTGCAGGCTATTTCGTCCTTTTGTGCCAAAGGTATATACCAGTTTCTGTTCGCCAGTTTAAGCGTCTCGAAGTCTGCTACAGGTCTATCAGAACTCGTGTGGGCAGTTCTGTTCAACTTTTTGAGATACAGTCAATTTTCTGCATCAAGGTATTTTAGTCACCGGCCATGGCTGAAAGCAGTGATGTATTCCGTATGTTGGCTGTTGAGGATAAGTTGGATGGTACCAACTAACCATTATGGGCTTATATGATGCGACATGTACTGGTTGCAAAAGGATTGTGGAACATTGTGCAGGGTGTTGAAAGACGTCCTGTTACACCTGTAACGACAGGTACTGCAAATACAGGTGTTGGAGCTGATGAAGATGGTGTCGAAGATGATATTCCGCAGATTCCTGTTCGTGCTGCTGTTTCTGTTGCACCTACTGCAGAGCAGATTCGTTGGGATGGCAGAGATGCCCAGGCACATGCATTGATAGCTTTGTCTGTCAAACGTGCCATTATTCCTCACATTCGCTCTTGCAGAACAGCAAAGGATGCTTGGGATACACTTACCACTTTGTACCAGGCTAGGAATGAGGCTCGTGTTGCTTACCTCCAAAAACAGTTGGAGAGTGAGCACATGAATGAAGGTGATTCGATGGACAGTTTTCTTACAAAGATCAAAGACCTGAACGAACAATTGATTTCTGCTGATGAGGTTATACCAGATAGCTCACTTGTGCAGACCGTTCTGAATGGCCTTCTTGATTCATATCAGAGTTTTGCCTCTACTCTTCGATTGATGATGAAAGGCAATCCAAATGCCTTGTCATTTGAGGAATTAGTCTCTGTTCTGTTGCAGGAAGATCAGTCCAGGCAGAACAGGTCCATTATGCGTGTTGCAGATCAAGCTTTCCTGGCTAGTCATAAGGGCAAAGGAAAATGGAGCTCTTCTACTAGTAAGCAGAAATCTGCAAATGCTGCACAATCGAAGAACCAGGATAAAGATGAGAAGAAATCAGAAAAGCAGAAATTGTTCTCCAAGTACTGTAAAGGAAATGATCATATTATAAAGAACTGTCCAAAACTGGCTGCTAAAGAGGCAAAGAAGAAAGAGGCTGGAATGGTTGTTGCAGAGGCCTCTACACCAAAAACAGAGTCTGCAAATCTTGTGCAGGAAGAAGAATGGGCGTTTACTACTGTCTGCAGTTTTGACCCATCTTCTCATGATCAGTGCATGTCTACAGTAGACTCAGATGTTTGGTACTTTGACAGTGGGGCGACCAAACATATTACCTCGCAGCGCAGTTTCTTCTCTTCACTCGAGCCTGCCCCTACAGGGAATACTGTCACATGCGCCAATAACTCCTCTTATCCTGTTATGGGAGTTGGTAAGATCATTCTGACTACTGCTGATGGTAGTTCTTTCACTTTGTCAGATGCTTTATTTGTGCCAGGGATCAAAAAGAACCTGTTATCAGTTTCTGCATTAGCCAAGATTGGCTTGGTTGTGAAATTCGTTGATGACAGGTGTACAGTCCATGATCTCTCAAATGGCGATGTGATTATTGCTTCTGGCATTTTATGTCGTGGGCTGTATAAGCTCATAGACTATGAAAGATCTGTGAATGATTCGGCATGTGCAGTTCATGATTCTCAGGCTATGTCAGATGCAAAGCTTTGGCATGCACGCTTTGGTCATCTGAATTTTGCTAGCTTATTACGCCTGCAGAAATCTGAAATGGTGTCCTCTTTGCCCAAACTTGAGGCACCTGGAAAACATGTTTGTGAAGGCTGTATTTTGGGCAAAATGCAGCGTTCTTCCTTTCCAAAAGATGGTTCAGTTCGGGCTATGCAGAAATTGCAGCTTGTACATAGTGATGTCTGTGGTCCTATGCAGACACCCTCTTTTGGAAATTACCTTTACTTCGTGACTTTCATTGATGATTTTTCCAGGCATGCATGGGTATATCCACTCAAAGCAAAGTCCGAAGTGTTCATGTGCTTCAAACAGTTTTTGGTTTTGGCTGAAAATCTGTCAGCATGTAAAATGGGCACCCTTCGTTCTGATCGAGGGGGGGAATATATGTCTTCAGATTTTAATGCATTTCTGGCTGAACGTGGGATAAAACACCAGTGTACAGTGCCGTATACACCTCAACAGAATGGAGTTGCTGAACGAAAGAACAGGTCACTCATGGAGATGGCGAGGTGCATGGTCAAAAGTTAGGCTTTACCACATAGTTTCTGGCTTGAGGCTGTCATGTGTGCAGCATATGTACTGAACAGGTGTCCCACCAAAGCGTTGCAGTCTATCACTCCATATGAGGCTTGGCATGACCGCAAGCCATCTGTTGCTCATCTGCGTGTTTTTGGTTGTTTGGCATATGCATTAGTGCCTGAACAACATCGTAGAAAATTGGATGATAAGGCAGTAAAATGTATTTTTGTTGGGTACAGTTCTGAAAGTAAAGGCTATCGTCTGTATCATCCACAGACTAAACGCATTCTGGTTAGCCGTGATGTTGTCTTTGTGGAAGATGCTATTCAGCCATTGCTTTCATGTACTAAGGAGACATCTGTTAGCTCCAAAGACATGTATGATACTTTGATGCCTCTTTTTACAGGTGGACAGGCTAGCGCTGGTCCCAATGAGGCAACTTCTCAGCCTTTGCAGGTTTCATATGATGATGCAGATCATTCCATTTCTGATGCAGATTTACATGATGCACTTGTTGATGAGAGAGCTGATATTGAACAGGCAAAAACTATGCCAAAATGGCTGGTGCAGACTTTGCGTGACAGCAAATTAGATGCACCTTTGTCATATCGTACTCGTTCAGGCTCTCATAGTACCTCCTTTGCATCAGATTGCTATGCTATGGCTGCATCTAGTCTCTGTGATGAGAATGAGCCTGTTTCTTTTGATGAAGCACAAAATTCAGAAAATTGGAAGGCTGCTATGCAATCTGAATATGATGCTATAATGAAGAATGGTACATGGTCTTTATGTGACTTGCCTCCTCGCAAGAAGGCCATTGGCACTAAGTGGGTATACAAGCTGAAGCGTAAACCTGATGGTACAGTTGACAGGTATAAGGCTAGGCTTGTTGCAAAGGGTTATGCACAGGAAAGAGGCATTGATTTTGATGAGACCTTTGCACCTACATGCCGTATGACTACTGTTCGGAGCATTTGTGCACTTGCAGCCCATCATGGTTGGAATGTACATCAGTTGGACATTAAAACAGCATTTCTGAATGGTGACTTGCATGAAGAAGTGTATGTTTTTTAGCCCCGTGGCTTTGTGCAGAAAGGGCATGAAAACCAGGTGTGCAGGTTAAAGAAGGCGTTATATGGTTTAAAGCAAGCACCACGTGCTTGGTATGAGAAAATACATGCCTATCTGATTGCACATGGTTTTGAGAACAGTCCAACTGAAAGCACCTTATATGTTAAGCATGCTAATGATGTGCTTCTGATCATTGTTGTCTATGTAGACGACATGCTGCTCACTGGTCCTCTTGAGAAGCATATTGCTGATTTCAAGGCTGATTTGCATGCCTCATTTGAGATGTCTGATTTGGGGCATTTGCATCACTATTTGGGCATTCAGTTTATGCAAGTTGATGGTGGAATGGCTTTGTGTCAAACGAAATATATTGACACATTATTGCAGCGTTTTGGCCTTGAAGACTGTAAGCCTATTGCCACTCCTATGGAGACAGGTTTACGATTGAGTCTTCATGATGCTGGAGATGCATTTGATGCTGTTCTCTATCAGCAGGCTGTTGGATGCTTGATTTACTTATGCATTACTCGGCCAGATATTCAGTTTGCTGTCTCACAGATGAGCAGGTTTATGCATTGCCCAGGAGTCACGCATTGGAAAGCGGTTAAGCGCATCTTTCGCTACTTGAGTGGTACTCGGCTACTTGGGTTGTTTTATCCCAAGGGGGGATCACTACCGCCAGATTTGCATGCTTTTTCTGACTCAGATTGGGCTGGTTGCTATGACACTCGTGTGTCCACCAGTGGTTTTTGCTTCATGCTTGGTAGCTCATGTATATCTTGGTTGAGCAAGAAGCAGCCTACTGTGGCCACTTCCAGTTGTGAGGCTGAGTATAGGGCAGCTTTCACAACGACTGTTGAGTGTGTGTGGCTCAGACGCCTTATGGCTGATTTGGGTGTTGGCCAGTCTTCTGCCACCACCATCTTCACTGACAGTCAGAGCGCATTGGCAGTTGCGAGGAACCCTGTGTTCCATGCTCGCACTAAGCACATTGAGGTGCATTATCACTATGTCAGGGAGAGGTTCTCTGCTGGGGAGATCAGCTTGGCATATGTGCCCACGCAGGAGAACATTGCAGACCTTTTCACGAAGGCTCTGCCTAGGGAGAAGTTTGAAGCTTTCCGCAAAGCTTTGGGCTTACTTCCTTTTGTGGAGTGATTTCCACATAGCTCGGCACTTCCTTATACATGAGTGCCAGCTCCTTGTTCACCGCATCACTCCTAGGGGGGATTTGTTGATATATTTAGGTAGTGATGTGTGTGAACACTCTAGGACCGCCGGGGCACTTTTTTCCCTCTTTAGGAGGTTTTTTTCCCCCGGCTTGTATATACACCTATTGCCCTAATGGGCTACTTATCTTTGTACATTCTCTAGTAATACATTCAGTCTTGTGTGTTGTGCTCCAAGCTTCTTCTTCTTCCTTGTGCTGTTCGCGTGCTTCCGCAGACGTCTAACTCCAACAGGTGTCTGCATAGGACCACAGACATCACTATGTACAAGCTGCAATTTTTGCGTAGCCCGAACTGAACCATCTTTTGGAAAGGAAGAACGCTTCATTTTGCCCAAAATACAGCCTTCACAAACATGTTTTCTAGGTGCCTCAAGTTTGGGCAAAGAGGACACTATTTCAGATTTTTGGAGGCATAGCAAACTAGCAAAATTCAGATGAGCAAAGCGTGCATGCCAAAGCTTTGCATCTGACATAGCCTGAGAATCTTGAACTGCACATGCCGAATCATTCACAGATCTTTCATAGTCTATGAGCTTATACAGCCCACGACATAAAATGCCAGAAGCAATAATCACATCGCCATTTGAGAGATCATGAACTGTACATCTGTCATCAACAAATTTCACAACCAAGCCAATCTTGGATAATGCAGAAACTGATAACAGATTCTTTTTGATTCCTGGCACAAATAAAGCATCTGACAAAGTGAAAGAACTACCATCAGCAGTAGTCAAAATGATCTTACCAACTCCCACAATAGGATAAGAGGAGTTGTTGGCGCATGTAACAGTATTCCCTATAGGGGCAGGCTCGAGTGAAGAGAAGAAACTACGTTGTGAGGTAATATGTTTGGTCGCCTCACTGTCAAAGTACCAAACATCTGAGTCTACTACAGACATGCACTGATCATGAGAAGATGGGTCAAAACTGCAGACAACCATTCCAACCTCTTTCTTCTTTGCCTCTTTAGCAGCCAGTTTTGGATAGTTCTTTATGATATGATCATTGCCTTTATAGTACTTACAAAACAATTTCTGCTTTTCTGATTTTTTCTCATCTTTGCCTTGGTTCTTTGAATGTGCAGCATTTGCAGATTTTTGCTTACTAGTAGAAGAGCTCCATTTTCCTTTGCCCTTCTGACTAGCCAGGAAAGCTTGATCTACAACTCGCATAATGGACCTGTTCTGCCTGGACTGATCTTCTTGCAACAGAACAGAGACTAACTCCTCAACTGATAAGGCATTCGGATTGCCTTTCATCATCAACCGAAGAGTAGAAGCAAAACTCTGATATGAATCAGGAAGACCATTCAGAATGGTCTACACAAGTGAGCTATCTGGTATAACCTCATCAGCATAAATCAATTGTTCCTTCAGGTCTTTGATCTTTGTAAGAAAACTGTCCATAGAATCACCTTCATTCATGTGCTCACTCTCCAACTGTTTTCGGAGGTAAGCAACACGAGCCTCATTCCTAGCCTGGTACAAAGTGGTAAGTGTATCCCAAGCATCCTTTACTGTTCTGCAAGAGTGAATGTGAGGAATAATGGCACGTTTGACAGACAAAGCTATCAATGCATGTGCTTGGGCATCTCTGCCATCCCAACGAATCTGCTCTGCAGTAGGTGCAACAGAAACAGCAGCACGAACAGGAATCTCAACAATATCATCTTCGACACCATCTTCATCAGCTCCAGCACCTCCAACACCTGTATTTGTGGTACCTGTAGTCGCAGGTGTAACATGACATCTTTCAACACCCTACACAATGTTCCACAGTCCTTTTGCAACCAGTACATGTTGCATCATATAAGCCCATAATGGGTAGTTGGTACCATCCAACTTATCCTCAACAGCCAACATACGGAATACATCACTGCTTTCAGCCATGGCCGGTGACTAAAATACCTTGATGTAGAAAATTGACTATATCTCAAAAAGTTGAACGGAACTGCCCAGACGAGTTCTGCTAGACTTGTAGCAGACTTCGAGACGCTTAAACTGGCAAACAGAAACTGGTATATACCTTTGGCACAAAAGGAAGAAATAGCCTGCACAAGCGCTGCGATAGTGCGTTTGAAGGCCGAAACGAGCTCAGATCGCGATTTCGGCACCATAGAGCGAAGATGTTTTGATCTCGGAAACACCCTGAGTATGCTCACCGAATTTCGTGCGAATCTGAGACTGCAAACGGAGGAGTGTCGACGGTGCCCTAGAAGAAGCGATGACCTGCTCTGATACCAATTGTTGGAGATAGACGTCTGTGGAAGCACGCGAACAACACAAGGAAGAAGAACAAGCTTGGAGCACAAACACACAATACTGAATGTATTACTAGAGAATGTACAAAGATAAGTAGCCCATTAGGGCAATAGGCGTATATACAAACCGGGGGAGAAAAACCTCCTAAAGAGGGAAAAAAGTGCCCCGGCGGTCTTAGAGTGTTCACACACATCACTACCTAAATATATCAACAGTCTGTTGATGTTTCAAAATCGAATGATAATGTCTGGTATGTTTATTTAAGTGCTTCAAATCACATGACAAGTCATGCAAAATGGTTTAGTAATTTGCAAAAATTGCCGGTTCCTCGATATGTTGTAAGAGGTGATGATGCATCACACCCTATTAAACATACAGGAAACATAGCATTGTCTATGGAGGACAGGAACATAAAACACCGTACTGATGTGCTGCATGTTCCAAATATAACAAAGAATCTAGTTTTTGTTGGAAAAATGGTTGACAAGGGATTACAAGTTTGAGTTCAATGCTGATGGGTTATATGTAGAGGAGTACAAACGGGAAAGAAGATTGATTGCCAAAGGAAAAAAAATGGGTAGGATGTTCACCTTAAATGTGAAAATTCCTAAAATGAATGTAGCCATGTTTGCAAAAGGTGCAGGGGTTATTATTGATATAGAGATTTGGCACAAACAAACTGGACATGCAAATTTACAGAGGTTGAAACTAATGCAGTCAAAGGAGATTTCAATGGACTACAAAATTCCAAGCTTGCAGAGATGCAAAAGGTATGTGCAGCATGTCAATTTGGAAAAGAGTCAAGAGGATCATTTACACATGATAAGCATGTTAGGGACAATGTGCTAGAAATAGTACATACAGATGTTTGAGGTCCTACAAAGACCACATCTATGTGCGGTTGCAGATTTTATGTTATTTTGATTGATGATCATACACGAAAAGTGTGGGTATATTTCGTGAAAGAGAAGATTTAGGTGTTCACTTCTAGAATTTTAAAGCTATGGTGGAAAAACAGATAGGAAATTATATTCAGACATTAAGATCTGATGGACAAGGTGAATACGTATCAAATGAATTCAATAAATTTTCTAAAAAATTATGGAATTCGGCATCAAAAATCCATAGAGTGGAAGATTGCGTGGAATTTATAGTCCAACAAATTCATCAAATACATATAAGAAAGGTAAAGAAAATCTTTCTGCTTGTAGTAAAACATGTGCAAGTTTTCAAGACGTTGATGGAGACTCAAGCGGTTCAAAAAAAAGTCTTGATGAGGAACTTGGATTGCCCTATATGAAGACTCTAGGAGTAAGAAAAGCACATGGAGATGATACAAGGAGAAGTGACCCAAGACCATGAAGATCTGGGAGGATGGGGAATTTGGTGCAACGATTGATGTATGATAGTTATATGGATCCTCATTGTGCCTACATGACCAAGATAATACAAGATGCTGAATCTTCTTGTTTTGAAGATGAAATTGGAAATGTAGATTGGGAAAAAGCTATGGATGAGGAGATGGTTGCACATTATGGAAATGATACATGGAAGCTAGTTCCATTGCCGCAAGGGAAGAAAGCCATAGGTTGCAAGTGGGTTTACAAGGTAACACACAATGCTGATGGTAGCATAAGTAGCTACAAAGCCCGATTGGTATCAAAAGGATATGCACAAACATATGGCATTGATAATGAGGAAACATTCAGCCTTGTACCTAAAATGTCTATTGTTAGAACACTTGTTGCATCAACTACAGCAAAAGGATGGATTTTGCATCAGATGGATCTGAAGAATGCCTTTCTACATGGTGAGCTACAAGAAGAGGTATACATGGACCAGCCACTAGGATATGAAGATTCAAAGCACCCAAAATATATTTGTAGAGTGCAAAAGGCTTTGTATGGGCTTAAGCAAGCTCCTCGTGCATGGCATGGAAGGATTGCTGATTACTTAACCACCATTGGGTTTTCTATGTGTGATGCAGATCATTCACTATATGCAAGGAGGATGATGATGGCATCCTTATTATGGCTATTTATGTTGATGACTTGATTATAGGTGGTGATAATGAAGAAAGCATCAAAGAGCTAAAGCAACTTCTTATGCAGGAATTTGACATGAAAGATCTTTGTGTGCTACACTATTTCTTGGGCATTGAGTTTATACATATAGAAATAGGTATATGGATGTCACAAAGGCAATATGCCTTGAATATGCTACAAAAGTATGGATGCTTGATTGAAAGCCAATTTCTATGCCATTAGATCACAATTTGAGGTTTGAAATTTATAAGGTGAAGCATTGGAAAATGCTACTATGTACAGGAAAATTGTGGGAAGTTTGATATATCTCATTATGAGGCCTGATCTTAGCTACACGATTGGACTTGAAAGTCAGTTTATGCAAGTTCGCAGGAAGCCACATTTGGGTGCTTTGTGGTGCACTCTATCTTATGTGAGTCATACTTTGGATTATGCATTGTTTTATGAAGCTAGTGTAGATTTGTAGGTTCATGGATAGAGTGATGCAGATTGGGCTGCTAGCATTCTAGATAGAAGATCTACTAGTGGTTTTCTATTCTCATTTGGGAGTGCAACTATTACATGGAGTAGTAAGAAGCAACCCACTGTTGCTTTATCGAGTACTCAAGCTGAGTAAAGAGGTGCTACAATGGCAACATGTGAGGCATCATGGCTAGAAATGCTACTTGTAGATTTAGGTGTGGAAGTGCAAAAGCTTATCACCATCTATTGTGATAATCTTAGTAGCATACAAATAGCATGGAACCCTGTTTTTCATGCTAGAACAAAGCATATCGAGGCACATTCTCACTTCATTAGAGAGAAGATATTGGCAAGTGATATTGATCTTATTATGTGAGAACAGATGAGTAGGGCTGATATTTTCACTAAACCACTTGAAGCAGAGAAGTTGAAGAACTTTCAGAAGATGCTTGGATTAGAGGATATGACATTGAGCTTGAGGGGGAGTGTTGAGATATCAAGCGCAACATGTGATGATCTAGGATGACACGTATCAGTTTTTTATTTCTCTGACATGTATAGTGGTCACGCTGGTATATGTAAGGGATACTTCATTGAGCTCTGATAGATTTATCTACCAAGAGTGATGGCACATTTGTTTCTTGCTAGCTCACTCATTCACGAACATTAGATTTTTCCTTATGTATTGATCTTTATATATTGCACTTGTATCCTTGTTTTTTAGGTCATTTTTGTACATTCCTTTTATGTAATATAAGAAGAAGAAGATCATTCTTCCTTTCCATAATCTATTTGTGTGATTCTCTTTGATTGTGAGAGGTGTGTGTGAGAGCTTTGTTCCTTATCTCCTTCCTCGTGACACACCGATGAATAATGAAAACATGCATAACATATTCATAACATTATAGAAACCATGTATACAATACGCGATGTATATCAGAACATAGAGGAGTATGTTTATATATCTAGAATGAGAACATTCACATAATACTAAGTAAGAAAAACGTACTAGGAGAATTCAGCGTAAGTAACTAACTATGTCAAGAGGAATATATTTTGCTACCGCATATCATCTATCTCCCTTTATATATATATATATATATATATATATATATATATATATATATATATATATATATATATATATATATATGTGTGTGTGTGTGTGTGCATGCGTGTGTTCGTTTTGAGGAATATGTGGATGTTCGTGTAGACATCACTATATGCATCGAAATATGTATTAGCATGCTTCTAATGTTACGCGCTATTGTATGCGTCAATAACGCCTTTTGACTACAAGTTATCATATGTTTCTCTGTTGGTGGAGAGAACGCAAGCAATTTAATGTACGTAATTCCGATGTCATGCACATAATCCAGTTTTAGAATAACCATGACCATATCATATGGATGTAAAAACTATAACCATGACATGCATATGCATCTGAAGCACCATGTCTCAAGCCTTGCAACCTTGCAAGAATATACAATCTAAAACGAGAACCTGCAAGAAGCAGCCAATTTCCTTCTCAACGTTTAAATCAACTTCACCTATGTCGTACTTAAGATGTGGTTTCTTTGACCTCTTATGAATTTCCATAGGTTCGATTCATAGGTTAATCCAATCTAGCACCTTTCATGGTTTTGCTTCGTTTTCTTTATGAGCTTTTATCTAGCATGAAAATAGGCTACCTATTTCGAGCCAAACCAAAATGTCTTCTTCCTCTTAAACATCCAATCTTGGGCTTTACATCATGTCTTGTTCCATACTAATGCTACATCATGCAGGTTTGTCCATCGTTGTTTAAGCTTTCTTCTAGATGGACTTTTTTGAGTTCTTTCCTTCATGCATTGTCCACATTGTATCCTTAGTCTAGTCAAGTGAAGCACTAGCATGCCGCAACTAGGGCCTCACAATCAACAATGGATAGCCCCCATTGTCCTCTTATAGTGAGAGAGAGAGAGAGTCATGGGCTCTTATAATCAATTAGGGGGCTCCCTCTATCACCCTACCTTCACACAAAGTATAAGTCTTTGCAAATAAAGTGTAGGTGGAGACTTCATCTATGATCTTCAAAACATTTGACCTCAATATTGCATCTTTTTTCGGTAGGTAAAAAAAATACTAACCCCCTGCTTTATTGATTTCAATTCATGCATTTTCTGATTCCATAGGGATGTGGGAAATGTGCAAATCCTCATGCCTTTTTTGGGCCCTTTTTGTTATAAACTCAGCAATCTAAAGTGCCTGATACCATTCTGAAGTCAAGTTATATATCACTACACTTTTTGTTGAAGATCCCAACCACATTTTCATGAGTTTTTGAATCAAATATTCCACATAAGCTGATAGAGAAAAATCATAGAAATTGGAGGCATAATATTAACTCAAAAAGTACACCAATGTTGGAGCACTATATGAGCAATAGATTAGAAACTCTTCGTGGCCATCCTCTAGCATCATTTGTGCACTTGTAGGCTCTCATTCGAAGTGTAAAAATGTAGGTCTAAGCTAGCCCCTCAGTAGCTAGAATTTTCTCATAGGTATTGATCTTTGATCACCTTTATCTCATTGTGTAATTATCTATTTGATAAGCAAGATATCCCACCTTGTTGCTACCTTTATAAGAGTTCTTTAAAGTATAAAGTTAGTTTCAAGTGTTCATTCTCATTTTGTATATTTAGTTTAATATCCCATTCCTCTATATTTGCATATGTCCAAGAATATGTATGTAAAGAGATACACATAGATACAAGCTGCATGTTTGGAAAGTTTGTAGTAGTCTTGTGCAAGGAGGGTGATATACCTCATATTGTCCATATTCAATGATTTACGGCATTTTGAGATGCCTAGAAAGTATATTTTCATTGAAAATAGATTTATGGGTTGAGTCCTCTATTCTAGAGAGGTATTCAATATTTGGGTGATTAAGGTATTGAATTGATTGGTCCTAGGAAGGGCCCATCAACCTTTTGGTGCAACTAGGAATGAATATACTCCATAAGTGGAATCAAAGCTCAATATTGAACATCGATTTCATCAAGATGAGGCCTTGAAGTTGCTTGAAGAAAAATGATTGAAGCAAAGACCTAAAAGATTTGAAGAAGCATTGGAAGCAAAGGGACGATTTTATCATCACCAAAGGTTCAATACGAGTGGAGGATCTAGTGAGAAGTTAAATGTCATTCATTTTCACATCTATCATAATCCAATGAGGGATTCCAAGCGACTATAGAGTCCCATACACAAAGGGAGACTATAGTATGCACATTCAAAAGCTAGGAAAAGTAATTTCCATCCTTAGAAGTCTAGAATATGCAACCTCCTCATGGGAAAGGGTCTTTGCAGGTTGGCTAGTGGTACTCAAGTGAATGCTTGCATAGATCCACAAAAACTTAATGAAATTTACAGGAGAGCCACTACAGAGGGGTAAGACTGGGAATAAAGGGATAGGAGAGTGATCTTCATTCTATCTTAACACATAAGGAACTCAATGATACATCATATTCAAGAACTAGAAACATCTAAGAAGGTTTGGGAGTGTTTATAAAGGTTCTACTGTTTCTCTACAAAGGCTAGTAAAATTGATCTAAACAATGATCTAAATAACCTTAGGAAGTCATCAAATTAGAGGGTTAATGAGTTCATACTCAAAGTAAAAGAGGTTTTTGATGCACATGGTTCAATAGGATGTGTCATAGATGATGATGACCTAGTTTTCCACACACTTGATGGGCTTGGGGAAGATGATAAATGAAAGAAATTTGCAACCTTTGTGTATGTACGGGACTCATTAACTAATTTTTAGCAACCTACATCTTTTATTGGGACTGAGGAGCTCAACCATGGAGGGAATGAGTCAAAGGGAATCCATGACCAACTCTTCTATGTAAGCAAAGGACAAAGAGTCATAGGCAATAGAGGTAGTTTGAGAGTAATATGTAGAAGCAATAACCAGCAAGGTAGGGAACCCTATCACGGGACTCAACCAAGACAAGATGAAGGTCAATCATGAAGAAGACGAGGAAGGGATAGATGTAGAGGAGGAAGATATGGAGGTAGAGGATACTCAAATTCAAATTGATGACTCAATTGTGGGAAGAAACACTATGCCAAAGATTGTTGGAAAACGCAAGGTGGGAAAATGACAAAGGTTAGGGAAACTATGTTAAATTCTCGACCAATTAAAAAATGGGCATTTGTTAGATATGAAGCATAGTAGTGATGATAAAGCACATTATGATGTGCGGTATATAGATTGTGTTTGTAGAAACTAAATATGAAGGAGAAATGAATATTTCACACCCAAGGATGAGATACAACAATTCGGAGATTTGAAGCTTGAAGGCAACCAAATATGAGGTAACACATGTTCTTATAGTTTCTAAGAACTTCATCTCTATTGGACAGATGATTGAGAGGGGATACTAAGTAAATTTCAACCGCAAAAGATGTTTTACTATAAATCCAAGGAATGGCTATCGAATTATAGCTAAGGGAAAGAAGGAAGGAAGGATGTTCACTCTTGACATTGGCAAAGGGAAAAGCAACAAGACAATGTTCAACACCTATGAAGACAAGAAGATTAGAGACTTGGATTTGTGGCACAAAAGGTTTGGTCACATCAACATTCAAAGATTGCATACATGGAGAAGAGGCAATTGGTAAACAACTTACCAAATTTTACATTATAAATGTTAGAGAAGATGTATAAAGATTACCAAATAGGAAAATATACTAGGAAACTCTTCACGAAGAGAGGATATGTAGCACATGGTGTGTTAGACTTTATGCACACAAATGTGTTGGGGGGAAATCAAAGAACCATCCCTTGCAAGTAATAGGTATGTTGTAACCTCCATTCTCAACACTCAAGGAAATTGTGGTTGTATTTTATAAAGCAAAATTCAACTATGTTTGATGGCTTTAAAAGGTTTAAGTTACAGATTGAGAAAGAGACATGTTGCTACATCAATAACATTAAGAGAGGTAATTATCCCCCATGCCTTAAGTGATTTCTTAGAGGACCAAGGTATTAACAGGCAGATGGCTTGGAGATATAGTCCCCAACAAAATGGGGTGGCAGAGAGGAAGAATTGTATGTTGCTAATATTTCTAGAAGTATATTAAGTGAAATGAATCTTCCATTAACATATTGCACAAACTACACCTTTCACACATTAGAGTCTTTGAGTGTGTATGCTATACACATGTGCCACAAGAAGTGAGAAGTAAGATGGATGCAAGGGTTGTAAGATGTATGTTTATTGGTTATGTGTTGGGTGCTACAGCCCTAATGCAAAGGAGCTAAAGGTATACATAGATGTAGTGTTTCATGATCACAAAGCATGGTATGATTCCAAAGTTCCTTTGCAAGATGAATAGTGAAGAGCTAGAGAGGGCATATGCAACTAGGATTTACCATCTCTTGGAAATGAGTGGTCCGTGAATACAAATAAGCTCAAGCATGGATTCAACCCATCAACCAATGAATAAAGGAAAGTCAAGATTTGTAGAGCTTTATGAAGATGGAGATTAAGTTGTAGACTTTAAAGAACCTATGTTAGAAGAGGGAGTTACATCAAAGCAGAGATCAAGGCACTAATGAAAATTATATTTATCCCACCAAAGGGAGAAGAAAGAAGGTCAAAGGCTAAAACATCGAATATCAATGCTTTTCAATGATAGTTCTATTTCTAGGCACTATAGTTATGTTGAGGGTTATCAAAGACCTTGAATCTTCTACCTATAAAGAGGATAAAGACACAAAGAAGTAGCATGAAGCTATGGAAGAATATTAAAAAGCCCTTGAAGAAAAAAAAATACATGGATTTTAGTTCCAATAAAAAAGGGATGAAGGTAATTGGCAACAACTAGGTATAAAAGGGGAAGAGAAATGTGATAGTTCATTCACTAGGTATAAAGCAAGGCTTGTGGAAAAAGGATTTTCTCAATCCTAAGGCATTGACGATGAAGAAGCATTTAGCCATGTTGCAAAGATTACCATAGTAACAAAAATAATTGGGGTTGGAACATGTAAGAGGTAGCCATTATATCAACATGATGTGAATAAGTCTTTGCTTGATGGTGATTTGGAAGAGACAATCTACATGACTCATTGATTATGGGTTAAAAACCCTAGATATTTAGATTTTATTTCTACAATTAGAAAAGCATTGTATGGTTTAAAGAAAGCTCCTAGGGAATGGGAACAAAGGCTTGTTGAGTATTTTTGCAAGTGTGGATACAAGCCTGTGATGTAATCCCTCTCTATACCTTGGAGGGAAGGAGGACTAGCTCTCTATCTATGCATATATGTGGAGGACTTCATCATAACACGAATTGATGATGTAGGTATCGAATGGATCAAGGCTAAGATTGGGAATAAATTCAGGATTTTAGATCTTTGAGTGCTGAAATATTTCCCCGGGATTGAAGTTATTTTCGTACAAAATGTTGTTTACTTAGCTCAAACAAAATATTTGCTAAATGTTCTTCATAAGTATAGTATGAGTGGATGGAAGCCACTACTACAACCTATGGATCCAAACACTAAGTTATTTATAGGTGAAGGGTAGCCTCTTGAAGATATTTATGCATATAAAAGAGAAATTGAAAGCCTTAAGTATGCTACAATTACAAGACATGACTTTTGCTATTTTGTAGGAGTTCATTCTAATGTTTTGAATTCAGAGATTGACGTTCATATGAATTCAACTAAGAGAGGTATTAGACACATCAAGCATAGTATCAGCCAAGGGTTTTACCACCCTTATGGATATGGATTACAACACCTAGGCTTTAGTGATACTAATTGAGCTGGTTGAAAGTGTTGTAAGTGAGGTGGGCCCAATAATAATATTCATAGGTTTAGAGGGCCTTCAAATAGATGAATCTTAGCATACACACCTTAAGCATCAAAAGTAGATCAAATTAGAAATAAAGAGAGAATACATCCATTTGCAAAGTGTAATCGTAAGTTGAATGCTTACCTACACTATCTAATATGAATGTCAGATTACAATGTGTGTAAATTATACAAATTTGAATGTATGATTATAGAGACTAAATTTAGGCTGAATTTAGGGATCGTAATACAACATATTGAACATAAAGTTCCTAAAATGTATGAAGAGTGTGTGTATGTGTGATTGACGTGAATAGAAACAGTTTAGAACTATTTTATAATAAACCCTACTTGTAACATTAGGGTTTTAAAAACATTAAATAAGAAATTGATCTAAATTGCAAGATAAAATCCTCCTTGTGTTGAACAATAAGGCTAGAGGCCATGGGAAAATAGCAAAAAAAGAAGAAAAACTAAATTTAGAGTGTGATACTTATAAAACACAACTAAATCTTATGGTTAGCTCCCAAAATCTCCTCCAAATGTGCACCAAAACTTAGGTACACCTTCTCCAAGTTCTAGAGCACTTGAAAAAGCCTTGATTGATCTTAGATAGATGCATGATATGACACTCAAGGCCTCCTTCTATAGGCTAAGGCTATCTTTGGTGAAAAATTAACAAAAAGGTTAAAAACCTAAGTGAAAAAAAAGCACGGTGATATCCATCAACTTTTTGATTTCATGATCTTGCTTTTTGGGCTTAAAACTACTTCGAATTTAGAATTTAACCGTCATGTGACTAATAAGATTAGCTTTCCGTGGTTTCCTTGCCAGCTCCCTCATTCGGGGACATTAGGTTTTTCCTTATGTACTAATCTTTATATATTGCATTTGTTCCATTCTTGTTTTTAGGTCATTCTTGTACATTCCTTTCTATGTAATAGAAGAAGAAGAAGAAGAAGAAGATCATTCTTCCTTGCCTCAATTTGTGTGTGTGCTTCTCCTTGAGAGTGAGAGTGTGTGTGTGAGCTCTCTTCCTTATCTCCTTCCTCGTGACATGACATCAGAGCCAGTGTGGCTGTAGAGAGCTCGTGGAGAAGACGACAGTCAAGAATACGCAGCAAGGCATGGAGAAAACACGAGTCACAGACCACCTCCATTTTCTATGAAAATCGGCATGAAGGTAGAAGTCCTCAAAATATTTTTGAGAATAATCCCTTTACGCCCCTTTAGGGTCACTCATTTTTGTTAGATCAACATTTCGAAGCCATCTCGACCTCCATTTGGAGCCTGCAAGGTAGGACCCACGGAAAAACCAGGTGAGTTTCAGAAACTCTAACTTGCGTTGTGTTTGACAACACTCATATATTCAAGATCTAGAACTTCAAGTGATTCCGTGTACTGTTGATACACGAAAACTATGTTTTTTTGAGATCGAACTGTCACGTCATAGTGCAACAATGTTCAAGCAGAAGTGTTGCTTGCAATGTTGTGAATTTCTGTAGAGATGGAAAACGTAGATGGAATGAGTCAACTTATGCGCGATAAGCTGGACAAGAAAAACTTCCATGCTTGGATATTCAGAATGATGCATTTCCTGATGGGAAAAGGCTACTGGAAGTACATCGAAGGAGAGAATGAAAATGCTCCGCAGTTACCAAAAAGGAATCAGAGTGCAAATCAGGTAAGAGCATATGAGGAATGGAATCAAGGAGTTAGAAAGGTAATGTACTGGCTATCTATTAGCATACAAGATAGCATGATTGGACACATATAGGATGCCAAGACTCCAAAAGAGGCTTGGCACAGTTTGGTCACATTATATAAGACCAATACAAAGGCATGGAAATGGCAACTCAAGAAGGAGCTGCATAATTCAAGAAGAAGAGCATGTCCGTAAGTGACTACACCTTGAAAATCAAAAGCATATGTGAGTCACTTGCATCTATTGGCATGAATGTAGATGATGATGATAAGGTGGAAGTCTTCGTGGTTTCGGAGCTTCATATAAGTAGTTCAAAACTTCTATACAGACTAGGGAAAATATTCCAAATTTTCCTAATTTGGTATCTATGCTGACTATTGGAAAAAAGAATCTTGGTGAGGATTCAAACTCCCAAGGAAAATCTAGTTCTGAGCAGGTATTCTACTCTCGTAGAGGAAGAGGCAAAGGTAGAGGTTTTGGAAGTGGAAGAGGAAATAGTAACCAAGACCAAAGTCAACAACAAAATCATGTAGGAGGAAAAGGACAATTTTGAGGCAGGGGGAACCAAAGAGGCCACAGAAACTTCCAAAGAAATGATTCAGGTGTTGGGGTGGGGGGGTTCTTTCACAAGAAGGAGTTTGAGGGTTTGTAGGAGAGAATGAAAAGACCAGAAGAGAAAATACACCTTGGAAGCTTCTGTCGTTTGATTACAGTAAGACAATTACAATGTTTGAAGCACAATACAAGCCAATTACTTCTGTGCACAATCACACAGAGTGCTCAATTACCAATACCCAATATCCCAAAGTCTTCTTGCCGCCGGCCTCCTCTGCACCAGACCTCCACCTGCTTCAAGCTTATCCTTGTGCACACCTTGCACCAAGCTTCCACAAAAGGGGGAGGAGTGAATACTTTCTGTCGGCACTGCAAGGGGAGCTTGAGATCCTTGGGTAGGACTAGCTTAGCACTCTCTGCACAATCCCTTAATCCCCCTCCATGCACTCGTCACTTCCACTTCTCGCGCACTGGTGACACTTCCACTTCTCTCTCTTGCTTCCTTAGACTATGCTTTCTTGCTTACTCTCCAATTGATCCAAGAATGGTCCTTGCCTTGATCTTAGTGTGTCGATCACGTACGCGCCTAACTGCAATGGTATCTTGGTGTCCCAAGATTTGTCCTTTCAAGTGGCAACCAACGACTCCTTCTTTTGTCTTGTAGTGCCTTAGACAAAAACTCAAAAGATTTAAATGTGGGCCACATTTCACTTGTGCGTTCGTTGCCGCTTCACATACTTTCACCTTTTCATTTTAAGCCTTCACTTTTGCACCTAAGAGAGGGTTCACCTGAACCTTCCAAAACACTTTAAAACCCACTTTGATCCTTGAGAAAATTAGAGAGATACCTCTGCAACACTCTCCAATTTAATCTCCATTTTACCCTTGTCTGTGAACAATTAAAATTCCCCCTTTTTTATGAACAATTGGAGGTGCACTACCGGTGCACTTTGACCCTTTCACCCTTGATTTCTGACACTTTACTCTTGCCTATGCTTGACTGTTTGCTGGCTTCATCCTGCTCAACATCAGGTAATGACAGTAAAGGATGTTCAAATTGTGGTAAACCTGGACACTTTGAACATGATTGCAGGTTGAAGAATCAAAATAATAGAAGGCAGCAGAATAACTATGCATCCACAAGCACAGATGATTTTGAGAAGTTGTTCATTATTCAACATCACATGATGAATACAATGACTACTAGTGTTTCAAAATCAGATGATAATGTCTGGCATGTTGATTCAGGTGCTTCAAATCACATGACCAGTCATGCAGAATGGTTTAGTACTTTGCAGAACTTGCTAGTTCCTGGATATGTTGAAACAAGTGATGACACATCACATCCTATTGAGCATATAGGAAACATGCACTATCAATGGAGGATCGAAAGGTAAAACATCTTGCTAATGTGCTGCATGTTCCAAATATAACAAAGAATCTGGTTTCTGTTGGACAAATGGTTGACCAGGGATTGCTAGTCAGGTTCAATGCTGGTGGATTATATGTAGAAGAGTACAACTAGGATGGACGATTGGTTGCCAAAGGAAACAAAGTGGGTAGGATATTCACCTTAAATATGAAGATTCTTGAAATGAATGCAGCCATGTTTGCAAAAGGTGGAGGAGTTATTGTAGATATAGAGATGTGGCACAAACAGATTGGACATGCAAACTTGCAAAGGCTGAAATTGATGAAGTCAAAGGAGATTGTCCATGGACTACCGAATTTCAAAGTTGCAAAAATGCAAAAGGTATGTGCAGCATGTCAATTTGGTAAACAGTTATGACCTTTTGCAAACATGGCTGCATTCATTTCAAGAATCTTCATATTTAAGGTGAATATCCTACCCACTTTGTTTCCTTTGGCAACCAATCGTCCATCCTAGTTGTACTCTTCCGCATATAATCCACCAGCATTGAACCTGACTGGCAATCCCTGGTCAACCATTTGTCCAATAGATTCCAGATTCTTTATTATATTTGGAACATGCAGCACATTAGCAAGATGTTTTACCTTTCCATCCTCCATTGATAGTGCTATGTTTCCTGTATGCTCAATAGGATGTGATGTGTCATCACTTGTTTCAACATATCCAGGAACTAGCAAGTTCTGCAAAGTACTAAACCATTCCGCATGACTGGTCATGTGATTTGAAGCACCTGAATCAACATGCCAGACATTATCATCTGATTTTGAAACACTAGTAGTCATTGTATTCATCATGTGATGTTGAATAATGGACAACTTCTCAAAATCATCTGTGCTTGTGGATGCATAGTTATTCTGCTGCCTTCTATTATTTTGATTCTTCAACCTGCAATCATGTCAAAGTGTCCAGGTTGACCACAATTTGAACATCCTTTACTGTCATTACCTGATGTTGAGCAGGATGAAGCCAGCAAACAGTCAAGCATAGGCAAGAGTAAAGTGTCAGAAATCAAGGGTGAAAGGGTCAAAGTGCACCGGTAGTGCACCTCCAATTGTTCATAAAAAAGGGGGAATTTTAATTGTTCACAGACAAGGGTAAAATGGAGATTAAATTGGAGAGTGTTGCAGAGGTATCTCTCTAATTTTCTCAAGGTTCAAAGTGGGTTTTAAAGTGTTTTGGAAGGTTCAGGTGAACCCTCTCTTAGTGAAGGCTTAAAATGAAAAGGTGAAAGTATGTGAAGCGGCAACGAACGCACAAGTGAAATGTGGCCCCCAATTAAATCTTTTGAGTTTTTGTCTAAAGTCACTACAAGACAAAAGAAGGAGTCGTTGGTTGCCACTTGAAAGGACAAATCTTGGGACATCAAGGGACACCAAGATACCATTGCAGTTAGGCGCGTACGTGATTGACACACTAAGATCAAGGCAAGGACCATTCTGGATGTGATGTATCATCACGTGTTTCAAAAAATCTAAGAATAGATAATTTTTGCAAACTACTAAGCTATTCTACATGGCTAATCATGTGATTTGAGGTACTTGAATCAACATACCACATATTACCATTGAACTTTGAAACATCCGTAGACATTTTATTCATCATGTGATGTTTGACCATGAATAGATCCTCTTAATCATGTGCACTTGTGGATGCATAGTTTTCTTTGTTGCTTTCTGCCATTTTGATTCTTCAACCAGCAATCACATTTAGAGTGATCTGATTTAACACAATTCCAACATCTCTTACTCTCATTACTTGAATCATTTCTTTGGAAATTTCTAAGACCTCCAGTTTCCTCAAACTTTTCCTCTACCTCCTACATGATTTCGTTGTTGACCTTGTTCTTGGTTACAATTTCCTCTTCTACTTCTAAAGACTCTACCTCTAACTCTTCCTCTACCATAGTAGAATACCTACTCAAATCTAGGTTTTCCTTGAGAGCTTGACTCCTCACGAAGATTATTTTCTTCAATTACCAGCATGGATACGAGATCAATAAAATTTGGAATATTTTCACTTGTTTGAATAGAAGTTATGAACTGCTTATATGCAGTTCCAAAACTAGGAAGGCACACTTCCACCTTATCATAATCATCTACATTGATGCGAATAGATGCAAGAAACTCAAATATGCTTTTGCTTTTAAGGGTGTAGTCATGTACAAACATGCTCTTTTTTTCTAGTGTATGGAGCTCGTTCTTGAGTTGTAATTTTTGTGCCTTTGTATTGTTCTTCTACAATGTGATTAGAGGGTTCCATGCCTCTTTTGAAGTTTTGGAAACTTGGTTGTGTCCATTCATGCTATCATGTATGCTATTAGATAGCCAATACATTACCTTCTATGCTTCTTGAATCAAATCTACATATGCTCTTATTTGATCTATAATTTGATTCCTCTTTGGTAATTGTGAAGTGTTTGCATTGTTTCCATCAATGTACTTATAGCATTTTCTTATCAGGAAAGTTATCATTCTAAATCTCCAAGCATGAAAGTTGTTCGTGTCCAACGTATCGCACATAAGTTGACTCATTCCATCAACATTTCTTGTTTCTATAGCAATACAGAATGCTACAAAAGCACTAGAAGTAGTACCTCTGCATGAACACTATCACACTATGCAATCCAATTCTTCTTTGTTAATTGTGAAGTTTTTGCATTGTTTCCTGTAATGTACTTTTAGCCTTTTTCGATCAGAAAAAGCTATCATTCTGAATCTCAAAGTATGAAAGTTGTTTGTGTCCAACTTATCACACATAAGTTGTTTCATTCCATCAACATTTGCCATTTCTATAGCAATACAAAATGCTACAAAATCCACTTGAAGTGGTGCCTCTATTTGAAGACTATCACACTGTTTGATCTTAGAAAAACAAAGTTTTATGGGATTAAGCTATCACATTATCACAATTTGATGTTAGAAAAAGACAGTTTTTGTGTATCAAAAGTAAACAAAATTTCTTGAAATTCTAGATCTTGAATATTTGAGTCTTGGCAAATAGAACACAAGTCACAATTTTGCAAAGTGACTTGATTTCTCCATGCGCCCCACCTTGCAAGCTCAAAATAGAGGTTGCGATCCAAAACAAAACTCTTACCAAAACAAGTGAGCCTAAAGGGCTAACTCATAGGATTATTTTGATGTCTTCTAGCTTCACACCAAATTTCATACCAATCTAAGATCATTTTTGAAGTGCGTGTTCTCCATGCCTTCTCATGTACTCTTTAGTGTTTGTCTTCTCCACGACCTCTCTATAGGCACATTAGCTCTCATACCATGTCAAGCAAAAGGAGATAAAGAATAGTGTTCTCACACACTCTCACACAACCTCACACACAAGTTGAGGCAAGGAAGAATAATATTCTTCTTCTTCTTCTTCTATTATATAAAGTGATCATAGAAGACTGACCTAATACAACAATACAACCGTGCAATATGCATAGCAAAATACATAAAGAAAATCCTAATGTCCACAAATGAGTGAGCTCAAAAGAGACAAATATGCCATCACTACTAGTATATAAATTTAGTAAAGCTCACTATATCATCATTGACATATATCGGTATGGCCACTACACATGTTACAGAAATAAAAAAGTGATGCATGTCATCCTTGATCATCACATGTTGAGCATGATATCTCAATAGAAGATTGATGAAATAGGAGGTCGCTATGTTTGAAGTTTGTGGATGTATTTGTTTATGGATAAAACCTTTTGAGGTAAATTTTCAAAAGGAAATATGTATGTTCATGATATGATAACTTAAACAAGTTGATTCTTTTTTTTTTTTTGAAGAAACAAGAAAGATGAATTAAAGATGGTAAATGTACATGTGCTCAAGGCAGGAGCCCACCTCAATACAAATGAAAGAAAAAACCAGTAGCTTACATGGGAACTTAAGGTCAATTTCCAACAAGAGGAAACATTAACATAAAGCTCGCCAAGAAAGTACATCCCACAGGGGGAGGACACCAAAACTATGACAAATTGTTAACACAGGAGAAGATCATATCCATTCGGGAGCTAGAATAAATCTTTATTAGGGATTCTCTCTATTGGCTGGGAGGAATCCCTTGTAGAGATTTGGATAGTTGAAAGTCTGTAGGAGGAGCTTCATTGATTGCAGACAGGCACTTTAAAGCAATATTTCTAAATCCTTAGGTGAAGGACTTGTAGAAACAATTATTCTTATTGTTGAAGACAGATTCATTTTTGCTCTTCCAAATGTACCATAGAATATGTGCTCTCCATAGGCTCCAAAGAGCACGGTCCATTCTGTTACAGGAGATCAACAAAATTTCAATATAGCTAAGGTTGATGTTGAGCTTGTAGCAGAAAGGTTGAACAATCTTCCAATATAGCTTAGCATGCTTGCAATTGTAGAAGAGGTGGGGAAAGTCCTCCATAGTGCCACAAAATGTATATTTACCATCAAAAGTGGCATCCTTCTGAATCTTGGAGCCACATCAAATTCCATTGTGAAGAATGAGCCACTGAAGAAATGACTACTTGATGTTGATGGGAAAAGCCCATATGTAGATGAATTCGTATTGTCATTGTCTAGAAGACCAATTGACATGCATCTCATGCTCAGTTTGGAGAGGATCTTATGAACAGAGCATCTAGTTTTCTTGAACCTCTTGAACATGTCCCAGGTCACCAAGGCAAGATGAACTTTTCTGTTGTTGTGACATTGTTGGAGCTTCTCCTGCAACAATCTTTTATGTTTGACAAGATCCATAAACAAGGGAAGGAAAGATCAGTACATTCTAGAATAGTATCATCAGAAATGATTTCACCATTCAAAGTGAAATCCCTCCATGAGGCAAAGCCCTTCTTCTTGCACTTGTGCTCTTTAATGCCAATCTCCATGTTGCTACATAGGGAGAGCCATCCAGTCCAAACGTTTTCCTACAAGAACAAATCAGTGTGAAGGAGAAACATTTCATTAGCAATACTATATTTCTTGACTTCGATCTAGGCTTTCCAAAGCCTACAACTAAGGGGGCTACCAACAAGAATAAAGGGATGGGGGGAGAGAATAATGTCCCAAAGGGAGTGGTTCTTCCAAGCTCTGTAGTGCTCTAAGGAGAATTGCCCTGTGTTTCTTTTTATAAGGCAAGCCCAAATATCATCAAAATCAAGAGATCTAGCTATCCAGTTGGCTACCATGTTGGAGGCCTTTTGGACAAATAATACCAAGGCCACCCTCTTTTTTGGGGAGACAGCAAGTGTCCCAAGCAACTTTGCGAATCTTATTGTGTTGGGGACTTCCCCCCTATAGAAATCTTCTCGCAAGAGCAACCACTTGGTAGAAATCCTTTTTGTTAGGCATCCAACAAGAAAGGAAGTAGATCAAACTTCACAAAATATAATGATTTAAAAATATCCTCTATGAAATAAGGAACTCTGACAAGCATACCACTTGAAAATTTTACCTCTAAATTTATTGATCACCCACTCCCACCTTTGTCTAAAGAGAGACTTTGAAACCCAAAGGAATGCCCAACAATGTAAAAGTTTCCCCATCTTTAATAATGTCATGGTCCATGAGTTTGATACAATCAAGGACAGAGTTAGTAGAGGCTCTAAAAGCCATCTTTTTGTGGTTGACATGAGACCCGCTGGCCATGCAAAAGGTGTTCAAGCATTCAAGAAAACCTTGGATAGAGTTGTTGTTAGCTTTAAGAACAGCATTGGTGTCCATCAACAAAGGCTTGGAGGCATAGGGGTTTAGGAGATCCCGGAATGTCAATGCCCTCAATTTTGTTATGAGAAATAGCATCATTGATCAGCCACGCAAGGGCATCACTGACAATAGCGAAAAGAAGAGGGGCAATAGGGCAACCTTGTCTAATGGACCTCCTCAGCCTAAAGGGGAGAGAGGTCACCATTAAGAGATACTCTAGAATGAGCATTGCTAGATAGAGTGCTAAGAGCTTTTATGTACTTACCAGATCCTATGTCATGGAGGGACTAAAGAACAAAGTCCCATTCAATTATGTCATAAGCTTTGTCAGAATTAATTTTGAGGAAATAGAAGGGTTGATTGGACTCATTAGCATGGTCAACACCTTCACAGAGGGAGATGATGGCATCCAATATGTATCTACCTTTTATGAAACCTTTTTGCTCACGAAGGATAATGTCTCTCATCATAGGACTAAGTCTTCTAGCAAAGGAGGAGGCAAAGATCTTGTAGATGGTGGTCAAGCAAGTAGTGGGTCTCCAATTCTTCAAATCCTCTTTAGGCCCTTTTTTGTGAAAATAGTTTTATAACTCTAGTAATAATCTCAATAGGAAAAGTGCCTCTACTAACAGCAAACTCATTGGGAGGGCCATCCAGGCTAGGAGTTTTGCAGGGTTTCAATTTACCAATGGTTTCTTTAACCTCACCGGAAGTGAGGGGCACGTCTAGCAAGGAGGCCAGTCTAGGAGAAATAGTTGTTTTCCTTTTAAGAGCGATATAAGCCTTGGCTACATGGATATCCTCCCCACACTTTGGAGAGCTAGATAAAACATTAGTAAAGAAGCTAGAAACCTCCTACGAATTCTGCTCAGCATTGATAGCAAAACCACCAGACTCTTTCATCAACATAGGTATGAAGTCCTTGCATTTGTTTTTTCGGAGCAAACAAAACATACTTTTGTTAGGTCTGTCTAGATTACGAGCCTAGAAGTCTTTTGAAGAAAAGAGAATACCACTAGCTTCAATGTACTCTTCGTACTTGAATTTGTCCTAAAGATATAAGATCCTTTCCACCTTACTCTGTCGGGGGTCAAAAGAGGAATATAGAAGACCAATTTCTCTTGAGATCTGCTTTCTTCTATTGGCCCTAATTCTTTTCTTAAGGTTCTTATAGTGGGTGAAAAGACCTTGAAAATTTCTTTGATGGCTCTTCCCCAAGCCAAAAAAGGATTGATTTGCTGTCTAAAATGGTGGGAGAAGATCTCCTTAGTCTTCTCAATCACACAGGGGATTTTCAACAATGAGGGGTTAAGATGAGGCCATCTTGCCCTCACATTCGCGCAGTTCTTCCTGAGCGAGATGATAAGGGGAAAATGATCAAAGATACAAAGGGAGAAGTCGAGAGAGGCCGTGACATCCCAAAACTGCTGAAGAAAAGGGATGTTGATATATCCTCCATGCATAGGAGCAGCGAGGTGTCTATCATCTTTTTGCTTGTTAGTCGAGGAGAGGCCAGTATGAGTAGATATGCCCATAAGATCATGAGTGGAGAAAAGGTTGAGCCAAGTAGTCCACTCTCGACCACTCTCTTGCTCTATTTATTTATGTATTTATTTTTTTAATTATGTATTTTTTATTTATTTATATATTTATTTATTTATCTATTTATTTTTATATTTATGTATTTATTTAATTAATTGATTTATTTAATTTATATATATTTATGTTTTTTTATTTATTTGTTTATTTATTTATTCATGTTTTTATTTATTTATTTATTTATATACTTACTTATATTTATTTATTTAATTATTTATTTATATTTTATCTATATTTACTTATTTATTTTATTTATGTATTTATTTATTTCTTTATTTATTTATGCATATATATATATATATATATATATATATATATATATATATTTACCTTTATCCATCTCAAAAAATCAAAATATAATTATTAAGTATTTACATATTTATATTCACTAAATTTACTTTTACAGATTCTAGGGCTTCCTTCCCAATACATCCTCATGGCTAGGTTTTCTCCGAATAAACTATGTTAAAAAATAGCCGTCTTTGAATCGCATCAATCACAATCACATTCATAAATATGGTGGTGTAGCTCAAGCATAAGCACCACCTCCTTTACTTATTAATCCGTAGATACGTGAGGACCGATATAAAGATTGTGAGCAATTATGGTGAGCAAATGTGAGTCACAAGCACATACATGCACGCACACACACACGCACACAAGGCAAGATCAAAGAGAGGAACAATGGAAGGACTTTGATTACAACAGAAAACTATTACAAATCTGAAATCTACAACAAGCCAACCTAAAAAATGAGCTCTCTAGCTCTTTTTATAGTTTTTTGAGTAGTTTTGGGCCTGTCCAAACCTAGTGTCTGGCCTAGTTAAAAATTAGGTTCCAGGGCTCATTTGAAGATGCAAACGAAGTCTAAAAATTATGAAAATTGGTAGGTAGCTACTTCTAATACTCTGCAAGCTCAAGGACTCCTTGGCTTGAGCAAAATGGAGTTGCAAAAATGTGAAATGGTATTTCCAATGGCTTTTAGTGATGAAGATCACTATTTTTATAGAGGATTATTCTAAAAATTTGACATATACTTCTTGGAGCTCCCTACTTGCTCCTTCTTCTTGTGTGTCCACTTCTTTGATGCATTCTCATGCCTTGTGCTTGACCTTGAGTGCCACTTCTTGGAGCTCCCTACTTGCTCCTTCTTCTTGTGTGTCCACTTCTGTGATGGATTCTCATGCCTTGTGCTTGACCTTGAGTGCCAACAAGTGGCTATGTATATAAGCCACCTTATTTGCTTGTCTATCTCTTGGTGACTTGTTTGGTCTCTAGAACTCTTAAAGAATTTGGACATCCATGTTTCAATTATCTGAGCATAAGTATCTTTATTTATGATTCTTTCAAGTTCATCATGTGCAGAGTCAGGAACACATGTATATGAAGTTTGAAATTTGCATATGTTTGATTCATAATTGAATTTTTCTTGCAAGCATGTATTTTCTTTTATTTCATGCTTGAGATCATTTAGGAATTTTATCCCTTTCATTATCTTCTATAATGTTTCCATCTTCGTTAAAATGAGGTTTTTGAATAGAATCATCTAAATCCCACTCCAAACGGAAGTGTTTATCATGCTTACACATCAAAACACAGTCATCTTTATTCTCCATTGAAAAATCCTTCATTTCTAACTGAGTTCCAAAAATTATGAAGTCTTCTGCTTTCTCCAATCTTTCCAGGAACTCTCCATCAGCATTACTTTCCAAATCCAATTGCCCTTCCTCATGGAGTGATTCAATGTCATCAAAATTAAGAAAATCATGTTCATCTGAATCACTGAACTCCCCCTTTATGTAAGAATCTTTATAGACTTTATATTCATCCTCAAAAACCTTTTTAGGGCTTTGGATGTTGTCCGAGGTCAATGGAAATTTTTCATTCAAAAGCTCACTAAAGTGTTCTATACCTACTTCAGTTCTCTCTTGCCTATTCTCCTCAAAGGATATTCTTAGATCACATTCTTCATCCATCTCGTTGAGAATCGACTCTTGATCAAGTGCATCCTCATGAATCCTTCTACAGCTACAGTTGAATCAATTGATTCTTCATTTGATTCATAGTGGCTAAATCTAGCCTCTTCAGTGGACTCATAAATTTCTATCTTTTCATGCTCACCCTCACTCATTACAGATTCTTCATCAGATTTTTCATACATTTCTATGAGTGTTTCATTTGACATTTCATGCTCAATCTCATCCTCATAGGAATTCAACTCAGCATGATTGTTATTGGCATACATATCAATGTATGAATGAGCAATCAAAGACTTATTTTCATCCTTCTCATGATCGTTCTCATACTCCTCTTCGTGGAGTGTGGCATCATCTACATACATATCACTCTCTAGAACTCCAATTAGTGGTTTATACTCTATCGTATAAGTAGGATCATTGTCGTGCATCTCAAGACACATATCTAATGTAGCATCACTCTGAGGAATATCAGAAACTTGATCTGTAATTGAGATATCCTCATGACGAGCATCACACTCATCATGTTTGGCATGCATATCACTTTTTAGAGAACTACTTATTGACATCTCTTTGATCGTGACATCATTTCTATTGACAATTTCTTCATGTTCATCTTGAGACATTGTAGACATATTTGGGTTTTGGCTTATTGTACATCTTGGTTTAATATTTATATAATTACTTTCTATGAGATGTGAGGAGTTTGTTGAAGCAGAAGAAGCTTCATATTGATTTCTTGTTTGAGTATCTTGATTTTTTATTTGATTTGTTTTTGAATTAATTGGTATTTGGTTAGTTTCTCCGAGCTCCTTTACTCCTTCCCTCATTAGGGTTTGTATTTTAGGCACACTTAAAGATGTATTTATTGCAAAGACATCTACTATCCCATGAAATCTTAAAGGTTTAGGGTTTGTATCATATATTATTATTGGTTCTTCTTGATGAACCTCAATTTGATTATATATGTGGTTCTCAGTCATACTTCTTTCTTTTTCGATTGTATTTTCTAAGTGTTTTTGAGTTTGCACATTATTCTCAAGGTTTGGCATGCACGAAATATGTGCATCGGCTATATCCACATGAAGACCCAATTTCCAATCATTTCGGAATTTCTCAAATATTTACTGCTTTCTAACATAGCTTGTTACAACATCATGAACAAGTGTCCAATCCTTTGTGAGCGTCGATTTGTAGCCTATATCTTGCAGAAGGGGAATTAGTTCCACTCGGGCTTTAACATCGATTGTTCGAAGAAACAACGAGATCTTTTCATGACTTATGCACATCTTATCGTGCTCAGAAAGATCATCATATTGTCACTCAAACTGTCTTTTGATTTCTAGAATCGATCGGTCTTTGGGCATATGAACCCACCTCAGGAAGGACTTACGAGCCACTTTGTCTATGTCCTCTAGCATGAAGTGCTATAGGAGCATTGATTTGTATAGCGACCATGTCATATGGTTTATTTGCATGAGTTTGTCGCGTAAACTGTATTCACACACATAAGCAAAGTTTTTGCATAATTCCATATCAGTGATCGGATGCAAACTGACACCTAGGTATTTGACCTCGAGTTCATACTCTTTATAGAACCTAGATATACTTTTTCCATCGAAAAACCTGCATCGCTTGACGAAACGCTGATGAAGCGACTGTATGGCTTTCTGATGCCTATCCTCTTCTTGAAAACATAGGAATTCAGCTATGAGATCTTGCATGTCTGAAGTGCTAGATCCTAAAGCTCTTTAACTCACTCACCCCCTCCTTTCACGTCGGGTTCACCAGGTATTTCATTGGGGATTCACGACAAGGAGGAAGAAAGAAAGTGCCCTCTTGCTTGAGAGAGTTTGAAGATGAATTCCAAAGGTGCAACACAGCTAGCTTCCATGGATTGTCCGTAGCTATACTACAAGAAAGTGGATTTATGGTGCGTTGCTCCTGAGTATTGATTTAAAGTGGAACTGAAACCTTTATTTCACGTTCTAGGTTTCTATTTAGGAGGACTTCCTCGAAGTATTCCATATACTAGAGGCAAGTTCAAATGCTTCTTCCATCATCGTTATTTTCAACAGCATTGGAGCTATGCCCGTTTCTAAAAAAAATCAAGAACATCACTCATTTAACGTCAATGGCATGCTCCACGCCATGTTTGGAAGTAGAGAGAGAACGCATCATACCATGCATCTATGATGAATATCAATCATGCCCAACGTATGTATGCACATTCACTGCAATCATAGCTGAGTAACGGTCTTCTTTTCATGTGCAAAACGTGTTGAAGAAAAAGTAACGATATCTCTTTTTGTAGTGTTCTAAAACCATTGAAGTGCTTTCTCTTTAGCTTTTTCTACCACTGTCTAGAAAATCAGTTTTTGGTATAAGAGACTTCGAAAACCAAAATTGATCGAGTAAAGTATTATATATTTCTGTTTTAAACTACTTAAGGTAAAGGCTCGCACGGATATGTGCACTGGTGAGCACATAAAGACCACTGGTGATTGATACTTTCTTAAATCTGAAGAGAGAGAAGTGGTTGTAATGCTCAAGCAAAAATCGAAATAACAACGCATATTCAACTATTAGCTAAATTTGCTAAACATGAGCAGATGTCACAGAATTATGTAATAGGGAAGTTACGCATCAGAAAGAAAGCATCTATATCTTTGTGCATTGCAAAGATAATAAAGCAAG
Organism: Ceratopteris richardii; assembly: GCA_020310875.1. Lineage (NCBI taxonomy): Eukaryota > Viridiplantae > Streptophyta > Polypodiopsida > Polypodiales > Pteridaceae > Ceratopteris > Ceratopteris richardii. The sequence continues at coordinate 16,182,299 of CM035424.1, read as the reverse complement.
TATTCCAATGAATTCAATGCACTGTAAGATGTTCATCCATGTGATGATGCATTCACATGAGGTATATAAAGAAATTCACATTGTAAAATAGATGAACTTGTGTATGTAATGAAGGAGTTCACATCAAACTTACAAGCGCCAATTTTGGAACCAATTGTTCGCTTCACAGTCGGGTAGATTTTCTCAATAAAAGATCATCATTTTGTTGATGAAGCCTTCGCCAATCTGTAATGGCTGAATTTTGTACTACTTCTCATCTTCTTAATCTATAAGAGATCTCTTCCCCCTTCAGCACATAGCAGCAGCGTTTCCTTTTCTTCTTTAACTTTCTGCCCTTCATTCGAAGACGAAGCAGAGGTCTCTTCCCCCTTCAGCACATAGCAGCAGCGTTTCCTTTTCTTCTTGAACTTCTTGCCCGATTTTTGAAATAGAACTCCTCATTTTCTTAGATCTGCCACAAACTAGGAAGAAAATCGGGAGACGCCTTCTAAAATCTAATTCCAGAAGTGATTTTCTTCCCAATCTAGCACCACGTTGGGGTTTCTTACCTTTCCACAATTAGCATGCACTACACATTTGATTCACATTTGTCTTCATAATGTTCGAGAAGCCTTAGGGCACTCGCGATCACAAAAAATGGGGAACCTCCCTGCATGGTATGTGCCCCCCCTTTTTATAGTTGGCTTCTTGAAACCCAGATAACTTCCAGCAAAACCCAATGGAACAAATATACCAAACCATTAAAACACTAGTGCAAACATTGTGCTGAAGGGAACTGTGTTGGTGCATTTTACCCAAGCCTACATGCTTGATATATTTTATATCATCCTCATTTGTAAGTCACGTGAGTAGTCATGTGAACACCTCTTGTAAAAGAGTTCATTTTTATCTCTTGTATTTGGAAAAAGAAAAAAGGAAAAGGATGGCTTACCTCATGCATGATGTAAAACCAAATTCATGGCTATAACTACCAAAATCATGAATTTTTGAGCTGAGGGAATATCTCCTAACTTTGGGGATCACTTTTAGGTGGAGCCATTCGAATTCAAATTCAAAACTCCCTCCAAGAATAGCTATAAAAGGAGCAAGAAGGAAGAGGCGATTAGCAAGCCTCGTACATGACCACTTCATGTCATTTTGTAGAGATTGAAGAGCTTACTCCATAGCTCTATCATTCTACTCCCATTGTGCAAAGATTAATTGCCAATGTGGTTGTAATAGTATGTGAATCTATACATTTATTATCATCTACTTCTCTGTTTTGTTCTCTGCTATACTCACTTAGAGCAGTACCTTCAGAAGGTCATATCTCGAGTGTTCCTGAACCTTTTTCAGTGATTTAATTTGCGTTGGATAGCTCGTACTATCTAATTTGTGCATATAAATTTGCAAGGTCATTGGATTAATACTTTTGGAGATATCTGCATTTTACTTCTTACTAGTCTATCTTTGCAGAGCCCCGAGAATTATGGGGAGGTTCCAGAAATTGTTGAAACTTGTTCTCAGTGCTCAGTCCATCATTTGAAGTGTTTTAACTTGGATTGGGAAGCTTGCTAAGTCTATTTGCTATGCCCAAAAGGAATTTTTCTAATTCCTACTAGGTTGAGAGCACTGTTCATTTTTTCTAGCAGGTGTATGTCCAAAAATAGCAAGTTTTGGGAGCTAGTCATTTCGCAACTAGTCTGTCTTGACTTAAACTTTTGGGATACATGTTCCAAAGTACTTGGCTGATATTTTGGAGGATTTAGTAAGCTTAACGGGTCTACTAATCAACTCTGAAGTCTCAATTGGCTGGTGTGAAGCTGGTTGTAGCAGCACCTACTCATCTTTGGATTGCATCCACCATCTCTCTTCACAAACTGCACAAATTATTTTTCACCCCAGATCAAACCATTAAAAAGGGTAGAACACAAAAAACACAACACCCGAAAAATGTAAAAGATGTCTTCATTGTGGCCTTCTTCCATTATGTGCCTTTTTCTTTGAAGTTTCTTTCCCATAGGTCGTCTTTAAATTACTCCTTCCGATCAAATCACAGGCATGGTCTTCGAATGTCGACCACAACATGCCTTCTCGGCTTCACTGGCTTTATACTTACTTTGGAGCTCTTTGAGCTGGTCTTGTATTTTTGGATTTTCAGCCATGAGCACTCCATACCCATACCCTTGATGATTGTCTTCTTATTGTTGCCAAAGAGGTGAGTTGATCGTCTTTGGATCTCTGTGCTTGGTTCTGAATCTTACCTCTCCTTAGCTTATTCATTGAGACTTCTCTTGTGTGGGAGAGCATAGGTTGTGTATGTAAGAGCGTCTTGGGTACCCACATGTGTAATTGACCTTGTTGAGCTACAGCTAACTTCTTAGGCACTCAAATTTGTCGAATACCTTCGGGTTGAGCTTGTTCTAGTTGCTTGGTTCTTCTTTTGGCATGGTTGGCTAGCCTTGATGGAAATTGTTGGGGCAAAGTCGATGGTTGCTCTCCTTTTCGTACGTAGACCTATTTGATGCCCGGGACTACTTTCTTCTTGAATGATGTTGGTCTATTTGATTTAGTGGTTCTCTTGTAGTGCTTTGCTTGCCTTTGTGGTTGAATTGTTGTGTTTATTATTTACGAGTTTTGTCAATATGTTACATAGGGTCTTATTTCTGCTCTCGGCTTATTCATTAGCTTGTGGATGATAGGGGGTAGACTTCTTATGTATCACCTAGAATTCTTGGAGAATTTTTTCAATGAATTCGTTCAAGAAGTGCGTACCTTTATCACTTACTAACTCTATTGGTAACTCGTATCTACTAAAAAAATTCTCAAATAAAAACTTAGCTATCATTTGAGCATCATTATTTGTCGTGGTTTTTACTTCTACCCACTTTGTAAGGTAATCTTTGGCTACAATAATGTACTCTGCATGGGAGTTTCTAGCTGGGGGTCAATAGGACCTACAAAGTTTATATCCCACTTTGCAAATGCACGTCCTCCCATCATTGGCCTCAAAGGAATCTCATTTTTTCTAATTGGATATTGTGCACATTGGCATGTTTCACATTTTTTCGCATAGGTATAGGCATCCATATGAGGAGTGGGCCACCAAAGTCCTGAGAATAGAATGGACTTAACTACTCAATTAGGACCAAAGTGTCCACCTACAACGACACTATGTGTAGTTCCTAAGATTTTCAGATAGACTGATTCATGAACAAATAGCCTTAAGTAACCATCTTTGCCTCTTTGGTATAGTTTGTCTCCTACTAAGGCATAGTGTTGAGCCTCTTGCTCCATGCTACATTTTCTTGCTAGACTAGCCTCGCTGGGTAGTGTTCTCGATCTCATAAATTCTACCAATGGATTGCTCCAATCTAGAATTAATGACGTGTGATAAAGGGTAGCATGCTCCATTGGGGGTCTCTTCTGGCACCCTAAACAATTCTTAATCCAATCATGTATTTCTCTATCCATACTAGGCCAATACACTCCTAAACATTTTAGATTCTGCAATGTTCCTTGTTTAGAATAGTGATTTTCTAGCAATCCTTCATGGCCTTGTTGCAAATACTGCTATGTTCATCCTCCTTGATACAACAAAATAATACACCCTCTGTATCTTGTTTGTAAATATTTCCTATCAATATTTGAAAGTTTTTTGATTTTACAATTTCTTCTTTGTTTGTTTTCACATTCTTATTTGGGGTCCAAAGGTTAGGATAGGTACCAACTTATTTGCCCATTTAGGAACAACTTCTAAATTGAACAGATAACCATCGCATAGTTCATGAGATACTCCTTGTGGTGACTCTCTTGAAGTGATGCGAGAAAGGTGATCTACCGTGAGGTGGTTTCTACCCTTCCTAGCAACCACTTCAAAGTCATATTCCATTAGTAAGAGGAGCCATCTTACTAAGCATCATGTATTGCAAGGTTTATTGACCAAATATAATAAATCTTGATGATCAGTGAAAAACTTGAACTTGCTGGCCAACAGATAGTGTCTAAACTTTTTCATGGCATATACCATGCCTAAGCCTAAATTGCTCAGTTGTGTTATAGTTCCATTCCGTTGTGCTCAACTGTCTACTAGCATATGCTATAGGCAAATATAGATTTCATTCACTTGTGCGTTGTGATAGCACACATCCTATTGCATAATTGGATTCATCTACTGATGGAGAGTGTTAATCTCCAAAAGAACAAGTTACTCTTGTATTTAGAGCACATCTATAACAAGAATAACTCAAACCTTCACCAATTTTAGAAGATCAATACTCAATTGTCAAGTTCTTGAACAAACTGTGAAGAAGGTGATTACACAGAAAGTCTATTGCACATAATTCACTCATTTCCTTATCAAATGTGTAAAGTTTTTTATAAAACTTTGTACGAGATTTTGCCGATTGATTGCGCACCTTCTCCAAGTTGAACCACTCCAAAAGATTCAGTACATCTTGAAAAATGATCTCAACAACTCACCTATGTCTAAAACTGTTCTTCTGAGAAGTTGATTTAGACACCTATAACTTTTAACACTTGGTTCTCGCAATCTAGAACCCATTTTTGCAAACGATTTTTGCTACAAGTAGCTTCCCTTCCAACTTAAAGATTGAGTGCTTGCTTGCTCAAAACTTTAAACTGTGGAAGGAGAATTGATCAAAACATTCATATCGAATTTTGCACCTCCTGCAACTTGACTTCTTCTCATTTACATATGTAAATGTTCCTACACTCAATTCTCTCAGCCTGATCACAATTAGAAGCTAAAACTTTGTACAAAGGTCAATCACCTATAGACTTAGAATTGTACAAAAGCATTTCACAAAAGATCTAACAGAGAAGGAGAAAATGCAGAAATATTGGGTGCAACATTTTCTTCATTTCTGAGAAATTTACAACTGAGTGATGAGAGAGTCTTAACTCACTTCTAAGATGTCTAATGACTTATACAACTCCTGATTACTCTATTCTCATGCTCTCTCATACTTTCCCTGACATTTTTCATAGTATATATAGACAAAGTTTACAAGCTTATGACTACTCAAAGATATAAGTGAACTATCTATGAATTAATGTACATATGTGTACACATCTTCATCTTCTGAATGTATTCTTCTTTCATGCTTCACAACTTGAACTTTTCTTCAATCCTTGACTCCAATTCTTCATCAAAACATCAATTGTTGATTGTCCTACACCAACAGCTCCCCCTCAATCATCAATTGAGGTTTTCTCTATCTTCTTTATGCCTACCATGTCTTTGAATCTCTGTAGCTTTGGTCCATCTAAGCTTTTGGTAAGCATATCAGCTATCTGATCTTTTGTTGAAGTATGTATGACTTCAATCTCTTTATCCATCACCTTCTCTCTCAGAAAGTGATACTGAATCTCAATGTGTTTAGTCCTGGCATGAAACACATGATTAGCAGCTAAATACAATGAACTCATGTTATCTCCATGAATAGTAGGTATACTCTGAATGATGTCAAAACTCTTCATAAGAGTCTTAAGCCATATCACTTCCTTTGCTCCTTCAACCATACCTTTGTACTCAGCTTCTGTAGAGGATAAAGCAACTCTGTGTTGCTTCTTTGAACACCAAGAGATTAACTTATCTCCCACATAATATAAGTATCCATATTTTGATCTCCTATCATCAGGATTACGTGCCCAATCTGCATCACTATATATCTTGATGTTTGTAACTGATGTAAAACCATAATACAAACCCTCTTTGAGTGTACCCTTAATGTACCTCAACACTCTTTGACCTGCAATCCAATGTTCTTTCCTAGGGCAATGCATGAATTGAGATAATACTCCAACTGCATATGACAAGTCTAGTCTAGTTAATGTAGCATAGATAAGACTACCAACCAAACTCTGATATAGCTTCATATCCTTGAATTCTTCTCCACCATATCTGCTCAATTTATGATTCACCTCCATTGGAGTAGGTGCTATTCTGCAATCATTCATCTTAAACTTTATTAACAAGTTTTTCAAATACCTTTCTTGAGTTACATACACTCCATGTTGAGTGTATGAGATCTCCATGCCCAAGAAGTATGACAAGTCTCCCAAATCAGTGATCTTGAATTCTTGCTCCATTTGCTTCTTTAGGATTTGAATGCCTTTCTCATCTGTACCTGTAAAAATTATATCATCAACATATATGCACATGTAAATGAACCCATCATCACTTGCTTTAACAAGCAAGCTACTATCTGCCTTAGATACTTGAAATCCAAGTTCTTTCAAGAACTTCACAAGTCTATAATTCCATGCCCTTGGGGCCTGCTTCAAACCATACAAGGCTCTCTTGAGCTTAGACACATGATCTGGATACCTTCCATCTCTGAATCCTTGAGGTTGCTCCATGAAAACATCATCTGAAATATAACCATTTAAAAAAGCATTCTTCACATCTAATTGACATAATTTCCAACCTTTACATGCAGCATTAGCTATGAGTGTCCTGATGGTTGTCATCTTTGCCATAGGACTATAGGTTTCATCATAATCAATACCATGTGTCTGAGCAAACCCTTTCACAACAAGTCTAGCTTTGTACCTAGACACACTTCCATCTGCAAACCTCTTTGTCTTGCAGACCCATTTGCATCCAATGATCTTCTGACTATTTGGTTTAGGAACCAAATCCCATGTCTGGTTCTCCATTAATGCATCATATTCTTCCTGCATAGCTTTCTCCCAATTTTCCTTGCCTTTTGCCTCTTCATATGTAGAAGGGTCTTCATCTGCCTTTATCATGTAAGCATAATCTTTGGTAGCTAAAAAAGAAGTGTCATAGCTATACCTTGTAGGTTGCAACTTGTGTCTTGATGACCTTCTGAGTTCTCCACTCCTTGAGGTTTCTGGTTCATCACACTCAGGATCAAATCTTGGCATTTCTTCAACTTCAACCTGCACTTCATTATTCTCCTCTTCATCAAATATCTGAACCTTTGATTTACCTTTCTTTTGACTCACAACTTCTTCATCACCTGTATTAATATTGATTGTACCTACATACCAAGTACCTTGCTCATCAAATGTAACATCCTTTTATACAAGGAATTGTTTTGTGGATGGACTCCACAACCTATATCCCATTTGCTTATCATCATAACCAATGAATACATATTTTTCAGCTTTAGGTTCCAATTTGTGCCTTAATTGTGATGGCACATATGCATATGCCAAACATCCAAATACTTTGCAATGATCCAAGGTGGGTCTCTTACCCCACCATGCCTCATATGGTGTCATACCCTGCAAAGCTTTACATGGTAACCTATTGACCAAATAAGTAGCTATGTTTACAGCCTCAGCCCACAAATAATTAGGGCAATTTTTCTCCTTCATCATTGACCTTGCAAACTCAACAAGAGTTTTATTTCTTCTCTCTGCTACACCATTTTGTTGAGGAGAGTACCTGCAAGTAATTTCCCTTTTTATACATTCATTCCACAAGTAATCACTGAACTCATTAGAGAAATACTCTCCCCCTCCATCTGACCTTAATCTCTTCAACTTATGACCTATAATTCTCTCTGCATACACATGATAGTGTTTGAATGTATTGAATACTTCTGATTTATCTTTGATCACATAGATAGTGATCCATCTGGTAGCATCATCAATATAAATCACATAATACCTTGAACCATTGATACTGAAATCCTTTGATGGTCCCCACACATCTGTGCGTACCAACTCAAGCTTCTCTGAATACATAAAACCATGCTTGGAATAAGATTGCTTATGAGCCTTACCTAATTGACATGCCTCACATCTGTATGTCATATGTTGACCTGCAACATTAGGCAATCCAAGCACTCAACCATTGTTAATCATATCTTTGATACCTCTTTCATTGAAGTGTCCAAGCCTCTTGTGCCAAAGATCTAACTCAGAGATCTTATGTCCTCCATAAGTGAACAAGGCATGACCAACATTACCTTGGATTTTCAATGTAAACAATCTTCCTTCTTTCTTCCCTGAAACAACTTGTTTATACCCATTGCTAGGGTCTTCCACAAACACTCCTTCATTAGTGAATCTAACTTCATAACCTTTTTCAACAATTTGTCCTACACTTATTAGATTCTTAGGAATTGTAGGAACATACAAAGACCTTACTCAAGAGGGTGCTACCATCCTTGGCTTTCACTGATCCAATTGACTTCACATTGTGCTTTGTATTGTCACTTGTTTGAACAACATGATTAGATACCTTATTCTCCAAATCAGTCATCAATGCTATGTTGCCACTTAGGTGATTACTGCACCCTGAGTCAATGTAGAAGACTCTTTGGTCTTCACTTTGCCTTTCACAAGTTGCATTCATTATCAATGTTGAATCCTCATTCTGCTCTGAAGCATAATTGTAGTAGGTATTGTTGTATTGTTGACTTTGGAATCCTCTACCTGCATTTCTTCCAAAGTAACCCCTACTACCTCTACCTCTGAAATTACCTCTTTGATTTCTGCCACCTCTTCCTCTTGAATTAAAATTTGATTATATCCACCATTACTCTGAGTATTATGCCAACAATCATTAGCTAAGTGATTTGTCTTACCACAAATCCAGCAAGCTTTGACTCCATCTTTATTACTCCCGCCTCTTCCTCTACCTTTGCCACCTCCTCTTCCTCTTAAGAAGTTAGCTTGGCTAGTTGTGCCTTCATCTTCATTTGCTTGTTGCTTCCCTTTGCTATTTTTCTTCCTATCCTTTGAATACATTGCATGACCTGCACTTTTATCACTTTATCCTTTGACATCCTGCTCAAAGGTTAGCATGTGACCTAGCAACTGATTTAAATCAGGAGTGAAATGATCAAGTGATAATTCAGTAGACAAAATGAATGGTTTCCATTTGTCATCACCTCTCAAACCTGTAAGGATTTTCCTTACTAATTTATCCTCCTCAATGTCTTCATCAACAGCTCCTAATGCATCTGCAATGTCTTTCATCCTTGTTACATAATCTGAGATGGATTGAGAGGCCTTCGTCTTGAAAGTAGTATGCTTAAAATGGGGGACACCCATTCAGTATGCTTAATATCATAAATAAATACAAATTCAATAATTCTACCGCTTTCTTCTTTTATTTTAACAACATAAGTGTCGTTATATGTGTAGGGCTTTTTTTTGGTGGGCTTGGCGTCAGCTATCATGGGAATCATATGAGCGCATATTCTTGCATCTACGCCCTTCAAGTCTTTATAGGTCCATGCAAACATATCCCTATATTCCCTTAATAGAGCTACAAGCTCTACTTCTTCTTTTGCAATTAGTCTTCTTCTATGTATGTATTTTGCTCTTCATTTCGTTCAATGGTTACAATAATTTTTTTGGTCTTTTATTCATAATCATATGCTTGTCCTGTGATGGTCTCTCTGTTAGGCATTTGTACCAAATGTTTCTGGTTTTCAACTTCATATTCCTTGAAATTCTTTTGTACTTCAAACAATGAGTCCTCCTCTACTTGTTTCAGTGCTTTTCTTTTCTTTTTGTTTTGACTACCTTCACTTTCCTCCCTTGAATTTATAGTCTTAATGCTATGAGAGGTTCTTGTTCTTTCTAGGAAAATACTCCTACATTTTCTTGATAGTGCTCCTCTGAATTATAGTAACTATCCATCACAATGGATTCTAGATCATTGTTGTCCTCTTCTTCTTTTATGACATCACTAGGGTCACACTATTGACAACAATGTCCATGGTGGCTAAGATTTTTGCCCAACCATGAGGCTCAAATTCCTCATTTTGAAATATCATTGATGTGTAGGCTAGGTCTCTAACTCGTTTATTCCCTTGAGAAGTTCCTTTGTCTCTCACGTTCAAGCGTCTTTCCTCTTCCTCTGTGACCTTGCACATCCACAAGTGAGTATCTTCTTGCATCCAAGATGGATTGGAGGAAGTTTCACAATGCATAGGGACTGAATCTTCTTGCACCTTGTGGATAGGACTCCATTGTAGGGTTGGTACATCTCTGAACGTATAATATTTTAGATTGACCTTGGTTGTGACTCCTAAGTTCTACAAGTACAAGAAGTTGGTTCCCCAATCTTGTACTATTTGCAATTGTTGTAGGAAGGGTCTTCCTAGGATCATTTCATAGACATTATTTTTTCCAAAGTCACATATAGCAAAGGTGTGTTTGAAATCCACAACACAAGTGGTTAGAGTTATCCCTTCTAGCAATCCTAGAGGTCTTTCAATATGTCCATCAACCATTTGAAGCTTCCTTCTAGTTAGTCATAATGCAGGTCTGCCCCATTTCTTCCACAAGGAGGTGGTCGCAATCGCAACACCAACACCTAAATCTAAGATAGCTTTGGTTGTGTAACCTTTGTAGGTAATTGGAAGATAAGTATAACCTTCTTCACCTTCGCTCATGTCTCCTAATTTGTCTAAAGGTATCTCGGGGACCTTTTGGTTAGAGCCTACTTTTGACACATTGGAGCCAAGTTCTAGAACCTGATTTTCCACATGTTTCCATAACTTAGGTTTCACCTTGAGAAACTCTTCAAAAGTGAGATGACAGTGAGCCTTAGTGTTCTTCACAACTTCAGTGTTTCTTGGAACCACTAAGTCTTCATTTCTTACCAATATTGTGGGAGCTCTAATCTAGAGAGATTCAGATTCCCATGGGCCTGTGATTTGTGGCAACTCTTGTAAAGAAGTAGATTCAAAATCTAACTTTTTGCTCCCAATTTTGTTCCATAGGTGGTACCTCATATTGATAGGGATAAGTCTCACTATGCTTAGGTGATTCTCTGTAATAAGCTTGTGGATTATCTTCATGGGAATAGTTAGAACTATGAGCATGAGAGTCATTTTTTGAGACCAGCCAGTTATTGGATCAAATGCTCTATTAGGGTTTTCCTCTACCACTGCATACTTAACTGGAATAACATTGGGAGGAGGTGGCAGTTGGTTCCCTAGGATTGGTTGTGGCCTATATGGTGCATGATATTGTTGTTGGTATTGAGGTTGATATTGTTGTTGTGGCCTATAATACATATGTTGGTATTGATTCTCATACCTACCATGTTGGTAAGGTTGTTGATAAGGTTCTCTAACAACCTGCCTATTGTAAGAACAATCTTGAGCTATGTGGTTCGTGTACTTTCTCACAATAGTGCAATATGGAGCATTAGGATCTCCTGGGGTTGTACCATCATCTTGCAAACATTGGCCATGTGATCTCCTCCACAATTGTAACATCGCATCCATGAGGTGACCCTTGGTGTTTGTCTATTTTGGACTCCTAGTTTCTTGGCAACCATCCTAGCTATCTCATCTATCTCAATCGAGGTTCTGGAAGTATGACTACTAGAACTATCAGAATCCTTATAGATTTCGGACAATGCTAACTCCTCACCCAAATTGTCTTCTATGTCAATACACATTCTCAAGCATTGATCTAGAATGATGGGATCCTTGAGATATACATATGATCTAAGTTTCCCACTTAAGATTCCATCTACAAATAGGGAAACTTGTTTTGTTTGCATAGGTAATTCAGGTGTGGGACATATCTCTACATATTGTTTAAATCTACATCCAACTAGCCGAACCATTTCTTGGGGTGTCTACTTGAAGTTGTGGATCAAGGATGTTTTTTTAGCAGTTGACCTATATCTCAATAGTTGCGACTATTCAAGGGTTGAAACCAAGCTAAAGAAGTACCCTTGAAGGTCAAACAAAATGCCTTGAACTGGGTGAACAAGACCTCAACCTGTTCTACTCTTAACACTTGTTTGAACTCGTTTATATGATCATTGTGAAGAGAGATGGTGGATGCAATCCAAAGATGAGTAGGTGCCGCTACAACCAGCTTCACACCAGCCAACTGAGACTTCAGAGTTGATTAGTAGACCCTTTGAGCTTCCTAAATCCACCAAAATATCAGCCAAGTACTTTGGAACATGTATCCCAAAAGTTTAAGTCAAGACCGACAAGTTGCGAAATGACTAGCTCCCAAAACTTGCTATTTTTGGACATACACCTGCTGGAAAAAATGAACAGTGCTCTCAACCTGGAAGGAATTAGAAAAATTCCTTTTGGGCATAGCAAATAGACTTAGCAAGCTTCCTATTCCAAGTTAAAACACTTCAAATGATGGACTGAGCACTGAGAACAAGTTTCATCAAGTTCTGGAACATTCCCACAATTCTCGGGGCTCTGCAGAGATAGACCAGTAAGCAGTAAAATGCAGATATCTCCAAAATTATAAATCCAATGACCTTGAAAATTTATAGGTAGAAACTATACAGTGAGAGCTATCCAACGCATTTTACAACACTGAAAAAGGTTCAGTAAAACTCTAGATATGACCTTCTGAAGTTACTGCTCTGAGTGAGTATAGCAGAGATCAAAACAGAGAGGTAGATGATAATAAATGTATAGATTCACATATGATTACAACCACATTGGCAATGAATCTTTGCACAATGGGAGTAGAATGATAGAGCTATGGAGTAAGCTCTTCAATCTCTACAAAATGACATGAAGTGGTCACGTACAAGGCTTGCTAATCGCCTCTTCCTTCTTGCTCCTTTTATAGCAATTCTTGGAGGGAGTTTTGAATTCGAATTCGAATGGCTCCACCTAAAAGTGATCCCCAAAGTTAGGAGAGATTCCCTCAGCTCAAAAATTCGTGATTTTGGTAGTTGGAGCCACGAATTTGCTTTTACATCATGGATGAGGTAAGCCATCCTTTTACTTTTTTCTTTTTCCATTTACAAGAGATAAAATGTACTCTTTTACAAGAGGTGTTCACATGACTACTCATGTGACTTACAAATGAGGATAATATCAAGCATATCAAGCATGTAGGCTTGGGCAAAATGCACCAACAGCTCCCCCTCAAGCCTAACATGCTTGGCCTCCAAATAAGTCTTCAATTGTCCTTGATTTCCTGCAAACCAATCATCAACTTGAATCTACTTAATTTCGTACCATCAAGAGCTTTCGTCAACATGTCTGCACATTGCATATCTGTAGAGACGTAGGATAGTTGAATATCCTTGCTCATTAGCTTCTCCCTTACATAATGGTAGTGGACTTCAATATGCTTGGTTCTAGCATGGTATACCGGATTAGCTGCTAGATGTAGTGAGCTTGTGTTGTCACCAAAAATGTGAGGTGTTGAAGAATGAAGTCCAAGATCTGTGTACAAAGATTTTAACCACATGATTTCTTGAGTTGCATTAGCCAAACCTCTATATTCAGCTTCAGTAGAAGATAATGCCACGGTTGGTTGCTTCTTCGATGACCAAGAAATGATTTTTGAACCTGCAAATGATATATACCCTGATGTGCTTCTTCTATCATCTTTAGATCCGGCCCAATCTGCATTTGAGTAGACCTTTAGCTCAATATCTGAAGTATATGAATAGAACAAACCTTCATTCATGGTCCCCTTTAGGTACTTGAGGACTCGCTTGGCCGCTTCCATATGTGGTCTTCTCGGCTTATGCATAAACTGACTCAATATGCTAACACTATAGCATATATCCACCCTTGTGAGTGTTGCATAGTTCAAACTTCCAACCAAGCTTTGATAGCTTGTGATGTCTTCAATTGGCTCTCCTTCATAAGCACTAAGCTTATGATTTTGCTCCATAGGTGTACCTGCACACTTTGTATTTTCCATCTTGAACTTGACGAGCATGTCATGGACATACTTCCTTTGTGTGATGTATATACCTGAATCTGTGTAGATCAACTCCAATCCAAGAAAATAAGTGAGTGGTCCGAGGTCACTTATCTTGAACTCCTCCTTCATTTGACTCTTTACCTGTTTGATTCCTTCAAGATCATTGCCTGTGATAATAATATCATCAACATACACACATAAATAGATCACTTCAGATCCATTCCTCTTTATGAACAAAGAGGTATCCGCCTTGCTAGCTTTGAATCCTTGGTCCTGCAAATAAGTAACCAATCTGAAATTCCAAGCTCTTGGAGCTTGCTTCAATCCATACAAAGCTTTCTTTAGTTTGCATACATAGTTAGGATGATGTGCATCCTCATATCCAGGAGGTTGTGCCATATACACTTCCTCAGAAATCCATCCATTCAAGAAAGCATTCTTTACATCAAGTTGATAAAGATTCCAATTTCTAGATGCAGCAAGACTAATGAGAACCCTAATTGTAGGCATTTTTGCAACAGGAGAGAAAGTCTCCTCATAATCAATACCATGGGTTTGAGCAAACCCTTTAGCAACTAACCTTGCTTTGTGTCTATTTATACTTCCATCTAGATTCCTCTTGATTTTGTATATCCATCGAGATCCGATTATCTTCATAGATGGCTTGTTAGGTACAAGCTCCCAAGTGTCATTCTCCTTCAAGGCTTCCATTTCTTCATCCATTGCATCTCTCCAAGCTTTCTTGCTTTGTGCTTCTTCGAATGTGGTAGGTTCTTCATTGGTTGAATCCTTTGCAATGTAGATTGAGTTCTTGGTGACCAAAGAAGTATCATAACCAAACCTCTCTGGTTTCTTCTTCTCCCTCGAAGACCTTCTAAGTGGTTGATGTGAGCTCTCGGGTCCATATGTAGCATCCTGCATCTTTGCTTTACCTTTGTTCTTCCATAGCTTTAGTCTTTCCAAGTCTTCTAGGTCAATCTCCGAATCACTTTCTTCAATCTGCTTTGGCTCCTTTGGTTGAAGTGATGGAAAATCTTCATCCAAGTCATATGGCAGCTTCACTTTCCTGTCATCATCAAACCATGATTTGTTTTCATCAAAAATTACATCTCTACTCACAGAAAATCCTTTATTGGTTGGATTGTACAATCTATATCCTTTTTGGTTTTGATCATAACCAATGAATACACACTTCTCTGCCTTGGGATCCAATTTCCCTCTTACTTGAGAAGGAATGTGAGCATAGGCTAAGCATCCAAAGATTTTACAATGCTCTAGACTAGGTCTTCTTCCATTCCACACTTCATATGGAGTGGTTCCATCTAGTGACTTAGATGGAAGTCTATTTATGAGATATGTGGCTGTCGACACAGCCTCTGCCCATAGGTAGTTCGGCAATCCCTTTTCGTTGAGCATGGACCTTGCAGCTTCGACGATAGCTCTATTCCTCCTCTCTGCTACACCATTGAGTTCAGGTGTATACCTTGTAGTGACTTCCCTTTTAATGCCTCTTTCATGCAAGAAGGCATCAAATTCAGAAGAGAAGTATTCTCCTCCACCATCTGATCTGAGTCTTTTTAAAGTCCTACCTGTTTGATTTTCAACAAGAGCAATATACTTCTTAAAGCAATTAAACACTTCATCCTTGTGCTTCATGAAAAACAGAATGGTCCACCTGCTACAATCATCTATGAAAGACACATAATATCTTGAGCCTGATATAGATGGCTCCTTACTTGGACCCCACACATCCGTGTGCACTAGATCCAAAGGATTTTGATACATATATCCTTTCTTATTGAAAGGTTGTCTATGAGCCTTGCCGAGTTGACAAGCTTCACACTTATAAATCATGTGTTGCCTTGTGATATTAGGCAAACCAAGTACACTTTGGTCCCTGCAAATCTGTTTGAGTGTCCTCTCACCAATGTGAGCAAGCCTTTTGTGCCATATCTCCAACTCTGTTAGAGTTTGAGATCCATAGCTAAACAAAGCTATGTTCTTTGTATCTTCCACTTCAAAAGTGAAAAGCCTTCCTGTCTTTTCTCCTTTGGCAATCCTTCGAAAGCCTTGCCTTGGGTCTTCAACATATGCTCCAAATCGATTGAATCTAACCTGCAATCCTTTTTCAACAATCTGTCCAACACTTATTAAATTTTTGGTAATTGTAGGGACATACAAGACTTTGCTTAAGAGGTTCATATTCCCATCTGATGTCTTCACATTACCTATCTTCTCCACTGAGTGCTTTGTGTCATCTCCTGTCTGCACTTCATGCTTGTTATGAGGATCTTCCAAATCAGAAAGTAAAGCCACATTTCCTGCTACATGGTTCGAGCATCCCGAATCAATGTAAAATATGTGATCATCATCCTTACCCTTCTTCGTTGATAGATTCATAATCAATAATGAATCTTCTTGACTTTGGTCCTCTGCATAGTTATTGTAATCTCTTCTTCCTCTATGGCCACTTTGATAGTTGTTGTTGTTGTTGTAATTGTTGTTGTAGTAGTTGTTGTTGTAGCCTCCATTGTACCTGCCTCTATTTGATCCATAGCCACCTCTATTGAATCCTCTTCCTCTTGAGTTCCTCGGGTTCCTGAAACATTCTTCAGTAGTATGGTTAGATAAGCCACATATGTTGCAAGGTTGAGATGATTGGAATCTCCCCCTGCCTTGCTTTCCACTTCGGCCTCTTCCTCTAGCTCTTCCTCTACCTGCAAAGTTTGCTTGGAAAGAGCTTCCTTCATCTTCATTCTTTCTATTCTTTGACTTGTCCTTGACCTTAGCTTTATCAGAATATAAGGCAGAAGTTTGATTACCTCTTGAGGACTCACCACCTTTGCTAATCTTTGCTTCATGAGTGAAGAGTTGGCCCATGAGTGTGTTGAGGTCGGGTACATGCATATCCATGTATAAATCCATGGCTGTTGTGAATGACTCCCACTTGTCGTCTGCTTTGATTCCATTCATGATTTGTCTTATGATTTGCTCCTCTTCAATTACCTCTCCAATGCTTCCAAGTTGGTCGGAAATCTCCTTCATCTTTGTGACATAATCAGTCACATTTTGCTTCGGGCTTTTCTTCATTGTTGTGAACTCCATCCACAATTGGTTCTTCCTTGCTCGAGTGTTGGAAGAGAAGAAAGAAGCAAGTGCATTCCAGGTTTCTCTTGATGTCTTGCATCCCTTGACATGAGGTAAAAGAAAATCAGAGATTGAGTTTAGAATATAGGACCTTGCAAGTGCATCCTTCGAACACCAATTCGAAAGTCCTTCCACTTCTTCATGTGATGGTTGCCCTTTGTTCCTCATGGTTGGCATTGCTTCATCTCCGGATATGAATCCATATAGATTCCTCCCTTGAAGGTAAGCCTCCATCCTTAGAGACCATGCCGGATAGTTGTTTCGATCCAATTTGTCAATTGTTGATGGAAATCCATCTCCCATGTTGCTTGACTATGCTCTGATACCACTGTGAAGAGAGATGGTGGATGCAATCCAAAGATGAGTAGGTGCCGCTACAACCAGCTTCACACCAGCCAACTGAGACTTCAGAGTTGATTAGTAGACCCTTTGAGCTTCCTAAATCCACCAAAATATCAGCCAAGTACTTTGGAACATGTATCCCAAAAGTTTAAGTCAAGACCGACAAGTTGCGAAATGACTAGCTCCCAAAACTTGCTATTTTTGGACATACACCTGCTGGAAAAAATGAACAGTGCTCTCAACCTGGAAGGAATTAGAAAAATTCCTTTTGGGCATAGCAAATAGACTTAGCAAGCTTCCTATTCCAAGTTAAAACACTTCAAATGATGGACTGAGCACTGAGAACAAGTTTCATCAAGTTCTGGAACATTCCCACAATTCTCGGGGCTCTGCAGAGATAGACCAGTAAGCAGTAAAATGCAGATATCTCCAAAATTATAAATCCAATGACCTTGAAAATGTATAGGTAGAAACTAGACAGCGAGAGCTATCCAACGCACTTTAAAACACTGAAAAAGGTTCAGTAAAACTCTAGATATGACCTTCTGAAGTTACTGCTCTGAGTGAGTATAGCAGAGAACAAAACAGAGAGGTAGATGATAATAAATGTATAGATTCACATATGATTACAACCACATTGGCAATGAATCTTTGCACAATGGGAGTAGAATGATAGAGCTATGGAGTAAGCTCTTCAATCTCTACAAAATGACATGAAGTGGTCACGTACAAGGCTTGCTAATCGCCTCTTCCTTCTTGCTCCTTTTATAGCAATTCTTGGAGGGAGTTTTGAATTCGAATTCGAATGGCTCCACCTAAAAGTGATCCCCAAAGTTAGGAGAGATTCCCTCAGCTCAAAAATTCGTGATTTTGGTAGTTGGAGCCACGAATTTGCTTTTACATCATGGATGAGGTAAGCCATCCTTTTACTTTTTTCTTTTTCCATTTACAAGAGATAAAATGTACTCTTTTACAAGAGGTGTTCACATGACTACTCATGTGACTTACAAATGAGGATAATATCAAGCATATCAAGCATGTAGGCTTGGGCAAAATGCACCAACAATCATAAGGATCTCCTGACCCATTAAAGTAGTTTTTCATTGCCTTAACCACTTGAGAGGGTCTGAGGGTTATTGGGTACTCTCGTGGTCTAGGCAATGGAAAATCATGTTCGTGTTTTGATGCCTATATGCTCGACATCCCTCTCTTTTAGGTCTTTCACTTTCAAATCCTGATCTATCTCTACCCATAGTGTGTGCAAAGCTTACCTCAAGTCTCTCTCTAGTTCTTCCCCTCTAGGTTTCATGAGCCTCGGATGACCTGCTCCTTGGAGGCCATGGGAAATATAAGATCTTGGTGGAGGAAAAATAACTTCACCCTTCCAAGTGTATGTGTGCCTATCATGCTCTTTTACCAAGAACATTCTCTTTGATGTATCATCTAGATAGACAAATTTGCCTAGTATCTCAAGATCTTTGAACTCATAGGTGATGAATCCATGTATTTTGTTTGGTTGATCTAGCTTGAACAAGGCTTCCTTTGTCTCTCTATTCAAGAATAGTTCTATGTTTTTGCTATCTTGAGGAATCCACTCTAGACTAATTACTCTAGTCAAGTCATGTCAAGAATGCTTTCTTGAATGGATGGATTTCAGAGGAGGTATATATGTCACAACCTCCTCGCTATGAGGACCCTAAGAAGGTAACATATGTTTGAAAATTGAAAAAGGCTTTATATGGATTAAAGGAGGCACCTAGGGCATGGAATTATAGGTTAACCACATACCTTCAAGACCAAGGTTTTGTCATGAGCAAGGCAGACACTTCTCTATTCATCAAGAGAAGTAATTTAGAGGTAATATACCTATGTGTTTATGTTGATGACATCATACTTACAAAAGTATTTTCTTGGACTTGAGTTAGTCTATACTAACTCAGGAATATACATTACTCAGAAAAAGTACATACAGGATATGGTGAAGAAGTTTCATTTGCAGGATGCCAAAGTTGCAAGTACTCCAATGGAGGTAAACCTAAAACTAAGTGCCCATGAAGGGGATGAAATTGATGATATTACAGGTTACCAAAGCATAGTTGGAAGCTTGAACTATGCTATCTTAACAAGGATAGATATTGCATATGGAGTTAGTGTGCTAAGTCAGTTTATGCACAAGCCAAGGGTACCTCACCTAGAAGCTGCCAAAAGAATTCTAAAGTATCTCAAGGGTACACAACATCATGGTTTGTATTTTCCTTACACATCAGATATTGATATCAAGATTTATTCAGATGCAGATTGGGCAGGATGCAAGGATGATAGGAGGAGCACCTCTAGATACATTTCATTTGCAGGTGATAAACCAATATCATGGTCTTCAAAGAAGCAACATACTGTTGCTTTATCCTCTATAGAGGCAGAGTATAGAGGATTGGCTAATGCCACACAAGAAGCCATATGGATCAAGCTATTGTATACAGAATCCGGTTTATATACTAGGTCACCAATGATCTTTGGAGATAATACAAGCTCACTTCACCTTGCAGCTAATCCTATCTATCATGCTAGGACCAAACATATAGAAGTCCATTACCATTATGTGAGAGAGAAGTTATTAAGCAAGGACATTCAGCTAACCTATGTATCAACCAACATGCAATGTGCAGATTTGTTGACTAAAGCTTTGGATGGAACCAAACTTTGCAGGTTCAAAGCAATGATTGGATTGCAGGATATACATGAAGATTGAAGATCAAGAACAAGCCAAAATGTTTGGCTTGAGGGGGATCTGTTGGTGCAATTCACAACCCTACACATTTGGCTTGAAGGATATCTTGAAGTCCATGCACATATGGAGAAGCATACTAAACTCATGTTAGTGGTTAATTACCACTTTACCTCATTGTAAAAGTAACATTTGACTTGGAATCTTTGTAAACACCTACCTAAAGGAATTCGTGGAAAAAAGTTACCTCTGATTGAAGGAATATCTCCTAGAATATAGAAGCTTGATCATAGGGAGCCAAAATTTGAATTTGAATTCAAAAGTGATCATGAAAAAGAACTCATCACTCCCCAGCTTCTCATTACTGTTTCTGAGTGTGTGTAAGGCTTACACTCTAGCCACACCTATCTACACCATTAGTCAATGATATTCATGCCAATGGTATTGTATACAAGTGTTCATTAATACATACATTCACATTGTTCATTTCTGAGTTCTCTATCATACTACTTGAAAGTCTGTCAACTTGTGGAGTGCATATCTTGGTCATTTCTCCATCAAATTCAAAGATCTAAATCTTGTTGGAACGAGCGCAACATTATCTACATGCTACCAAAATTTGAAGAGATTCTATTCAACCATTTCAGAGAAAACCTTGTCAAGGTGATCACTGGTCAAAGTCTGCAACAGTCCTAAAAAATTGGGGGTAAAGGTTTATTTGCTAAATTGATTTCTCTTAGCATATTTAATCTTTTTACATCATTCAACTTGGAATAGTTAGCTTACTAAGCTAATTAGATACCCCTAAAAGGAATTTTTCCAATTCCTATTGTGCTGGTGATATTGAGCAAAAGATCCAGCAGGTGTTAAGACATAAATAGAAGGTTTTCTTGAGATCTTAAAGTTCAAAGTTATCTATTTTGATTCAACCTTTGCACATATCATTTCCAAAGAACATAGGTCATTTTATGGTGTCATTGGAGAGCTAAGGAGGTCCACTTATCAAGTCTGAAGCATTAGAGGGCTGGTACAAAGCAGGTTTTGGTAGTACCTACTCAATCTCTTGGAGTGTCCATCCATCTTTCCCAACAATTTTTACGTTATAATCTGCGAGAAGTACAAAGTATAATGATGTGAAGAGGCACCTAGTTCCCAAGATTTGGAAATAGCTAGATTGTAGAATTATTTCTTCTATGACTGGCATTGCGTGATTTTGCACCATAGTGCGATCTTCATGAGTACGCTTGATTTCTGACACTTGTCTTAACCATGGGGATCATGGTGCTTCGAATGTATCCTGGACCTCTTCTGTTATCCATCAACCTGGAATGGGTTGCGGGTCATAATCATCTTCAAATGTTTGTTCTACTAGAATTGAGATGGTTTCTTCTTTTGCCGGGGCCTCCGGTGGGGATGGTGGCCTTTCATATTGTAGGAGTCACATTTGTAATTCTATGACTTGTTGTTTGAGTTCCTATAGTGCCTTTGAGTCAGTAATGGTTGAAGAGGTTGATACGGTTGTTGGGGGAGCAATTGTATTATCTGACTGTCATTGCTGGTACAATTGATTTATTCTTGTGATAATTTATCATGTGCTTCGAGCATGTTAGTATAGTCTTCCAGTATGATTTTAATGTTCTTCGAGGGCACAACTTGAAATTTTGAGGGACTGATGGGTGCCTCTAGTGTATTCGCGATGGTGGCTATGCGATTTTCTTGATTTTGGAGCTGTACATTAGGGGAAAAAGTGAACCTTGCATGGGCCTTGTAAGGATTCCTAATTTTTAGGGATTAAAAAGCTTAATCTAGGAGATTAATGGGGCATACAAAACCACTAGTGGTATTGATGAATAAAATAATATGTTATCTAATATTACGGTTAAATTTCTATAAGCTTTTTTTTTAGCCTTTGGATGCATCCATTGAATGGTCAAGATTCAAAGCACTAATCACAAGGAAAAAATATATGGATGCTCGTATTTAATGGCCTCACATGTGTGGAAATTTTAAAATTCGCAAAAGAATCTTTAGCTCACTCTCTGCAAGGTTTTGGGACTTTGGATGTTGATGGATCCAACGATCGACCGCGAATATTTATAGTTGAAGATGCAGTTTGCACAATGGAGGATGCAATGGTGAAGGAAAGCTGTGTCTATTTGAGATGTGTGTGCAGGTGAAGTAGGTGGTGGGGGAATGGGGGAAGGTGGAAGTATGGGGGGTGGGGAGGTGCTATGGGTGGCGAAATATCCATGTTATCGGATGTGGAGGTGAGAGTGGTGTCTACCATATACATTGGAATGGTAGGTGGGGTGTGTGTGATCGTGGTGAATAAGTGTGACGTGGGTGCTGAGAATAAAAATGGTGGAAATAGTCGAGACATGGGTTGGAACATGCTCAAGAAAGCATCCTTGATGGCTTGAAGGATTGGTGGGACACAGATTGGAATGTTAGAACTTTGAGGTGGAATACCCAAGCAACATCTTTGGATATGGAGAAACCTAAAAATGTGGTCCTAAGGACCAGGTGGCCTAGTACAGAGGTTGTGGAGGCGAGGTGTCCTAAGGCAAGCTCCATGAGGGATTCGGCTATAATGGTGGTGGTATGATATATATGGTTGTCAAAGGATGAAAACAAGTTTGAAATGGAAGTGGGAAAATGGAAGATGAAGGTTTGCTTTATGGGGTTAGTAGTCGAGATGATATTCATAGCTTCTGTTTGAGGAGGTGATGATGGGGTTGTTGGAGGTAGTAGCTCTATTGATTCTTAATGGATGACCGTGGGTTCATGGCCAGTAGTTTGATTTGCTTGGGATGTTGTCATGATTGTTTCTGTTTTTGTGGTAGTTTCCTCCATAATGGTGATGGGAATCTGAATGTTTTTATCTAACCTTGGTCTTGTTTGGAATCTTCGTGGATTGTATTGAGCAGGAGGCTTCTGCAATGTAGATAGGACAGCTTCCACTATGCCATAGGTTCTTCTAGCAATATTAGAGTTTCACTGTATTCAAAGTCTACACAAGCCTCTTCCAAGAGGTGGGCCATGAGCATTCTTCTGTTCTATCTAGAGAGTAATTGTTGTGCCTAAACCCTTTTCTTGATCTGGTATAATCTATGGAGTTCTATAGTGTAAGATGAGGCTTCGGTCATTTCTTCTTCTTCTCCTTCTTCTTCTTCCTCTTCTTCACCCTTTGGTCTTCTTTTGATTTACCCCTTCTTTGGGTGGATGTGCCAAGTTCTTATGTATCCAAAAATTAGAATTCTACATCCGATTTTGCAAAATGGATTCAAAATAGAAGGTGCTCAACCCATCAACATCTCTTGTGGTAGCAAATTCGAATTCCGATGGGATAGGAGGAGCCGATGGGGCAGCTTGTGGCCTTCCTTCATATTAAGATCGTAAAAGGAGGCATTGTGGCATCCCCTCATGGTTAGACCTCTAGGGTCGTAAGAACTTTTCATGTCTGGGCAGAAGGAATAGTGCCCCTCATTCGCTTGGATTGATGTAAAAAGAAGGGAGTTCCTTATTGGCCTCTGTGACTCCTTCATGAGTGGCCTTTTTTGTGCACCACAAAACTTTGGACAAGAATAGCATCGTTATCTTCATGTGGGTTCTTGGAAAGAATAGGAGTGGGTGACTTTCCTAGTTGCTTGAGTGCTTGATTTTTGAACTCCATTGTGATGCGGTTTTGATTCAACCATACCTGAAGAAGTCCACTTCTTAGGTTTATGTTGACTGCATGATCATAGATCCAATCTTGATCCAAGACAAGAGGTTCGGTGAGATCCTCGTCTTGACATACTAGCACCTTAACTATCACTAGAGTATCTTGAACATAGATGGGAAGCTCCACCTTGCCCATACAAGGGGTTTCCACTCCTCCCAATCCTATGAGATATGCTTCTATAGGATTGATTTTTAATTTCAATCTTGACACTAAGAAAGTCAAGCTGCACTCGTGGCTGCTCCTCAGTGAATCAAAGCTCTTACAGTCCTTGCTTTCTCCCCTTGTCCTAACTCTAGGGTCACAAAAGATCTTCGGTCAACTATTCAATGGGAACGTACACCTAACGCTTCACACATGGCCATGTGATATCTTGGAGCTTCCTGAGTGTCTCACCTAGGCCAATCTCCACCTTGTCTTCTCAATTTCATTCATCGGATGCGTCCTAAAGCTTCTACCTATGCTTCTTCTCGAATTCGTTTTTCTTCTTCTTTACGTTTCTTTGTAGTATTGATTTGTTTTAGCATTTCCTCCATGAGGGGTTCTTTGTTGGGAATGATGGATGGACACTCCAAGAGAATGGGTAGGTACTGCCAAATCCTGCTTTGTACCAGCCCTTTGATGCTTTAGAGTTGATAAGTGGGCCTCCTTAGCTTTCCAATGACACCATAAAATGGCCTATGTACTTTGGAAATGATGTATGTAAAGATTGAATTAAAACAGACAACTTTGAACTTCAAGCTTCCAAGAAAACCTTCTATTTTTGACTTGACACCTGCTCGATCTTTTGCTCAGTATGACGAGCACAGTAGGAATTGGAAAGATTCCTTTTAGGGGTATCTAATTAGCTTAGTAAGCTAACTATTCCAAGTGGAATGATATAAAAAGATTAACTATGCTCAGAGAAATCAATTTAGCAAGTAAACCTTTACCCTTCATTTTTTAGGGCTTGAGGAGGAATAGGTCGATTGTGGAAACAGCTAGATCAATGATTAATGAAAAAAGATTACCTAATTATTTGTGGGCAGAAAGTGTATCTACTGCCACTTATCTTATTAATAGGTTGCCATCCAAATCACTTGATGGGATGACCCCATATGAAGCATGGCATGGTAGGAGGCCATCACTTGATTATTGTAGAATATTTGCATGTGTGTCTTATGTGCATGTTGTAGTGCAAATCAGAGGTAAGCTAGACCCTAAGGCAGAGAAGTGCATCTTCATAGGGTATGATTTAAATCAAAGAGGATACAGATTTTATAATCCATCCAAGAAAGGATTTATGGTCATTAGAGATGTTGTGTTTGACGAGAATGATTCTTGGTTTGAAAGTGAATGCACGAAGGTCAAATTGCCATATGACTTGGAAGAGGAACTTCCAAGCCTCACCAAGGAGGAGCCAAGCCAAATTGAAGACATCAAATCAAATGCTAAAGACATCATCAATCTAGAAGAATTCAAGGCATGGAAATTAAAGGGCAAGGCCAAGATGAAGAGGTTGGAAGATTTACCTGAATCATCCAACCAAGCTGTAAAGAGATCACAAAGGGAGAGCAAGAAACCAATCAGATATGGGTATGACAGTTCATTAGTTACTAAGCATTCCATTTATCTTGCTATTGATTTATCACTTGAAGAACATTCTTCATATGAAGAAGCAAGTACCAAGGCAGAATGGAAGGAAGCTATGGATGAAGAAATAGAAGCACTCCAAGAGAATGATACTTGGGAGCTAGTACCCAATAAGGCATCAATGAAGGTAATTGGTTCTACATGGATTTACAAATTCAAAAGGAACTCAGATGGATCCATAAAAAAAGCTAGACTTGTGGCTAAGGGTTTTGCACAAACCCAAGGAATTGATTATGAAGAAAATTTCTCACCTGTGGCTAAAATGCCAACCATCAGAGTATTGATAAGTGTGGCTCCATCTAGGAATTGCAATATGTATCAACTAGATGTGAAGAATGCTTTTCTCAATGGCTAGATTTTAGAGGAGGTTTACATGGCTCAACCTCCTGGCTATGAAGACCCAAGCAAGGTAATTTATGTGTGCAAATTGAACAAAGCTCTTTATGGTTTGAAGCAGGCACGTAGGGCATGGAATCATAGGTTAACTACCTATCTTCAAGATCAAGGATTCATAATGAGCAAGGTAGATTCGTCTCTGTTTGTCAAGAGGAGCAACTCAGAATCGATATATTTATGTGTGTATGTTGATGACATCATCTTGAGCTAGTTGCAAGGTTATCTGTTTCGATTCAATTGTTTAAAGCATCATCTCCAAAGTACATAGGTACTTTATTTGTGTCATTTGCAAGCTAAGAGGGCCTACAACCCAAACCTAAAGTAAAATAGGGCAGGTTCTAAGCAGGGTTTGGCAATACCACCTCACTTCTTGAGGTATCCATCCATCTCTTCCAATAGTAGGTTCCCATACATCTATGTGTATCAGAATCAACACTTCATTGCTCACATGTGCTCCCTTCTTGAATGTCAATCTGCTTTGTTTCCCTAATTGAAAAGCATGGCAAAAATGTTGCATATTGTGAGATGTAAGATCACGTAGATCCCTAACCAAGCCCTTTCTTTGCATGTCCTTCATCCATTCTAAATTTATGTTCCGAATTCTTTTATACCATAAGTTGATTTCTACAATCTGTTTATTTTCAATTGACAAGTAGATAGTATGAGGGGTTGATGGCTTTACCTCCATGGTTCACAGTCTTCCTAGCTTCTTTCCTTTTGCTATGAGCTTATAGTCATGCATGATGTTATCAAGAAAACATCCTTGATCATGGAACCTCACCTCATAATGGTTTTCAAGGATTTGACCCACCGAAACCAATTCCTTGGTGATGGTTGGCACATGAAACACATCCTTCAACACCTTGGAGCTTTGAGATCCATTCAATGCAACATCTCCCACATGTGTAATCTTGTGCTCAATTTCATACCCTATCTCTACATTTCCTTGGGTGATGGGTGAGTGTAAATTAAAAGGAACATCTTTATGGCAACTCATAGAGTGCTATAACCACTGTTAATGTACCATGTAAAATCTGAATTGACTCTTTCACTTGACCCATACATCATACGAAAGTTCTTATTTTCTGAATTTGTTGAAGCACTAGCACAATTACTTTTCTTCCTTTTGTGTCCTTGATTTCCTCCTCCTTTGGACCCAAAATCTCTTGCATAATAGCCTAGTTTTCAACAACTATAGCATTCTCCATAGGATGCTCCTCTTCCATGTGATCTTCCTTCTCTTCTTCTACTCCTTCATCTTCCTCTTGAGCCATAGATTTGGTTGGAGCCTTCTTGATTTCTTGAGCTTCATTTTGACCTTCCTCTCCCTCTCCCTTTGGGAGTTTTGTCCACCTCTTTTGCCTTGCATCTACTTGCATAGAAAACTTGGGCTTAGCTACCCTTTAATTGTGAACCTCCTTGGTTCATCTCCTCGCTCACCATCCATGTGACTAATTGATCAAATTATGGTAGGTAATCCCCCACATAAATAGATGTGGTGAATGCTTTCCACCTTTTATACTCTGTTAAGCCATTGAGGGTGTGGGCAATAAGATCTACATCTTTGATTGGGCTCCCAATTGAACCTACGGCATCTACAAGCTCCTTAACCTTCAAAATGTATTCATTTATGTTAGTACTTGGTGCTTCCCTAAGCTTTTTTATCTCATTCTTGAGCTAAATCTTACTCTCCTTAGTTGATGAAGAGTACAATCTCTCCAAGTTCTCACAAACCTTCTTGGATGTGTCCAAGTCTTGTATATGCCCTATCATGTTATTGCTTTTGTGATGGGATAGAATGAATATGACTCTCCTATCCATTTCTATCCCATTAATTATGTGTTGTCACCTACCCTTGAAGTTGTGTATCATGTGCATGAGGCATTGGCTCTATGTCACTCACTAATCCCCACAATCCTTTACCCATAAGGTAGTTGCTAACTCTAGATTTCCATTGTTGAGAGTTTCCTTTCTCTAACTTCTCTATTTGTGCATTATACTCAGCCATACCAAGCTCTTACATCATCCTCTAGCTTCGCCTCAAGTATTTGTATGCTTGAGAAGGTGTGTATATTACTTTTGGTAGCTTCACCTTGTTAACCTTTGACTAGTTGAGATATTGATTGACATAGCACCCTTTTGATGTCTTCTCGCTTTCATAAGCCCTCCTTGTGCTCCCATGAGTTGTCTTGATCCCTTCAAGTCCTCAATATGATGTCCACTAATGTCTAAAAGCCTCCAACATGCTCTGATACCACCTATGGGGGATGTTTCTAACACCCCAATGCAACAATGGAAGATGGCTGCCCTCCACTAGGTCCACAAGCAATGATATGTGCTCCGTATTCTGACATTTTCTCTACCTCAATACAGAGACTTAAAATAAACATTTTGCAAACTTAACCTAGACCCTTAGAGCTCTTTAACAAGCTTTCAACCCATCCCAAATGAATATTCCTACTAGGACAACCATCCTCTGTAAAGCACACTACCTGTATGCAACACTATTTGCCTATGTGCAGAGATATAGCTTCACAAACTTGGCAATTTCTCACAACTCACTTAGGCAAAGAAGTTGAAACTTTGATGAACTTTGGGGTAGTGTATAAGAGACAAAGTGAATCTTGAAATTAATGAAAATGACTATGATGAGAGAACAAATAGTGCTCTACAATATGATACAATCAAATTTGGAAAAGCCTAACTACACCTCTAGATAGAGAGGAGAAAAATAACAAGGCAACACATGATTTATAAGTGTGAAGCTTGTCAATTCGGCAAGGCTCATAGACAACCTTTCAATAGGAAGGGATATCTGTATCAAAATCTTCTCGATCTTGTGCACACGAATGTGTGGGGTCCTAGAAAGGAGCCATCTATATCAAGCTCAAGATATTATGTGTCTCATGATTGTAGCAGGTGGACCATTCTGTTTTTCATGAAGCACAAGGATGAAGTTTTTAATTTCTTTATGAAATATGTTGCTCTTGTTGAAAACCAAATAGGTCGGACTTTGAAAAGACTCAGATAAGATGGAGGAGGAGAATACTTCTCTTCTGAATTTGATGCCTACTTGCGTGAAAGAGGCATTAAAAGGGAAGTCACTACAAGGTATACACCCGAACTCAATGGTGTAGTAGAGAGGAGAAATAGAGCTATTGTTGAAGTTGCCAGGTCCATGCTCAATGAAAAGGGATTGCCAAAATACCTATGGGCTGAGGCTATGTCTACAACCACATATCTCATAAATAGACTTCCATCTAAGTCACTAGATGGAACCACTCCATATGAAGTGTGGAATGGAAGAAGACCTAGTCTAGAGCATTGTAAAATCTTTGGATGCTTCACCTATGCTCACATTCCTTCTCAAGTAAGAGGGAAATTGGATCCCAAGGCAGAGAAGTGCATATTTATTGGTTATGAACAAAACCAAAAAGGATATAGATTGTACAATCCAACCAATAAAGGATTTTCTGTGAGTAGAGATGTAATTTTTGATGAGAACAAATCATGGTTTGATGATGACAAGAAAGTGAATCTGCCTTATGACTTGGATGAAGATTTTCCATCACTTCAACCAAAGGAACCAAAGAAAATTGAAGAAAGTGATTGAGAGATTGACCTAGAAGGCTTGGAAAGACTAAAGCTATGGAAGAGCAAAGGTAAAGCAAAGATGTAAGATGCTAGATATGTATTCGAGAGCTCACATCAACCGCTTAGAAGGTCTTCAAGGGAGAAGAAGAAACCAGAGAGGTATGGTTATGATACTTATTTGGTCACCAAGCACTCAATCTACATTGCAAAGGATTCAACCAATGAAGAACCTACCACATTTGAAGAAGAAAAAAGCAAGAAAGCTTGGAGAGATGCAATGGATGAAGAAATGAAAGGCTTGAAGGAGAATGACACATGGGAGCTTGTACCTAACGAGCCATCTATGAAGGTAATTGGATCTTGATGGATACACAAAATCAAGAGGAATCTAGATGGAAGTATAAATAGACATAAATCAAGGTTAGTTGCTAAAGGGTTTGCTCAAACCCATGGTATTGATTATGAGGAGACTTTCTCTCCTATTGCAAAAATGCCTACATTTAGGGTTCTCATTAGTCTTACTACATCTAGAAATTGGAAGATCTATCAACTTGATGTAAAGAATGCTTTCTTAATGGATGGATTTTTTAGGAAGTGGATATGGCACAACCTTCTGGATATGAGGATGCACATCATCCTAAATATGAATGAATATCTAGTTTATTCTCAGAAAACTTCAAGGTCGCTAAATTTACCATTTGTGAGAAATTTGTATTGTTCTACTCACTAGTCGAATCTCTATAGAGCCCCGAAAATGGTGGGAGTGTTCTAGATTTTGATAAATTTTTTTCTCAGTGCTCACCTAATCACTTGAAGTGTTTTTACTTGCATTAACATTCTATTTATGTCTATTTGCTATGTCCAAAAGTAAGTTTTCTAGTTCCTACGAGATTGCGAGCATTGTTCATTTTTTCTAGCACATGTATGTACAAAAATAACAAGTTTTGGGAGCTAGTCATTTTGCAACTAGTCTGTCTTGACTCCAACAATTGAGATATGTGTTCCAAAACACTTGGGTGATTTTTATGTGGATTTAGGAAGCTCAAAGGGTCTACTAACTAACTCTAAAGTACAATGATAAAAGCAAGTCCAAAGATAACAAAGGAAAGGCAATGAAAGTGGATGATGAAGCAGGTACATATCAAGCTAACTATGCAGGTAGAGGAAGACATGGCAGAGGTAGAGGAAGAGGAGGTAGACAAGGCAGGGGGAGATCCCAAGACTCCAACTCATGTTCTATTTGTGGAATAACTAATCATACAACTGAAAATTGCTTTGAGAATTCCAGGAATCAAAGAGGCAGAGGATACAATAGAGGAAGTTATGGCTACTCAAGAGGAAGGTTCAACAATTATCATGGAAACTACAACAACTATAATCATTCAAACTATCAAGCAGGCTACAAAGGAAGGAGAGACTTCAATAACTACTCAGAAGACTCAAACAAAGAGGATTCATTATTGATCATGAACATGGCTATGCCACAAGGTAAATCTGATGAGCATGTTTTCTACATAGATTCAGGTTGTTCAAATCATGTGGCAGGAAATGTGGCACTCCTATCAGATTTAGAAGATACAAGGAATAAGCATGAGGTACAAACAGGAGATGACACAAAACATCCTGTGTAGAAAATAGGCAATGTCAACGCACCTGATGGAAACATCAACCTACTCAGTAAGGTACTCTATGTCCCTACCATTACAAAGAATTTGATAAGTGTTGGGCAGATAGTAGAGAAAGGATTGCAAGTCAGGTTCACAAAAGCAGGAGCATTTGTGGAAGATCCAAGTCAAGGATTCAGAAGAATTGCAAAAGGTGAAAAGGCAGGTAGATTGTTCACATTTGAATTACAAGACACTAGAAATATTGCTATCTTTAATTATGGTAGTCAGACACTCACATAATTGGAAGTATGGCACAAAAGGTTAGCACATATTGGTGAAAGGTCATTAAAGCAAATTTGCAGGGACCAAAGTTACTTGGACTTCCTAACTTGTCAAAACAGCATATGATTTATAAGTCTAGTGCATGTCAATTTGGAAAGTCTCACAGGTTACCATTCATGAAGAAAGGTTATATACATGGAGATCTCTTGGAGTTGGTTCATACAGATGTATGGGGACCTAGCAAGGAAGCTTCAATATCTGGATCAAGGTATTATGTCTCCTTTATTGATGATTGCAACAGATGGACTATCCTATTCTTTATGAAACACAAAGATGAAGCTTTTTCATGTTTCAAAAGATATTTGGCTCTTGTGGAGAATCAAACAGGTAAATCTCTAAAGAGGCTAAGGTCAGATGGAGGGGGAGAATACTTCTCCCATGAGTTTGATTCTTTTCTTCAAGAAAGAGGAATCAAAAGAGAGGTAACTACAAGGTACACTCCTGAGCAAAATGGAGTGACAGAAAGGAGGAATAGGACAATTGTTGAAGCTGCAAGGTCCATGTTAAATGAAAAGCATTTGCCTAATTATCTATGGGCTGAGGCTGTATCTACAACCACTTACTTGATTAACAGGTTGCCTTCAAAATCCCTTGATGGGATGACTCCATATGAGGCTTGGAATGGAAGAAGACCAGGCTTAGATCATTGTAAAATTTTTGGATGTATTGCTTTTGCTCATGTTCCTTCACATGTTAGAGGCAAGATGGATCCAAAGGCAGAAAGGTGTGTATTTATTGGATATGACAACAATCAAAAGGGCTACACGTTATACAACCCTACCAACAAAGGATTCTTGGTAAGCAGAGATGTAGTTTTTTGATGAAAATAATTCATGGTATGAAGATTCATGCAGGAAGGTCAATTTACCATATGATCTTGAAGAGGATTTTCCAAGGCTTGGTAGAGAACAACCAAAGATTGAAGAACAAGAAACCTCAGAGGATGATGAAGAATCTCAAATGGAAAAGATCAAAGCATGGAAGTCTAAAGGTAAATCAATATTGCAGGAACTTGGACATGAGGCAGAATCATCACATCATGGGCTAAGAAGATCTATGAGGAAAAAGAAAAAACCAGAAAGGTATGGGTTTGACACCTCATTAGTAACTAAACATTCTATCTACATAGCACATGACATAAACCAAGAGGATCCATCATCCTTTGAAGAGGCCAAAGCAAAATTTGAATGGAAGCATGCAATGAAGGAAGAGAGTGAAGCACTTGAGGAAAACAACACTTCGGATTTGGTGCCCAAGCTTTCATCCATGAAGGTAATAGGCTCAAGATGGGTCTATAAACTCAAGAAGAATTCTGATGATTCCATTAACAGGTATAAGGCAAGGCTTGTAGCAAAAGGCTTTGCACAAACTCAGGGAATTGATTATGAGGAGACCTTCTCTCCTGTGGCAAAGATGCCTACTATTAGGGTTTTGCTTGGTATTGCCTCTTCCAAGAATTGGAAGATACTTCAACTAGATGTAAAGAATGCATTCTTGAATGGTTGGATAACAGAAGAGGTATATATGGCACAACCACCTGGTTTTGAGAATCAAGTTTATCCTGATTATTTGTGTAAAAACTTAACAAAGCATTGTATGATCTCAAGCAAGCTCTAAGAGCTTGGAATTTCAGGCTTGTTTCATTCTTGCAAGACAAAGGCTTTCAACCAAGCATGGCAAATCCTTCACTCTTTATCAAAAAGAGTAATTTTGAGATCATCTACCTATGTCTATATGTAGATGATATTATATTGACAGGAAATGATGCAGATGGTATGAAGAAGATCAAAGATCAGATGAGAGAAGAGTTCAAGATAAGTGATTTGGGTTCACTTACCTACTTCCTAGGCTTGGAAGTTGTCTACAAAGATCATGGTTTGTTTCTCACTCAAAGAAAGTACATTAAGGACATGTTGGCGAAATTCAAGATGCAAGATTGTAAGATTGCACGTACTCCAATGGAGGTCAATCACAAATTGAGCTCACATGAAGGTGAAATCATAGAGGACATCACATCATATCAAATTCTAGTGGGTAGTCTCAACTATGCCACATTGACAAGAGTAGATATATGTTAAAGTGTGAGTGTGCTAAGTCAATTTATGCACACACCAAGGAAACCACACATGGATGCTCCCAAAAGGATTCTCAAATATCTCAAAGGAACCATAAATGAAGGACTTTATTATCCTTATGTATTTGATTTAGGTTTGAAGCTATTTTCTAATGTAGATTGGGCTGGCTCCAAGGAAGATAGAAGGAGCACTTCAGGTTATCTTACCTTTGCAGGTGCAAAGCTTATTTCATGGTCATCCAAGAAGCAACCCACAGTTGCTCTCTCTTCTACTGAAGTTGAATATAGAGGTCATGCCATAGCTACACAAGAAGCTATGTGGATGAAGACATTATTCAAAGATCTTGGATTGGAGTTTGGAACTCCAACTATTTTTGGTGACAATATGAGTTCTATTCATTTAGCTGCTAATCCTATTTTTTCATGCAAGGACTAAACATATTGAAGTTCATTATCACTATGTACGAGAGAAGGTTCTAAGCAAAGAGATTCAAATATCATATGTGTCCACTCATCAACAATGTGTAGATATTCTAACCAAAGCATTGGATGGTACAAAGCTTTGCAAACTCAAGGCTATGATTGGTTTGCAGGTAATCTTGGAAGATTGAAGACCTCAAGCATACTTGGCTTGAGGGGGAGCTGTTGGAGCAAGTCTATCACAAGCCTAAGTATTGGCTTGAGTCCCACAAAGTCATAAGTGAGAGAATCTTAAGTGGTTGAGTCCACTTGATCAAAAAGGGAAAGAGGAGCCAAGAATTTGTGATTTGTGGTAGGTAGAGAATCAAATCAATCACTAGTTGATTGGAGAGTGATTGAGGGGAGTTAGCCTCCCAAGCTCAACTATAAGTAGATGGCAGCTTTAGTCGTGGTAGAGAGACCTATGTGAAGATCTCCAAGAGCTGAGCTTTATGCCATATCAAGGTGTGATTCCAAGGCACACATATGTATCCCTAAGTCCATTGTATTGTAAAAGCAATATACTTTCATTTTCATGATCATTTGAGTTCATATTTCCATGTTCCTGTGAAGTGTACTACTCATTGCCATATCTCTCAGTTTTTGCAGTCAGATTGCAGAGATGGTTTCTCTGAGCTTGGTGCATCATTTTCAGTGATTTAACTTGGTAAAATTAGATCTATAAGTCTAATATATCCTCACCATGTTTCATTTCATTTGGGTGTTTCAATCTTTAGTTATGTTCAGTTGAAGTCAACAGTGTCTGTTCATTTTCACTTCTCTATCAGGTACCTGACTTTTTTACTCATCTTGGCAGAGGCTGTTTCTTAGTGTGTACTTACCCAAATTCAATGATTTAACGCTTGTTGGATTCAACATACTGTCTAGTACAAGTATACAAATTTTCCTAATCATTGGATTCTTAAATGTGAAGTTATTTTTATTTTTTTGCTCACTAGTCTCATTTCTATAGCAGCCTGTGAAAATCGAGATGATGTCATCACTTGTTAAACATCTTTCTCAGTGTGTGGTTCATTATTTCTGATGAGATTAATCTTGAAAGTTATTTCTTTAAGTTAACTAGACTTCCCCAAGAGGAATTAAGCTAATTGCTGCTGTGCTCATAGAATTATGCAAAACACTGGACAGGTGTATGAACCAAAATAGCAAGTTCTTCACCTCTAAGCTAACTCCAACTTATCTGTTTTGATCTATCTTTTTGAGAGTGATCTTCCAAGGTACATAGGGTGTCTAATACATCCATTGGAAAGCCAAAAGGGCCCACCATATACTCCTGGAGTTCATTTGGCTGGTGTAGATCAAGGATTTTGCAACACCTCTTCATCTTCAAGCACATACCTATCCGTCTCTTCCCAGTTGTCACACTTCTCTCGAGTGACTCTACCTTCTAGCTTGCCGCTTGCTTGTACTCCTTTGGGGAAAGTCTTTGAGTCCTTTTTGAGTCTCCAATACTTTATGGCAGCCCTCCTTTGGAGTCTTCTACTCCTCCTCACTTGGGGAGCTCAATTCTAGGCTTCAACCTTGTCCACCTTTTAGCTTGGGTTCAATCTTCAAGTGCACACACTATGTGTTTGACAACCTTTTAGCTTGGGCTCTTTCCTTCACTTTGGCTCCAAGCTTTGTGTCCTTTCGTAATCCAAGTTTTGCCAATATTTTCTTTGGCTTGTGCAAATAGGAGCATTGCATTCACTTGATGTATCTAAACTCAAAAATGAAACTCTTTTGGTTATCATAGCATTATCATACATATTTTCATTATCCAAATTTATCTCAATGGGTTTTATCCACAACAAGATACATCCACAATCTTCATACATAGAAGCCTTGCATCTTAGCAAACTTTGTGGCATCCAAACACATGTACTTTCAGCTCATCTATGGTTGAACATGAAAAACCTTAAAAGCTTCAATATCTTGCTAACAAATCAACATCAACATGTATGCACATCACCAATCATTTTAGCATATATTCAGCTCTCTTTATGCCAATTCATATGGCCATATAGACCTACAAAATTTCAGTTTTTATAGGCTTTATAAAAAAGCCTATTACTCCTCAAGGCATCATGGAACATCCATATATATATATATATATATATATATATATATATATATATATATATATATATATATATATATATATATATATATATATATATATATATATATATATATATATATATATATATATATATATATATATATATATATATATATATATATATATATATATATATATATATATATATATATATATATATATATATGTGTGTGTGTGTGTGTATATATATATATTCATGACCACATATGCATACATTCTTGCATGATAGACATCAATCATCAACTCCAATTCAACTTATATTGAGCGTAAGCATGGCTGTCCACAATTGTCTTACACAAACTTCATAAGCATGCATACATAAGCATATTCATTGCATAAGCATAAAATGCTACCATCAAGCTTATAGAAAAGCTTAAACCTTTAGCCATGTGCATAATCAAAACTTGCACTTAATTCACTTGAGTGCATCATCTCAAACATGTTTGGAATGATCACATGCAACTCATAGTTGCTCATCCAAGATTCTTTGTTTGAATCTTCATCTCTTTCTATTGGCTGCCCAAAGATCCTCAACAAAGTGATTTGTATCACTTATAGCATGCCTCAATGCTCAACATATTTAATAGAGAGTAGGAAAAGAAATTTTCTTACTTCAAATAACATAAATCAACAAAATGTTCTTAC
Organism: Ceratopteris richardii; assembly: GCA_020310875.1. Classification (NCBI taxonomy): domain Eukaryota; kingdom Viridiplantae; phylum Streptophyta; class Polypodiopsida; order Polypodiales; family Pteridaceae; genus Ceratopteris; species Ceratopteris richardii. The sequence continues at coordinate 16,145,837 of CM035424.1, read as the reverse complement.
ATACAAAGCTTCATCTTCATACCACATGAGTGTTGCATACTCCATGAGCTCATATATCCATGCTTTCCTTTGCCATCTCTACATCTTCTTCAAGATCTCTTTGCACATCCATGGGATCCACTCCCAATTCTCTGCAACCAAAGCTCTAATACCAAAATGTGGAGAAATTTCACTCCAATACACACAACGGAAGTTAGAGAACCTCTTCTAGAAACTGCCCTGTAAGACACATGCTTACTAAAACCTGCTTCAGTCACAATTCAGAGCTTCAATGACTCTAAACATTGGTCCACACACAATAGATTTGCTTAGCTCTCTAATACGCTAAAGAACACTCCATTTGGAGTTTATTTGACCAGGCAACTAACTATTCAAAGATAGACTACCTGTCATCTCAAGTTATGCAAAAAACTAAGGTTCACAAGAAATGTTCCCAGTAACTATTGAAGAATGATCTAATAATGATATTTGCAATACAGAGATTATGAGAGATAAGAGTTCCAACAAGATATCATATGCATTAAATGGATAAGTACATAGAGAGATATCGCCTTCAAAAGGTGGCTGTGTACAGAAAAGGTATGTGGCTAGAATACCTTTGTGCCTTGTAGCATAGAAATGAGGTACCTTCTGATATCCATTGGTGAGAGAATGACTAGAATATGCTTCTACACCATCTCCTTGTCATCTCCGCACATTTTCACCTTCAAATGACCTATATATATAGAGGTAAAATGGACATGGGACTTTTCACCTACCCTTGCATCTTCTCTCACCTCTTGACCTTTCACTTCATGTCCTTTGCCTTTCCATTTCCTTGGGTGTCTTTTGGTGCTCCACATTATAAGGCCAACACTTTTTTGAGTATTCCTTTTCTCTCTTCATATTTTGGCTTTTATCTAAGCCATAAATACATTTTACCTTTTTAATTCAACACTCTACTTTAAGGTTACAAGTGTACCCTTTATATTTTTAGGGTCTAGGTTCATTTTGGGCTTACAAAAAAAATGAGAGGTGAGTATGTGCCAAGCCTCACAATTGGAGCTTGCACATGTTCCATATTTTCAACAGACTACACTAGGCAAGATATCCGAAATACACTTTTGACTACAAGAACACCCATGTAGGGAAAATAATACAAGAATATGTGATTGATACAAGACGTCCCACAACCCGGGACTAATAGGTATGAATAACCCAGCTAGAGATGATACATGAAATCGCACAAGGGATCATAATTATGAAATAGGATATCAAGATTACAAGAATTCCCTTCATGGAGATGAAGTAGATATAGGAAATAACTCAATAAGATCTCGTATTATGAGATTACAAGAGGAGAAGACAAGATGTCCAGGAACTAGACTAGACAAGAGTGGAACAAGACAAGAACTAGAACTAGAACTTGGAGCGTACTCACTTGGGGATCTTGACTCCTTGAGCTCCCAAGACTAGTATTGGCAAGATTGAGTATGTGTGTGGCCAAGGCCTCCTTATACAGGATTTTGAGGGTGTTTCCCAAGGGTGGTTGCAAGTTGATGATGTTAGCAATTTGAACAGGAGCTCCAAAATGTCAGAATTCAACAAGTACATAGTCGATCTTAGGGTTTTGGCATGTTGAGATGCAATGGAAGCATTGGTTTCTCTTATTTCTGAACCAATCATGAGATATATAAGTCACATGGAATCTGAGGTTCAAGATGGTTTCCTTCATCCATGACACAATCAATTTTTCATATAATTGTGTGTAGCCAACAAATAAGGCCATATTGAAGTGGCATAAAAAAACTTTGAACATAATGCCATTGTACATGCATTGAACAAACCATGACCTCAAATGAGCGATGAGATGGCATAAGCTCAAATATGTACCACAATGCCATCATACATGTCAAAACCTGACATAGCCCACTCTATAGTTGCATTTGGAGGATCATACATTGTAGATCATACACAGTAAATGCCCTCAAGATCTAAACCAATAGGTCATACAACACGAAATCTTTCTCATAGAAGTTTAAAATTAGAATAAAGTGTTAAAAGTAATTGGGGTTTTAATGATTAAATCTAATTCTCTATTTTTACTATTCCAATGCTGATAAGATGTACATCTCAAATTTTTCCCTCCACGATACTTCAAGGAATCTATATTTTCTATGGAACTACACTTAACAAACCACATTTGGATATTTGTAACTCAAGGTACAAGCAAAATATGCATTTTCTCTCATTATCATCTTCACCTACAACACTATCTCTCTATAATTTGCATTTCAATGAGGTCAAGCCTTGAATCTAGATCTATGTTCTTATTTTTTATGCCACACATAGTAACTTGAATCACTTTAATCTGACTTGTAGAGCTGAACTAATTGGAAGAACATTGAGTTCTTCTCAAAGTGATTATAGACTAAACTTCGAGATCACTCCACATTTTCTACATTTTGGGCAAAGTATAACTCGAAACCCATTGTTTTGCCCTTGTACAAGATATTATTTTCTTCATAAGCTATAGAAAAAACTTTCAAATGCCTCCATCAGCGCTTCTTAGCTCGAGTTATGGTAGAAATACCCACTCGATATCAAGAGGATATTGACCTACAAACTCACCTTCTTTGATCTAATTTTTCATTAAATCTCCTACAATATTAACCTTCAAAAAGCGCTGATACCCATGAAGGCCTTTGATAGCATGAATAAGAGGAGCAAGAGGAGATGAAAGGAGAGACAAAAAGAAGAGACGTGCACTTGTGTAGGTGCCTCGAAACCCACATAATGACTTTTTGAGGCAATACTCTAAAAAGGATATATGTAAAAGATAGGGGTAATATTACATGGCCCTTTAGATCCCCAATATGTATGAGATCATGTTTTGAAGGGGGGAGGAAAATCAAGTAGGAGGTCATGAATATGTTCTAAAGGATAGTTCATGTATCTGAATAGAATGATTCTATGTAGCTCATATGTTGAAGCATACTTTCAAGGACAGAAAATGTTCTTGAGGGGAGAATAATGTTATTAAGTAGCGTGGCTAGGCCTTATAGTGGTGAAGTCGAAGGTGTTTGAAGGAGGATTTTTTCGGGTTAAAATATTATAAGCTACATGGGAAAACACAAGTTTTGTAGGAATCCTAGAACGTTGGACACATGGTGCATGCACTTACTATAGAGGTGTTTGAGACATGTGGTACATATGTGTGAACTTTCGTGGCAGGAAGAATAGGTGGCACTCTCGTTCATAATTGTTTATTGGTCTAGATCTATATAAGGGATGGATGGGAGGTAAAGAACACCTTTGTTAATCTTAGACTAGTTAGATTGCGCAATACTAATACCGTTGATAGACCATTTTTTGGGAAGTTTATATATTGAAGAAGAACGCCAATATGACAAAGAAAGTGGACAAGCAACTGATGCGAAGTATCCTAATCACGTGGATCAAATCCCATATTTTGAAGGTATTGAATGATAAATTCAGAGTGTATACTATCAGAAGCTTTGTAGAAATCATCTTGAACAAAGTGAATTGAAAATCAATCCCTATCTAATATGGATCCATCAATTCCAAAGAGAACTTTCGACCTTTAAGATATAAATCCCCCTCATAAGCCTTTTCAATTATGGACAATAATATTGCTCATATAAAAGGAGATCATGTCAACCTCCTATAGGTGGGTTGGTTAAGCACTAGCTGCTTGAGGTGGAGGTCTTGTGTTAAAGCCCCAAGCAAGACATGTGACATGTAACGTCTCTGGTCAATCTAAATGAGTTGTAATAAGTTGCGACCTTGTCTAATCCCTGCTTTGTGGGATACATGGGGTCTTGTAGGTACTATACCCATTTACTATACAATTGTTCTTTTCAAGCTAAAGCTTGGGGGGGTAGTCACTTGTTGAACCTCCAATTTTTTAAAAGCAGATCCTATTGTCCATGCACGTTGGAACAACTATTCAAGCCTTTTGCCCCTTCACCTTGGGAAGGGGTGTTCGGCTCCTTTTAGAGGTGGCTTGACATTTGATACGTCATACACCAATTGTATGCCTTTGGATAGTCCCAAACTAGTTGTCACTTTTTGAGAGTCTAGTTAATCCATGTATTGCATTTGGGCCAGTCGAATCTCCTCTAACCCGTACTTTGTGGGATAAAGAAATAGAAATTAAAGAAATAAAATAAATAAAAATCAAGAGAGATTTATTAGCCAAAACTAATCACTCAAATCTTTTGATTTTTTTAAAGGTAGATGATACATCACAGATTTCCAAGCTAATACCTAAAAAGGTTCTTATGAATAATACTAAACACCCCAATGATCAGTGTCGGGTCAAACATTTTCTCTCTCAATAGCGCTTCTTGAATTGTGCGAATTGAAGAGGGAAAATGTGGTTACAAGGTATCAGCAAGTTTGTTTAAGGTTATCACTTTAGATCTCGTCTAGTGGAATGGAACACTATATGAAGAATGAAATCAAACGAAATAGTGTTAGTCATAAGCTTTTATCAAACGACGGTATGTTTACAGGGCTCATGCGGGAGCGGAGCCAAAATAGAGAAGAGGTGGTAAAATTTTACCTTTCTCTTTTGTTTCTCACAAGGCATGAGAGATGATAGCATTTTTTCGAGACAAGGAAAGAGGACTTGAATATTTTCCGGGTCTAATGCAAAAAAAAAAGGGTCCACTTCATAGGTCTGTTCTGTCTCTCTTTCCACAAGAGGTTGAAATTGGCGGCATCTTCATCTTCATCCACTGTATTTTTTTTTTAAATATCCCTTCTTAGCACTTAAGTTTCCTTGATTGATGGCTTCACACAATGGGCCGTAACGGTTTAGTAGTAGAAAAGCTGGGCATAAGCTCTAGTAGTTAAAAAGCTGGAGCACAAAAAAGAACTTCAGCATACAATTATAACACAATGTTTTTTCAAAACAAAGTTTGATTTAAGTGCTAATCTCTTACATTAGCATGAATTAATTGAAACTACAAGCGAAGATGGACTTAGTATCCATAGGCCCTCCTATATCGCACAAAAGGAAGGGTTACATGTATGTCATAATCAATTAGAGAACTCACAAAGGAAGGGTTACATGTATGTCATAATCAGGATTAGAGAACTCGAAGGCTCACTAGGGTAGAGTTTGGGAAGGGATGGCCCTAACACGTAATGGAGGAACTCTTCCCAAACTGGACATAAGCTCTAGTAGTAGAAAAGTTGGGCGTAATCTGTAGTAATAGAAAAGCTGAGGCACAAAATAGAACTTCAGCATACAATCAGAACACAACGTTTTGCAAAACAAAGTTTGATTTCTCACATTAACTTGAATTAATTGAAAGTACAAATGAAGATGGTCTTGCTATCCACAAGACCCCTATTTTTTTACAGAGGAAGGGTTAGATGCATGTGATAATCAGAATTAGAGAGCTCGAAGGCTCACTAGAGTAGAGTTTTGAGACGTAATGGAGGAACTCGTTCTAAACAAAGTCCACTTGGTTTGGAGTCCCAAAGGATAGAATTCACAGGCTCGAAAGCCTGAGTTTCTCCTACCTTTCAGCAGGTAGGAGGCATCGTGGAGCACACTGGGTTTGAATGCTTGGTCCCCCACCCCCGAGGTGAGGGACCAAACTACAATGCCACATCCACACAGACGATTATAACAATACTTTTTTTTTTTTTTAAATAAAGGAAGTTCGGCCTTAGCCTAATCTCCCGGACTTTAATTATAATAAAGAGAAAAAGTTACAAGTGAATGGGACTAGTGCCCATGGGACCCCCCAAATCCCACAATGCAGGGGAGGAGTATGGCAAGCTACAGGGCATTACAAATGAGGCGGATAACATTACCATCACCCTCATGTGGGACCCATTTGGGTTTCAACTTGTTGTTTTCGAGGAGATAAATACAATGATGTCTAAACGGTGGCGATCTCTTGACTCGGGAGATTCTTTTACCAAGGAGAAACAAGGATTTCTCGATCGACCATTCCTTAGGAGTATGGCCAAAATTGACGGTACAGCGCTCTCTCCAAATCTTCCAGAGAGCCTCACCTCTGATGGCATTCCACAGCCTCGAAGAGCATCCGATCGCCTCACCCAACATCACTTGTTGCCAGTTGATTTGACTCGAGAGTCTCAAAACCCGGGACACGTGATGCCAGATAACACGGGACTTGGGGCAATCAAAGAACAGGTGAGCTAAATCTTCGATGCACCGATGGCAACGCTTGCACCATGGCGGCACACCACAGATTTTGTTAGCCCTTGCATTGGTCCAGATTCCTTTATGCAAGACCTGCCACATGAGAACGGACTTTTTGACCTCAATTAGGGGGTGCCAAAGAGACATGAATTTTAGCTCCCACCGAAGTTTGGTCCAAGCAAGGCACCATCTCTTGTTAAGGGTGTGGTGAACATCCAAATCCCCTTTGAAGTTCGGGATTCTGGAAAGCTTCTTACCATTGCTCCATTTGAGGCCCTCCGAGCAAGGAAGATCCTGACCGCAGAGAAGGCGGGTAGTTGAGCGGTCCCAGGCTAAACACCTGCTTTGAAGAAGAGTCCATTCCTCAAAGGTAACGCTAAGTCTCGGATCCAAATCTTCGAACCTAATCCACTGGTTGGTCTCTTGTTTCCAGAGCTGTTTCCACTGTTTGAACCCCTTGTTCCATAACCGCCTTGCAGTTTGGAGGTTCCAAGACTCCACTCCCCGAATGCCACTGATTGGGAACCAAATCGAGTCATTTTGTCTTATGCCAGCCGCCCACTTCCAATCATCACTGATTCTGATGAGCTGTTTGGCCTTGTTCCAATTCTTCCATAAGGAACACACGAGGCTAGAGCCTTTAGGGCAGACCGGGTGGGGGGAGAACAGAAGCGTGAGAATCCCTATGTCCTTCCAACCAGGGAGGCCAGCAAAGGTAAGGTCTTCCGTGTTTCTGAAGATCAATTTAGCCCAAGAGGACTCCCTATTGCTCCAGGCCTTGATAAGCCATTTAGCCGCCAGCTTGTCAGCCAACCCAGCAATATCCAAAATACCCAAGCCCCCTGAGTCTTTAGGGCTAATGCAAGTTTCCCATTTGATTTTGGGAACCCCCCTTCTGTTGGGGTCCCCAGTCCAAAGGAAGTTCCTGCAGATTCTTTCTACTTTGGCCAAGTCTTTCTCCTTAGGTCTCCAACACGAGATAAAGTAAATAATTGTAGACAACATAAAAGTGTTAATAACCATAGCACGTCCTGCCAGGTTGACTTGCATACCTTTCCACTGATTCAACTTGCTATCCAGCTTGGATAGCACCCAGTTCCATCGTTGGTCCATTGAGATGTCGAAACCCATCGGAATGCCAAGGAGACGGAAGACTTGACCGCTAGGGATAACTTGACACCCCCGATCCACCAACAATTGGGGAGTAGGCCCGCTGATTGCTCTAAAAGCAGTTTTAGCATGGTTGATTTTTGAGCCTGATGCCACACAAAAGGTGTGGAGGCACCACCAGAACACCTCAATGCTGTTTATATCGTTATGCACAAAGGCATTCATGTCATCAGCAAAAAGTCTCACAACCATTTGGCCGTGATTTAGAGGTAAGGAAAGACCCTTGAGATTGCCAGCGTCCATGTGATGCTTTAATAGGCAGCTGAGTCCATTCGAGGCGATAGCGAATAGTAAAGGAGCCAGAGGGCAGCCTTGCCTAATTGATCTTTTTAAACGAATGGGCTCAGAGAGCTTACCGTTGATGTTTATTCTAGTTGAAGCATTTCCAAGAAGAGTGGAAACCATCTTCGTGAACTTTTGGCTGCATCCAAGGTCTTTCAATGATTGAAGAATAAAGTCCCATTCCAATCTGTCATACGCTTTGTCGAAGTCGATCTTAATGAAAACTAGATCTTGAGCAGACTCCTCAGCAAAAGCAAGGCCTTCCCAGATATCAATAATTGCTTCAAGTATAGATCTACCTTTGATAAAACCTTTCTGGTCCTCGCACAGCCATGACTTTAAATGACAGGAGATTCTGTTGGCGATAACTTTTGCAATTATCTTGTATCCAGTTTGGAGCATGGTAATCGGACGCCAGTTTTCAATTTTGTTCTTATCTCCCCGTTTGTGGATTAACTTGATGACGCCATTATTCAGGCACTCAGGGAGGGCACCGAAGGAGAGGGCCTCTTGCCACACGAGGCGCAGTGGGGTGGCCACCTGAAGTTTGAAGGACTTGAAAAACTCATTGGTAAGGCCATCTGGACCCGGACTTTTCCCATTGGGAAGGGCATCAATAACCTCGATAATTTCATTCTCGGAGATGTTAGCATCGAGTAGAGTAATCAAGTTCTGTGGGATTCTGGTTTGCACAACCCTTGAGATGGTAGCCATGGAGTCGCGCCTGTGGGGGGAAAGAGGAGTCGAGACCCCGAGAAGATTGGTAAAATGTTCGACGATGATAGTTCTATTCTCCACTTCCGTGCAACATTCAGTTCCATTGTTATCGACCATTAGGGGGATGGATTCCCTAGCTTGTTTCCTTTTGAGGATGTTACACATCTCTTTCGTTGGTTTGTCGGCCTTCCCTGCCCACCAATCTTTGAAGAAAATTTGAAGATTTTTCCTTTGGACCTCCTCCTCTAATCTTAGCCTTCCCCTGATTTTCAAAAGACCCTGTTGGCAATGTAGCTTACCTTTGTTCACCTCTTCTTCAAGCCGTGAGAGCCTCCGGTACACCGTTTCTCTTCTTTTTTTTCGAATTCCTCTTATAGCCTTTTGAGTCCTGATTAGAATTTTACGAGTCCTTTCTACTGCGTTTCTCCAACACTTAGCCGGTTCATTACAGTAAGCAAAGGCTTCCGTCCACACCTCAGAAATTTCCTGGTGGACAGAGGGGAGGGAAAATGATGTCTGACAAGCATGAAACCAAGGAGCTTTCTGGAGCATGGGAATCGGTTTGAAGGACAGAGTAATCGGATAGTGGTCTGAGATAGTGAGGTCCATGTGTTGAGAAATCGAAGGAAAGCCCCACTGAAGGATGGTGTTCTGATCGATGTAGCATCTATCAAGCCTTGCTTTCCTCAAAGAGTCCCCCGACTGGAGATTAGACCAGGAGAACCCCTGCCTGTCTTTCACTTCGACCAGGTCGAGATGGAGCTTGATTTTATCCCAAATCTCTTTCTCCTGACCGTCAATAATTTTCCCTTTGTTATTCCATCGGTCCTCAGGAAACTCAACCATGTTGAAGTCCCCACAAATCAGAACATTGTGTGAAAGGGAGTCAAGGGAAGCCCAAGTATCCATTCTATCTGCTTCGCCATTAGGGGCATAAATTGAGACCACAGTGAACTGGAAAGGAGACCCGAAAGAGGCAGCAATCCAACGATGATTCCGACCTTCAAAAGTCGAGGTCACATTGCTAGACAAGGCGTGACTGATACCGATAGAAGCACCCCCCGTCCCTCTAGGGTGAGAAGTGGAGAACCAAAGGTGGTTCGGAGAAATGCATTTAAGCCGTTTTTGTAGATCCTCTCCGTCGATTTTAATCTCTTGTAAGCAAATAAAGTCAGGGGCGAAGCACATGTCTTTGAACCACTGGCCAAGAATTAAAGCTCTTGACGGGTCAGACAGACCCCTAACGTTTAGAGATGTGAATTTCATTAATGATGGTTGCCCTCTTTGAGGGGAGGGACCCGATCTTTTTTCTTCTTGTGGTCTTCTTTTTTCTTCCCTACTTCTTGACTTAGGATCCTACTCTTGAGGGGGCTCTTCCAAGGCATGCCGGAAGGTTGTTTACCTTTAAGCTTGGACTTTTGTTGCGGTAGTCTTGGAAAGCATACCGGGAGGGTAGGACCAAGAGCGGAGCTTTCGCTGTCTGGGTTGTCTTCATTGCTGGTAGTGAAGCCTTCCTCTTTACTCGTGGTGTAACCTTCTTGGTTATCTTCTTTGCTGGTAGAGCACCCAAGGGAATTATCAGTGGGGTCTTCTTCAAAGAGGTTGTCCCCTGGGAAGTCGAGCTCATTAATCTCTTTTTCTAGGTTACAGTATATGTTATTCGAGGGGGCAGCTGTCGAAGAATTCCTTGTTTTTGATCTTCGAGGGCTAACTTTCCTCTTGTGTCTCACTTCAGTGAAACCTTCTGAATCCGTCTCAGCAACGCGAGTTCCCTCTTCTTCCTCCATTGAAGGGGGAAGACCCCGAGTGTCGTCTTGGGGGAGAGGGTCTAGGGTCCCATCTGGTTTAAGCTTGTTTTTATTGGTACTTTTCTTCAGGGGGCAGTCTTTGATCCTGTGACCTTGAAGCCCGCACCGGAAGCACGCGTTTGGCAAATTCTTGTAAGTAACCTCTTGTGTCCAGGTCTTACCATCTCCACAGTTTATGGAGATCTTCGAGGGGAGGACCTGGTTCAGGTCCATTTCAACGCAGATCTGAGGATGCCATCTAGCATTGAAAGAATGTTGAGCTCCATCGTAGATTAACCCCCCAACATCCTGTCTTGCGGCCATCGGGCGACCGATCGGTGAGACGATTTCACGGAGAAATCCATACATGAAGAAAGGCAGATTGGGAAGCTCCACCCAAAGCGGGTAACGAAGAGGCTTTGATCTGTTCGGGACAAAGTCTGGGGTCCACTTAAAAAGGCAAAGGGTGGACCGGCCCACTTGCCAGGAGCCGGCCTGCAGGGCTTGGAAAGCCATCTCTTCGTTCTCAAAAACAAGAAGCAGGTGATTCGCCGGCAGGAATTGACATTTGGACACAATTAAGCCTCGTGGGAACCACTCTTTGCGAAGCCAATTTCTCACACTTTCAAGAGGGGGCCTGGGGCCAAACATTTGACCGATCAGGCAAGTTTTCTTCAGTTCTTCCTGCTTTGCCGCCACAGACTCCTTGCATAGAGAGACCTCTGGGGGTGCGACGTCCACTGGGACAGGCTCCATCTCAAGGGGGGACACGGGCTGAGGGGGAGCCACAAAGTCCATTTCTTTCTTCTCCATCGAATTTACCATAAAATCTTGGCCTCCCTCGGTGGGTATAATGAGCTTCTGACAATTGTTTCTTTTTCTTTGAACAGACAGCGGCAAACGATCTTAAACGAAAATGAAAGATATACTTCCTGAGGTGGGGGAAGAAGCCGTCAGGAAACGAAATATAATTCACTTGCAAAGTGAACCACATGGCATCTCGTTTGAGAATGCAACAAAAGAAATGCGACTCTCCATTTGAAGGATAGACCTTTGGACATCGCTTAAAGAGCCATATGAGGTGGGGACAAGCACCTTGAAGTCTTTTATAAGCTGAGTAGAGTTCCGCTAAGTGATAATAGAAACAATCACTCAACCCTTTTTCTTTGGTAATTTTAGTTCCTTTTTCCTTCGAAGTCCCACCCTTTTTCTTTTTCTTTTTTTTTGTTCTTTCTATTTAAACTCACGGGAGAGGAGGACGCGGAGACAAAATCTCACGTGAAACGTCAAGCAGAAGAGAGAGACTGCGAAAAAGACAAACGCCTGTCGTGCACAATTCTCGAGGGCTTTCGATTTTTTGTCTTTCTTCCCCCTTCTACGAAAAAGGCCACTTTTTAGCACGTAACGAGGCACTGAGGGTATCGCGACAGACGTGGGGGGGTATCGCGACAGGCGTGGGGGTATCGCGACAGGCGGGGGGTATCGCGACAGGCGCGGGGGGGTATCGCGACAGATGAGGTATCGCGACAGGTGGGTGTATCTGGTTGAGGACGATAGGACCAACAGCAGTGTTGTTGCCGAGGGTACTCCGTCAGCATCCACGTCAACAGAGCTGCTCGTCAGTTACGCCCAGTCGATGAAGTTCATCAGCAAAAGCCAAAGTGATGTCCGTCAGCAGCATGAGCTCCGTCAGCAGCAGCGCAGTCATCTCCGTCTATGCAAGCTCCGAAGAGCAGCGCACAGCGCCTAGTCTTTAATGTCAATGCTTATACTGAGAGGGATAAGCTCCGTCAGCAGCATAAGCTCCGCCAGCAGCAGACAATTGCTCTTGCGTTCATCGGTTCTTTCTGCCGTTATTACAGTTATTCAGTCCGTCGTCGTCATTCAGTGGAGAATTTCATATCGGTAGGTTTCGATTATAACAATACTTGAGTTGAACTGTAATGCAACTATTATTGAAGTTGATGAAAGTGGAGTTGATTGTGCAAGACAATATCCAGATTCCACTTGGGATTGTGGCATGCCTTCACCTTGCCCAAACTTCTACTTCAGCTTCTGTAAAATGCAGACACCTAAAATGGAGATTTTGGAGCTCCAGCTCCATGTATAACGAGCCTCAACCTGCGTATTAAAGAATTGAAATCAAGATACCTGAGAAACTACTAGCAAGGCCAGTAGAACCAAAAGCGGAGTACATGGATCCATAATCGAATCCTTGAGATATCCGATCCCTAGTTTGGAAGCTTCTTTTGATCCATTTTCTAAGAACTTCTAAAGGGGAGACAAGGAATGCGCTACTTCCAAATTCTGGCTATTTCTCTGCTTTTTTTTCCCCTTTGTGCCCGCCTGTGAGCCTACCATGTACTAATATTTCTTCAGTTTGCACAACATTTTTATGAGTTGTAGAGCATGGAGCGACATGCTGAGTCGTTTTCTGCAATGCAGAAAGCTTGAACTTCTATTTCGCTTGTTTCAAAGAAAATCACAAACAAAGATGATAGGGATACGTTGAATTTCTGACTCCAAAGTGCATGCAAGAAAGCATTTGGATTCCCGACGACAAATCTCAACGAGCATGGGGAAAAGAGACAGCAGATATAGCCATCATTCCCGGTCTTCAAAGAGAGGGCAGATGTAGGCTGTAGCCATCATTCCCGGTCTTCAAGTTCGGAGTCAATAACTCCGCAATTTGTCTAAACACATCGCGAATCTGAAGAAAACAGATGTGAGGCACTGCTTCAGATATTCATTGTCAATTAATGGAAACACGGTCGATCCCTGTGCTGAAGCGTCCATCGGAATGCAAGGGTTTTTGACGAGATGTCTCCGCCAATATTTGGAAATTGGAAAACAGGAACGAAATTGAGACATTTCGCTGTTAATGAACGAATATACGGCTTTTGATTTATGTGCACTAGGTCAACCTACGGTTTCCAACAGAAGGTCCCTGCAAGCATCGGGAATGAGGAAAACAAATATCGTAACGTTGTCTGTCTGCAAGTAGTTGTCGCAACCCTGGACACAGATGCATGAGAAGCCAGACATGAAGAAAGTTCTAGACACAGCTAAAAGATAGTCCATAGATCTCTGCACGTTTCTGCAGAACATGCATTTGCAAGGTTAACTTTTTTTTCTATAAGACCAAATCATGAAAAGTCTATCTGTGCCGGAGAAATATTCGGGAGCCTGAGAAAGAAGAAATGATTAGAAAGTTTGAGGACGATTTCTTCGCTGCGTCTGCGAGCACACTGTACCAGAAAATTGCCAAGGGTTATCGAAACTAGGGCATACAACTTGGCGACCAACTGCTCCACTGGTTAAGCTACCCTCCTCAGAGAAGGAAACATCCTCCTGATGCGGCTAAGCTGGAGGATTATTTCGGATTTATTTTTTGTCCCATCTTTCGGAGCAAAGATCTGATAATGCTTAAAGACAGGTTTACTTTCAAAATTTCCGATTAATGATTTGATAGCGAAGAGAATATTCATAAAATACACACCGTCATCATTGATAGATAAGGTATGTTGACCTCTGGAGGTTGCGCGCTTATTTTAAGCATTTCCGATGACAATTTGCAGAGAATATGGGGAAACGGAACGAGAGATACTTCTCATCATTTTCAGTGTTGAATTTTGTCCGCGCAGTGCGTATGGATGCATGGGGAAACAGAAAGGAGGCAAGGTTTCCATCCATAATTAATTCATACAGTTGATGTGCGCGCTTGCGCTACATCAGGATTTCCGACCGTAAAATCTCTGTAAGCACGGGGAAATGGCAGAACACATCTTGTCATTCTTCTGTCTCATAGCCGGGCTGCGAGTGCGCACAGATGCATGGGAACTATGGGATGAGGCAAGATTCTGTGGAATGTTAATGGATCTACTTCATCAATCTCTGCGCGCGCGGAAGACACAGACAGATTCAATAACATAATGTGTCAAACAAATCTCCATAGCCGGTCTGCTTTCTCTAGGCGTACGGTGCGAATCACGATTCTGACTTTGAAGATATAATCATGACATGTATGTTTCCTGCTAACTGATAAGCCATCGGAGCTTAATCGTCAGACATCTCTTAAAGTATCCATTCTCCTGTAACGCACACGGCAAAATCCATTCTCATGACTGAGAGTCTGTGAGGCAGTGACTGGCTTCTTCTGTCAAGTCAACAAGACTACATACAGACACGGAAGGTATGTGACAGAATAATGCATGTACGTGTATTCAATGTTGCAGACCTTTACTTTTTTTTTTTTTAATGGAGGTTCAGCAGAAGCTTACTCCTTCGGACTTTAATTTTGAAATTGCAACTGTATAAGTGAATGGGCATAGCACCCGCGGGACTCATTGTATCCCACAAAGCAGGGGTTAGACAAGGTTACAACTGAAAGAGACATGGTTACAACTGGGTTTAACTGGCCTAAGCCATAGCATGTCCAGCCCGGGACTTGAACCCTGGACCTCTGCTTCAAGAGGCCAAAGCTTAACCAACTGTCCTACGGGACGTGGACGAGCAGACCTTTTCTTTCTTTATGCACTTGGTATGACATTAAATTATTGATAATCTGATTTCATTTCTCGAGGAGAAATAGAACGGACTCCTAGACTCAGAGAGCCCATAAACTCTTGAATGGTGTGAAGCCATGAAGAAGCTTTGAGCATGTTCGAGTTCGTTGGCATAGTGGTTGGGCCTCTCATTTCTTAAGGCAAGGGCGAGGGTTCAACCCTGGCAGCAACATGTAAAGGACAGTGTATCTTGAAAAGATTGTTGCATGTGGTTGAGGTGCCATCTTTTGTCCATTCTCGTGGTAATTGTGACCGTGGTGTAGTCGGGGTTCATAGAAAGGAGAGAGGAATAGAGGGTATAAGATTACTTGTATATTTTATGTTCAAAGAAGGAGTGCTTTGAATGAGGAAACTATAGTTTCTTAAAGTTCCTAGGAGTCTTTAGAACATCTTTAAAGATGAAATGTTTCACGAATCACTTGTCTAAAATAGCTCAACCTCGTTTCTGGTTCTTTCAAGAGTCTAACTGTTTCATACCCTGCAATGTATACAGTTTGCCTAGATGAACCGAGGGGAATAGAGTCTCCATGGCACCGCATCACGAAGGCTGATATACAAATGGTGTATCATAGGTAGGTAGGAAGGATGAAGACTTTCTGAGGACTACATGTCGAGCTTCTTACGAAAGACTGCAAATGCTAAAGACGGGGCAGCAGGCACAAGTAGTTCGATGAGGAATGAGGTCATGAAGGGAATGTTAGTAATAATCACAAATACTTCTGCATATGAGGAGACCTACCTCCATGTCCTTACAACATGGGAAGAGATGTTCTGTTTCCTGACATGTGAGTGATGCGCATTGCTTCTTATCAATACAGATCGTTACTTCTATATGCCAATAAATGCTTTGTTTTCCCGCTTATCTGGGTCCAAGTAACATTCTATATATCAGATTATATCAATGTCATTCGAAAGATTTGACCCTACTGTTTCTGCCACGACACATTGGATTGGTGAAGGTAAGTAAGCGCAATTTACAAACAGAGATCACTCAAACCCCTTGCCAGGTACGATAATAAACCTGCTTCTTGCGGCAGCAAACTACTACTTTCCTTTACATAAAACCCTCCACAATTTGCAAGACAGCAGGGGAGGTCCTGTTTATATGGAATAAAAAGAAGTAATGCGGTTTCTTGAGTTATAACGATAGAATTGTTCAAAGAGCATGTCAAAAATCAAAATCATTTTCAACATAATTTAACATACGTATTTTCAACCTGTGGTACTTAGAAATCAGTTAAAATAGCACATATATAAAAAAAACCCTCCGTTTCTTTCTATACTATTTCTATACTAAGATGAACAATATATATGTGCAGATAAATCAAATTTGTTCACCTTCAAACGTTAGAAACGGAATCAAACTAAGGTGGTATTCTACCACAATCACAGCGCAACTTAGCAAAACAATCACGTCTTTATGTTTTCACAGGACAATGTATTTTCCGTAAAATTCTTAGATTACAGCAGCTTCGTCATGTAGATCAAGAGTGATTCGAATCCAGAATATATATGTGAAACAGTATTTAAATGCTGAATATCTCGTTGATCAAAGACAATGTACTGAACAAGAAAATTTATAATGGTCAAAGAAGTAAAATCAGAAACTATTCATGTTCGCATCAAATGCTTTCAAAATTTTTAGCGTCTGGTATATTTCTTTCGACTTCTCTAATATCTGATAGAATCTCCTTCACTAGATGCGCACATAATCTATGGACTATGTATACTTAAAATGCTGCAGGTTCCTCTTTTATGATTGCACGGCTTTGGATTTATAGAACAGAAGAGTAATTACCAGAATTAGGAACAGAATACGATATTTTTGGCAATAGATATTACCAGACATGTCAATAACAGTGACAGATGGTCGAAAAGACGATGAAGCATTTTTCCACATGTTGCGAAATTATCAGAACATATCCTTCATCGACATCAGATCTCCATACAGGATTCGCATCAAAACTGCACATCAACTGTCCTTTTTCCTTGCTAGAATTCAATCTGCTCTTCTCCAATTGTAACGCTGTTAAAAGAACATGTATTCCTCTGCGCTAGTCAAAAACCTCGAGGTCAAGGACACCGTTTCCTCCTCTTATCTGTTCTCTCCCAGCCTCTCCTTTGAAATCCCAGCAGTAAAGATGCTCTTCCTCTCTGCCTCCTCGTGTTTAGAAGGTTATGCCTTCGTATATATTAAGTTATTAAGAGCCTTCCCTCCATTTTTTTTTTTCTGGAATGCGAAGAAGCCTCCCGTCATGTCTATCTACCCAGAGAGAGAAGAAACACCAGAATGACTGATCTCTTGAACTCTAACCACCGGTTTAGGGTTCGAACATAATCAATATCGTCGACCTCTGTGCACTTTCTTGCCGCCCATCAGATGTGTTGTCCGTCCGAAGATAAAGATCCCCTCTAAATTACTTTCCTAGATCTTCCCCTGTGATTGCTTCCGCAATTGATCTCCATAATCTGCCCCTTGGCCTGAAGCATTCCAGAACCAAATCGAAGTACATCCACACTGATCTGATAGGCTTTCTATTCCCGTTCTTTTGAAAATGCAGCTCCCGAGTTCTCCAAAAGAAGAAATCTGCATCACCGTTTCAGACATAGTATGCCACAGCTTATCACATCATCTAATTGGAGCTTAACCAATATCTGAGGACGTTTGATCAAATCATTGATGAAGCACTGCACAATCATCTGAACTTTCTCACAAACACCACCGCAGATTCCTCTTCCATTTAATATACACTATGTGTATAATTTATGTTTGAATACACCCTCGCATATATAAAATGAAACATATACATAGATGCTTCTTTCACACACATATTTATGTATGTTTATGCTCACCCGTGTGCGCACACCGTCTAATCGACTACACACATACAAATGCACATGAAACATACATGTTTACACCAATAGGGTCATACATTTGCATATGCACGCATGCAATGAAGTACATATACTTACAAAATACGCATGCACATGCAAATACACATAAATAGGCGTCACACAAACATCTAAATGAACCTGAATGTACATGCTCGTATGCATGAATACACACACGTTTTCATACAAGGCATATGCTCTAACGTAAATAAATTCATGTAATGTCATGCATTTTATCAATACCCTTTGACTAAGGAATTTAAGGGAAGAAATCACCAAATTGAAGTTTATTCATGTTCTCCATAAGATCTGATGCTTGTTTATATTCGATTGAATTCCACCACTGATTTGGAATCATTATATTGATTCGATATTTCATAATGGTTCATAAGCTCGGATGCCGATTCTCGACCACATCCACCCCCTCTGAACCTGTGCATCCTCCGGATGCGCCAACCTGCATACATAACATCAAACACAAGCAAGGATCAAGTAGTCATAGCATATAAACAGGACTTAAAGAAAATTTTAACTTGATGCATGAAATCTGAAAACACATTGAACTTGATATACATTAAGAGAAGAGAGGTAGACAAAAACACCTCATACAACGTATCAGATTACACTAATGCACTTAGACTAGAAATCACATGAGTAAATCGAAACTTCTTAGCTCTCTCGTTAACTCGACCCGGTCAGATCTAGTAGCCTATCCGAAGCATTTGCATATACCAGTCTTCACTAACTCGATTTATGAAACTCGCTTCTGGCTTCCCTATTGATCTTCTATCATCTGAAGCCCCTTCAGACCTTTTTCTTATTTTTCTCATATTTTTATTCTGTTTTTCTTTATTTTAATTCTTTATCCCAGCTCAACCTTTATATCTTTGCTTTTATTTTTATTTATTTATTTTTCCACACTTTTCGGCCTATGTCGAAATCGGATGCGACTCGTGGACCTGACCACCCGGCCAGGTTTAGCCCACCCATCTACCGACCCGACATAGCGCACGATTCACAATGTCAGCCTCATACGAAATCAACGTCAGCTCGTGGCTCTGACCACCCGGTCAGAGTGACTCCACCCGCCTATCAACCCGTATGAGCGCGTAACAACATGTAGGTTAGGCCGTACGACACAACTAGCGTCAGCTCGTGACCCTGATCACCCGACCAAGGTAGTTCCACCCGCCTACTAGCTCATCGCAGCACCCAACAACACATACACATACATATAGATAGTTGGCTGGTATAAGAATTCTTCTCTCAAGATATAATCTGTATGAAGATTAGGTCAGATGAGAGATCAAGAGTAGAAGTCGAAGTGTCTCACTCATCAAGTGTTTGTAAACACTACTATATACAGATACTTAGTCTAGGTCTTCCCTTCACCTTCCTAGGTCTTGCTCTCGAAAGTTCTAGTCCATCTCCTAACCTTACTCATATAATCCTGGTCCTTATACATTACATGTAATCTAATTAGTGGCATGAGATTTTTGTTCCACTTAATTTTTCTTAATTATGCATTTATTTACATATTATATGCCCTACTCATGTAGTCTTTTCATTTGGATATATATATATATATACATACATACACATATATACATGAGAGGAAAAGAAACTAAAACAATAACATCTCACCAGTATAAAATCAGAAGCCGCTCGAGCTTGTCGCCTTTAATCATTCTTCCTCTAAAAAACTTGAACTTGGTCATCCTGCATAAATCAGAGGCTTATTTCACACGAATCTATATAAAAACAATTATTCAAAAAAGGAAAATATTACCTGGCTTTATTTATATACATTGATATTTATTTTCTTGCCGATCTCCGAGGATCTTCCCTGACTTTATTCTTCATAAAAAAAAACCTAACTTGATTCAAAATAAACATTATTTACACATATCTTTAATACAACATTTTAATTTATCTTTAAGACGTCTCACCCCCTTCACGTTCCCTACGGAACAAGGCAAGCTGTTGTAAGAGCTCTGCATATTCTGCTAAGTCACGACTATATACAAGAAGTGTTGTTGGGTCCACTTCCATATATGACTCACGGTCATCTGAAGTATCATCTTCTCCATATGTTCGTACCCTTCGATACCTGAGTATACTTCTTTCATTTGATGATGAAATCAAGGTCTCCCTAGTGATACGATCTTTAACAAACTCTTCTATAGGAATTCTTTCTTCATTTTCAGGTGTAGGGAGCAAGTAAGTTGATATGAAAGAACTATCTAAGGTTCTCCCTTCAGGCACACTCCTTGACGTCTCTCTAAATCTTTCAGGAATGCTACCCTCAGGAATGGATGTATCATTGGAATCTTCACTGTCCATTCCAGATCCTAAGATAGTCAAACAGTCTAATCAACCCTAAAAAAAAACTTCCTATTAATATCCTGGTCACAAATCTCTGTCAGTACCCTGCAAGGAACAAAAATGAATATTAATAGAAGGTCATGAATAAGTAAAACACATACATTTAATTTATTTACTGCTTTATTTATTTATTACATCTAGACGGATTCATATCTCGTTATTTGTCTACATGGTTTTATTATATACATACATATATATATACATGTTTTTTTTTTTATATATATATATGCACCATCTTACGATATAATTTATTTTAATCATTTTCCTTATTGATGTCTTCATCTTCATCATCTCCACTTCCTTCCTCTTCACTTCCCTCTTCTTCGTCTTCATTTATTATCGTCTCATAATTCTCATTCTCTCTTCTTTTAAAGAGCTTAACTCTCTTTCCAGCAATTAAATCCTTTAACTTGGTCCCATCTAATTCTCTAAGTGAGTATGTTCCATTATCAAAAACTTTACATACCACATAGGGACCAAACCATCTCTTAACCAGTTTTCTTCGAGCCTCATATTGAGTATTCAATGAGCTATCATAAACAAGTACCCAGTCTCCTTCCTTCAACCTTTTTGGCCTTAACCTGTGGGACTTGTCAAATGCAATTTTATTTTTCTCTCTAGAAGCTCTAAGCTTAAATGCAGCTTCTTCTACCAGATTTTTTCCTCTTTCTAGTTGAAGAATCCGCACTGCTAGAAGATCTTCTCTTGACACCTCATCTTCCCAAGGCAAGGAAGTCCACGCTAAAGCATGTGACTCCGTCGGCAAAATAGGTTTTTGACAATACATCAATTCTGCTGGCATATATCCAGTAGTTCTAGTGTATGTCATCCTATCTGCCCAAAGGGCAAATGGAAGGTAATTTGGCCAATTCTTTATTTTCCCCTCACAAGCCTTAGCCAAAGCTTTAATAATTGGTGGATGACCACGCTCAATTTTTCCATTAGCTTCAGGATTGTAAGCAGTGGTGAGTGATAATCGAATTCCATATTTTTTAAAGAAGTCTTTAGCTTCCTGAGCATCAAGCTCACCTTTATCGGCAACTATTTTCTCCACATAACCAAATCTACTAAACACATCTTCTAGTAGAAACTTGCATACATTGCTTGTAGTTTTCGTCCTTAGAGCTCTTCCTTCAACATGATTTGTTAGGTCTTCCCTTGCTAATACAATATACCTCATCTGATGCACCCCTAATGGCATTGTAACTAAATCAACAACCCACTTATAGTGAATATTAAGAGGATATGTTGGATGTAATTCATCTCTGTGTCTAACATTGGAGTACATCTTGCAAGGTTTACAAGTGGCTACGAAATTTTGGGTATCCACATACATCCCAGACCACCAGTATCTTTCCCTTATCTTTTCATAAGTTCCTTGAAAGCCTTTATGACCGGCCCATAGTGAGCTATGCATTTCACGCATAATCCTTCCTCTCGATTCTTCACAACCTACAACTCGCTAGGGCATCTTTCCCATTCCAATCCTTCGCTTCCAGAGTAATCCATCTTTTAGGAAATAATTGCTTGACTTTCTTCGAATGGTACGAAATTTTTCTTTGCTCCAACTAAGATCAGGACACTTCATACTTAAATATCTCCCGATTTCCTTCCACTCATTTTCATATTCATCTTCATTAAATCTTTCTGTTATTCCTATTTGGATCTTGTAAGGTTCTTCTTCTATCCATCTGTTATCTTTCCCTCTTCCTAAGCTATTTTGAACTTCCTTTGAAGACTTAGTACAAATTCCAAGCCTTTCATTTTGACGCTTAGGCTCTTTTCTATTTAGTCCAGTGGATGCTTCATTTAGGCTTAAATTATGTACATGTGAAGCATAAAAGTCCAGACCTATCTCTTCATCATTAGAAATCATCGAATCTTCATTTTCATATATAGCTCGTGATAGCATATCAGCCACCACATTATTCCTTCCAGCTATATGAACAAACTCAGGGTTTAGCGACTTCATATATGCTATCCATCTTAACATGGCAATATCTGCAGTGGAACAATTCACGATCATTCCAACAATGGTAAACAATCTGTTTCTACTACCACATTTGCCCCAATCAGATATTCTTTATCATTTTTTAGCGCAGTCACTATTCCCCAAAGCTCACGCTTAATTTGAGGGTAACCTCTCTGGCGAACATTTAGAACTTTAGCTCCGAAACGAATTGCATATCTTTTTCCTTCATCATCCTCTTGGCCAATCGCCCAACCTATACCTGTCGGACTTGTATCTATGGTGATATAAATTTCTTTATTATCAGTATAATCAGCCTTTCTAAGCAATGGAGCTGCTGCAAGTGCTTTCTTTAATTTTCTCACAGCTTGAGTATGGATATCTTTCCATTGAAATCTTTGCCCTTTCCTAAGCAATTGATAAAGTGGGTCAGCAATATGGGCAAAATGGGGAATCCATACAACATAGAAAACACATGCCCCAAGAAATCTCCTCACTTCAGTGATCGAGGAGCAGACCTCTTTCATGTGTTGGATGGCATCTACTTTCTTTGGACATGGCTTCCTTCCTTTAGGTCCACATAAACTTCCTACAATTAAAACCTCTTGCACTCCAAATACTGATTTTTCAGCAGACAATGTCAAATGAACCTCTTCCAGCCGACTGAGAATGGATTCACAATCAGTTATGTGCTTTTTAACAAAATTCCTACATCCATCCTCATCAAGAGTCTCGTCTCTATCTCTTTCTTCACAGCCTTTAATAGGAACATCATCAATGAATGGCATAGTCAGATGTGGAATAAAATCCCTAAGAATTTTATGCATACCATTCATCATATGTGCCACCGAGTTCGTGGCACCTTGCGGCAAAGTGCACATGCGCACAAGTCCAAGTGGCGTCCTCATAGTCGTCAAATCGCGGCTTTCGAGAGCTAGCTGGAATTGATCATATCCAGAGTGTAAATCTCCCATTGAATAAATAGATCTTCCTGCAAAAGCTTCTGCATATTCGTCTACAATAGGCCCAGTTCCCATATTTCTAATTGTCACTTTATTCACTGGCTGTAGATCTTGGATAAATCTTAATGACCCATTCTTTTTTGGTACAGTAAACCAACGGTTAGAATAAGGAGCACTTGATGGCTCAAGAATCCCCATTCTAATTTTGTCATTCAACAGATCAATTAGCTTTGAAATATGAGCTTTTGGTACTGGAATTGGTCTGAGATTCCAAGGTACATGTGGTATTGTGAAAATTATCATAGGTGTCACCACAGATGGATCTACACATCCAATTTCTTGGGCATTGAAAGAAAAAGCTTTTCCATGCTTAAATAACATCCGAGAGAATACATTCTTCTCTTTTTCGCTGAGGAAATCATCTTTCCCTAATTGAATTTGCTCGAGTGTTTCTTTAGTGAATTTATGGCCTATTTTTCTCTTATCTCTGAGAGGTGGCTGAGATTTTACATCATCCATAAGTTTATTACTATCTTCAGGAAGTGGAACTGCGACTGGCTTTATCTTTTTATCAATTGTTTTGTATTTTGTTTCAACGAAGACTTCTTTACCTATTTCATCTTGCTCAAACTTTGCTATTTCCTTATACATGGAAATAGAGTGCGTTTGAATCACATAATCATTCCTTTTTCCTTGAATTAACTCTTGCAGATCAAACAATGTGTCTGCAAAGGATATCTCATCAAAGACTCCAGAGATTTCCTCGTCAAAGTTAAGCACTCTACATCCATGAAAGTTTCTTTGAAGATCCGCTATGTATTGTTTTTCCCACTTTTTTAACTCAGAAAAAACACGAAACTGAAATGAATTTGTCGAAGAAAGTGCTATAAAACTTGATATAAACATATTTACATTCGGGATCTTTTCACCTTTCAAGCTTTCATAGTCCCGACTTATGAAAGCTTCCTTTAAAAACTTTGATCCTCGTATTCTTCAGGAATAGGTCTTGTCCGAAGAGAAGTTCTATTCCTGATATGATCTACACATACCGTCATGAATTGAACTGCCTTTTTCCCATCCTTACTACGGATTCGCGCATAAGCCGATCCATCTTCTAAGACTCTTGTTTCCATTCTTAAGGCAGTGATATATGGCTGCCCTAAAATCAATGAGTAACTAGAATGATCTTGTACGAAAAAATTTTGATAATCACTGACATCTCCAATTGTAACTAGAACCTGCAGGCATGCACCAAACAACTCACCTGGCATCGAGTTCGCAGCCTTAATTCTCCAACCAGGCTGCATGTCTATTGGCCATTTCCCCTTCATATAGAGATCTTTGGACATCAAGTTAACTTCAGATCCATGATCAATAAGAGCGACAACTGGAGTGCTAATTTTCTCTAATCTTACCAACGTCTCAGTTGTGGCTCGAGCCCAATGATCTTTAGTGTAATAACTCGAAGGGGTTATGTCGGAAGGATTCTTCTCCAAGGATATTTCCTCATGCACGCACGGTTGAACATTAGTCTCAATTGGTTCAAGTACATTTTTTAGCTCTTGTACTTGCGCTTGCACAGTATGAACAGGAGCCTCTTCATCCATTCTTTCAATCTCTTGCATGTCAGCTATTGGTTGTCGTTTCCTTCTTAAGAGGTCAATTATTACTTCTAGAAATTCTCTTTTTGCTATTCCCAGTAACTCACCAAGTGTAAATTCGATTACACTATCGAGCACTCTTTTCTCGAGAACTTGTTTAAGATTTGTGGCTTGCTCTATGTGCGATTTTAGCATATATGAGGGATTTCTCACTCTTCCTTGTCCTTTTTTCACAGGTTGCATTTCTTGATCTTGAGGAGGAATATTATCGTGGGTAGAGACTGGCATCTCAGCAGAAGTAGGAATTTGGACTTGAGTCGGAATTTTATTTGGTTGGATTATTGTTGGTTGTGATGGTGGATCTATTAGAGTGGGTTGGTTTGTTTGTGTTGGATGGTTTTGGTTTGGTATTTGAGGTTGTTCATGTGAAGCTTCTACTTGACGCATAGTTCTTCTTTTCTCCTCTTCACTCTCATTGGTTCTTCTTCGTTTCTCTTCCACTACTGCTTCATGCTCTACCGAAGAGCATAGGTATGTAACAACCGAGAGAGTATCTACAGGATCATCCCATCCACTTACCCCTCGGATTTCATTACTAGCTGTTTTTAAAATTTCATGATGCATCTTCCCGCGGTCTAAGGACTTTATTACTTTAGACCACGGTTCTAAATCATTATTTTCGTCATCTACCTGACATGCATACGTATGCGATGTTGAAGCAACGTTTTCACATGTGCCAGGGAAGAATATTCTCATTCCTCCCCGACCAAAATTAATGTTTACTTTTTCTCCAGTCTTAGAGTCATATATCATCTTTTCCTTAACGAATACCAAATTCTTTGGTAATGCTTCTTTGAAGCTCTCACATGAGTATCTGTTATGCTCCAAAGAGTCACACCAAATACATCTTTTAATTTCTGGAGCTTTTGGATTTTTAGGTGCCGGTGCTTGTAAAGATTGAGATTCAATCATCTGCTTCATACTTTGAATCGTAAGGTCACTAAACTTTTTAAACATATCTTCCATTGTATTAGTGGGTACAACATCCTTTGGTGTTGGCAGGTTTACCTGAGGGTTCTGTACAGGTTGCTGAACAGCCTGAGCTTGTTCTTCTTGCATATCATCATGCCAGCTCTGCATGAACTTAGACAAAGCTCTTTGCTTTTCTACATATCCTCTAACAGCTTCATCTACATTACCCCAGTCTTCGGTAAGTCCAGACTCAGTTCCTATATGTTGTAATTGTGGAAAAATTTCTTCTCGGGCTTTCGAATCTATAGCCCGGAGAAACAAGGATACCTTTTCTTGATCTATAGCCCTCCTATCATAATCAGATAGGTCTGCAAATTGCTGATCAAACTCCCTTTTTATATCTAGAATAGATTGATCTTTTGGTTTATGTATCCACTTTAGAAATGTGGATCTAGTCACTTTATCTTCGTCATCCAGTGCAAACATCCTTGTGAGTATCATCTTGTATTGTGACCATCTTATTTGCCCTTCTATAACTAGTCGAGGTGCATCCACAACTAGTCGGTCACGCAAATGTAATTCTGAAACGTATACAAAATTGTCTATTAATTCTTGGTCACTTAATGGTGTTAGACCCGTACCAAGGTATCGTGCCTCCAATTCATATTCCTTACAAAAACGAGTAACATTTTTACCACTAAAATATCCACTTCTTCTGACTACTCGCTCATGAAATGCCTGGATGGCACTCCGTCTTTTCTCGTCCTGCTGAAAGCGCAAAAGTTGGGTTATAACATCCATCGTTGCGTCGCCCATAAATGGTCAAGCACAATGAGCTCACTCAATCGCACCACTCTTTAAACTAGGATCAGGATCTCTACACTCTCCTCCCTTCACGTCGGGTTCACCAGGTATGTCTTCGGGGTTCATAGAAAGGAGAGAGGAATAGAGGGTATAAGATTACTTGTATATTTTATGTTCAAAGAAGGAGTGCTTTGAATGAGGAAACTATAGTTTCTTAAAGTTCCTAGGAGTCTTTAGAACATCTTTAAAGATGAAATGTTTCACGAATCACTTGTCTAAAATAGCTCAACCTCATTTCTGGTTCTTTCAAGAGTCTAACTGTTTCATACCCTGCAATGTATACAGTTTGCCTAGATGAACCGAGGGGAATAGAGTCTCCATGGCACCGCATCACGAAGGCTGATATACAAATGGTGTATCATAGGTAGGTAGGAAGGATGAAGAATTTCTGAGGACTACATGTCGAGCTTCTTACGAAAGACTGCAAATGCTAAAGACGGGGCAGCAGGCACAAGTAGTTCGATGAGGAATGAGGTCATGAAGGTATGTCTTCGGGGTTCATAGAAAGGAGAGAGGAATAGAGGGTATAAGATTACTTGTATATTTTATGTTCAAAGAAGGAGTGCTTTGAATGAGGAAACTATAGTTTCTTAAAGTTCCTAGGAGTCTTTAGAACATCTTTAAAGATGAAATGTTTCACGAATCACTTGTCTAAAATAGCTCAACCTCGTTTCTGGTTCTTACATGTGAGTGATGTCCTTACAACATGGGAAGAGATGTTCTGTTTCCTGACATGTGAGTGATGCGCATTGCTTCTTATCAATACAGATCGTTACTTCTATATGCCAATACATGCTTTGTTTTCCCGCTTATCTGGGTCCAAGTAACATTCTATATATCAGATTATATCAATGTCATTCGAAAGATTTGACCCTACTGTTTCTGCCACGACACATTGGATTGGTGAAGGTAAGTAAGCGCAATTTACAAACAGAGATCACTCAAACCCCTTGCCAGGTACGATAATAAACCTGCTTCTTGCGGCAGCAAACTACTACTTTCCTTTACATAAAACCCTCCACAATTTGCAAGACAGCAGGGGAGGTCCTGTTTATATGGAATAAAAAGAAGTAATGCGGTTTCTTGAGTTATAACGATAGAATTGTTCAAAGAGCATGTCAAAAATCAAAATCATTTTTAACATAATTTAACATACGTATTTTCAACCTGTGGTACTTAGAAATCAGTTAAAATAGCACATATATAAAAAAAACCCTCCGTTTCTTTCTATACTAAGATGAACAATATATATGTGCAGATAAATCAAATTTGTTCACCTTCAAACGTTAGAAACGGAATCAAACTAAGGTGGTATTCTACCACAATCACAGCGCAACTTAGCAAAACAATCACGTCTTTATGTTTTCACAGGACAATATATTTTCCGTAAAATTCTCAGATTACAGCAGCTTCGTCATGTAGATCAAGAGTGATTCGAATCCAGAATATATATGTGAAACAGTATTTAAATGCTGAATATCTCGTTGATCAAAGACAATGTACTGAACAAGAAAATTTATAATGGTCAAAGAAGTAAAATCAGAAACTATTCATGTTTGCATCAAATGCTTTCAAATTTTTTAGCGTCTGGTATATTTCTTTCGACTTCTCTAATATCTGATAGAATCTCCTTCACTAGATGCGCACATAATCTATGGACTATGTATACTTAAAATGCTGCAGGTTCCTCTTTTATGATTGCACGGCTTTGGATTTATAGAACAGAAGAGTAATTACCAGAATTAGGAACAGAATACGATATTTTTGGCAATAGATATTACCAGACATGTCAATAACAATGACAGATGGTCGAAAAGACGATGAAGCATTTTTCCACATGTTGCGAAATTATCAGAACATATCCTTCATCGACATCAGATCTCCATATAGGATTCGCATCAAAACTGCACATCAACTGTCCTTTGTCCTTGCTAGAATTCAATCTGCTCTTCTCCAATTGTAACACTGTTAAAAGAACATGTATTCCTCTGCGCTAGTCAAAAACCTCGAGGTCAAGGACACCGTTTCCTCCTCTTATCTGTTCTCTCCCAGCCTCTCCTTTGAAATCCCAGCAGTAAAGATGCTCTTCCTCTCTGCCTCCTCGTGTTCAGAAGGTTATGCCTTCGTATATATTAAGTTATTAAGAGCCTTCCCTCCATTTTTTTTTTCTGGAATGCGAAGAAGCCTCCCGTCATGTCTATCTACCCGGAGAGAGAAGAAACACCAGAATGATTGATCTCTTGAACTCTAACCACCAAAGCCAAAGAGAGTACGGCCCTGACGCTTGAGAGCATACACGACATCCATAGCAGTCACCGTCTTTCTCCTAGCATGCTCTGTGTAGGTCACTGCATCACGAATAACATTCTCCAAGAATATCTTGAGAACTCCACGAGTCTCCTCATAGATCAGGACACTGATACGCTTGACACCTCCTGTTCGAGCGAGTCTGCCGATTGCCGGCTTCGTAATGCCCTGAATGTTGTCCCCCTCTCTGTCACCTCGGTTCTTCCACACATATAGTTTTTACGATTCTTCAAAACTCCTCTTTTGACAGCGTACCTTCATCACCTCCCTTGTTGTGTGTTCGAACATAATCAATATCGTCGACCTCTGTGCACTTTCTTGCCGCCCATCAGATGTGTTGTCCGTCCGAAGATAAAGATCCCCTCTAAATTACTTTCCTAGATCTTCCCCTGTGATTGCTTCCGCAATTGATCTCCATAATCTGCCCCTTGGCCTGAAGCATTCCAGAACCAAATCGAAGTACATCCACACTGATCTGATAGGCTTTCTATTCCCGTTCTTTTGAAAATGCAGCTCCCGA
The DNA here is from genome assembly GCA_020310875.1 of Ceratopteris richardii. NCBI lineage: Eukaryota > Viridiplantae > Streptophyta > Polypodiopsida > Polypodiales > Pteridaceae > Ceratopteris > Ceratopteris richardii. The sequence continues at coordinate 16,116,657 of CM035424.1, read as the reverse complement.
GTTCTCCAAAAGAAGAAATCTGCATCACCGTTTCAGACATAGTATGCCACAGCTTATCACATCATCTAATTGGAGCTTAACCAATATCTGAGGACGTTTGATCAAATCATTGATGAAGCACTGCACAATCATCTGAACTTTCTCACAAACACCACCGCAGATTCCTCTTCCATTTAATATACACTATGTGTATAATTTATGTTTGAATACACCCTCGCATATATAAAATGAAACATATACATAGATGCTTCTTTCACACACATATTTATGTATGTTTATGCTCACCCGTGTGCGCACACCGTCTAATCGACTACACACATACAAATGCACATGAAACATACATGTTTACACCAATAGGGTCATACATTTGCATATGCACGCATGCAATGAAGTACATATACTTACAAAATACGCATGCACATGCAAATACACATAAATAGGCGTCACACAAACATCTAAATGAACCTGAATGTACATGCTCGTATGCATGAATACACACACGTTTTCATACAAGGCATATGCTCTAACGTAAATAAATTCATGTAATGTCATGCATTTTTATCAATACCCTTTGACTAAGGAATTTAAGGGAAGAAATCACCAAATTGAAGTTTATTCATGTTCTCCATAAGATCTGATGTTTGTTTATATTCGATTGAATTCCACCATTGATTTGGAATCATTATATTGATTCGATATTTCATAATGGTTCATAAGCTCGGATGCCGATTCTCGACCACAACGGTTTAACCCAGTCTTGTAAACCCTGTTCTTGTGGGATAAGGGGGGTTCTATGGGTACATCCCCTTCCTTGTACAAGTTGCAATTTCAAAGTTAAAGTCAGGGGGAGTAGGCCTCGGCCGAACCTCCATTTAAAAAAAAAAGAAGTTGTGAGCAAAATACGTTTGAAGAGAGCTTCTTTCCATTTACAAGGGGAGAGGCTCCAATAAGCAGCCTCCAAAGATGTCAAAGAGGAAGATCAAGCTTATAGCAAACACCAAGGGATGGTTTCATTGCTACCCAATCGATGAAGATGCATCAGGCAAAGACACTTTTTGAAAAACAGTTATAAAAACTTGGGTAGCATTACATTCTATGAGAATATGTTTCAAAACCATTTTGGATAATGAGCTACTCAAGCAATTAGCGCAGGTCGTTGAGAGAGTGCGAGATATAATTAAATATGTTATATGTACATTAGATTTCATTCAAGTATGCATTTTCTTGACCATGGATCCTCAATTAGCTTCCTAAAGAATACTTTGGAAGAATATAAGAATTATAAGCATACAGTCTATCTGTAGTGTAATGTAAAGGATCCTTTAGACAAACAATGGTTTTAGACAAACAATGGTTTCTGGGAAGGGAATGACGGTTGGCCTTCTCATCAACTTGAGACATGGGTACATCTTTTAGGTCATGTGTAATTTGAGAAAGATGACATAGGCCTTCCTATTTAAAGCTTCAAGTTCTGAGGAAAACAGAAGGTCAAACTTATTGACATTTCTAATATATTTGCTTAATCTGTGTCAACACGTTTTAGAGGACAGAATTTACCAAAAGTGATTGGGGGAAGGTCCTTTCGAGACCTTCTTTCCATTGCTGTTGTCATACTCAGAATCCCGTAGGTTCAAGTTATCCTCAAGCAAAAATTCAAGAGGGTTACATATCTGATTACCTCTTTTGTTGAATGTCTTCAAGGGAGAATTTTTTGTTCTTTGAATAGAAGATTCAACATTATTAGAAACGCCTATCCGCACATCAATCGCTAAAGGCCCATCAGGGCTAGAATTCTGTAGAGGGAAATATTTTATTAAATAATCTTGTAATGAGCATAACTTAGGTAATTTTTGAAAAATCATTTTTTGCTCATTCAAAAGACGAACATATGAATCATTCATAAACAGGGATCATTTGAGTTCTTTAGAGGCATTGATTTCAAGTAATATCTGGATGTCCCATTTTGGATCAATGGAAATTCAAGCTTTTTTCCCTGGCACCTTTTTAGCATACACAACCAAGCTATGAAGCCATGGATAAAAATGGGAAAGCAAATTAGAGAAAGGAATCCATAACAGTATTACTATATGGAAAATTTATATCCCTCATGATTTTATGTTGTATTGCACATTTTCTAAAGCCACCCACATTTTAATTTTATCACCCATGCTTTGCTATCAACAAAAGGTCAACCCTCTCCATTTGCCTATATATACATGATTTCTCCACTATCCTAGACATCGAATGGAGCCACCATACCCCTACATTGTAACTCCCTATGTAGATTTGTATATATCACTATTTAAGGTCCACCTTGAGAGTTTGTATGTGGACAACATTATCATCTTTGTACTTGATGTTAGTAGTGATTTTTTTTGAATTCTACTATATTTGTTCTGTTATATACTATTACTCTTGTGTTTTCTTGCATAATTACTTGTAATTACTTTCGTACATGATATCAAAGTTGTAAGGTATATAAGAGAACAATTTTTTTTTGTTTTTAAAGGAAGTTCGACTACAACCGACTATCCCAAACTTTAATTAACATAAAGGAAAATTGTACAATTGAATGGGCCTCGCATATATGGGACCCCCTAAATCCCACAAAGTAGGGGTAGCTAAAGAAGACCTGATAGAATGAGAGAAAAGTACAAAGAATATTAATAACCCTTTCTTCTGTGATGGTCCAAGTCCAAGGGGGGTTTTAGCTTGTACCCACCAGGAGAAGGACGGTGTCGTAGAGATTCTCATCTCTACGTGTGCCTTTACATGCTACAAACCAACATACTTTCTTGATCATCCATTGCTGATGCGACTAATAAAGTAAAAGCTTATGTGGCGTAATCTTGGAGGCCAATGAATTGCCCGCTCTTAAGGATTCGAAGCTATTGAAATATTAATTCAAGGTGTCTTCATTAATGTTGTGTATCTTCACTATGAGTTTCACATGCAAAATGGATTGAATATCTATCCACGAATGTGCTAAGGGGTTTGCTCCCAGCATCTCCCAAAGAACAGTCTATAATGTTTGAAGTAGTTTAGCTATTAAGAGAAATAGGTGGAAAGTATAAAGTGATGCAAGATTTGCTACGATGAGGATGGTATTATAAACAAACTCTAAAAAAATAGAGTTAAAAGCATTAAAAAAAGATTGGTTCCGGCAGTAGCAATGAAAAAGGAATGCGAATGGGCATGCAAAGGATGGGAATGGACGGAAGATCGATGAGGGAAGCATTCTATGGCACATGAGTTATGCATGGAAAAAAGAAGGTCAGGGCATGCAGAGGTAGGAAGAAAATCACGAAAAAAAGAGGTTGTCGTCTCAAGTACGTGGAAGAGGGGGAGACGGCTGGGACTCTCTCAGAGGGCGCTAGAGAAGAAGAAGGCATTCCTAAAAAACCCATCCTTTTTTCGTTGAATCCATCAAAAAAATGCAGCCGCTACATACATCAATCATTCACTAAAAGTGCTAATCAAACTTTGCCGGTCCGTCTCCATTATCGCTCGGAGTTAGCAGATAGCGGAGGCCACATCAGAGGGGAGAACGGGAGGAGCGATGCGGCTCAACAAGGAGAACGTAGAACCATTTTTTTTCAGACAATAATTATACAGAGATCATCTGACGTACATTGTAGAGGAGGAGGACCCGGAGAAGTTCAAAGGTTTCGCTCATGCGGAGAAATTCAGATGGCTATGGCTATAGATGGAGGGCTATTTTCGTGATATTTTTCATGGGAAGGAGGAGGCACAGAATCTGAGGAAGCAAAAGAAATGCTAAATTTTTGAGGAAAAGGAGGCGACAATGGAGGAGCTTCAGGTTTTTCACTCACTTTGATCACGATGAAGGGGAGGTCATTCATCTTTATCAGCGCTCGTTTTATTTTCCTGCGATGTTCTTGTCTTCATTGAGAAAGTTTCGAATGGTTACACTCAGAGGGCACTAGTCTGGAGAAACCAGCGATTCTCTTAATGAACTTCATGCTATGATTATCTAAGTGCGCACGATATTCTGATAAAATTAATTGATCTTTGATACTGTTCTGAGGGGAAGCAGGAGGAGGCATTTAATTTTTAGTTCAATCACATCGTATTGTGCGCATGTTGATTTATTCTTATTTCAAAACAATTAGCGCTAGAGATTATTTCATGTTACTGTAGTAGCTTTGAAGTTTATGTTAGTTTGAGTTAGATCTTCTGAGAGGAGAAAGGGGAGAGCTTCATAGAAGGACGCTCGGTCAAAGAGGGGAAAATCCCATCGGAGGACGAAGGAGGCAAAGACTTCATTTCTCAGACAAATTCTCTGACGAGGAGCTGCCGCGGAGTGAATTACTGCAAATGGGTGTTATCATGTCGATGGAAGGAGAGAAATCAGTCAACAGTTATAAAGCACGTCTTCATTGAAGGAAAAAAAGAAGATCACGCATGACTGTGGAAGAGGAAAAGCCTATTCAAGCTGAAGCGGACGACAGAAGAGAACGATAGTTGGAGTTCTAGAGTGTCGTCTCTGCCATCAATCATCACATTCTTGCAGTATTCATGATAGGAGCATGATACTGACAAACAGATCATATTGTTCCAATTTCTCAAATAGTTCAAAGCTTATTATTAATTAGAAGAATTCAATGTGGAGAAGTGATAGAGATTGAAGCAACATAGGGAGCGGAGAAAGAATTTTGATGGGATTCAAAAGAGGAGTGCTGGTCAAGAGCGCTTCGATTTGGAATAGACAGGAGGACGCTTGTTGCTTGCACATCTCATCTAAAAGAATTCACATTCGGAGGATATGGATTTTCTAGACATAGTTGTTCTGATGATCCTCGATTTCTCTGATTCAATTCTGATGCTGATTGAAAGAAGACAAGGATGGCGCTGACTTCACTCCGATTATGCTCTAAGATTTATGAATTTATCTATTGATCGGGCTGAGCTACTGATAGAGGAAGAATCTTATTATGGAGGAAGAATCTTATTATGGCCACCATCTGCAGAGAAAGACACGCATGTTTTAGTCATCTGGGACTGTAAGAACTTCAATTCTACTTTGGAATCATTGCTTCTGTAAAGGATTGCTGCTGAAAAATATGGAAGTTGAAGAGGAACAGATGAAGGAACTATACACCCACTGCTTTCTAGGAACTATATGATTATCGCCGTTAAGCCTTGACTAGATAACTTGCATCTTTAGTTGGCAACGTTTGACTTGTGTTTAATCGTAGAGCTAACGAATTTGATTAAACAAATACTGTTCATGCAGGCATGCATTGATTCTTGTGACATGTGTTCAACCGTCAGTTAGGATTTGTACAGATCTGAGTATCAATGGCTAATAAAAGCACAGTTTATACAGTTCTTTGTGACTAAATACAATTTGAAATATCTTCTTTACCGATTAGTATATGAAATATTGCGAAGTTAAATCATCAGGTCGAAGGTAATTGAGGGATTGTTGTTGCTCCAACGTAACTTACTCAATCGAAATTTTGACATGGCAAACATTTTCTGCACAAACATCTGACACTCTGAGTTTTCATTGATCGTAAAGCATTTGCTGCATGAAAATATCACAAATCTTTTCTGATACTCTGTATTTTCATTGATCGTGAAGCATTTGCTGTAAGAAATTCGAATGCTACTTTATTCTATTCTATATGAACGACAAAACTTTATAGGAAATACGTGAGTTTACCGAAAGTTTACTTTCATCTTATATGTTCGAAAGAATTTCAAGGTTTATTTTCATTAACATGTTTTCGAGTAAAACGTAATCATGAAATAAAACAGTTGATCATGGAAACAACATATGGATTTATGTGCATTCTAAAATGATTTTTTTTCCATCTTTTATTATTCATGCTTTTGTTATAAGTATGCGAGACTATATCTGAGCTTGCTCCAAGCACCCGGCGTGCACCGTATTTCTGGTGGTTGGCTTGATCCACCGACCGCTGCTTTCGTGCCTACAACGGCCACGAGTTGAAGGGGCAATCCTCTTAAGTAACCCAGAAGCCGAAGCAGGACATGAGGTTGGGATGGCCTGGAGGCCGGTTGTAGTGGAAGACGGGACTTAACCCGGAGGATGTGAGGGATAGCTGTCAAAGGTGGGGCAGCCCAATGGTGCAAAGCCGTCAAGTCCAAGGTTGCGAGTTGCCAAGAGGCATAGTGGCTCTCCTTTGCCACACATATCCTAAGCCCCTTTGAGTGAGCCGGCAAGATGAGGAACGGACGGCTGGTGCCAGCCGTCTTGGCCACTTATGTGCAGGCCCCGGCATGGATGGACGGGGGGCGTTCTCGTTACCAGGCATCTATGCACGATCCAAGGGGCAACCAACGTCCCCAAGAAAGGTGAGGAAGGGAAGGCTTAGCACTCATGCCCATGGTGCATCTTAGCTCGGATATTGGGGGCATTCCTAGCCAGTCTGCCGTCTAGAGGCATGCATGGTTACCACTCCCCTTATAGTTGCACACAATTAGGCGGAGCATGGCAAACAAGCCAAGCACTAAGGGGGGCTAGATAGAAAACCAGGGAGGAAGGCAAAGGGGCATGACATCGTCCCCCTCATGAGAACCGAATTAAATTTATTGTTGCTCTTGATGAAGAACACTCTATGATGTCTACCATTTGGGCAAGGATTTCTTATGATTGAAAATTATTTTGAATAAAAGGAAAAAAGATTTTTTTGATCGACCATTAATTGTGAGAATTGGCAACGCGCTTCTCTTTCGTGATCTTATAGAGGCCTGACCTCGTATAATATAAAGTGGCAAAAAACCAATTCCTTCCACCAAAATGGCTTGCTTTTAGTTGATTTGTCAATGTGGCACTAGGATTCTTCCAAGGGCCCGCTAGAGTAACATTAACTTAGGGCAGAAAAAGAAGAGGTGTCCCAAGTCCTCATTTCCATGGGTGCAATGTTTACATAAGGTGAAGCACTGCAAATTCAGCTTTTTACATTGGTCCCAATTCCTCGATGGAGGATTTGCCACATAAGAACCTCTTTTTTATCTTAAAGATGGGATGCCAAAGGGATTAGAACTTAAAATCCCACTTTAAAACCAACCCAATCAAACACCACATCCTATTGAGTGTGCTATGAAAGTCCACATTCTTCTTTGAATCTCGAAATATTGTCAAGAATATTCTTGTTGTGCCATATTAGACCCTCAAGGCACCGATGGTCATTTCCAATAAAGAAGCAAGTCTTAGACTGATCCAAAGCATTAAATCTGCTCTACAATAGGTACCACTCTTCATAGTCCACTCTCCTAGCTGAGTCAATGTCCTCATATCTAATCCATTTGCTTGTTTCTTGATTCTAAAGTTGTTTCCATGAAGTGAACCCTTTTGCTCCAAACTTGCATAACGTTTTGGAGGTTCCATGTCTCAACTCATCTGATGCCTTTGATAGGGAACCAAAACCAATCATTTTGTCTTATATCGACCATCTATTTCCAATCTTCATTGATCTTGATATACTATCTCATCTTGTTCAAAATTGTCCACAAAGAAAAAACTAAGCTCAAGCCTCTGGGAGTCACCAGAAAGGGGGATAAAAACAGAGTGATAAGATCAAGTCCCTTCCACCGCTGAAGGCCCACCAATTTAAGAGAGCTCTTGTTTCGAAAAATTTGTTTGGCCCAAGAGGCTTGTGTGTTGCTCCATGTTTTAATTAACCATTTGACCACCAACTTATTGTCCATGTCTTCATTGTCAAGGATGCTTGAACCACCTTGGTCTTTCTAGCTAATGCAAGTAACCATACAAGTTTTTTGTACATCCCTCTTGTTACGATCTCCCATCCAAAGAAAGTTTCTACAAATAGTTTCGAACTCTTGAATGGAGTGAAACCATGAAGAAGCTTTGAGCAAAATACATATGAAGAGAGCTTCTTTCCATTTACAAGGGGAGGTCTATAACAGTCATAGGTGTACTAATAAGCAGCCTCTAAAGATGTCAAAGAGGAAAATCAAGCTTATAACAAACACCGAGGGATGGTCTCATTGCTACCCAATCGAGGAAGATGCATACGGCAAAGAAACTTTTTCAAAAACATTTCGAAAAACTTGGGTACAAATGCGAGATATAATCAAATATGTATGTACAGTAGATTTCATTCCATTGTACATGCCATCTCTGACATAAAAAGTATCCATTTTCTTGACCATGGATCCTCTTTGAACTTGCTTAAGAATACTTTAGAGCTTCGCATAATGGTGAGAGATGATTCTCGTGCAAAGCTTCTTGTAATAGGTAAAGAGTATTTCAACTCCTTCATAGCCAACTTCCAAGACAAGTGAAAGAAAACTTTATGAAATACTAGAAATGGTAGCGGCATCTTAGAGAGGTTAGCTTCTTCCACTAAAAAAAAAAAAAAGATCAAATATAAGAATTAGAAGCATACACTTACACTCTATATGTAGTGTAATGTAAAGGATCTTTAAAGAAAAAAATGGTTTTTGGGAAGGGAACGAAGGTAGGCCTCCTCATTAGCTTGAGACATGGGGACATCATTTAGGTCATGTGTAATTTGAGAAAGACGACATAGAGCTTCTTATTTTAAGCTTCAAGTTCAAAGCAAAGGTCAAACTTATTTGCCCCCAAAAAATCGAATCACAATCAAGGTTATTGAATCATGGGTTATCCACAGGTTTCTTATTCTTGCGATTATTCGATGGACCAACCCTACTTTTCAGTTGACATTCCTAATATATTTGCTGAATTTGTGTCCCTTTCGAGACCTTTCTTCCATTGCTATTATCATACTGAGAATCCCATAGGTTCAAGACATCCTCACGAAAAAATTAAAGAGGATTACTCATCTCGTTACCTCTATTCTTAAATGCCTTCAAGGGGGACTTTTGGTTTTCCTTTTTTTTTTTAAATAGAAGATTCAACATTATTAGAAACGCCTACCCGCACATCAATCACTAAAGGTCCATCAGGGCTAGAATTATGTAGAGGGAAATTTTTTATTAAATAATCTTTGTACTTGATGCTAATAGTGAATGCTTTTGAATTCTATTATATGTGTTATGCTATCTATTATTGCTTTTGTGGTTTCTAGCATAACTACTTTATTAGATCATACCAAAGTTGTACGGTATCTATGAGTATAAAGTTTTTTTAAAAGAAGTTTGACTACAGCCTACTCTCGCAAGCTTTAATTAATACAAAGAACAATTGTACAAGTGAATCATCCTAGCATCCACGAGACTGCTTGAATCCCACAAACTAGGGGTAGCTAAAAAAGACATGATAGAATGAGATAAACTTACAAAGAAGATTAATAACCCTGTCATCCCCTCATGGGGAACCACTTGAATTTATTGTTGCTCTAGAGGAAGAACACTCTATGATGTCTAAATGGTGGGGATTCCTTACAATTGGAATTTTTTTTGCCTAAAGACAAAGAGATTTTTTGATTCACCATTCTTTAGGAGAATTGTCTGAGTTGGTAGTGCACTTCTCTTTCTAAATTTTATAGAGGGCCTTGCCTTTTATAATATTCCACAATGTTGTAGAACAATTGATTCCTTCCACCAAAACTGCTTGCTTCTAGTGGATTTTTCCATGTGGCCTTAGGATTCTTCCAAGGGCCCACCAGACTAAAATTAACTTAGGGCACAAAAAAAAGAGGTGTCCCAAGTCTTCATTTCCATGTAAGCAACTTTTACACTAAGGCGGAGCATTGAAAATTCTTTTGGCTTTTACATTGGTCCAAATTCCATGCTGGTTGATTTACCACATAAGAACCACTATTTATAACTTATTGAGGGATGCCAAAGGGATTGGAACTTAAAATCCCACATTAAACCCCAGAAATTAAGACACCACCTTCTATTGAGTGTTCTATGAAATGCCACATACTTCTTGAATCTCATAATATTGTGAGGGCTATTGTTGTTGAGTCCTTGAGTGATCCCAAGCATTGAATCTGCTCTACAACACCACTCTTCATAGTCCACTCTCCTAGCTGAGTCTATGTCCTTATATCTAGTCCATTTGTTTGTTTCTTCATTCCAAAGTTGTTTCCATGAATGGCACCCTTTTTTTCCAAAGTCGCTTGGCTATTTGGAGGTTCCATGGCTCAAGCTATCTGATGGCTTTGATAGGGAATGAGATTGAATCATTTTCTCCAATATCGATCGCATGTTTCCAATCTTCACTGATCTTGATGTACTATTTCATCTTGTTCCAACTCTTCCACAATGAGAAAACTAAGCTCCCACATTTGGGAGTCACCAGAAAGGAGGAGACCAAAAAGAGATAAGATCAAGTTTCTTCCACCCCTAAAGGCCCACCAACTTAAGAGAGCTCTTGTTTCTAAAAATATGTTGGGCCCAAGAAGCTTCCCTATTGATCCATGCCTTAATTAACCATTTGATCGCCAACTTATTGTCCATGAATTCATTATCAAGAATGCCCAAACCACCTTGGTATCTTTGGCTAATGCAAGTAGCCAAAATAGTTTTGTGTATGCCCCTTGTGTTATTATCTCCCATCTAGAGAAAATTTCTACAAATAGTGTCCAACTTTGCAATCTCTTAGCCTTCGATTCATAGTAGGATAAAAAGTAAATAATCAAAGAAAGAAGGAATATGTTAACCACCATAGATCACCTTTCGAGGTTGGTTTTCATACCTTTACAATAGGCCAACTTGTTTTTGAGTCTAGAAAGAGTTCAACTCCATCGTTGACCCATTGAAATGTCCAATCTCATTAGAATATCTAACAGAAAAGATTTGAGCCCTCGGGATCAAATGATAGCCATGGTCAAGAAAACTCTAAGGTGGATACCCTATGATTTTAGAGTGGTTAATTTTGGATCAAGATGCTTCACAAAAGGTAGTCACGGAACACCAAAAGGTATCAATGCTAAATGGAACATTATGCACAAAAGCATTTGTGTCATCGACAAAGAGTCTCATGATAATCTATCTCGATTGAGGGAAAGAACAAGGCCTTGAATAATATCTAAGCATGCACGATGTTTAACTAGGTAGCTAAGGCCATTGTTAGCAATAGCAAAAAGAAGAGGAGCCAAGGGGCATCCTTGTTTGATAGACTCTTTTTAAAGAATAGCTTGAGAAAGTTGACCATTGATGTTTATTTGAGTTGAGGCATTTCCCAGCAATAAGAAGATCATCTTAATAAATTTCAGACCACAACCAACGTCTTTTAGAGACTAGAGAATGAAGTCCCACATGAGTCTCTCATACGTTTTGTCAAACTCAAGAACAAGCCTCCCCTCTCATCAATAAGAGCCTCGAGGATGGACCTACCCTTGATGGACCACTTGTGATCCTCGTCTATCCAAGTTTGAAGGTGAAACACAATGTGATTAACAATAAGCTTAGCGAGGATATTGTAACCTGTTTGTAGCATCGTGATTGGATGGGAATTTTCAATCCTCTTTTTGATGCCTTTTTAGGAGTGATCATGATAGTGCCTTCATTGAAACAATTAGGCGATGTGTCAAAAGATACAGCCTCTTGCCACACTAAACATAATAGAATAGTCAAGATGTACTTGATGGTCTTGAAATAATCATTGGTAAAGCCATCCAACACCAGGAGTTTTTCCGTTAGGAAGCACAACAATAGCTTCAAAAATCTCAGGATGTGAAATGGGACTTCCAAGAAGAGGATTCATATTTTGTGATACTCTTTTGGTTTTGACTCTAGAGATGGATGCCATGCTATCACATCTATGAAGAGAAAGAGGTTTGGATATCCCCATAAGTTGGGTGAATTGACTGACAATCAACATATTGTTTCCTTCATTTGTCTAGCATTCAACACCATTGATATCCATCATGAAAGGGATCAATTTCTTTGATTGTTTCTTCTTAAGGAGGCGGCACATCTCTTTCGTAGATTTCTCTGCTTTTCTAGCCCAGCAAACTTTAAAGTATATCTCGAGATTCTTTCTTTGAAGCTCCTCTTTGTATCTTAGCATGCTTCTATTTTTTTGCAGCCCTAATTGGTATTCAGAGTGGCCTTTGTTGACTTCTTTCTCAAGATGCCTCATCTTGCGATAAACATTTCCCCTTTTACCTCGAGGAACATTTTGAAGATTCTTTTGGATCCTTGCCAAAATGTGCTATGTTTCGTGATCGCCATCATCCAACACTTGGTAGGAGAGGAGTGGGTGGAAAAGGCCCAGTTTGGCATCAGATTGGCATGTAACCAAGGGGATTTCTTGAGATTGTCATAGGACTTGAATGTAAGCGAAATTGTATGTGGTCAAATACAAGACGACTTTCATGTTGGGAGAGGGAGGGGGCCCCCATTATTGATGATATTCTATAGAACATGGCTCCTATCAAGTCTAGCTTTCCTCATGTTAACTCCAAACTAGAGGTTTTCACAAGAGAAACAAGCCTCATCTTTGATCTCCACTAGATTAATTTGAATCTTGACTTGGACCTAAATATCCTTCTCTCACATCAAATCCCACCCTCTATTCCACCATCGGATAGAAAGGACCTCCACGTTGGAGGTTGAGGTTTGTAGAAGCATGCAAACAACACAAGGAAGAAGAAAAATCTTGGAGCACAATACAAAATACTGAATGTATTACCAAGAGAATATCCAAAGATAAGTGACTCGTCAGGGTTATAGGCATATATACAAGACAAGAGAAAAAACCTCCTATGGAGGGACAAACGTGCCCCCGCAATCCTAGTGTGTTCACACACATCACTACCTAAATATATCAATAAATCCCCCTGGAAATGATGAGGTGAAAAAGGAGCTGGCACTCATGTATGAGGAAGTGCCAAGCTATGTGGAATCAATAGACAAAAGGAAGTAAGCCCAAAGCTTTGCATAAAGCTTCAATCTTCTCCCTAGGGAGGGACTTTGTGAAAAGGTTTGCAATGTTCTGCTATGTGGGCACATATACCAAACTAATCTCTCCAACAGAGAAACTCTCTTAGACATAATGATATTGCACCTCAATGTGCTCAAAGCGAGCATAAAAGACAAGGTTCCTTGCAACTTCCAACATGCACTCTCATTGTCACTAAAGATGGTGGTGGCAGAAGAGTGACCAACAACCAAATAATCCATAAGAGCTCTGAGTCACAAACACTCAAGAATCACTATGAAAGCTGCCCTATACTCAGCCTCACAATAGGAAGTGGCCATAGTAGGTTCCTTCTTGCTCAACCAAGATATACATGAGCTACCAAGCATGAAGCAAAAGCCACTAGTGGACACACGATTGTCATAGCAACGAGCCCAACCATAGTCAGAGAAAGCATGTAAATCTGGTGGTAGTGATCCCCTTGGGATAAAACAATCCAAGTATCTAGTGTTGATATATTTAGGTAGTGATGTCTATGAACACACTAGGACCATCGAGGCACTTTTTTCCCTCTTTAGGAGGTTTTTTTCCCCCGGCTTGTATATACGCCTATGGCCCTAATGGGCTACTTATCTCTGTACATTCTCCAGTAATACATTCAGTATTGTGTGTTGTGCTCCAAGCTTCTTCTCCTTCCTTGTGTTGTTCACGTGCTTCCGCAGACATCTATCTCCAACAATCGGTATCACAGCAGGTCGTCGCTTGATCTAGGGCATCGTCGACACTCCTTTGGTTGCAGTCTCAGAATCGCATGAATTTTGGTGAGCATACTCAATGTTTTTTCGAGATCAAAATGACTTCGTTTTGTGGTGCCCAAATCGCGATCTGAGCTCGTTTCGACCTCCGAATGCACTATCATAGTGCTTGTGCAGGCTATTTTGTCTTTTTGTGCCAAAGGTATATACCACTTTCGATTCGCTAGTATAAGCGTCTCGAAGTCTGCTACAAGTTTACTAGAATTTGTCTGGGTAATTCTGTTCAACTTTTTGAGATACAGTCAATTTTCTGCATCAAGGTATTTTAGTCATTGGCCATGGTTGAAAGTAGTGATGTATTTCATATGTTGGTTGTTAAGGATAAGTTGGATGGTACCAACTACCCGTTGTGGGCTTATATGATGCGACATGTATTGGTTGCGTAAGGACTGTGGAACATTGTGCAGGGTGTTGAAAAACATCCTATCAAACGTGCAAGTGTTACAACTACAAGTATTGAAGCTGATGTAGAAGGTGTTGAAGATGATGATATTCTGCATATTCCTGTTCATGCTGCGGTTTCTACTACAGCTACTGCAGAGCAAATTCGTTGGGATGGCACAGATGCCGAGGCACATGCATTGATAGCTTTATCTGTCAAACGTGCCATTATTCCTCACACTATCGCTCTTGCAGGACAGCTAAGGATGCTTGGGATACACTTACCACATTGTACCAAGCTAGGATTGAGGCTTGTGTTGCTTACCTCTGAAAACAGTTGGAGAGTGAGCACATGAATGAAGGTGATTCCATGGACAATTTTCTAACAAAGATCAAAGACTCGAAGGAGCAATTGATTTCTAGTGATGAGGTTATACCAGATAGCTCACTTGTGCAGACCATTTTGAATGGTCTTCTTGATTCATATCAGAGTTTTGCTTCTACTCTTCGGTTAATGATGAAAGGCAATCCAAATGCCTTGTCATTTGAGAAGTTAGTCTCTGTTCTGTTGCAGGGAGATCAGTCCAGGTAGAACAAGTCCACTATGCGTGTTGCAGATCAAGCTTTCCTGGCTAGTCAGAAGGGCAAAGGAAAATGGAGCTCTTCAACTAGTAAGCAAAAATCTACAAACGCTGCACATTCGAATAAGGAAGATAGAGATGAGAAGAAATTAGAAAAGCAAAAGTTGTTTTGCAAGTATTGTAAAGGGAATGATCATATCATAAAGAACTGTCCAAAACTTGCTACCAAAGAGGCAAAGAAGAAAGAGGCTAGAATGGTTGTTGCAAAGGCCTCTACACCAAAAACGGAGTCTACTAATCTTGTGTAGGAAGAAGAATGGCTGTTTACTACTGTCTCCAGTTTTGACCCATCTTCTCATGAGTAGTGCATGTCTATAGTAGACTCATATGTTTGGTATTTTGACAGTGGGGCGACCAAACATATTACCCCGTAGCTAAGTTTCTTCTCTTCACTCGAGCCTGCCCCTACAAGGAATACTGTTACATGTGCCAAAAACTCCTCTTATCTTGTTATGGGAGTTGGTAAGATCATTTTGACTATTGTTGATGGTAGTTCTTTCACTTTGTCAGATGCTTTGTTTGTGCCAGGGATCAAGAAAAATCTGTTATCAGTTTTTGCATTAGCCAAGATTGGTTTGGTTGTGAAATTTGTTGATGACAGATGTACAATTCATGATCTGTCAAATGGCGACGTGATTATTGCTTTTGGCATTTTATGTTGTGGGCTGTATAAGCTCATAGACTATGAAAGATCTATAAATGATTCGGCATGTGTAGTACATGATTCTCAGGTTATGTCAGATGCAAAGCTTTGTCATGCATGCTTTTGTCATCTGAATTTTGCTAGTTTGCTACGCCTACAGAAATCTGAAATGTTGTTCTCTTTGCCCAAACTTGAGGCACCTAGAAAACATGTTTGTGAAGGCTGTATTTTGGGAAAAATGCAGCGTTCCTCCTTTCCAAAAGATGATGTTTGGGCTACTCATAAATTGCAGCTTGTACATAGTGATGTCTATGGTCCTATGTAGACACCTTCTTTTGGAAATTATCTTTACTTTGTGACTTTCATTGATGATTCTTCTAGGCATGCATGGGCATATCCATTGAAGGCAAAGGTTCATGTGCTTCAAACAGTTTTTGGTTTTGGCTGGCTGAAAATCTCTCAGCATGTAAAATGGGCATCCTCCGTTTAGATCGAGGTGGGAATATATTTTTACACTTATATGTTCTTCCAGAAGCTTTGATGTGACCCTTTTTCCTATACATGGGCACTTTTTACTCTAGTGTTGGCTAGAGTTTTTTCTCCATGTTACCACATACTTGATACTCTCATATGTGGTGGTACTTTGTACTTAGGGATATTATTCAACTCTTACTTTAGTTCAATTCATCATCAATAGAGAGAGCTATCCCAGCCATCATCTTCTCCGTGTGTCTTGCTGCATTTGTGCTCCTTGTGTGTGCTTCTTGTGTGTCTCTCACACTTCTACACACACCCAAGAGTGGCATCAGAGCAGGTTGATCTCCTTCTCAAGTTTTGGTTTTTCACGTCGCAACACGCGCGCACTTTTAACAGTGCAAATCGAGTTCGGAGCATAGAACTGTGAATTTTAGTAGCCAAGAAACATTTCCACCAGGTGCGCTAGGGTTTTACCCCCATTTCAAAGAAATTTGTGCAGTCAAAATGGCCATCAGAGTGACGGTTTGTGAGCTGAAATTTCAACATTCATTTTAGCTTTCATCGAAGTGAAGATTTTCTCACATTCTTATTCTTTAGTGAAATGACAGGCAGCAATGACTTGTTTGGCATGCTTCAAGCTAAAGATAAGCTTGATGGGACCAACTATCCGATATGGTCTTACATGATGAAGCATGTTCTTGTTGCTAAACAACTTTGGAACATAGTGGCAGCTGTAGATTGAAGACCTGCAGATTCTTCTACTTCACAGTCTACTGTCACAGATGGAGCTTCTTCTTCAAGTACAGTGGTTTCTCCTTCTCCACCTACACAAGAGCATCTTATATGGGATGGAAAAGATGCTCAAGCTCATGATTTGATTGCGCTTTTAGTGAAGCATCATATATTCCACACATTCGGTCATGTTCTACATCAAGACATGCATGGGACACTCTTGCTTCTTGTATGCCGTGCGTAATGAAGCACGTGTTGCATACTTGAGGAAGCAACTTGAGGATGTATGTATGGCTGAAAATGAGTTAGTGGTTGTGTATGTGACACACATCAAGGACTTGAAAGAGCAATTGGCAAACATAGATGAAAGCATTCTGGATGCATTACTCATTTCTACATTGTTGAAAGGATTACCGGAATCTTTTCAAAGCTTTGCTACTACACTCCGTTTGGTTGCAAAAGGAAATCCTAATATGTATGTATTTGATGAGGTTGTGTCTCTTCTTTTGCAAGAAGAGCAATCTAGAGTGAATAAGAGTGGTTTGATTGAGGGAACGCAAGCACTTGCTATCTCACAAAAGGGGAAAAGCAAGTATGGTTTAGCTTTGGGTTCATCAAAACCAAAGCCTCAAGCTTCCTCTTCCACTCATTCCTCTAATGATAGTGATTTGCAAAAGAAGAAGAGATGAAAATATTCCCGGAAGGCTGGTCATACTATTGATGAGTGTAGAAAGCTTGCTAAATGCAATGAAAAGAAGAAGGAATCTGGCATGTTTATTGCTGAAAATTCAGCAAATGTAAAGAATGATGAAGCTAACATGGCTCAAGATTTTTGGGCATGTGTTGTTACATGTCAGTATGATGCTTCTTTGCATTCTAAATGTATGGTTGTGAGTGAGGTTGATTCGGATTGGTTCTTTGATAGTGGTGCTTCAAAGCACATAACATCATGCAAAAGATTTTTTGCCTCTTTGAAACATGCACCCAAAGGAGGACATGTGGTGTGTGCAAAAAAAGGCCTCTTATCCTCTCATTGGAGTAGGAGAAATTGAGCTTACGGCTACAAATGGAGGTGTGATTCCCTTGAAAAAAGCATTGTATGTGCCCGATATCAAGAAGAACTTAATTTCAGTTCTGTTGATTGCCAAAGCTGGACTTCATGTACACTTTGTTGATGATAAGTGTATGGTTCATGATTTCAGCAATGGCAATGTTATCATGATGTCCGGTACATTATGTAATGGTTTGTATCACATGGATACATACAAGAGGGCTACCTCGAATGCCTTGGTTGCTCATACTCCTTCCATGGCTGAAATGGAGCTTTGGCATGCTTGTTTTGGTCACTTAAATTTCAATAGTTTGCTTTACTTGCAAAAGAAGGACATGGTTATTGGCTTGCCTACACTTGAGTCCATTGAAAAGCATGCATGTGAAGGTTGCATTGTTGGAAAAATGCATCGTGCTTTTTTTCCAAAAGATAGTCATACACACACTACAAGAAAATTGCAGCTTGTTCATAATGATGTATGTGGTCCCGTCAAGACTCCATCTTTTGGGAAGAATGTATATTTTGTTACCT